>OY977935.1:3559017-4759017 GCA_963854355.1 Epinotia brunnichana | reverse complement strand
AAATGAATATGAATATTAGTTACTCGTATGCACCTACATATGTTTGCACGTAGCTGCAATCGTTATGTTGGTACAGTCGCCATCACATACATCGGAGCAAACGAGCACGTCACAAACATCGGAACACACCTCTATTTTCAAGGCATTAGGGTGCATGTGCCGATATTTTTGAACACCTATAGTGTACCTATGTATGTGATGGCGACTGTACATATGGTTACAGTCCTTTGAAAAAAATCACTCTTATCTACTAATGTGTAGGTACCTACGGTCGAAGCCAAAGATATGCCTGCATTACTGTACCTATCCTATTCCTTTGAAATAAGGCGAACAATGCATGCACCTCCTCGACTTCGATCGCACAATATTCCTATATTATTTAATGGAATTTATATATTTATCTAATAATATTCGTTTGAATTTTTCTTTAAGACTACCCACTCTTAATTTAGGTGTTTCTAACAACAAAGGTTTCCCAACTCGTGTCGTTCAAAAACACTCCCTGACGGTCGTGTTTTTGGTGATCGCCACTCGTTGGGAATTACCTAATTTCCGTACTTGTATCAGACATTGGTAAAGTAAACGTCTGAGTGTTCGACGCTGTACTAGTATATGGCATGGGCACTCTATGTCAAAGTGACATGGCTTAAATTCGAATGAAGAAAAATCCTCTTAGTTCGAATTTAACCCATATTGCTTTAACATAAAGTGCCCATGCCATATATATATGTGTCACCGTTAGATTGTGAAAACCGTCAGTTTATAATCTAACCCGTTATATTGTAAACTGACGGAATATTGTGAACTGCCAAAATAATTCATAATTTTACGTATTCATTTTCGTTAGTTTATAAACTAACAATGTCATATCGTCAAATTGTGAACTGAATCAAAGCCTGATTCGGAACGTAACCCACTCTAATTATTCCACTTGCATTGCATCAGTTTCTACTTACGTCAGAAGATGATTGGTTTTTTTTTGTTATTCAGACATTTTATTCCATTTATTTCGGCATCCAGCAGTGTCGACGGAGCCCCGCTATGCGAGGCTCCTATTTCTGGGCGCTTTGCCCTTCGGGCAACTGAAGATTGCCTAACCTACCTAGTCTTTGTGTATGTTCCGTAGCAAGCCGATTTGATATCAGTTCCCAATTTGACGATTCGACATTGAAAGTTTATAAACTAACGAATAATATTGCGTTAAATTGTGAACGGTTTTGACAGTTCACAATTTTTCGTCAGTTTATAATATCGCGAGTTAGATTATAAACTGACGGTGTTCACAATCTAACGGGTACATATATATATATATATATATATATATAGTACCACGTCGAGCACTCGGACGTTAACCTCATTTGTGCAATAAATAAATTATTATTCTCAATTGATTGTCTACTGTAATATTCAGGTGATCCATGGAGTGGCGGACCGAATGCATGTGGAAACCAACAACGGGTATGTATTATCAATACATTGAAACTTATTAACATGTATGTTTGCATGAATCATGCTTCCTGCACATGATCCTGATGATGATGCTTCCTGTGTCTAAAGGTGCTGGTAGACTTGAACATTCACGTGTGACAGAATATCGAGCATTTGCCGTTTTTAAATTTGACGAACTGAACAATGGACTGGTTAAGGCGCATAAATAAAGTCCCGTTCGCAAAACGTCAATTTCGCAAAAAGACCCGTTCGCAAAATGTTCCTGTCGTAAAATGTGCCGTCTCTTATCCCATGAGAAGTATCCTAGTCTCAACTTGAACAAACATTTTGCAGACGGGACATTTTGCGAATGGGTAATTTCGCAAACGGGACGTTTTGCGAAAGGGGCGTTATGCAGTAGGGACTTTCAGCGAAAGGGGAGCGAAAGGGGCTTTCTCGGAAGTAAGGGGGTTACCCTTCTTACGGCCACTTATCCACTTAACCACCACAAATCGCTACGATCATTCTAGCTAACGCTAGTAAATGTTGTGCGGGTGTGGGCGGAGAGGAATGGCGGCGGAACATTAACAAAATTGCTCGGCTCGGCGAAATGCTCGAAGCTAATTTACTGCCGTTTCGCTAGAAAGCTCGCTGAAATGCTCGCTAAAAACGCTCCTTTTATTTTGTGATTATATGAATATGCTAATTATAGGTGAATGCTTCAATCTACCAGCACCTTAATAACACCCGTGTATTTCTAGGTATCTAGGCATGCTCATTTATAAAAAACTAAACATTAATTATAATTACTATTGGATTTTTGTAATGTACCTAAATTAGCTGAAATTATAACTAGCACTACTGCTATTTATAACAAACGAAATTGTGTTTGACTTTAGCGGGGTTTTTAAAATTTACTAATCTCAAGAAAGTAAAAATGTGGAAGATTTAGTAAGACTTGATCACAGAAATCCAAATCACAGACTCTCCGTACAGTCGTGTAAAAATATGGGTGCATTAAAATACTCAAAAATATGTCCCAATGATCTTTATGCAGTTGTAATAAGAACTTCGTGCAGTCGCCATCACATACATCGGAGCAAACAAGCAGCTCACAAACATCGGAACACACCTCTATTTTCAAGGCATTAGGGTGCATGTGCCGATATTTTTGAACACCTATAGTGAACCTATGTATGTGATGGCGACTGTACCATATTTATGAAACGATTTATTCAATACATATTTTTGCACTTGACTATACACACGTAGTTTGGGTGTCATTTTCAAACGGCATGGCTGGAATAAAATAACACAATGGGATCTGCCGTGGCGGAAACTAGTTTCTGCTGCTAGAAATTATCATAGGAAAAAAAGAGATGTTTTTCATAGTAAACTTTTTTTCTCAACTAAATTCCTAGCAACAGGAACTTTGATCAGGAATAACTTTGTTTACACTATGGCGGATCCTAGTGTGTAAACAAAGTATCTGCACGCCGTTTTAAAATGGGAGCCAAACTACTTTTGTATGTGGAGCCGACTAGTGTGTAACGTGGTGGGAACTCTTAATAATTACATTTACGTCATACCTGGCCATAAAGTAGGAATTACCGCACGCTACGCGTGCGGAAAACCCCGCTTCCTGGCCAGATAGAGACGTAAAATTTTGTACTCACCACGGGCGGTGATAAAGAAAGTCTCAGAGCGCATATTTATCGCCCTTGCCTTCGGCTCGGGCGTCAAATACCTGCGATCTGAGACATTCTTTGTTTAACCGCCCTAGGTAAGTAATGTACTATTATAACACCAACAGTACTGGCCAATAATATTGTAAGTATCACCTTTTTTGTCAGTGTACTCGCGAGAATGCAAAATACCAAGTGCGGTCCAAACGTTCCTGGCTGCAGAAATATGGCAGTTTAAAAATAAAACTACATAGACATAGAAAAACTTTATATTAAAATTATATTAAGTAACTAATGTGTCATTGTGATTGTCGTTTATTCTGCTTGTTCGTGTATAGTTTAGAGGTTTCGGTTGGTTGTGGTTTTGATTTGACGGCGTTTAAAACAATAGGCAGTCTGAAAGTTTTCGAAATGTTTAAGTTGGAATATCGTCTAATATAGGCCCCCCACAAGGTGGACTGACGACCTGGTAAAGGTCGCGGGAGTCCGCTGGATGCGGGTGGCGCGGGACCGGTCACTATGGCACTCTTTGGGGGAGGGATATGTCCAGCAGTGGACGTCTTTCGGCTGATCGTTCCGTGACTAGGTTCCTGACAAAGGAAGAGGTCAGCCCGAGTGATATAAAAAAAAAGGTTAGATGCTGTGTACTCGTACGGGGATACCTCACCGTCATTTTCCACCGCACCGTTAAAGAATGGAGTAAGCAGTTTCGTTTAAGGCGGGAGTCCGTTGACGATGGGACTTCAATTTTGAATTGATTGCACTTAATCGATGCGGCCATACGTAGAAATATCATACAAAAGGAAAAAAAGCAAAGCGAAAAATTAGTTTTTTCGATAAAATCACATAATAGTTAGACAGAATATTGAATTAGAAATGATACTTTGTATAGACTTAAACGCAATTTTTGTGGTCTGGAGATAATTGCAAATTAATGACTTACTCCATAGTAAACGCGCCGAGAATATATGTTGTGACGTCATAGCATAAGCCAGTTTAATATAGAGCGTTTTCGGGGGGTACCGGCGCGTGCAGATTCCAAATGCATATAACACCAGAAAAATAAATCACAAGAAAATGTTAGTGCTGCAGTTGTTTTAATGCTGGATTATACTTTGGATTTTCGTAATAAAATAAAAATAGGTAACTTACCTATTTTTTTTATATAAGCAGTTTACTCACATAGGGTTCAGAGGCTCTAGTATAAGTTTTAACGATACAATACGTTTTCGAACGCGTTTGCGTTTAGTTTCAATTTGTATGGCAACGCGAACAGCGCCTCTGGTGGTAACTATTAAGAACTACGCGTTGTCATACAAATTGAAACTAAACGCTAACGCGTTCGAAAACGTATTGTAACGACAAAACTTATACTAGGGCTACAGGACGGCAGGACGGCGAAAACACTTTGCTTGATCCGTCTCATGCAGTTGTATGGGGGAAAAAAAATTGTTTTTCTATCCTATCTAGCCACGACTGTATGGGATAAATCGCCACCGTTCAGTAACTAGCCACCTCATACTAATATGAACTCTATTCACCTATAATAGAATTCATTTCAGTATAAGGTTTTAATTACTGGCCACGTTATACTAAATTGAATTTTAGTACAGGTAAATAGAGTTAATTTTTAGTATGAGGTGGCCAATTATTGAACGGTGGCGAGTTACTGGCGATTTACCCAACTTATTTTCTTTGTTAGGCCGGAAAGTATTGGACCGCACCTCGTTACTATTCAATGAGTCTAAATTCTACGTACCAACATAACTAATGTTACAATATTAAACTTTTCAACACGGCGAGCTGTTTTGCGGCGGCATAGACTATCCGTCCCGTTCTAAGCGTCCTAATTAGAAAGAGACGGATAGCCTATCTTGGACCGTCCCGTGCAGGAAGTAGTAAAATAGTTATTTAAAATCAACGTAAAGATTAATTTAGTATCGGCCGGTACTGTATTCATAATAATCACTCATAATTCATAAACCAATGTATTCATTGCCTTATATAAACGTATTGGAGATATATAATTTGGGATATCACTTTATATAAAAGTATGCGCCGACACTTTCGTGGGATCTGTGTCCATATATTTATAATATTAAATATGTAGTTAGTTAACTTTAGCAAAAATTGTATTTGAGTAAATGTGAAATAAATACGTTCTTATGCTTTTCGTGCTTCCTTTAGCAATATTAAGTGCTATGTTTGCTTGACTGCTGTATGCACAAAGCGTGTGTTTTTTTTTCATAAGGCCCAGCTTTTTCATTTTATAATGAATATATTTTTTTCGTCACACTTGGCCGTAAAGTGAAAATAACCGCCCGCTGCGCTTACGGAAAATTTCATTTCCTGGCCAGGGAGTGACGTAAAACGTTTTACTCACCACGGGCGGTCATAGAGAAAGCCTCAGACGCATCTTTAACGCCTTTGGCTTGGGCACCAAATAAATGCGATGTCCCAGTTTTACCGCCCTAGTTGAGGTACATAATGCCTGAACATAGTGGACGTAAATTTTGGGCCTTAGGAAGAAAGCGTATATTTGAAAGTGTTTTGATCATTCGAGTAACAAATTAATAAGTTATCAGATTATTGACTTTGATAAACAACGACAGACTTGATAATTCTGTTATTTTGTATCTGTTCTTAATTTATACCTAGATATCTTTCTAGCAGGGACAACATTTGTTAAGTGCTTGCCACAATAAAATTATCGACAATCTTGTTATCGATAAGTACATACTACTTCAACGACAAGACTTACATACAACAACAGACGTATATCGGCTACCTACCTAGACGCCGCGTGCACCGATCTTGTACAAATTGAATTTGTTTTGGGGCCAAAATGGGTTTGGGAAAAAAAAAACTACATGTTGAGACATTCTGCGTCGATTTGAAAGACAATTTCGGTGTATGTGTGTGTTATGGAGTGACTTATGGGATAATTAATTTAGTGACACGAAGAAAGAAAGTTACGAAAGTATTCCAAATTGTTTTCTGAAGTATGTTAAATATAAATAAATTGATAGTGTTGTTATTATTATCTATTTTCTAATACGCCCTATTACCCTTAATATATTGGTCTTTGTATTACATCTATGACATTTAAGTGGTACTTATCGATAACAGGGGTGTCGATGTTTTTGTTTTGTCAATCACTTACAATAAAATCACTTAAAGAAAAATATCTAGGTATAGTTCTTATATAAATGCTAGGTGCCCGCGCGGTTTCGAATTGCAAAGAACGCAGGCAAACCCGCGGGACAAAATATAGCCTATAACGGCTACAACCATCCAGAAATTCCATATTACACGCAGGCGAAAGAATTTTCGAGATCGGATAACCGGTTCCGGAGATTACCCATTACATACAAACTTATAAACTTACATACTTTTTCTCTTTATAATATTTAGTATACACGGTGTTCACGGGAATTTCCGTTAACTTCGGCATATTGCAGAGTACATTCACAGAAACAAATTAGCATAAATATTTCTTGAGAACTTTTTTTTTTTAGATTTTTGTACTAATTCATTTAATGTAGCATTAACGGTTAATGTCTTATTGTACAAGGGTGTTTCAAACACATGAAATAAAAAAATATGTACCTATGTAAAAAATATGTAATATCGAACGAACTCACTTTGTAAACCTTCGTGTAGTGTATATAGGAACCTAACAAAATTCAAAAAGCTGTTATGACGTCACAGTTAAGAGCCATTTACACTGGTTAAATCTGCAAAACTGATTAAATTAAACATTGAATATCTTGATAACAGTAAGAGTTAAGATACTACTGTCTTGGAGAAATTAACTTTATTTGATCTAAACTATGCCCCCTTGCAATTAACCAATTAACGGAAATTGTCATGAACACCTTGTAGATAAATGTTTGCGAAACTTTCTTGCGGGTAATTTTAACAGGATCAAAACACTTTAAAACCTATTTAGTGTGACATTTGAAGCATTAGAATTAGCTTCCTGAAATGTGAACAATGAACATTGCTTCCCAAGGGGATACCGCAACGACTGAGCGCGACGACAGCAATGCCAAAGTTATGGACGACGAGCTTTATTTTTGTTTGTGAGTTTTCATTTAGTTTATTATTGTATAACGTATAGCCCACCATACAAGAAAAATTGGCAGTCACATTTAAAGTAAAAGTAGAGTAGATTTGATTTTGAAATCGAAACGATAGAAAACAAAAAACACTGTTCCAATAGCGGTGTAGACACCAAATAAAATTACCAATAATGATGAATTTTCTCGAAAAAGGGTTGAAAATATTGTCAAATAGAGAAAAAAGTAAAGCAGGGTTGTTTGAAGAGGTATAAAATATTCTGTCCCTTTTCCGCAAAACGCACCTTCATATGAAACGATTATCGTTTACTATGTCGCTTGAGTAAGCGTTTTCTCTCTATCAAGCAATGTTAAAACGGTTGTAGTTTTGTTATTTTTAGAGATATTTGAATGGGATTTTCGTCACTAGGCATTTGAATGCTTTTTTTGGAGTAATGTTAAATTTAGAGTCTACACCGCTATTAGAATGGTATAAATTTCATTGAAGAAATCGCCTTTTAAAGTTATAATTTTCCAAAACATATTTTTTGCTGATCTCAATTTTTATTTAACATGGAGGCTATATTTAGATAAAAATCTTTTAATTTATTGCTTTTCTGTTAATTGTTAATTTTGTTTCCAGCTTATACTAGTATTACCCATGAGCGCTGAAGATATGACACCAAAACTACTAAGATATGACGAACAACCATTTGTAAACTTAACCCATGGCTTATTAAGCAGACCAAATTACTATTTTGTAGAACTTAATTTTATACAAGACAACTACCTACTATTGTAGAAAAATTTATTTATTGTTTAATAGAGAGTAAGGCTTCTCGATTTATTATTTAAAACTTAAATTATTACAATTGGACTAATGTATTTTTAAATGCTTAACTTCTGACTATTTTGCATTTTTACATACATTTATTATTATTGGTGTCATCTGATTAATTTATATTGAAGGGTACACAATATATGAAAACAACATGCTCTTTGTCAATATAAGAATGGTTTCAATTGAAACAATTATGATTTTACGCTTTATTCGTGTTTCTCGATTTATATTTATTTATCGTATGGCATAAAAATTATCTACTTAAATGTTTACGATATTAGATTTAAGATAAGCAACTGCATCCGTGGAAAGAGACGATTAAGAAAATAAAACAGCAGTTTTTACATTTTTCTGTAACTCTTGTGGCTTCGATATGCCTTTATTTAAAAAGTCCACATACTCTCAGGATGAATGATCAGTAGAGTTATGCGGAGATGTGTTTCACATTTGACACGATAAAAATACATCGTCGACTCCTCGTTTCGATAATCAGTTGCCTGAGGAGTTTGCGTATATGGGCTACGTTTGTATTGTATATGGAAAACGAATCTTATTTAGTAATCAACTTAGAGATTTTTAGCCCAGGGTATTTAATAGTGTTGTGTAATATTAGTTAATAATGATCTTCAAGAGATAATTGGGTCCATCAACAAATTTATGTCGCTCGTTGCCATGGTCTGAAATACTTTATAACTATGATTTTTGAAAGTTTAAATCATCCGTTTTTGCGAGAATCGTAAAATATTTTTTCTCAAACATGCAATTGAATATCGTCATTACGTGGGTTTTATCAGGCATCAAAGTATCACGTTTCGGGCGGATCAACTCGAGGGCACTGTAAAGGCATTTCATACAAGATGGGGAATGGGTGAAAATTTTAGAAACGCCTGATTTTTTTTTGGTGATAGGAATAACCTTCCTTAGCACCAGAAAAAAGTTGCAGACTTTTCAGATGCGTCAATTATTTTTGAAAAATATAAACAGTTTCCTCACTTACGTTTTGTGGTTTAGGACGGCGAATGACACAATTTCCTTGATCCGTCTCATATTACATAAAAATATCATAAAAATCCGTGGAAACTGACACTGGCAATGATATTGACAGCTGCAGCAGCTATATTGGTCATTGCCAATGTCAGATATTTAAAATATTTTTTGTAATATGAGACGGATCAAGGAAAGTGTCTCATTCGCCGTCCTAACCACAAAAAGTAAGTGAGGAAACTGTTTATATTTTTCAAAAATAATTGACTAAGCTGACAAGTCTGCAACTTTTTTCTGGTACTAAGGAAGGTTATTCCTATCACCAAAAAAATTATCAGGCATTTCTAAAATTTTCATCCATTCCCCATTGAAGGCCTAGGCCGGGAAGTATTTTTTTTTATATTCATTCTACTATTTGTGGCACAACATCACGGCATTCAGCCATGAAAAATAGTTTGATTAGAGGAGATTTTATTTATTTATTTCATTGCATGTTTGTGAAAAGCACTATACATGCCTTGCCGTGAAAACAGCTTGCCGGCTTCGTATCACTATCCGGGCTCCCTATGGTCAACCGTCTATACCTACTCACCCGGCAAGCCCTTCTTTCCCGGCGTCTGCAGTAATGTGCTATTTATGAATCTCCCAAGCATACTAGGAGTCCATATTATAGTAGTAACTTAGAAACTCAGTCACCGTGGTTACACTAACGACAAGGACCGGTTGATCGACCCATGTAATGAACATTCTTTTTGGTTTTATTACTTTTTTACATTTTAGAGGATGTTTCAAGAAACTAGGCTTTGGTATCATTTATGCCGTGATCTGCTTGTGTATGATATAGACTATAGCACCGGGTTGTATGGAAATGCTGTTGATTTTCACTTCTGTAACTAGGTATAGGCACAAAACTTAAGTAAAGCTCTTCTTGTACATACGGTCAACCAATTTGATTCCTAGGCCATCATAGAACCTTGCCGTTGTAAATGCTATGTCAATACGGGTTACTAGGATTATTGCGTCGCTATGTAGCAGTTAAAATGACAGGGTTCTACAGTGGCCTAGGAATCAAATTGGTTGACTGTACGTAGTGACCGGTTCAAATAGGCATTAAAAATTGCATAAAAAAAGTTGTTTATTTTAGTTTTACCATTTTTTAAATATCTAAAGAAGATTGTTATTTTAAGTTATGGTAAATAAATTATTCTTATTCGGTTTTTATTCTCATTTGCTCTGTGTTACAAATTTTAAATATGTCATGTCTATTCAAACAGGTCACAACTACATACAAGAAGGGTTTAAACTTAAGTAATACCTATGCTATGCATATGTCACCGTTAAATTGTGAACACCGTCAGTTTATGAACTTACTCGCGAATTGAATAGTGAATTGTCAAAACCCTTCACAATCTAACGCATACATTTTCGCTAGTTTATAATTTATCAATGTGAAATCGTCAAATTGTGAACTGAAATCAAATTGGCATGCTACGGATCGCATGCAAAAAGACTGGGTAGGGTAGGTTAGTTAGGTAGCTTCTGTTGCCCGAAGGGCATATCGCCCAGAAATAGGAGGCCCGCGACGCGGGGCTCCGTCGACACTGTTAAATAACAAAAAAATGAAATAATTTGTTCGGTTAAAAAAACAACAATGCTGTTCTGCCGTATTTGGTAGCTGACTTGAGTGGAATAATTATTTCAATCAATCAGCGCGTAGGGTGCGTTCCGTAGCATGCCAATTTGATCTCAGTTCACAATTTTACGATTTGACATTAACTAGCGAAAATGTATGCGTTAGATTGTGAACGGTTAACGGTTTTGACAATTCACTATTCAATTCGCGAGTAAGTTCATAAAGTTCAGTCACAGTTAAAGACAGTTCACAGTTTTTCGACAGTTTGTAATATCGCGAGTAAGATTATAAACAGACGGTGTTCATAATCTGACGGTAACATATATATCATTGTAATTAAGTATTCCAAGTAAATTTTTAACTACAGCCAAATGTACAGTCAAATGGAATTGCACGCATGTATAATATTATCGGCAATACAATAATTTACTACCATGAAGTTGATCTGATGATGGGGACGGAAGATGTTCTCGCGTAAGGCCTGTTTTTTTTTAAATTAATTATAAAATGTGACGCATCATACTTCATCGTGAAACCAATGCCTGATTTCTTTAGTGCGAATGTGAAAATTATATGCGAATGGGAAAACTAGCTAATCAAAACATGATCTTGAAATTTAACCCTTCGTATGCGGATGGCAAAATAGGCTGTTCAAACGATTAGCGCGGATCTATGCCTACGATCCATACTGCATACTAAGCGTACTATGGGTTAAAGCAAGAATCATTACCAGTGGGTGTATAATAGTCATCATTTTATAAAACATCCGTCACTCTCGCACTTGTGTACTTGTCAGAGCGAGACGAATATATTATCTAGTGATAATGTTAACCATCAATACCATCATACACCCACAGATGTAAGTTTATTTGTTACTCTGAATTATTTGCCGTATATTGTATTTTGTTGCCTGAATCCAAGTTATTGGCTAGATCACTGTGATATCGCTTTTTCTGTTTATTAGACTAAAGCCTGTATGATTAGTTGATTAGCTTTATACTCACAAATTGTACCGTTACGTTACTTTAGACTACCGCAAGATCACGATGCAGTATTGCATACTTTCCAAGAATTACGCTTTGTAGCTTGTAGCCCTTAAGTTGAATACCTTTAGGAGTTTTTGGCGTCCTAATGGATAATTTACTGATTACTGTGTCACTGTTCTTTAATTATCTTAATGTGTCGCATAGCCACGATCCATCGCAAATTTACTAAAGAATTTAACAAGTCTTTGTTCTTATTATGATTAATTATGAAATGTTCCATTAGTGCTTTGCAACATCAAAACGGTGGAAACTAATTTCATCACTCATTTAATACTTACCAAGCGTGACAATAATTATATTAAATTGACAATTAAAATGTACTAAAATTCGGTTGGTTAACCTTTAACAGCAATCAAAGCACTTATGATTATTACCGATGGCACAATCCGTCATGCGTCATTGTTTATAATTTACAGTTTCGTTATTATTATTTGTTTATGTGCACACGTGCTATATTATTACTTCGTGAATCGTTGCATGTGTATTATCGTTAATAATGATATAAGCGCCAATAACAATAAGATCCTTTTTTTCTAAAAATGACACATTGATCACTTACGAGCAGTAACTATTCGTGGTGGAACGAAGTTCTAAAATAGTAAATATTAATCCAGAAAATCAAATCAATTGCAAGTGCTTCATAAAAGAGTGACTGAGTCATTGATCATAATTAATTAAATAAAGCGCATTATCCATTGGAAATTCAATATTATTCCTGTTAAGAAAAAAACCACTGCGATTTTAGATAACCTTAAATTGCAAAGCCAAAGGGAATAAGATGTCTTTGTTTGAAGCATCTATTATTTTTTTGGTCCCTTAACAAGATATTTTAACTAAAATGTGTGTTTTATTCATCAGAGGCATAACTTTCATGAATAAGCGGGTTATTCTCTTATTTCGTTGGCGCGTTAGTAAACATTATATACACGCACAGAACATCAGAGGAGTATGCCCCGGAGCCAAAACCACCATCTCCGGAACCGGAAATAGAGCCGGAGCCGGTGCCGGAGCCCGAGCCGGTCCCGGCGGCCCGGGACCGGCCGTCCTCGCCGTTCCTGGAGCGCCCGACCACTTTACCGGTCGCTCCTGCGGTGTCGGCGGCTCCGTCGCCCGCCGGTTCTGCGGCCCCTCGCCGGGACTCGCAACTGACCGACCAGGGCTACTTCGATGTCAAGTTCTATCACAATAAGCTGTGGTAATTCTGAATTCTGTTTGGAATCGGTAATACTGACGCCATTTAATTTAACTTTGATGTCGGGATTTGTAGTCCATTCATTTTTACTTGTTTTACGATGGGTTCAATGTCAATTTCAGTTTAGTAATCAAAATGCTTTCGGAATCTTATGGGTTGGTTGTTGGGTCGGTAGGTAAGCGGTCGACAGCGCCTTATTTTATTGGGACGTCCACCGACGACTCGCCTGCCGACCTTATGTAAACAAGCCCTAAAAATCTTATATACCTGTCGTCACTTGCCGTCAGCTTACGCTCTTTTGCTTACTCCGTACTATTAAAAAAAACCATGGATTACATGTCGTCCTGGATAGCTTTATTTGCAAGATTAACGGACCATTTTAAAGTATAGGAAGGTACTTACAGGTTACAAACTAATTAACCAATAAACAAGTAAGCTTGAATAGACAGTAGTTCAACTTGAGATGACGAAATAGCTATTAGCGCAAGGTTTTACAAGTAATACATTTTGTGTGGGTTTTTTTTATCGAAAATCTGTCCGGGTCTCAGTGGGATTATTTAAACTAACTAATATCTGGCCCCTTTGGCTACTTACAAACTGAATAATCATGGTCTTCTACGGTTAACGAAATTTAATATGCACTGATTCACCATACGAATTGACTAAAATTTCATCAAAAATCCCATTTTTGTAGTAAACTACACTTGAAAGTCTTTTCGTCATCTTAATTTTACATTCTTCATTAGCGCTTAAACCCGATTGCGCTAAACCTTGGGCGTTCATTTCCATTCGATAAATTAAATTCCACGTGTTTATAAAACCTTTAGGCATTCCACTAATATTTTTTATCAAATTGATAACTTAGGTCTGAGCACTTAGCTCTAAATTGACCTGATTGCTTTATTTAGTACCTGTCTAAGTGATGTTAGTGCGTTTCACTATGGTGAATGTAGCTTGATGATTTGTACTAGCGGCTGACTTGAACTGACTTGAACTGATTATAACCGATGACGCAAAGAAAATTTCGTTTTCTCAACGCATTTTATTGTAATTTGCAAGTTGTCAAAATTGATGTTAATGGGGAAAATTATTTCGATGCTTATTATGTAATATTTAAGCACTGAGCGTACAAAACTATAGTATAGTATGCTCGTCAGCTAGTCCGTACTTAACTTTAAATGCATAATTAAGTAATCATTTAGTGTTGAAAATGGATTTCATCCTATAACTCTGCAGAATACTCGTATAACGACTCAATTGAGTTATACCAAACCGTATTTAAGCATATTGGCTGGTATTGTTCCCTAAGGCCTAAGTAACATATATCCATCATAGGTTCTCATTAATTTAGTCCCATGTCCACAGGTGCTCATAGAATCACATTTTACTGTAGAAATTGATACCCATCTAAAATCATCGAAATGTATGAAACTTGGGAAACTACCAGTATTACCAAATATCTATCAAAATTGCATCTTTCTTTCACTACGTTTATTCGGCCGCTAGTGAGAGTTACATAAAGCTTGTCCCAGAAAAAAATTTCGCTCATTATTAGATGGGGTGGTATATCAGGATGAAATCTCAAGAGGTTTGAAAACTATACTCTCCGTTAGGATGGTCATTCATGTATAAATTAAAATAATAAAAAAACGCTGTCAGTACTAGATGTTCAACGATGTCGTCGGTGCAAGAAAAGTTACACGAAAAATTTTTGTACAAATATGTTCAATATGGAGGCGAAAAGTGGCAACGGAGCTAAAAACGTCTACAAAAACCGTTCAAAGGGTTTTAAAACGGTTCAGGGAGACTGGTGGTATACGGCGACGGCTGGAAGTGGACGTAAACCAGGGTTTGTAAACAAGAATATCGAAAAGAAGATTATAACAGCTTTACAGAAAAAATCTACCCTCTCTGTACGAGACTTGGGCAAAAAGTTTAAAACATCGAAATCTACTGTGCAACGAGTGAAGAGAAATAATTCTATAAAAACGTTTTAACAAACTGAAGTGCTCAATAGAAATGCAAAACTGTGAAAAGAGTCTAAAACCAGATCTAGAAAGCTTGATTCAAAAATGGCGAAGAAAAATTATTGTACTGTTATGGACGACGAAACTTACTGCAAACTTGAATTCAAATCACTTTCAGGACACCACTATTATTCTGGGACCGACAGAAAAGCAGTAAGTGAAGAGCATAAGGTCATCAAAATGGATAAACTTGCAAATAAAGTTCTCGCGTGGCAGGCGATCTGTTCATGTGGCAAACGCAGTAAACCTTATTTTACTAATGGAACCGTAAATGGTGATTTGTACCTGAATGAGTGCTTCAAAAAACGATTGTTGCCATTCATTAAGAGGCATACTTCACCTGTACTGTTCTGGCCTGATTTGGCCACGTATCACTACACGAAGAAAGCAATAGAGTGGTACAAAGCAAATAATGTCGATTTTGTTGAAAAACACCTCAATCCTTCCAACTGCCCGGAGCTACGACCCATTGAGAAATATTGGGCTCGTGTGAAACAGAAGCTTTTAAAACCTAAAAGTAATGACACTTCAGTCGAAAACTTCAAACGGAAGTGGAATGAAGCATCCAAACTAATCACCGATGACGATGTACAAAACTTGATGGCAGGGGTCAAGGGAAAATTAAGAAGTTTCTGGATGAACCAATCTTAAACTGATCTTTATGTGTAAATAATAATATTGAAAGGAATATCAAATAAACCTGTATTGGAAAATTTGTTGAATTTTAATAATTAATATGGAATTTTTTCTAATTTATAAGCGACATTTTTTTCTGGGACAAGCTTTATCTAGGAATAGTAGAGCCGAGTGTTTGTAAGAGCTTGCGTTGTATTCATGGTTTTGAATGAGCACAAATGGAATTATACGAATAAATTATTTGACAAAATAAATTCATTCGCAGTATATGACTACGAATGAATTAATAAATAAATAATCCTGTTTGTTTTATTAGACTACTGGAACTGATAATAAAGCATTCCTTTATTTATAATATTGCAGAATGTTATGTGTCATTATACTTATTGTTAATATGTAATTGGCATGTTCTTGATTGATTGTGTTTGTTTGACATCCATTATAATCCGTGTATTGTAGTGTGATTTTGGGGAACGGTTATTTAATGTAATAATTATTTACATTTTTGTATGGGTTTATTCAGTCAATCGTATATGGCGTTAAATTATGAATACGTTTGCTAGTTAAGTATTAATTTGAAGCCACTAGTTTTATTTAATTTAGGTATTGGTCCGTAATGGTCGTATTTACGCTTGGGGGGAGTTATGTAATGGACAGAAAACGAAATTATAGAATTTTTAATTATTGGTTGTTTGCGGATACAATTTCCATGGATTCTGGCACAGTAATATAATCATAAAGGTTTTTATTCTCTATTTTATTCTGATATTGAGATTAAAACGCTAATTTTGTATTAAATGCTGCTTTGTAAAGAAATTAATTTAAGGCGTTAGACGCTATGCCAGCGTAGACTTACCAAGAGGCCTAGTTGCCGTTAAGATTCTTTGCATGAAATCTAGATGTCACGTGCAAGATTACAATCTCATTGCAGGAGTCTCGAAGCGACACCATCTCGAAGATAATACACATTTGTTTCTCAGTTGTTTGACTCGACGCGACCTTACTAGTTAACTATCTAGGTATTGGTCGCTCAGAGTAGATGGCACGGCGAGACTTGTATTATTAAAAATGACGCATTCCGATAGTGGCTTGCGTCATCATATATATTATATATATATTTTTTTTTTATATCATCTCAGTCTACGCTGGCAACCGCACCAATTATTTATGAACCAAATAATAACTAAATTAATAGGTTAATTAATTTTATTCATTAATTAACAGTATTTAGTCGGCAGCGAGCCCTCGGCTCTTGACTTAAATAATAAATAAATATTAATTGATGTTGTCCACTCGCTTTACCTATTATTATTTAAGTATGGTAATAATTATTAAATATCGCGTTGTTTATTATAATGGCTACGGCTGGAGTGATAGACGTGCATTTTAAGCTATTATTTTAAATTTGTATTAATTATTGTTAGCAATCTGTTATTTTTTATACAATTGTTTTGCTTGAATTACATTGTAATGAATATAAATCGTTTTAATACATTTAAATCGCTGGATAAACATTGTTTCTTTTTTATCAAAACACCTATTTCTCTACATTATTTTATCATAGAAAACAAATATGGGTGCACCGCACCAACTTTTTAGTGTCCTCCCCGTTTCTACTATTTGCTGTTTAAAAATAATTTGCTGTCGCATTCCTTACTCAATTAATTATAGCGTGCAACTAATGACATGACAAATGTATTAAAAAAAATATCTCTCAATTTCACCAGTTGCCCAGCGTACAGTCGCCATCACATACATAGGTACACTATGGATGTTCAAAAATATCGGCACATACATCCTAATGCCTTGAAAATAGAGGTGTGTTCCGATGTTAGTGACGTGCTTGTTTGCTCCAATGTATGTGATGGCGACTGTACGTAAAATGTCCCCCGATTTGTTTGAAAATGGTGGTTTGTCACATGGACAACAATGATTTCTGCTAGAATACGTTTTTTTTGCGAGATGCTACATACATGTTCAAATACACTGTGTATCTGGCTATAAGAACTTATACATTTTATCAACATACCTACACATGTTGTGGTAACTGATAATGTAGAAAAAAACTAAGGGACAAGTATAATTTGATTGACCCATTTCACATGTTCATTCCAGAAGGAGAAAAATTATAAAAACAAGGATTCACCACTTGTACTTCAGAAAGCCGTATTTAGGAGTCACAAAACCGCTAGTATTTTTGTAAACCGGTTTTTCGGTTTTTGTACATTACAAAACCGGGTTTTCCGGTTTTTCGGTGATTTTTCGGTTTTACATATAAAAAGTAAAAAAAACTGCATTTTATGAATTTAAACTTTAATATTCAGTCATTTAACAATGGATATAAAACTTTTCGCACTGAGAAACGGGTCGAGATTTTGTTTGTGTGCGGCGACGTATAGATAGCATAGCGCACACATACAAGCCGCGCGCGGTGCGTGTGTAGGAAGACAACATACTTTGCCCTCTTTTTACTATGTTTAAGATATCCGAATGGTCATACTTAAACAGGTTATCTTTAGAACAATATTTGGTATCGCTTTGTTAACTGCGACCAGCACATCAGTTCAAAATAAAAAGAAAGAAGTAACAAGATAATGCCCATAAGTTTACTTCCGTAGTAAGCTATAAGGTTCAAGTTGTAATAATAAACCATTAGGATCGGTAGCCAGCTATGTCGGCGTGAACTCCGGCTGCGGAACTTATACTTCAGCTTTAGAATTCGGATGTTACATAAGTACCTAATTTAATAATCGCTTCCGGACAGCATCTGCTTTAAAAGCTCCCACACAGGATGCAACTATGCGTTAAAGGGAGCAATAACTAATTTCGTCTCATTCCACCGCACAGCTGCGTCCTGACATGCGGCCATGATGGCACGTTGTGTATGGAGCCTTTATCCCTTTGAACGCCAAGAACCTATAAAGTGGTCGTGTGTCGTCGTGCCCACCACGCCAAGAACCCTTATAGCGGTTATGACGTCCGCTGTCAAAGCCCTTCAGTCTTTCATATAAGGTTCATTATCACTCTCTTATGGAAAAAAGGTTGGCGTGTCAGTGACACTTTAGTACGTGAATCATGGCGTTCAAAGGGTTAAGGCAGATGCAACACCGGTAGATAAGTGTTACAAGAGGCAAATACTAACTGAAGTTGGTAAGCAATGAATTCATCAGTGCTCCTATACACTTAAATCCCTAAAAGGACTTCCGGCCGAGCGTCGATCGCGTGTACAGCCAGCATCAAAAGTAACAACCTACGCAATTGAAGACGTCAAAAGTTCTTATTCCCTTTTAATAAAGACCTTTGACGTTTTCGTAGCTACTTTTGATGCTGACTGTTACTACCCGCGTTCATCACTTTATTGTGCGGTGTTGGTGGTAAGAAGGTGGTAAGTTTTGTTTTGTGTTCGTCCTGTAATCTTTTGTTGGTCTGGTTTAAATTATTTGTTGTGTTGTCACGTTGAATAATTTGTGTGGGTAGTTTCTACCATGGGGATAGCTACATTATTTGGGGGGGGGGGGGGGGGAGCTTTAAAAAGTTTAACTACTCAAGACAAGGACGCGTACAGTCGCCATCACATATGTACATCGGAGCAAACAAGCACGTTACAAACATCGGAACACACCTCTATTTTCAAGGCATTAGGGTGCAAGTGCCGATATTTTTGAACACCTATAGTGTACCTATGTATGTGATGGCGACTGTACCTAAATATGCTAGAGTCAAAGGAGTAAGTGCTTCCAAAATTTCAAGCTTAACACTCTGCCTTTGTCCCAGTTGTAGCATTGATTCCTGCGACTATAATCCTGCTGGGAAAGCAGGGATTTATAGAACGTAAGTACCCATTAAAACGGGATTTTTGAAAATTCGACCCTCAAGGGGGTGGAATGTTTGTATGGGGATGTAGTAACATTTTAAGTGAGAGACTTGAAACTTTGTGTATATATAGACTCCTTATTATTATACAAAAAAAAAGTAATTTTAGGGTTTTGGAAAAACGCACCCCTAAGCGGGTTAAATAGGGGTGCAAAGTTTGTATGGGGGAAAATATTAGTATTATTAGACGAATTTTGGTAAAGTGATAGTTTGAGTCCCGGGGAAGGACATAGGATAGATTTCACCCCTAAGGGAAATCAAATGGGAGATGAAAATTTGGATGGAACCCATTTAGATGAAATTTGGTATAGAGATAGTTTGAGTCCCGGGGAATGACATAGGATGGTGTAATGGGGGAGGTGAATGTTTGTATGGAGCTACGATATAAACGAGTTCGTCGCGGGCAGAAGCTACTCTCGACCGACTCAAGTCAAACGTAGTTTGGTTCTCTCTTTAAAACAGCATAGGTACAGGAATATCATAAAACTTTTTATACAATAATAGGATCCGCCACGTCTAGTTTGTAAACTGGTTTCTGTTGCTATAAAAAGTATAGTAGACATACTTATATAATAGAAAAAAGTTTTAGCTATTATTTAGAGACTTTGTAAAAACAAAGTGTACCTACCTAAACCGACTTCAATTCAGTACTTCGCCAAGCCACATAGGTACAGATGAAAATTTCCACATTTTCTTTCCAATTTACCACATGAACTGCTTTCCGATAGCAAATGCCTTCATTATTTTATTGATAATATTTGAGGAGTTCTGTCGGTTCCTCAAGGGTCTCAGAATTAACACTTTAGTTGCTACTTAAACGGAATTATATCAACAAAACAGTGCTACAGGTTATGGTTAGGTAGGGCCTCAAGTACAACGCGACGAAAATTGAGCTGTTAATAAGGTATCTAAAACTTAGGATATTGTCCCGCCAGTGGTACTTGGCAGCACACCATTAAAAAGAGTCTCACAATTTAAGTACTTAGGGCACTGGGTAGTGGAGACGCTATGCGACGATTTCGACCTCATCTCGACATAGAGAGCGCCTAGCATTGGCGGTCTGTTGTAATATGCTGGCTCGTAGGTTCGCACGGTGAAGTCAGGGGTGTAAGTTACTTTTCTCAAAAATGGCCCGCAAAGTGAACATAACTCGCTACATATTGGAAGGTAAAGTGTATAGTTTAAGGCCTGATCAAATTTAAAAAAAAAAAAACATTGCAGGCCGCCTGGAATGTTACATATGAATTCCTTTATTTGTCAAGTACCAAACTTTTTAAAAAGTAGAAACTGGCATATAAAAGACGGCACAGGTCGTATTCAGCCAAATCTAGTCGTATTTTTCCGTTGCAAACGCGACATTTTTGTATGTGTCATAAAAAGATTGCGTTTTTCGGTGGAAAAATACACTTGCGATTCTGTTTAAAAAAAAATATGACGTTTAATTTAATTTAATTAGCAGTATCCTCAATTTGTATTTAATAATAACGCTTGATTTCAATTTAGTCTTTTTTATTCCCCCATTTTTGAGAAAAGCACTATATTAGCCTCAGCCGGAATGGCAATTGCAGGCTTCGTATTATAATTAAACGGACTCGCAAGCTCGTCCGTTTAAACAAAATACTCAGCCTGCAATTGCCACCTTCCCGGTTACGGCAATAATGTACTATTATTTAAGTAAAGCATTTTGTCAATCCTTATACTCGTGTGCGCTGTGGGTTAGGTATACGCAGCGGACCGTCAATGCTAAAGAGTGCAGTACAATAATGCATTCAGGGTGCGGAGTCTGCCCCGCTATTGCAGTGCGTCCGGCATGTTCGCGGCGGCGGGCGTGCCGGGATTGCACGCAATAATGCGCAGTAGGGTGGCATCACTCATGCGGAGGGTATCTGCGGGGTAGTACCAACAGCATCCTGAAATCGCTTGTTGAACGGGTGGACTAACAGATAATTCGGTAGGTATTGGGACGAGGCGCATGCTCCGGTGCGTGCCCCCTCACGACGATATTAGTTAGCCTTTAACCCTCTGTATCATAGGCTGTTGCCTACGGGCAACACATTCTTTTTGCCTCCTCAATTTTAAAGGAAATTATTAAAAGCGTTTTTATGCATCGTAGCTTGTCGTCTACACACCATTGTGCGTTACTTTTTGTTAAACCTCGCCAATATTTAGTGTTTTGAAAAACAAAAACAAGTGTTTGTGAATTATTTAAAATCTATAAAAAATACTAATTGGTGATTTTTGTGTCTGTTATTTACTCTGAAAAACGTAACGAGGTAAGTGAATAAATCATAACATACATTGTTATCTTCAAGTATACTTAGGTAATTTCCTAAAACACGTTTAAAACTTTCCTTTAAAATTAGGGAGGGTTAAAGAGTGTGTTGCCTGTAGGCAACGGTATGATACAGATACTTGTTACTAACACTCGTTTTTAAGTAAATATATTGTTACTAACAAAGTATGGATCAATAGTCCGCATTAAGAATTTTATTGATAATGACAACCTAATTTCTACAGCACCCACAGTAAGTCTGGCCACACCACGCCCGTGATTCCGTCGGAGGTAGTACGAATGGGACCGTCCGCGGCGCGCAAGCCTCAGTCGTCCATGTTTGATGTAAGTGCACCATATCTAAGTAAACATCATCCATATAAGTATAAGGACGACCTAATAGTCAAAGCAATGACGCGTAGTTGCAGTGTCCAAGAGGCAACCGGATGGCTCGAGGTATTTGAGTTTCCCGAAGTGTTGCGGAACCTAACCGCCCGCCGCAACCCGAACTGAGCCAACTTGGACTGGGGCGGAAATCGGAGCGAGGTAGCCGATTGAAACAGCATTTCATTATACAGGGTGTCCGGTAAATAATGGACAACCTTGTAACCACGAATAGGGCACCTTATACTGGTCCAGAAAATCGACTTTGAGGTCTTGTAAAAGTTTTTACAAAACTTTATATTTTAAAGAAAAATGTGATTCTATTAATTAAGACCTAATTAAACAGAAATCGGTCTGGCCGTGGGCCATGGCCTCATAAGAAGGCTCAAAGTCACCCAAAGGGCAATAGAGAGGGCTATGTTGGGAGTTTCTCTGCGTGATCGCATCAGAAATGAGGCTAACCGCAGCAGAACCAAGGTAACCGATATAGCCCGCCGAATCGCTAAACTTAAGTGGCAGTGGGCGGGGCACATTGCACGTAGAACTGATGGCCGTTGGGGCGGAAAGGTTCTCGAGTGGCTACCACGTACCGGAAGGCGCGGCGTGGGTAGCCCCTCCCTCAAGGTGGACTGATGACCTGGCAAAGGTCGCGGGAGTCCGCTGGATGCGGGAGGCACAGGACCGGTCACTTTGGAACTCTTTGGGGGAGGGCTGATATGATGAAGGTGCACTACAAGCACCACTTGCAGTTTTATGGTGGCCAGACCGATTTCTGTTTAATTAGGTCTTAATTAATAGAATCACATTTTTCTTTAATATGTTCTACAAGTTTGATTCCTTGTGGTGAAAAAAAAAGGATGTGGACCACAGTGGCCAACTTCCTAAAAAATAGTTTATCTAATACTGATTCTAAAATGGTATAACACATGCCATTTACATCTTTACAAATAAAGATGTTGCTATAAATGTTCACTTTTAAACACCTTGTTTTGGTACAATTCGCTCTTCGAAAAGGGCGAATATCTCGAAAACCAGGGGACTTTTACTAAATCTCAAAGTCGATTTTCTGGACCAGTCTAAGGTGCCCTATTCGTGGTTAGAAGGTTGTCCATTATTTACCGGACACCCTGTATAAAAAGCGTACACACTTTCAGGCAGCCGCATTTTTTTCATATTTTTTTTTTATCTTTTCCCCCAGTCCAAGTTAGCTAAGTTCGGGTTGCGGCGGGCGGTTCCACAACACATCGGGAGCTCAAATACTTACCGCGAGCCATCCGGTTGCCTCTTGGATACTGCAACTACGCGTCATTGCTCTGAATGCTTTAGCACACTTGGTAGTGACCCTGCCTACGAAGCAAAAGGGCATGGGACTCCTGGGTTCGAATCCCGGTAAGGGCCTATTTGTTCCTCAGTCATGGATGTTTTCTGTGTATTTCAGTATTTATTTATCTATATAAGTATGTTTATAGTCGTCTAATACCCATTAGTACAAGCTTTGCTTAGTTTAGGAGTAAGTCGATTTGTGTAAGTTTGTACGCATTTATTTTTTCACCTCACTAGCTCGGAAAGGCCTTTTTGTATGTTTGATATCTATTGAGAAAATCGCTTTTCATCCGCATGTGAAGAAAGTTGACGTAGAACGTTAAAAGTACTATGACGTAGAACGTTAAAAGTTTTAATTTGGTTTTTTGTATATTTTATGTGACATATTTTTTTAAACTTTTTTTTCACCTTTTTTTTAACTTTTTTTGTTTTTTTTTTACTTTTATTAACCTTTTTTTTTTTTTTTTAACTTTTTACTTTTTTGAAACTTTTTTTTTTACCTTTTTTCTTCTTTTCCTCGCTGTAGTGAGGTGAAAAGATTTATGTTATACACGGGTGAAAAGTTATTTTACGTCTCGTGTGTTGAAACACTCGTAGGTAAAATACAACTTTCCCCCCTTGTATAACAAATAACTATTATATTTGAGTTATAGCCGAGCGGTAAGACACGCTACTTTCAATCTGGGGGTCACGCGTTTGAACCCCGGCAAGGTTTTATACCACTGGGTTATTTCAAAAAACATACGGCTGTACAGAATATCATTCGATATTATAATACAGTCTACTACTTAACCCAACTACGTCAGACTACGGCTTAACCCAAAAGAATGGTATTACTTACTCGAGAAATTTATCGATAAGTAATGATAGTTTGCTACCACCTCCAGGTCAAGATGCTTGATGAATTCCAAAACATGTGGTGGTGTTAGATTTCTCTTAATGCTGACAACGTGTTGGCGCACATCGAGTTAAAAAAAACAATATGGCGGGCGTGAGTGGAGACTGAATCTGAAATCACAACTTTGCTTCTAGAAACGTATTTATCGGGCGGATTTCAATAAACATGACATCAGTAGATGGGTCTGTAACACGCCAGTGCTATACAAGTAATATGCACTATACGTTTAACATTATTGAGGAGGGGCGTATTACTGATAACTTCATAATGTGATGGTCAAAACATATTTTAGGGCAAAAATGGGGCAAGATGCAAGTGACAGTAGTCAAGTTTACTACACACACTCACCGAAACCCCTGTTTACATGTCTTTAAATTTGAACTTTAGGGACCATAGGGGTTAACCGCTATCTTGAAATGTATACTTCATTTTGCATTTTCCGGAAGTACATACTTACTTGAAAAAAATTGTAGGTACAGTCGCCATCACATACATCGGAGCAAACAAGCACGTCACAAACATCGGAACACACCTCTATTTTCAAGGCATTAGGGTGAATGTGCCGATATTTTTGAACACCTATAGTGTACCTATGTATGTGATGGCGACTGTACATACCTCAATAGTTTCGAGAGTACAATTATTTTAAATTGGGGTTGCTGGAGAGCATCTCTCCAGCAACCCCAAACTTAAAAAGAGGGAATTTCGCGTAGAATCTAAGTGTTTTGAATAAAATATGGCCGAAAAAAAATTGTACTCTTGTTTTCACCGTTGAACGAGATAGCTAGGCTAGTTAAATTACCAAATTTGCACCAGAAAGCGAACGCCTGTGTGACACGGCAATACGGAAAACACATGTACTCCATATTTTGCTAATATTTTTCATCAGGCGCAAAAGTAAAATAATAAGTAATTCTGTGAGTACCTGGCCATAGAGCTGACTCATTCAACGGTAAAAACCAATGAGTACAATATTTCCAGCCTAATGCTTCCTACTGGTGGCGGTCATATAGGGGAGCGGGCCCCATTATGGGATGGTTTCCCAATTTGGGATAGCGAAGTATTTCTGTTTACAAGCAGCGCCATCTAACGAACACGCTGTGAAATACTGCCACTTGTTGTACAGACGCCATTTTGGAACAATCGCGCGTCAGTTGCCATTCGGCTAGTAGTGAGGTGTACTCGTATTAACGTCAATATTTTGTTAAAGAGTTTTTGTAATATGCCGGTTAAAAGTTTACTTTTCTTAAGGTAAGTTTGATTTTTTGTTTTTATTTGTGGTTCAGCATCATCTTATTATGTTTGTGTTGAGGTGCATGTGTTGTTTCTTCCTGCATTTCAATTAGTTTTTGGTTTACGACCGTGTGTTGGCAAAATACGTAATCGTCCTAATATGGGATACCAGGGTGTGCCTAATACGGGATATATACTATTGAGGTACGTATTATAGGTATTTATTGCCTAAATTCGTATTCAAATGACATTGCTGGGTTCAGTACACTAAATGTTTTCGTTGGTGCCATGAGTGGTGTGCTAGAGTGGAGCCACACACCAAAACATTTGTTTGTGATTATTGCTAAGATTATAGGTAGATAAGATAACGTCGATATGCCAAATTAAATAAAAAAAAACCCTAAACTGACTTGTTTCAATCATTACGTGTTTCAATTGTCCGCGGTCTACTCTATAGTATCCCAATAGAAAATTTGCCAAAAAAATATAATAATTATTTGACATCCCCATCATGGGATATAGGGATATGTGATATCCCATATTAGGAGCAGTGCCTAATATGGGATATCCCATGATGGGAGTGTATGGTTTCCCATTATTGGGATACAGTGATTTTTTTGGCAAATATTCTCATTTGTAACATTTTCGTCGGTAGTTATAAAAGTATGAATGGTAGAAGAATACAACTCCATAGCAATGCAAAATATAACATTTCGAATGCATTATTCTTAGTTTGATGAGTATACTGCAAGAAAGTTTACAGAAATAGATGTTCATACAAAACTATCCCATAATGGGGCCCGCCCCTACGCGTAAAGTTTTTGTTGGTTAGGCCGAGTTCCTCCGGCCCGGCATCGACGGCACTTCCAGAAAGCTGGCTATCAAATGAGGCATTTGCCCAAACGTTACAGCAGTCTATTGCTGTACAATGCAATGATTTTTTTGCGCCTGTTGAAAAATATTAGCAAAATATGGTGTACATGTGTTTTCCGTATTGCCGTGTCACGCAGGTGTTCGCTTTCTGGCGCAAATTTGGTAATGGTAAGCACGAGAGTACAATTTTTTTTGGGCCGTATTTTACCCAAAAAACAATAAATTCTACGCGAAATTCCTTCTTTTTAAGTTTGGGGTTGCTGGAGAGATGCTCCCCAGAGCAACCCCAATTTAAAATAATTGTACCCTCGAAACTATTGAGGTACTAATTCGGTACAATTTTGGTACAATTTTTTCACAAACTCAGAAATCCCGAAATTGTAAGTGGGGTTGCCAGGGAGCATGACATGTTAGTTAGGTACATACATTTCAAGTAACTTGTAAAAAAAATTGGTTGTCTGTAAAATCGGTTTACGGACGATAATGTTACGTGATAACGTAATAAAGCCGAACGCTCGGCTCAGGCGGAACGGGACAATGAGTCATACTTTTTCGTGCGTGCTGCCGGTGTTCATCGATTTATAAGACGTTACTGCGTCAAAAAAGACCGGCTCGCGAGTTGTACAGCTCATAGAGCCAGAAGTTGGGAGGTATATTGCATTAATTGATTGTCTTATGTAATATTCAGGTGATCCACGGAGCGACGCACCGAGCGGGTGTGGAAAAGATCAAGAGGTATGTGTTCAGAATAAATTGAAATTTATTAACAAGGTGTTAGGGTAACATACACATACATAATGAATTGGTAGTAGAATGTCTATACTCGAATTCAAACATTTATTACATACATACATACATACATATAATCACGCCTCTTTCCCAGAGGGGTAGGCAGAGATCACGGATCTCCATTTACTACGATCCTGACAAACCACTTTCGCTTCACTCACTTTCATAACATTTCTCATACATCTTCCCCTTCCAACTTGCCCTTCCACTCTTTTTATATACACTCTCTTCGTTAATCTTCTTTCATCCATCCTCTCTACATGCCCAAACCACCTTAACATACCCTTCTCAATGTTAGTGACTATATCTCCATCCATTCCACACTTATCTCTTATCACACTGTTTCTGACTCTATCACTCAATTTCACTCCACACATACTTCTCAACGCTTTCATTTCTACTGCATTCACTCGACTTTGATGTCTTTTTTGCCACACCCAACTTTCGCTACCATACATAAGTGTGGGCACCAACACTCCCCTATGCACAGCCACGCGTGCTTTTTGCGATATTTTCTGGCTGCCCATAAAGGCATTCAGTGCCCCATTCACTCGATTCCCTGCATTCACTCTCCTTTCAATATATTTCTCATGCTTTCCGTCTCCAGTAAATAGTGTCCCCAAATACACAAACTCTTTTACTTGTTCCAGTCTTTCTTCACCAATCATTATTTCGCAGTCCGTCATAATTTCATCTTTTTCAAATACCATCATTTTCGTCTTACGTACATTCATCTTCATCCCTTTCCATTCAAAAGATTAATTCATCTTCGTTACCATCATTTGTAACTCCTCAGCAGACGACGCAAGTAGTACAAGGTCGTCAGCATATAGGAGACATTTGACGCGTAACCCTTCCATTCTCAAACCACATTCATCACCTTTCAGATCCTGCAGACAGCTGTCCATGAATAGATTAAACAGCCACGGAGACGCTACACATCCTTGTCTAATACCCTTTTCGATGTTAAACCAGTCAGTATATGACCCGTTTATTCTCACGCAAGCACTGAAATCCTTATATAAAGATTTCAGTGCTTGAAGGAGGCGGCTGTCTACTCCATACGTGCACAACACCGACCATAGTTCATCCCTCATCACTCTATCATAAGCCTTTTCCAAGTCCACGAAAGCGCAATAGACCTTTTGACCTTTGGCCAAATATTTCTCGGCTATGCATCGTAAGGAAAAGACTTGTACAACCCATACCCTTTCTAAATCCTGCTTGTGCATCCCATACTTTCTCATCGGTCTCTTTCACTACTCTTTTAATCAACACTTTTGCATACAATTTGCCGACGATGCTGAGTAAGCTAATGCAATGTAATGTAGTTTTTGCAGTCAAGTTGTGATCCTTTCCCTTTGTAAAGAGGAACGATTACGGCCTTGCACCAGTCCCTCGGTACACGGCCGGTGCTGTAGCACAAATGGAAGAGGAGATACAACTGACTCGCTACGACGCCCTGTCCTGCCTTCAGCATCTCAGCGGAAACTCTGTCATACCCTGCCGCCTTACCCGATTTCAAAATGGCTTGCTACAGCATAGACGACTTTATGACCAATATATCATTGACCCACTCATAAATCAACAACACTTTCAAAATTATTCAATAATGACATCTAAGACACTGCATGTCAAAATATGACCTGTAAAATATGACATTTTATCAATAAAGTTCTGAATCTGAATCATTCCTCTCAATGCTTTCACAATTTCGTCCATGCTGATATTACTTTCATCCTCGGTTGCGCTACCATTCAGACTTGAGGTTAGACCATTTTCTTCCTCCCTATCAAACAAACTTTCAAAATATTCCTTCCACCTCCCTAATATGCATTCTGTCTCATTAAGCAAACTTCCATTCCTGTCTTTGACTGACTTCAGCTCAGAGTTCTGGCTCTTACCTCTGGCTAGTCAAACAGATTTCCAGAAATATTTTATGTTCGTCTGGAAGTCCCGCGACAGTCTTTCATCCAAATGGTCATTCTGTTCATCTTTCTTTCTTTTTACTACTTCTTTCACCCGCACTTTCATTATTCTATATACCTTTTTTGCTTCATTGACTTCGTCAAAGGAGGCTTTATTGACTCTTTGGTTAGCTCTTGTAGCTAACCAATCCCGCCACAACTTTTTCTTCTCACATACAGCTTCTTGTACTTCCTTATCCAACCAAACATTCTTCTCCTTTCTTCCTTTGCTCCTTTGACTGACACCGCACACTTCCTGAGCCACTTTAACAACTTTATTTTTAAAGTTGTGCCACATATCACCCATGTCGCTTAAACCATCCATTCCTTCGAATTCAATCTTCAACTTAATGACAAACTCATCACTTATTTCTTTTTCTTGCAAATTCTCTACTTTAATTCTCTCTAACACGCTAGTAGTAATACGCGGTCGGTGTCGCCATCCCTTGAACAGACCTCTTATTCGGCTCATTACCAGGAAGTGGTCAGTGTGGACACCGGAGCCGCGATATACTCTAGCGTCTAGAACATTCTTTCTCATTCTTTCGTCAACTATTATAAAATCAATCATACTTTTCCTAACATTCTCTGCCTCTCGAGTGTACAAATGGATCAATTTATGGGCAAACATTGTGTTTGCCACACAAAGATTCCACTCAAGACAAATTTCTAACAGACTTCTTCCATTCTCGTTATTTCTTTCGTCATCATGCATCCCTAACACCTTTTCAAATCCATCTCTCTGCACTCCTACCCAGCTATTTAAGTCACCTAACATTATTAACCTTTCGTTGTCCTTGCATAACCCTAACACGTCCCTCAATTCATCCCAAAACATCTGTCTTTCATCCTTTGTACGCTGTGAGCTTCCCGCACCCTGGTCTACAGGTGCGTAAACCCCAACGACAAAAATCCGCACTAGGCCCACTTTCATTCTTACCCATATCAGTCTGGGACTCACGCAGTCAAACTCGTTCACGCACTTAGCCATCCTAGCGGAGAGTATAACACCAACTCCCTTACAGGCCCGTTCTGAGCTTGGCACCCCTGACCAATAAGCCGTGTAGGGTCCATGTGTGGTGGTGTCACATCCCTTCCGCTTTGTCTCATTCACGCATAGCACATCAATATTCCTTTCATCCATCATCTGTAATACCTCATCAACTTTCTCACTCATACCTCCTTGAACATTCAACGTAGCAAAACATTTATTCGTGACAAAAATAACACAGATAGGTACAAACGATGTAACATAAAAAAACCCATTTAGTCTTTGTCATGAAATGGACCCTGCTCTGCATGTTGCTAGCTTTACAGCTAGCGCTGGTCTTCCGCAGGGTCCATTCGGAGAGAGCACGGTGGGCAACAACGTATAAGTATAGCTATATAAGTATTGTCTAATTTGCATCACGGTAGTAAAATGTCCAAGCATGTAATAGTAGTTTATGTGACTGTACATAATGAAGCGTCTATACGCAAATAACTTAGTAAGTAATTGAGTTCAATACCATAGCATCTGTGAAATAAAGTGAAATTCATATTTTTAAAACAAATTAAACAAGAATGGCGGCCTGTTAAAGTCGTCCTTATACTTTTCGATACAGTCTTTACCATCCACCAAGCAGAATCGTGTAGTGTGCCTTTAGTCGCTCACAGATTTTTTCTTATCTGTGGGTAGATTTCCAAATCATCTTGATATTCTGCAATATACTGTCAATCCTGTGATACACGTCAATATGCATGTGATCGGGATAGTGATTTGGGTGGATCATCAGTATTTAATCACCGTGTATTGGCCGCCAATGTGTCGACATATATAAGATTAACAAGTGTTTGTTCTTATTAAGTAGGTACTCCAGGCAAAATACGGTTTTGAAAAACATTAATTTATAATGGGGTTTTTATTTCTTTATTTCATTTTAAAACATTATTCTAAGATGCTTTATTCAAGAATCCAACAAACTTTCTATCCGGAAGTATTTATATAGATTTAAATAAAGCATGAATTGTTTTTTTTTAATTACTTATTTATCTTGAATATTATAGAGCAAATGTTTATGAACCAAAATAAAGATAAAACCATTTATTTATATTTTTGCTTACTTTTCAGAAGCTAGTTAAAAATAAAAATAAATTGATGTCTGAAATTTTGTTGGATTTGGTCGCTAGACTAAAGCGTGCAATCATACAGTCCGCGCTAGTCTGTGAGAGGTCTTGTGATTATTAATTATGAAATGTTCCATTATCTGCTGTCCAACATCATAATGGTGGAAACTAATTTCATCACTCATGTAATTAATACTTACCAAGGGTGACAATAATTATATTAAATTGACAATTGCTCAAAGGTAAGCTGGAAGATATACCTCTTAGGGATACGCTCGCCTTTGTACATGCGTTATCTGTTCTTGTAATAATTGTTCTGTACAATTATGTACAATAAAGAATTTACATACATACATAAATACAATTCAAATATACTAAACGTCGATTGGTTAACCTTTAACAGCCTTCAACGCACTTACGCCTCTCACAGACTGGCGAAGCCTGGGGACCGATTTTTGACTTTCGAGCGCTCGCCTCAAAAACAGTAAAAAATTATGAAATGCTTTATTGAAATAGCGATAAAAAATTAAAAACCAGCTAAGTGCGAGTCGGACTCGCGCACGAAGGGTTCCGTACCATTATCTATAACAAACTATTTTATTCTGTGTTTTTAGTATTTGTTGTTATAGCGGCAACAGAAATACATCATCCGTGAAAATTTCAGCTGGAACTATCACGGTATCAGTGAGATACAGCCTGGTGACAGACAGACGGACGGACGGACGGACGGACAGCGGAGTCTTAGTAATAGGGTCCCGTTTTACTGTTTGAGTACGGAACCCTAAAAACGAGTGACCACTCGTATATAGGGCAAACCTTGGCTAATCTGTGATATGAAATTATTCGGTGATAGCTACTTTAAGGTCTAATAGCTGAGTAACTCGATATCTTTATGGCTTTTAATAATGTGCAGTAGGTGGCGGCACTGTCATTCAACTTACTTACGCGCAGCAAGTATCCGAACGAATCCGTCAAAATAAAGAAAAAAAAACTAAAAAAAAACTCAAAAAACCTAACTATCACCGATTAGCCAAGGTGTGCCCTACCTATTTAATTATATCGGCAGAAAGTACTTAAGTGCCTGCAATTTTATCACTATAATCGTATTTACTTTTATTTAATTTTCGAGCGCTCGAAAGTCAAAAATCGGCCCCCTGGCGTCGTAGGACGTCACCGAGTAAAAGTAAAAATCTTCCATTTTGTAACCAACATTAACTATAGGTACTATTTGTATTACAGATAAAAGTAACAAAGTGGAATATTTTTAACTTTTACTCGGCGACGTCACTAATCTGCATCTTCTTCTCGCAAAAATGCCCTATTATTCCGTTTTGAATCGTTGCATGTGTATTTTGTCGTTAATTAATGATGTAGGTACCTAAGCGCCAACAACAATAAGGTCCCTTTTCCCTAAGAACGATACATACCTATATGATTAAGTACTTACGAGCAGTAAAGTAAGTATTCGAGGTGGAATTAAGTCCTAAATTGTAAATAATGAATACTGAAACTCAATTAGTTTACAAGTGCTTTAAAAAAAAGTGACTGCGTCATTGATCTTAATTGATTGAATAGTAAGTGTTAAAATTAAAGCGGATGATCCATTGTAAACGTGGCTCTTTACGTCGGGTGACAAGCAAAACTCACTAAGTAACAAATACCTACTTAAATCAAAGGTCGTATCTCGATATCGACTACGTACCGAGATACGAGGTTTTGAGGAGCAGTGACAGTTTTGGTAGTCACTTTTGCTTGTCACCCGACGAATTACTATTCGTGTTAAGAAAAAATCCATTGCGATTTTAGATACCTAACCTTAAATTGCAAAGCCAAAGGGAATAAGATGTCTTTGTTTGAAGCATCAGTTATTTTTTTAGTTCCTTAACAAGATGTTTTAACTAAAATGTCTATTTTTTTCATCAGAGGCATAACTTTTTTGAATAACCGGGTTAATATTCTCTTATTTCGTTGGCGCTTTCATCACCATCATCATCATCATATATATATACCTGCAGACTCAAAGGGCGTAACCACCATTACAACAACAGAGGGCCTACCGCGAAAGGCATTCGAAGTTTTCCCTCTCTGTCATACTTACGAGTTCTTACGTAAGCGCAAGAGAGAGGGAAAACTTTGAATGCCGTTCGCGGTAGGCCCTCAGGCTGTTACGCCCTTTGAGTGTGCAGGTATCAGCCGAAAGACGTCCACAGCTGGACATAGGCCTCACCCAAAGAGTGCCAAAGTGACCGGTCCTGCGCCACCCGCATCCAGCGGACTCCCGCGACCTATACCATGTCATCAGTCCACTTATGGGAGGCCCACCAACGCGCGTTGGCGCTTTAGTAAACATTATATATACACGCACACAGAACCTTGTTTTTACTGTTTATTTTTTATGCAATTTTTGATTTATGGGTTTATTGCCTGTCAATAAAGATCTTTATTTATTATTATTATTTATTATAGAACACCAGAGGAGTGTGCCCTGCAGCCAAAACTACCATCTTCGGAACTGGAATTGGAGCCGGAGGCCCGGGCGCTGGCCTCGTCGTCCCGGTCGCCGGCCTCGTCGTCCCGGTCGCCGGCCTCGTCGTCCCGGTCGCCGGCCTCGATGGCCCGGTCGCCGGCCTCGTCGTCCCGGTCGCCGGCCTCGTCATCCCTGGAGAGCGCGACCACTTTACTGGTCGCTGCGGCGTTGTCGGCGGCGGATCTGCTAGTGTCGCCACTCAGGATCCGTTTTGCGTAATGTTCCCTATTAGCATATAATTTGTTAAACAAAAATTAACTGATTGTCAGTTTTGTAACGACAATTAAGTATTTAGTTTGTATAAAAAATTACTTTTTCTTTTCAATATACATCATATGCATTTAGACCTTATTTAAATACGAAAAAAGTTCCGTTTGACATCATTTGTATGCTTAACTTTCGTTACAAAACTGACACTGAGTTAATTTTTATTTAACAACTAAATTTTTATAAATGCCCATACGCACCGGACCGTCAATGCTAAAGAGTGCAGTACAATAATGCATTAAGGGTGCGGAGTCTGCCCCGCCATTGCAGTGCGTCCGGCATGTTCGCGGCGGCGGGCGTGCCGGGATTGCACGCAATAATGCGCAGTAGGGTAGCATCACGCATGCGGAGGGTATCTACGGGGTAGTACCAATAGCATCCTGAAATCGCTTGTTGAACGGGTGGACTACCCGATAATTCGGTAGGTATTGGAACGAGGCGCATGCTCCGGTGCGTGCCCCCTCACGACGATATTAGTTAGCCTTTAAGTTACTTGTTACTAACAAATTATGGATTAATAATAGTCCGAAATAAATGGTTTTGAATTTAATATATGACATGAATAAAGATAATGACAACCTAATTTCTACAGCACCCACAGTAAGTCTGGCCACAGCACGCCCGTGATTCCGTCGGAGATAGTACGAGTGGGACGGTTCGCAGCGCGCAAGCCTCAGTCGTCCATGTTTGATGTAAGTGCACCATATCTGTGTAAACATCATCCATATAAGTATAAGGACGACCTAATAGTCAAAACAATGACGCGTAGTTGCAGTATCCAAGAGGCAACCGGATGGCTCGAGGTATTTGAGCTCCCGGAGTGTTGCGGAACCTAAACGCCCGCCGCAACCCGAACTGAGCCAACTTGGACTGGGGCGGAAATTGAAAAAAAAAGGGTGTCCGGTAAATAATGGACAACCTTGTAACCACGAATAGGGCACCTTATACTGGTCCAGAAAATCGACTTTGAGATTTTTAAAAGTCCCCTGGTTTTCGAGATATTCGCACTTTTCGAAGAGCGAATTGTACCAAGACAAGGTGTTCAAAAGTGAAAATTGTTAGCAACATCTTTGTTTGTAAAGATGTAAATGGCATGTTTTATACCATTTTAGAATCAGTATTAGATAAACTATTTTTTAGAAAGTTGGCCACTCTGGTCCTTACACATTTCTTTTTTCACCACAAGCAATCAAAGTTGTAGAATATTTTAAAGAAAAATGTGATTCTATTAATTAAGACCTAATTAAACAGAAATCGGTCTGGCCACCATAAAACTGCAAGTGGTGCAAGTAGTGCACCTTATTTCACTTTAATGACCTGGACGTTAATCATTCTCGGTAATATTCTCTAACAGTGATGCTAATGAACGTGTATTAGAGTTTTATGGTGGCCAGACCGATTTCTGTTTAGTTAGGTCTTAATTAATAGAATCACATTTTTCTTTAAAATGTTCTACAAGTTTGATTGCTTGTGGTGAAAAAAAATGTACCTATGTGGACCAGAGTAGCCAACTTCCTAAAAAATAGTTTATCTAATACTGATTCTAAAATGGGTTTTTGTACTCGACGATTAAAATATGTGTATTAAGATTTCATAGAGAATACTGCAACGTCACTCTTTTCATAGTTGTAGTCCATGTTACTGTCGAAACAATCGAAATAACTACTTTTCGATACGCTCCATACAACTAAAATAAATTCGACCAATCACGTGGCTGCTTTATTGAACTGTAATGAATTGGACCAATAGAATCGCTTTGATGTCGTACGCTCGTTGATGTCTTTTAAGATATCAACAAGCGTACGAGCGATGAGCTGCACTTCGTTTCAACAGTACCGAGTTTGTTTAATTAGTTCAGTTGACTCGTAGAAAATTAATTTTAATGAACTCGTACAAAAAGTATTGTTCACAATAGTGTTATAATCAAGCTTTTTAATCTCGTACCTTACTTAGGCCACTCAGCAAGCTTCGTGGCCTAAACACGGTACTCGACTAAAAAGCTCTCTATTATAACACGATTGTGAAAAATACTATTGTTGACGCTCCAGAAATCCCAAACCCAATCCTAACCCATCCAGCACTTTCCTATCCCAACCGTGTCGCGTTTTTTGCTTTGTGTTTTTCTTTCTATCCCATTTGGCTACTGGTACATATTTTACAAATTTATTACATTTATTATTTATTATGTGTATACAATAATTATGTGTTTATCAATGGTCTTATGTTGTGTTGCGTTCCGTGGGTCACGTACGGTGCTGTCTGAAAATCAGCGCTGTAGGTGTCTGTCTGACACCTTGGCATAACGCTGAGACAGCGACCTATTCACTGCCGCGAAGACACACACAATATGTGTTAAATTGTAATGTATGCCCACTCCCTTTGTCTCTGTGTGTCTTTTGTGTAGTAAATAAATGTCTTCTTTCTTTTCTTTCTTTCTGTACATATAACACATGCCATTTACATCTTTAGAAATAAAGATGTTGCTATAAATGTTCACTTTTAAACACCTTGTTTTGGTACAATTCGCTCTTCGAAAAGTGCGAATATCTCGAAAACCAGGGGACTTTTACTAAACCTCAAAGTCGATTTTCTGGACCAGTCTAAGGTGCCCTATTCGTGGTTAGAAGGTTGTCCATTATTTACCGGACACAATGTATAAAAAGCGTACACACTTTCAGGCAGCCGCATTTTTTTCATACATTTTTTTTATATTTTCGCCCAGTCCAAGTTAGCTAAGTTCGGGTTGCAGCGGGCGGTTCCACAACACATCGGGAGCTCAAATACCGCGAGCCATCCTGTTGCCTCTTGGATACTGCAACTACGCGTCATTGCTCTGAATGCTTTAGCGCACTTGGTAGTGACCCTGCCTACGAAGCAAAAGGTCTTGGGACTCCTGGGTTCGAATCCCGGTAAGGGCATTTATTTTTGATGAACACGAATTCCTATTTGTTCCTCAGTAATGGATGTTTTCTGTGTATTTCAGTATTTATTTATCTATATAAGTATGTTTATAGTCGTCTAATACCCATTAGTACCTACAAGCTTTGCTTAGTTTAGGAGTAAGTCGATTTGTGTAAGTTTGTACGCAATTATTTTTTCACCTCACTAGCTCGGAAAGGCCTTTTTGTATGTTTGATATCTATAGAACGTGAAAAGTACTATGACGTAGAACGTTAAAAGTTTTAATTTTGTTTTTTGTATATTTTAACTATGTGACATATTTTTTTTTACTTTTTTTAAAACTTTTTTTTAATTTTTTATCTCTCCTCGCTTCGCTCGTGGTCAATCATAGAATCCTTTCGCTAGCTTGTTTTTCAAATGAACACTCGTAGATAAAATACAACTTTCCCCCCTTGTATAACAAATAACTATTACATTTGAGTTATAGCCGAGCGGTAAGACACGCTACTTTCAATCTGGGGGTCACGCGTTTGAACCCCGGCAAGGTTTTATACCACTGGGTTATTTCAAAAAACATACGGCTGTACGGAATATCATTCGATATTATAATACAGTCGATATTGTTCAGTTTCGTTACCCTATAGTATCCCAATAGAAAATTTGCCAAAAAAATATTAATTATTTGACATCCCCATCATGGGATATAGGGATATGGGATATCCCATATTAGGAGCAGTGCCTAATTTGGGATATCCCATGATGGGAGTGTATGGTATCCCATTATTGGGATACACTGATTTTTTGGCAAATATTCTCATTTGTAAAATTTTTGTCGGTAGTTATAAAAGTATGAATGGTAGAAGAATACAACTTCATAGCATTGCAAAATATAACATTTCGAATGCATTATTCTTAAGTTGATGAGTATACTGCAAAAAAGTTTATAGAAATAGATGTTCATACAAAACTATCCCATAATGGGGTTCGCTCCTACGTGTAAAGTGTTTGCTGGTTAGGCCGAGTTCCTCCGGCCCGGCATCGACGGCACTTCCAGAAAGCTGGCTATCAAATGAGGCATTTGCCCAAACGTTACAGCAGTCTATTGCTGTGCAAAGCAATGATTTTTTGCGCCTGATGAAAAATATTAGCAAAATATGGTGTACATGTGTTTTCCGTATTGCCGTGTCACGCAGGTGTTCGCTTTCTGGCGCAAATTTGGTAATTTAATTAGCCTAGCTATCTCGTTCAACGGTAAGCACGAGAGTACAATTTTTTTTGGGCCGTATTTTACCCAAAAAACTTAAATTCTACGCGAAATTCCTTCTTTTTAAGTTTGGGGTTGCTGGAGAGATGCTCCCCAGCAACCCCAATTTAAAATAATTGTACCCTCGAAACTATTGAGGTACAATTTTTTTCAAGTAAGTACCTACTAATTCGGTACAATTTTGGTACATTTTTTTCACAAACTCAGAAATCCCGAAATTTCAAGTGGGGTTGCCAGGGAGCATGACATGATAGTTAGGTACATACATTGCAAGTTACTTGTAAAAAAAATTGGTTGTCTGTAAAATCGGTATACGGACGATAATGTTACGTGATAACGTCATAAAGCCGAACGCTCGGCTCAGGCGGAACGGGACAATGCGTCATACTTTTTCGTGCGTGCTGCCGGTGTTCATCGATTTATAAGACGTTACCGCGTCAAAAAAGACCGGCTCGCGAGTTGTACAGCTCATAAAGCCAGAAGTTGGGAGGTATGTTGCATTAATTGATTATCTAATGTAATTTTTTTTCAGGTGATCCACGGAGCGACGCACCGAGCAGGTGTGGAAAACATCAAGAGGTATGTGTTTAGAATAAATTGAAATTTATTGACGAGGGGTTAGGGTGACATACACATACATAACGAGTTGGTAGTAGAATGTATATACTCGAATTCAAACATTTATACGTGACAAAAATAACACAGATAGGTACAAACGATGTAACATAAAAAAACACATTTAGTCTTTGTCATGAAATGGACCCTGCTCAGCATGTTGCTAGCTTTACAGCTAGCGCTGGTCTTCCGCAGGGTCCATTCGGTGAGAGCACGGTGGGCAACAACGTATAAGTATAGCTATACACCATGGCCGTGAATAACCCGAAAGATTTAAACCACGTATTTTTGACGACAGTACGAGTAAATAATGTTGTATCAACATGGGTCTAATTATGTGTCTTAATTAAATTACTATTTCAGTACAAATTAAATCTTATTAATTGCCCGCTTCTTTGTGAACAACTCTTTAGTTGAGAAACTCAAGTTGAAGAACAGAGAGCGAGCATAACACTTCACGAATCGCTCCGAAATCATACGACGAACGGCGAATGCCGTGACTTGTGTTCCATGACAAGAAGTGTCAAGTTATGCTCAAGCCTTTAGGGTGTGTTGGACTGGAGATTTTTTAACTTTTGATTTGTTTCAAATAATTAATATCTCCTTAATTATGAGTTTTTGGACTATATGTTACATAACTTTATAAACTCTAATTAGGCTCTAGTATCGTTAGCTTAAATCTTTCGGGTTATTCACGGCCACGGTGTATAAGTATTGTCTAATTTGCATCACGGTAGTAAAATGTCCAGTCGCCATCACATACATCGATCGAAGCAAACAAACACGTCACAAACATCGGAACACACCTCTATTTTTAAGGCATTAGGGTGCATGTGCCGATATTTTTGAACACCTATAGTGTACCTATGTATGTGATGGCGACTGTCCAAGCATGTAATAGTAGTTTATGTGACTGTACATAATGAAGCGTCTATACGCAAATAACTTAGTAAGTAATTGAGTTCAATACCATAGCATCTGTGAAATAAAGTGAAATTCATATTTTTAAAACAAATTAAACAAGAATGGCGGCCTGTTAAAGTCGTCCTTATACTTTTCGATACAGTCTTTACCATCCACCAAGCAGAATCGTGTAGTGTGCCTTTAGTCGCTCACAGATTTTTTCTTATCTGTGGGTAGATTTCCAAATCATCTTGATATTCTGCAATATACTGTCAATCCTGTGATACACGTCAATATGCATGTGATCGGGATAGTGATTTGGGTGGATCATCAGTATTTAATCACCGTGTATTGGCCGCCAATGTGTCGACATATATAAGATTAACAAGTGTTTGTTCTTATTAAGTAGGTACTCCAGGCAAAATACGGTTTTGAAAAACATTAATTTATAATGGGGTTTTTATTTCTTTATTTCATTTTAAAACATTATTCTAAGATGCTTTATTCAAGAATCCAACAAACTTTCTATCCGGAAGTATTTATATAGATTTAAATAAAGCATGAATTGTTTTTTTTTAATTACTTATTTATCTTGAATATTATAGAGCAAATGTTAATGAACCAAAATAAAGATAAAACCATTTATTTATATTTGCTTACTTTTCAGAAGCTAGTTAAAAATAAAAATAAATTGATGTCTGAAATTTTGTTGGATTTGGTCGCTAGACTAAAGCGTGCAATCATACAGTCCGCGCTAGTCTGTGAGAGGTCTTGTGATTATTAATTATGAAATGTTCCATTATCTGCTGTCCAACATCATAATGGTGGAAACTAAAGGGTGACAATAATTATATTAAATTGACAATTGCTCAAAGGTAAGCTGGAAGATATACCTCTTAGGGATACGCTCGCCTTTGTACATGCGTTATCTGTTCTTGTAATAATTGTTCTGTACAATTATGTACAATAAAGAATTTACATACATACATACATACAATTCAAATATACTAAACTTCGATTGGTTAACCTTTAACAGCCTTCAACGCACTTACGCCTCTCACAGACTGGCGAGGCCTGGGTACCGATTTTTGACTTTCGAGCGCTCGACTTTTTACTCAAAAACAGTCAAAAATTATGAAATGCTTTATTGAAATAGCGATAAAAAAAAAAAACGGCCAAGTGCGAGTCGGTCTCGCGCACGATTTTATTCTGTGTTTTTAGTATTTGTTGTTATAGCGGTAACAGAAATACATCATCCGTGAAAATTTCAGCTGGAATATCACGGTATCAGTGAGATACAGACAGATGGACGTACGGACGGACGGACAGCGGAGTCTTAGTAATAAATAAATAAATAATATAAATAATATTTGCGGACAATCTTACACATATCGACCTAGTCCCAAACTAAGCAAAGCTTGTACTATGGGTACTAGACGACGATATACATACTTATATAGAGAAATAAATACTTTAATACATAGAAAACATCCATGACTCAGGAACAAATATTCGTGCTCATCACACAAATAAATGCCCTTACCGGGATTCGAACCCAGGACCTCTAGCTTCGTAGGCAGGGTCACTACCAACTAGGCTAAAGCGGTCGTAATAGGGTCCCGTTTTACTATTTGAGTACGGAACCCTAAAAATGAGTGACCACTCGTATATACCTATTTAATTATATCGGCAGAAAGTAGGTGCCTGCAATTTTATCACTACAATCGTATTTACTTTTATTTAATTTTCGAGCGCTCGAAAGTCAAAAATCGGCCCCCTGGCGTCGTAGGACGTCACCGAGTAAAAGTAAAAATCTTCCATTTTGTAACCAACATTAACTATACTATTTGTATTACAGATTAAAGTAACAAAGTGGAATATTTTTAACTTTTACTCGGCGACGTCACTAATCTGCATCTTCTTCTCGCAAAAATGCCCTATTATTTATTCCGTTTTGAATCGTTGCATGTGTATTTTGTCGTTAAATAATGATGTAGGTACCTAAGCGCCAACAACAATAAGGTCCCTTTTCCCTAAGAACGATACATACCTATATGATTAAGTACTTACGAGCAGTAAAGTAAGTATTCGAGGTGGAATTAAGTCCTAAATTGTAAATATGAATACAGAAACTCAATTAGTTTTCAAGTGCTTTAACAAAAAAGTGACTGCGTCATTGATCTTAATTGATTGAATAGTAAGTGTTAAAATTAAAGCGGATGATCCATTGTAAACGTGGCTCTTTATGTAGGGTGACAAGCAAAACTCACTAAGTAACAAATACCTACTTAAATCAAAGGTCGTATCTCGACATCGACTACGTACCGAGATACGAGGTTTTGAGGAGCAGTGACAGTTTTGGTAGTCACTTTTGCTTGTCACCCGACGAATTATTATTCCTGTTAAGAAAAAATCCATTGCGATTTTAGATACCTTACCTTAAATTGCAAAGCCAAAGGGAATAAGATGTCTTTGTTTGAAGCATCAGTTATGTTTTTAGTTCCTTAACAAGATCTTTTAACTAAAATGTATATTTTATTCATCAGAGGTATAACTTTTTTTAATAACCGGGTTAATATTCTCTTATTTCGTTGGCGCTTTCATCACCATCATCATCATCATATATATATACAGCAGTTTCTTTCCCGCCTGAGAATAAGACTATTAAATTTCACTCTTGTGCGCATTACACTTCGGCATCATCTGTCTGTCACGTACATGGCTGTGCCTGTCAAGAAATTGAAAGGTGCCACTTTGTAAAGTACTTAGGGCTCCTCATCGATCAACACCTTTCCTTTAAACAACATTTGGCTCTGCTTGCGTCTAGGGTAAGAAAACTTATTTATGTGGTGAAACGACTTCGGGACTGCGCTTCCCCTGTAGTACTTCGTTTGGTATATCACGCTTTATGTCAATCCATACTACAGTACGGTGTCGCAATCTGGGGTAGTGCAGCCAAATGCCACATCCTTCAGGTGGAGCGTGCTCAGAGAGCTGTATTAAAGGTGATGCTGAGGAAACCGTTTCGTTATCCCACGGATACACTTTACCGAGAATGTGGGTTTCTTAGAGTGCGCCAGCTTTATATCATGAAAGCGGTCTCGCGGACTCACAGCTGTTTACTCAACTCTGCGCTCTATGAGGAAATCTTAAGAAGACGCATATATAAGGCGCCCCTGCCACCGCTCATATCAGCTTCGGCTCGTAAATCTCCAGCTTTTTCACATCCCTACGTATATAATAACATCTGCAAGTACCAGAACATTAAACAGCTTTCCACTCCTTAAGCTAGACGTATCGTAAAGAAATGGTTACTAACATTGTCATATGCTGAAACCGAGAGACTGGTTAGAATACCGCATACAAACTAAACCCTATAAAGCTGTTGTGGAATTTCCATCATCAACTCACACCCAAGCACACACACATACACCCCCCCCCCCCCCCACCCCACACACACACACATACACGCTCACACACACATATATACGCAAACACACTCGCTCCCATAATGCATGTCAATAGAATTTAGTTTATATACCAACTCGACTAGTATTATCTAAACTATATAACTAAGTACCTACATTTCCTTAACACTCCTGTAAATCTTGTTTTTTTCGCTCTCGCAGACTGCCAAGATACAGGCTTAAGCCTAGTTTGGAGTCTAATGGATATACCCCATAATATCATGTAACAAGTGTTTTTTGTGAAATAAATCATTTATTATTATTATATATACCAGCAGACTCAAAGGGCGTAACCACCATTACAACAACAGAGGGCCTACCGCGAAAGGCATTCGAAGTTTTCCCTCTCTGTCATACTTACGAGTTCTTACGTAAGCGCAACAGAGAGGGAAAACTTTGAATGCCGTTCCCGGTAGGCCCTCAGGCTGTTACGCCCTTTGAGTGTGCAGGTATCAGCCGAAAGACGTCCACAGCTGGACATAGGCCTCCCCCAAAGAGTTCCAAAGTGACCGGTCCTGCGCCACCCGCATCCAGTGGACTCCCGCGACCTTTACCAGGTCAACAGTCCACCTTATGGGAGGCCTACCAACGCGCGTTGGCGCTTTAGTAAACATTATATATACATGCACACAGAACACCAGAGTCGTCCCGGTCGCCGGCCTCGTCGTCCCGGGCGCCGGCCTCGTCGACCCTGTCGCCGGCCTTGTCGTCCCGGTCGCCGGCCTCGTCGTCCCGGTCGCCGGCCTCGTCGTCCCTGTCGCCGGCCTCGTCGTCCCGGGCGCCGGCCTCGTCGTCCCGGTCGCCGGCCTCGTCGTCCCTGTCGCCGGCCTCGTCGTCCCGGGCGCCGGCCTCGTCGTCCCGGTCGCCGGCCTCGTCGTCCCTGTCGCCGGCCTCGTCGTCCCGGGCGCCGGCCTCGTCATCCCTGGAGAGCGCGACCACTTTACCGGTCGCTGCGGCGGTGTCGCCGGCGGATCGGCCCCCCGCCGGCTTTATGCCCCCTCCACCTCGCCGGGCCTCGCAACTGACCGACCGGGGCTATTTCGATTGTCGGTTCTATCACAATAAGTGGTATTAACGTTTGGAATCAGGTAATACTGATTCCAAACGTTAGGCCACACTGTGGGCTGAAATTCGGCTTTCATAGAAATAGAAACCGAAGTCGAAAATATCCTTTTTTTTATTGAAATCGCATTAGGTAGTCATGATCATACAAAAAAATGAGCCTGAGGAAATTTGGACTTGTTGTTATTTTTTTATAGACATCTTAATAAAAATATGTATGGAGAATAATGGTAAAACAAGTGTAGCTCTGAAAGTGCATGTTAAACACAAATATCCTTGCATATGCGTATAGTTACAATTATTTATGATTTTTTGTCATTATTGGAATTTCTCCCCTGGGTGCACTTTTTTTTTTAAATCCAAAAAAAATAAAAAATATTTTTTTTAAACTCTTTTATTCAAAATTTGTTTTGTGTTTAATTGTAACCTAGGAAAATCATTTTCATTCAATTCGAAAAATAAACGGGTAGTACATTCCTTATTTTTGTTTAATTCTCTACGGTGTCAATATGAAAAATTAGAAATATCTAGTAAACTAGGGAAAAATACCTCTATTCCCTTTCAAGAAAATAAGTTTAATCGGCAAATTTATAAAAAAATAAACGAACATGTTGTAATTTAATGTTATAATAAAAAATAAACAAACATAAGTAACAATAAATCAACAAACGAAGCATTCTAACAACAATATGCAAAATTAGTGATAATAACGGCTATTTTAATAAATACATTTACATACACAATTTTATACAAATTTAAAATTATAATTATTTTTATTATCTAGTATAAAGACTAGTCTTCAATATCGCTCATATTCGAATCGCATTCTGAATCAGATTCGATGTTTGATTCGATTATCGACCCTAAACTTACTTCTGGTTGCGATTCTGGATGTAATAATAAGTCTACAGTTTCAGGGAAGAAGGCTCGTTTCTTTTTGTTATTGTATGTTGGCCTCATTGAAGTTAGTAACGGATCCGAAGGCAGAAACATGTGCACTACAGTTTCGCTTTCTTTAATAAAAGTAAATTGCTTTGGACGGCAATATGCAGCTGAACATGGTTTTGGATTAGCCCATATAGTGTTGTCTCCAGAACTCAGCTTCAAAAGTACTAAAGTTGTCATAAAAATACTTGCATCATCTTGCTCAGACCCCTCTATTTTTTGTTTGTATCTGCTCTGGCTAGATCCTCCATCAAATCCCCATTTACACAACAATTGTAATTCCTCGCATTCTGTTACTCTTTCAGGTAAACTATCCAACAGTCTTTTAACAGTTACATCCAGTAGAGCTTGCAGTTTTATTTCAGCGGAATAATCCGTTACAGCAACGGATTCAGTCGCAGGATAACAATTCAATTTAGCCTCTTGTATTTTGTAGTAAGAAGGATATAGATTTTTTGCACCCTCTCGTATAGCGGTTTCTCTTAAAGTAATGTATTGCCATTTTGATAACTTTAGAGAAGTTAATAAACTTAAAGCTTTTTCGGCTGTGAATGATGTTGCGTGGTCAGGTTTCTTAATGATCTCTTTTAATTTGGCAGCTGCTTCCGGGTGTTTGAGCATATATTCAATAACTGCTGCAATATCATCACGGCCATCTTTTTTTAGGTGTTGTACAGCCGAGTAAGCTAGCTCATCTGCATTTTCATAAATTAATTCGTTCGTTCTATTCTTTTTCTGCTTCGTTCCTAAATCTTCAAATGGTTTTCGTTTTCTTCTGGTCATGGTTGGGGCCGATGATGTCGAAGGTCTGGAACACGGTGGAACATTCTCTCCTTGTTGAACAACCAAATCTCTGTGAAGCAGCACGCAGCTTGGCCAGTCAACATTTGCCTCCAGCCAATTTCCATAAGTATTTTTGAACTTTTCTGAGCTTCTTCGACACTTCTTCCATCTATGCATAGCAGCTCTGGTAAACCTTCGGCAGAATGGGGAATGGATGAAAATTTTAGAAATGCCTGATTATTTTTTTGGTGATAGGAATAACCTTCCTTAGCACCAGAAAAAAGTTGCAGACTTGTCAGCTGCGTCAATTATTTTTGAAACATATAAACAGTTTCCTCACTTACGGTTTGTGGTTAGGACGGCGAATGAGACACTTTCCTTGATCCGTCTCATATTACAAAAAATATTTTAAATATCTGACTTTGGCAATGACCAATATAGCTGCTGCAGCTGTCAATATCATTGCCAGTGTCAGTTTACCACGGATTTTTATGATATTTTTATGTAATACTAGCTGTTGCCCGCGACTTCGTCCGCGTATAACATGTTATCTTCTAAATGTTTGTTAAAGGAATGAGTTAAAAAAAAAACATTGAAATTAATTTTCTACCTAGACTTTTAGAAAACAATCTAAAACCGAAGTTACAAATCTCTTACTTTCAAAATCTCTTGCTCTCTATACAAACTAAGAACCCTCTCTGAACCCTCATAGTAAACAGTCTGAAATCGTAGTTACAAATTTCTTACTTTAAAAATGTCTTGCTCTCTATACAAAGTTCGAAACCCATTTTAACCTTCTTAGGCGATGAATTAAAAAAACGCTTTAATAAGTTTTGTAGTCTGAACAGGCTAAGATCGCAGTTACAAATATCATACTTTAAAATTTTCTTGCTCTCCATACAAACTTTGAACGCTTTTCAGGAAAAAAATAAAAATAAAACACTCGGTTTTTTTATTGTAATAGGTAAGTATTTTTTCTACAAACTATCTAGTCTCTAGCTAAAAAAAAGTGTTTCCCATACGAACCTTGCACCCCTTTTTAACCCCTTAAGGGGTGAAATTTTCCAAAACGCTGGCAGTAGGTATTTTTTTGTATTTTAATAAGTAGGTACTTAATCTTTCAACAGAGTTTTAAGGTTCTACCTAAAAAAAAATTTTCTTACACAAACATTGCACCTCTTTATGCCCCTCTTAGCGGGTGGAAATTTTCAAACCACTGAAAGTAATACACCTATATATTTGTATTCTAATAAATAATCTTTCTACACAATTTCAAGTCTCAAGCTCAAAAAAAAAGTTTTTTTCACCTGTTTTAATCACCCTTAGGGGTGGAATTTTCCAAAACGCTGAAAGTTCTTTATTTGTATTGTAATAAGTAATCTTTCAGCAAAGGTTTGTCGCTTGCGATCTTTTTAAAAAGGTTTGAGATTCTAGCTCAAAAAATCCCCTTTACCAACATTGTACCCCTTTTTCATGCCCTTAGGGGTGGAATTTTTCAAAATGCTGTTTTTTTTTATTTGTATTGTAATAAGTAATCTTTCTACAAACTTTTAAGCTTCTATCTCAAAAAGAAGTTTCGCTCATACAAACTTTGCAACCCTTTTTAACCCCCTAAGAGGCTGAATTTTCCAAAACGCTGGCAGCACTTTATTTGTATTCTAATAAGTAAGCTTTCTACAACGTATTGAGTCTCTTGCTAAAATAATAAAGTTTCCCCCATACAAAATTTGCGCCCCTTGTTTACCCCCTTAGGGGCAGAATTTTCCTAAACGTTGAAAGTGTTTTATTCGTATTCTAATAAGTAATATTTATACAAAATTTTAAGTCTCTAGCTATAAAAAATAAAGTTTCCCCCATACAAACTTTGCACCCCTATTTGACCCCTTTAGGGGTAGAATTTCCAAAAATCTATTTTTATCCGTTGCCTACTTTGTATAAGGTAGTTCTGGTGTGAATTTCAACTCTCTAGCCCCAGTAGTTTCGGCTGTGCGTTGATGAGTGAGTGGGTGAGTCAGTCAGGGCATTTATATGTAGGTATAGATAGATAGAAGATGACGAAAATCCCATTCAAATATCTCATAACCGTTTTAATGTCGCTTGTTAGAGTGAGAAAACGATCGGGGACTGTGACGTCAAGATCCTCGAGCGTCATAGTAAAAAAACAATCGTTTCATTTGAAGGTGCGTTTTGTGGAAAAGGGACAGAACATAAAACTTTGGAACTTACTTAGTGATTACCTATTTATATACCTAACCTCTTGCGTTGATTTTTTCTCTATTATCCTTTTTTCGAGAAAATACATCATGATTATTTTATTTAGTGTCTACCTACAGCCGGGTCCGCTGCACCAATGTTTTCCATGTTTTTAAACATCTAACATGTTTTCAGTCAGGTTCGGCAAACAAATTGGGTTTTGTTTTGATTGGCAAAACATGTTTGACGTTTAAAAACCACGAAAACATGGCGCAGCGGACGCGGCTCACGGGGTGTAATTTCGATTCCTGAGCTATAACCACGAACTTCGGAATTCGAAAATATTCGGGTATCTCTATCTCTATCGCACTAACAACACTCGAGTGACAGGGATGCAGTTATACGAACTTCGAGTTTCGGTTTTCGTGGTAGCGCCGTAGGCACTTTGGCAGAATGCGCAAAGAACGCGTGCCATTGCCATTCAAAAAAAACAAATTCGTGTTAATTATATTGTTCAAATTTATTAATACATTTTTTGAAATTACGCCATAATGCGACATTTGCGCATATAAGTTCAGTATCACAATCGAATATTTTTTTATGGTTTAACTTTTGGCATGTGTATCGTAAAGGTCTATCGTAGACTGGATTTAAATTAATAATAAGTGAAAGGCCGCCATTTTGACGAAAATTTGACGTTTCTTATAGCTGACAGTTGGAGCAACGTTTGATTTCAATAAAAATAAATGAAAAATTAAATGAAGTCGTATATTTCGGAAAATTAATTAATTGTCGCAGTCGGATAAAAACTATCCTAAGTTGCAGCTAGAATAATAATGTACCTATATAAAATGTTTCATATTTTTCCGTTCATGGGATGCTGAGAACATTCGTACCACGCAAAGCTTAGTTTCAAACTGGCTGATTCTTTTTTTAATTTAGAGATTTATTATAAGTGGAGATGGAAATGAGACGGATCAAGGAAATTGTCTCATTCGCCGTCCTAACCACAAAACGTAAGTGAGGAAACTGTTTATATTTTTCAAAAATAATTGACGCATCTGAAAAGTCTGCAACTTTTTTCTGGTGCTATGAAAGGTTATTCCTATCACCAAAAAAAATATCAGGCGTTTCTAAAATTTTCATCCATTCCCCATTCCTTAAGGTCATCGCTGTCTTCTTCAGAAAGTTCGCTGGATAGGTGTGTGATTACTTTTCCAAATAATGTTTCATAATCACACGAAGGTTCCTGGTTTTTCAAAATAACCCACAAATCCAAGTTGGTCCAACTGTCCATGGTTAGGTAAAAGTCACAAATGTTAGCAGTTTGAAAGCTCTACGTGAACTAAGTTATTTTATTAAATGTTTTTTTTTTCCGTATTTATGGACTCACTAATGACATGCGATGCAATGCAATGTTGTTACTGACGCGTACGCGTAAAACCCTAGCACATAGGAATTACTTATTACAATTTTAATTTATTTATTTAATGTGATAAGGTAATCACCTATTACTAATCACCATGATTGTTTAAAACCATAACAACCATATACTAATTGTCATTCAAGCTTATTAATGTCATTTGCGAATCATTTAATCCTGTATGGTCATCCCATCATGTATACCTAGTTGACATGAGTAAAGAGTTTATTGACCTAATTAAAAGAAATAGTACATTACTTACCTAGGGCGGTTAAACAAAGAATGTCTCAGATCGCAGGTATTTGCCGCCCGAGCCGAAGGCAAGGGCGATAAACATGCGCTCTGAGGCTTTCTTTATTACCGCCCGTGGTGAGTACAAAATTTTACGTCTCTATCTGGCCAGGAAGTGGGGTTTTCCGCACGCATAGCGTGCGGTAATTCCTACTTTATGGCCAGGTATGACGTAAATACATTTACTAGATTGCTTTTCGGCGTGTCAGCAATTAAATAATGATTGTGATCATTACTTCTTGGTAGGATAAAGTGGTATTTTTCCGTAGTTTACTAGATAATTCTAATTTTTCATATTGACACCGTAGAGAATTAAACAAAAATAAGGAATGTACTACCCGTTTATCTTTCGAATTGACTGAAAATGATTTTCCTAGGTTACAATTAAACACAAAACAAATTTTGAATAAAAGAGTTGAAAAAAATTATTTTTTATTTTTTTTGGATTTTTAAAAAAAATAGTGCACCCAGGGGAGAAATTCCAATAATGACAAAAAATCATAAATAATTGTTACTATACGCATATGCAAGGATATTTGTGTTTAACATGCACTTTCAGAGCTACACCTGTTTTACCATTATTCTCCATACATATTTTTATTAAGATGCCTATAAATAAATAACGACAAGTCCAAACTTCCTCAGGCTCATTTTTTTGTATGATCATGACTACCTAATGCGATTTCAATAAAAAAAAAGGATATTTTCGACTTCGGTTTCTATTTCTATGAAAGCCGAATTTCAGTCCACAGTGCGCCATTTAATTTAACTTTGATCATATGATGTCGGGATTTGTAGTCCATTAACTTTTACTTGTATTACGATAGGTTCAATCTTAATTTCGTTTTAGTCCTCAAAATGCTTTCCGAATCTTATGGGTTGTTTACCGTGTGGGACGGTAGGTAAGCGGTCGACAGCGCCTTATTTTTAACCGACTTCAAAAAAAGGAGGAGGTTCTCAATTTGGATGTATTTTTTTTATTTATTTTTTATTTTTAATGTTTGTTACCTCAGAACTCCGTCATTTATGAACCGATTCGTAGAATTCTTTTTTTAACTGAAAGTATATGCTTCCAGATTGGTCCCATTGTTTCCAAAACCCCAGTTAGATGATGGGAACCATGAGGAATTGAGGGAACTCCTCAAATATATTAGGCACCCGGAAATCATAAATTTGGTGAAGTGGAAGTGATGATGAAGACCACAGATGGCTTGTGGAACTTCTCAATGATGTACTTCAAACAATATAAGTACGTCACAGATTCTGATATTATTCCGTTGAAATAGCAAACAATGAAGTGCCAAAGGTAATTCTGAGATCCTTGAGGAATCGACGGAAGTCCTCAAATATTATCGGCCCACATACAGCGATTTGGTTTATTGGTTTAAAAATCAACGCTTTCGTTCTCGAAAATCAGTTCATGTGGTAAATTGGAAAAAAATGTGGAAATGTTAATGTGGCTTGGCGGAGTACTGAATTGAAGTCGGTTAAAACTTTATTTTGAAAGTAAATTATATTGGGACGTCCACCGACGATTCGCCTGACGACCCTAATGTAAACCACCCCTAAAAATCGATATACCTGTAGGTACTGCGGCGCTACCACGAACTTCGAATCTCGAACTTCGTATATCTCCGTCTCTATGGCACTTATGGTTTATGGTTACGCGAGCGACCGAAACGGAGATATACGAAGTTCGAGATTCGAAGTTCGTGGTAGCGCCGCTGATGTGCCGACGGAAAGTTTCCTATATTGCGAAATGTTTCTGCAATACATAGGAAAATTTTGGAAAAGATTTGTTATTATAATTTAAAAAAAATATTTGATAAATTTTAAATAACTGACGATCACAATATAAATTCCTAAAATTAATTGAGTGTTAGTTTTAAGTGACATTGTATATTGTGAGATAAATAAATCATATCATATCATATAAAAATTAAACATACAGATGAATTCAGAACCTCCTCCTTTTTTGAAGTCGGTTAAAATAGGAATCACTAAGTTCCCTCAAACATGGTTATTGCCGATTTTAAGAACCAATTGTAATATGTTTAGTTTGTGCATAATTTGTTACGAATGTTTTGAGTGTATTTTATTTAGACCTAAGTTCGTGATTTTTTTTCTATAGAGCGAAAATTGCTTAATCATGTTTCGAATCACTGATCTCCCTGAAGAATAGCCTCAAGATTACTATTCGTATTTTTTTGGAACCATATTATTATAAACAGATATAAATTATCTAAGAAATTAAATTTATTAAAGACATAATTAATCTATACATTTTCTTGTAAATAACAACTTAACACATTATAAAAATAAAATTAAGCTAGCCTAAAAAAAAAATACAAGTAGAAATGATAAAACTAATTATCAAATTCTAAAATGGGCCCCTGTGGCAAGGTACCGAGTACGCTGGCAGCATTTCCTCGCTGAATAGCAATGCTTATGCGTTGAGCGAGGAAGCTGCCAGCTCTTCTATCCCCTGTGACGTCCACCAACCGTTTTGCCAATTCACGGTAGAGTGCCTGTGCGGCTGGGCCCCACGGACCAAGGGTCTCGACACCAAAAGCAACAAAGTTGTAGTTGGTATCGAGGCCCCTATATTTGCGCCTTTTGTTCGCCTCGGCAACCTCTGCCGCCGCACAAAAATAAAAACAGATGCTTTGTATTGTTTCAAAAACTCTGTTCGTTTAACTTCACTGAACCTACTTCGCGCCTTAGTCTTAGGTATGTCTTCATAATTATTTCAGCTATAGTAAATAACAGTTGTTGTAAATGGAACCAGGGGCGGTTCACTCTGTGATCCCGTCGCGCCGCTACATGTACATGCCGGCGGCCGCCAAATTGGCGGCCCATTAGTAGCTGCCGCGCGTTGGTACGAGACGCTCGCACGGGTCGCAGCGCGTTGCATGCGGTAGAAAGGGATGGCCACATTTAGGCACGTTTGGCGTACCTAAACAGGGAATTTGTTAACAGAGAACCTTCTGTACGTAGTACTTTTACTTATTCTGTGGCTATAGTAAATAACAGTTGTTGTAAATGGAACCCAGTCTAGTAAAGCTGCAGTAACTTTAGGAGTGCCTTAGGGCTCTATCTCCGAATTCCTATTTTTGGTTTATATGTATAAATAAATTGCCATCTATAGTAAGCAATCTCTGTGATATAGTGTTATTTGCCGATGATACCTACATCTTTAAGGTTAAGTATATTATTAATATTACACCGGTCAAAGTACCTACTTGATTGGTTTACCGTTAACAATCTGCTATTAATATAATATAACAAAGGTAACCAAACCGATACTGTTGTAGCCTAGTGGAACTCTCACACGCACACATCCACACACACACAGACACACACACACACACACACACATACACACATACACACATACACACACACACACACCACCCCCACACACACGCAGTCACGTACACACACGCCCATGCACAAATAGTAATTTTAAATTGTAATGTTAATGTTAATCTTATCTCAATGTATACTTTTAATGAAACAGGAATTAGAGTTTTGTACTGCAAAATGGTAATATTTTAAGTAGTTCGTGTTAATCGCACTCGCAGGCGGCCAAGATACAGGCTCAGCCTAGTTTGGCGTCTGACGGATATAACGTTTATAATTTAAGTGTGTTTTTTGTTAAATAAATAAATTTTATTTTATTATTATTAAATGCCAAGAAAACTAAATGTGTTATTTTCTTTGCCTAATGTTAGACCGGTATATTTAGTTATTTTTTTAAATGATGAGTGTTTAGAAATGCATTATTCCTATACTATTAAACGAGCAATATTTGTATATATATATATTTGCAATCACGTTGTCGGAAACGGCTCTAACGATTTCGATGAAATTTGGAATATAGGTGGTTACGGGGGCGAGAAATCGATCTAGATAGGTCTCAGTCCAGGAAAATTCGTTTTCTCCGTATTTTCTCCGTTTTTCATCCGAGCGGAGCTCGGTCGCCCAGGGACTTGTATATAAAGCATTCATATTCATATTCATATATTTTATTGGTAAAAGTATAAGTAACATTTTACAAGTCAATTTGTTAAAATTATTCTTTGGTATAACATTAGACAAAAATCTACAATGGAGTAGGTACCCATACTCCGTGTTGACGCGTAAACTAAGTTCAGCCGTGTATGCTATTAGAAAAACCGCCCAAGTGCGCGTTGGACTCGCGCACGAAGGGTTCCGTACTATTATCTATAAAAACGGCAAAAAAATCACGTTTGTTGTATGGGAGCACCCCTTAAAAATATATTTTATTTTGTTTTTAGTATTTGTTGTTATAGCGGCAACAGAAATACATAATCTGTGAAAATTTCAACTCTCTAGCTATCACGGTTCTTGAGATACAGCCTGGTGACAGACAGACGGACGGACGGACAGCGAAGTCTTAGTAATAGGGTCCCGTCTTACTCTTTGAGTACGGAACCCTTAAAATTAGACAACTGACCAATGTTGAAACAGCTCGCCTAGTTGATCATAGTTATTTTCATAGTATTATAATATGTCGTAATACGGTATTGTGGTTTAGGGTAAATCACCTGAGCGTTTTTAAAAAAAAGTGTACAAAGCTAGCATTTTAACAGTAGCGTATGAAAATGTCCTATAAGGTACTAAGTATTATAATTTATAAATGTGAAAGTTTGGATGTCTGTATGTTTGTTACTCAATCACGCTTAAACTTTTAAGCTTGTAAGCATGTTTCTATGTTTGTAAACTAAAAACATGTTAGCCACTCCCCTTTTCAGTTCGAAAAACATGTAAAGCCGCGTCCGCTGTGCCATGTTTTCGGTGTTTGCAAACATCTAACATGTTTTTCGAACAGAAAAGGGGAGTGGCTAACATGTTTTTTGTTTACAAACATAGAAACATGTTTTCCGTCACGGATGGAAAACATTCCCCGCGTTCGTCTGCGGGGGAAGGGGTTCATGTTTTGTTTTTGAATGAATCGTAGATAGAGGATTTCTACCCATGAACCTAGGATACTATGGACAGGCTATGGTAATAATAATACCACGACCGAGCGCGACGGTGCTATACCATACGCAATAAGTGTGACAGAAAGAGATATATCATTCGTTGTTGCCGTCGCGTCCCTCATTGTGGCATCACGTATAGCCTGTCCAGAGTATCCTAGGTTCATGTATCTATCCTCTATGGAATGAATTGTACTGGGCTGACAGATGTCAGATGTCAAAAGAAAAGTGACAAACCAAAGAATTTGTACTAAAGCATAGAAACCACGTTAAAATAAGAGCTTGGTAACAGCTATCTTATTCACTTGCGTAAATCTATAGTTGGCCTAAGAGGGAATGAGACTACAATCCCTATTCAGTTTCACATTTTCGTAGGTTGTCACTAAAATTAACTCGGGCAAATGTCAAATGGATGTAATTGGATGTAATTTAATCCAGCAAAATGCAATATGTCATCATTGTTTGGTAGAAGGTGTCATTACCTTACAACTTGACTTGGTCGTATCATATTACTTCCAAAACATCGCGGCTCCTGTGTGTGAAAATAATTTATTTTGGTGTTATTCCACCGAGAATGTTTGAAAAAATGTATTGTTCATGTTTGCGAGACTTGATTGTTTCCTGTGATAAAATGTATTGTGCCATTGAAGGCTGTAAATCCCATACAAAAGGGTCATAAATAAACCATGGAGCAGTTTGCTTGTATTGGTAAGTTTCTATAGATTTTGATTTTATTCATGGAAGGAGCTCACCTAAAATTAATAATAGTAATTGGTAATTTATGTAAATATCATTATTTGTTCAATTAAAACCAGATTGTGCATGAAAATAAGACTTTTTCGGATAAGTAGAAGAGTTTATGTTTTTCCCATGGTGATGTAGTTTTATTTATCGACCTCGGCACAATAACTTATCGACATAATAATAATAACTCAACTTTTTGATTTTAGATTTCCAAAGGACGAATATGTTAAAATGGATACCACACGTGTAAGAAGGAGAATCTGACATGGAAAAGCAGTCATTTTTATTTCAAACACGTCACCAGATTATTTGTACCAAATGTAAATTTAAATGGAAGCGACTGGAAGCAGACAGATCTTTCACAAAATTGAATAGAAACGTGTGCCTTAAGAAAAATAAGAAGTTTTAGCCATAACTATTTTATTGAAGGCGGATTAAGTTTGACTAAATAAAAAATGGTCTTAATATAAAATTATTCTTTCATTTCCCATAAGTAGTAGCGTCCAGGCAGTCCTGCATGACGTACTGCAAATGAGTGCGATATTATAAGATAGATTGTGACAGGGATATGAATGACCTTGGTTTTGCAGGACGCCACACATCCAGGTTGACAAAAGCTACTTTGGTTTTTGCTACTACAGTAGAGTCTCATCAGTCCGTCACTCCAATAGCCGGCTAGGTCGATTAATCCGGCACACTCCACCCGCACCTCCTTCACCGGCCTTTACTTCTCTTTCTCTAGCTAGACGCTTGCTCTCTTTTTATTAGTTATGACATTTCTATTCAATCCACTAATCCAAACATTCCAAAATTCCGGGATTTTCTAGTTTTTAATAATGCCGGGTTAGTTAGACTCTACTTTTCTTTTTGCCTTCTCCATAAACATATTTTTTTCACACAGTGAATGTGAATTATTAAAATCTAAATTTATAATTTGGTTGACTAATTTATCGATATAAACAGTCGACACTGTACATCCCCAGCGCAGGAACAAACTTGTGACAACCTTCCAAATTAAGGAATAACAAATGCATATACATCTCTTTCTGACGCGTTAGTACGTCGTACGAAAGTAGGGGAAAGGTATACGTATCTGCAACCTATTCGTTCACTCCAACCAAAGTCGCAATGGACGTGCAACTGTACCTAAACATGTTTCGTAACATGTTTTGTTAGTTTTTTGGTGCAGCGGACACGCCTTTACATGTTTGCAAACACCGAAAACACGGCGCAGCGGACGCGGCTTTAGTTTTGCATGGTGTCCAGCAAAACGTCCAGCATCCAAGACGATCAGACGATTCCCTTGACAGTGAATGGCCGCCTTACCGCCAGTGCTGCCACCATCGGCAAATACCGCTACTGAAAAAATCGACGTCAAACATGTCAGACACATAATGGCGGAGGCTGTGTTGTTTTTTACAGCCAGTCAGCCCCGGTAATGATTTTTCGTCAAATTACGCTATCACACTTGAAGAATGCGCGTTTAATGATAAAGTTTTATTCAAACATTAAGTAATTGACTTTATAGCGACGCTGTATTTAATATACTATAATGAAATTAAGTTTGGTGCTGTCGCGTTGGTTTTATTGAATTAGAGTGGTGGTGTGGGTTGTGTTTGGGACGGAGCGGCGGTGCGATGGGGGCGCAGCAAGCGAAGGAGCGCGGGACCTCGAGCGGGGCTTCGATGCGTTCCGCGAGGAGCAAGCCCCGCGTACCGAAGGACCCCCGCATTCTTGGCTCCAACATTTTCACCGAACACAGCGGTGAGTCACAATCATCCCCTAAAAAAACAAAATTAAAAAAGATTTTATTTTTCTAAAATTTAAAGACCATATATAATGAAAAGATCATGCCACAATGTCTCTATTTTGATTCCAAGCAGTGCCTAGCTTGAATTTTATCTCATTTACAATGACTTTCGTTTCCTGCACACTTTATCTTATTTATGGATAGATTAACGTATTATTATCAGTTCAACACTGTTTAGAATTAGTTTCAAAATAAATTAAGCATGCATATTATCTCCTTGTTCACATTTATTATTATTTATAGAACAACAGTTCTCTCATCAATGAAAAATAAGTAAAACAAAATAAGCCCTTGTAAACTAATTCCAGCATTGGTTTTGTTTTAGCTTATGAAAATATTGGAATATTTGGTTTACGTCTTTCCGGCACTATTTGTTCTATGTTTGAAGGTTTTATGTCAAACTTAAACATGATTTATGCTACTGGTCCTAGTAAAAGTACCATTATAAATGTAATGGGGCATCTAAGGTTCTTCGGCAGTTATTTTCTGTATTTTAAACCCTAACGCAAACAGTGATTGTCATTAGTTTGACATTTGTGTATGTGAGAGGCATTGTAGCTCCTTAAGTCTTCCTTTTAAAGCGGCATGCTGGAATAAAATAAAACTTTTTATACACAATGGGGCACTGTTCGTATGTATGTAAATATGTAAGTATGTAAGTTGTCCGTCAAAATTTGTAACCCATTTTTCAGTCACTTCCCGTTATCCAATTGAGCTGAAATTTTGCATGCATATGTATATCGCATGACAATGCAATATTATGATGACTTGGAGCTAATCTGATGCTGAAGCAGGAAGGTGGCCATAGGAACTCCGCAATAAAACGAAACAACCCCATCAAGTTTGGGCTGCATTGTCCATCACTGCATACTAATTCTCAACATTACAATGCCAAGAGAACCAGGCTGTTGAGACCATTGAGATAGATCTATTCTCCATCTTCATCCATCATGAAACTGCTTTAGCTATTATCCAAGAGGGCAATTGAAAAGTTCTATTCCTACTTGTTTTATTATCTGTTCTATTGATGGAACTAGTCATCAATAGAACATATAATAGAACTAGTGGGAATAGACCATTGAAAATTGAGAATTGACTCAGTCTTACTAATTCTGTTTAAAATGTATATTCCTCGTGACAAGCTGTACAGTGTACAGTCAAGTGCATAAATATGGGTACATACAACATACTCAAAAATATGTCCCATGGCTCTTATGTCGACGAAATTAAGGTAATATAGTACATATTTGGGAAAACTAGCTTTCCACCACAAAAAACATATATTAACTTCAAAAATATCGAAAGAAACGAAAATAAAATTTATTAAATCATACATATGGAGCATAGCATTGTACGGAAGTGAAACTTGGACCTAGATCCAGAAAGATGCAGAGATATTAGAAGTGTTTGAGATGTGGTGTCGGAGGCGAATGGAGAAAATTTGCTGGAGAGGTAGAGTAACAAATAAAGTGCTGAATAGAGTGGGGCAAACCAGGCAGTTAGTTAGGAACTTAGAAAATAGAAGAGGGAAGATGATAGGTCACCTCTTGCGACATGACAACTTCGTACTTAACATAATTGAAGGAAAGATAGAGGGGACGCGAGGAAGAGGAAGACCTAGAATAGACTACATGGAGCAACTCAAAAAGAGAGTTGATGTTGGGTCATATCGTGAGGTCAAAGATATTGCGTGGGATCGGAGTAGTTGGAGGGCCTACTTTGAGCTACACCGACAAGAGCCTAGCTCTTAAGTAAGAGAAGAAGAAGAGTAGAGTACATATTTGCCCGCTGGATGCAGGTGGCGCAGGACCGGTCATTTTGGCACTCTTTGGGGGACACCTATGTCCAGCAGTGACGTCTTTCGGCTGATATGATGATGATCATGATGGGTACATGTTTATGGGAGGATTTTTCAATATATATTTTTGCACTTTTTCACCACACATACAGTCATGTGTTGGATATATAATGTCTCTGCCTGAAAAAGAGTTAACTAAAGGGTCAAGTCAGAGACTGGCAGATCCAGGGAAGGGTTGACCTTGGTTAGGTAACATTTTAAATCTTTTTATAATCATCTATTTAAGGGGCTTAAGGTGTCCTAATGTACAGTCGCCATCACATACATAGGTACACTATAGGTGCAAAAATATCGGCACATGCACCCTAATGCCTTGAAAATAGAGGTGTGTTCCAATGTTTGTGATGTGCTTGTTTGCTCCGATGTATGTGATGGCGGCTCTACCTAACCCCAGTCATTTGGTAGTGGTCAGTTACAATTCATAATGTTTACATATAAATAGTCACTGCAGGGCACAGGCCCCTCCTGGATGAAAGGGAATGCTCTTTAGTCCTCACACAGGCAAAATGATTGCCGGATTAAATAATATACTATTGATTGATTGATATGCCTTTAAGCTTCTTGCTTATTTCTGGGATAAATGATGTGTTTTGTCTTAAATGTAGCATCACTAGTATCTTAATAATAATATAGCCTTTATTTAACTAAATTTATACATGTAGATAGATAGATGAACACTTTATTCGTACCCATAATATACATGGCATAAAAAAGAACAGGAGAACATGCAACTTAAGAACTAATATACTAATAACAGCAAATTGAAACTACAAGTACAATAAGTGAGCCATGTGTTGTGGCAAAGAATGGGTGCTGACTCAGCATGTTGATGTATTTAACAATATGTGTTTTTCTACTCTTCTGCATCCATTTACATTAGAGCATAGGCCTCCCCTAGATACCTACTTACACAATTTGCGATCATGTCTGTTTTTCTTTCGGTATTGATCTCTTTCCTTTTTTACGAATTTTTTGTTTATGTGTTTTAGATTCTTTTAGAGTTTTTTCATGATCCCTTAGGGGTTGTGGTCTATCACTAGTATCTTAATTTATACTAAACAAAACTTTATCGTTTTCATTTGCATACCTCGATGTTTAGGACTTTGCAACATTCCTGGTCACAAAATTATGTCGTACAATCGCCATCACATACATCGGAGCAAACAAGCACTTCACAAACATCGGAACACACCTCTATCTTCAAGGCATGTGCCGATATTTTTGAACACCTATAGTGTACCTATGTATGTGATGGCGACTGTACCTATTGGATTGGACCTCATGGAATTTATGGAATAGGTCCCAAGTTGCGCCTAAACATCTATCTCTGTGTTAAGTTATACTCTTCGGTCTTCTGTATAACCTGACGGAGCGTATGGACGTGGTCTACGGTGCTAAAGGCTCTTCGGAAACCGGCTTGTTCGGGAGGCAGGAGTCATCCAATTTGCGTACGAGACGATTATAGTATCCGCAGAATTAAGTGGCAAGTTGGGCAATAAAAGTAACAATGAAACCTTTTTGTGCGTAATAATAGCATGATTCTAATATTTTATGATTATGACCCTGCTCGCCATTTAATTCTGCGTATACTATAGTGCTTGTTATTTGTGAAAAAACCTTTTTCACTGGCTAGGGGTAGGTTTATTCAATCTTAGTCTTTGGTCAATTATGAACATTCCATATAATGAAACATTTTCATTTCGCTAGCTATATATTTATTAGCTTCATTACTTTAATGCAACTGCAGCCAAGCGAATGCGCCGCGAATGTAATATGTTAATTGCAATGTAATATAGTTAGTTAGAATACTGTGTTGTGTAGTTTAAGCTTAAAACTTGGGCAGTACGGTCAAACTTCATATATTTACTTATTCTGTAATGTCAGAGCTTACAAATACAATTAATTAACAATGGTATCATTAAGTGACATGGATACATAGCGTAGTAAGTGGATTTTATGTTAACTCTATTATTCCGACTGAAGGACTGTTGTCGTGACGTCTATACGTTCTACATAATTCTAAACACAGACATTGCCTGAGTTCTATTAAGACATAACGACAAGATGGTTGAATAATAGAGTGAGAGTTGAAGTGATTTCTAAGGATATGTTCTGTTCTTGATTCTACTTCTATTCTTATTGTTTGGCGGAATTCTGTTTCCGCCGCGAGCCTCCACCACACCCCATCTAGCTCGACCCTGTCCACACACAACCGTTTAGCATTTCTTGGTTGTTTTCTGTTCTATATATTCCACTTACTGGAATATCCCTTCATCTCTCAACTCATCTTTCTGATAATACAAATAAGACACTTACCGGGATCCCCAGCTGTCTTCTCCTCTGTTCTATTCTCGTACTTACTCCATCCTTGCATTTTCTCTCACGCGACCATTATTCCCGCCGGCCACGCCGCCATTTTTTCCTCCTACAGCTGTTTTGTTGAGGATCGCGTTCGTCGCGACACTCCCGACGGCAAAGAAATTCTTACAGGATCGCTGCCAGCTGGCTGGTCCACAGGGCAATCTTCTCCCTTGCCCTAAGAGCCGCCGTTCTCCTAATTCTCTCTTCCTTCGCATTCTCACTACCCCCAATTACTTCTATATCCTGTTCGACCACCCTACCTATGTCGTCGACACCAGTATCCATTATTTCTATGGGAGCAGGGCTATGTGAACCCATCATACGATTTTCTAGCGATGCAACTCCTTCTTCAGCTACAACGCTTTCTTCCACTAGTTCTATTGGTTCTTCAACAGGACACACTGGTTCTTCCTCGAGATCCGTTGTTCCTCTGAGTAGGGGCAATTCTTCTAACCTCTGTGATCCTCCATTTTGATAGTTCTCATCCTCAACTTCTAAGGGATATAAATGCGCTATAGAGCGGGTGAATTCTTTTCCTTTTACACATACTTTCGCAACTCTGCATTCTCCATCCCGTCCTCGTTCCAAGCTGATGATTTTCCCTACTTTCCAGTTCTCTCGATTCTTAGAGTCTCCTTTGATCTGGACTACATCTCCTACGCTTGGATTCCGGCTCGTCCGGACTCGGGGTTCTCTATGTGAATGCTGGTACCTTTCTCTTAGGCTGCACAGATACTGACCCATGAACATTCTTTTAAATTCTTCAAGTATCACTTGTCCTTTCTTCCATCCTTCTATTAGATTTTCCTTCGTCACCGAACCTCCTGGACCTATAATTCGAATGGATGGTTCGATAGAGATGCATTTTCCATATGTCAGAAAATCTGATGGTTTCAAAACATATTCTATATCCGAACCCACACAGGTGAGCGGACGCGAATTAGCCACAGCTTCGATTTCCTTGACGACCGTACATAGCTGTGAATCGGTTAAGAGTCGCTTTTCTAGGGTTCTCTTCATGCAGTTTTTTACCACACCGACTAACCGCTCGTAGAACCCACCATGCCATGGACTAAGCTGTGGAATGAATTTCCACCGTATCTTATTGTCCGCAAAGTAAGTGTCGGACAACAACTCTGCCATTAGCTTAAATTGAAAAGCATTATCTGAGACGATGAGTTCCGGTCTCCCTCGCGCTGACATGAACCTTCTCATGGCGAGTAAACATTCTTCTGCCGTGAGGTCCTTCACTACCTCCAAGTGCACAGCGCGTACAGCCAGGCAAGTATACAGGCTTATCCATCTCTTCTTCGTTTCTCCGTTGTCCGTTATAAAAGTCGGGCCAAAATAATCTATTCCGGTATATGTGAAGGGAGCGCTATAGTTGGCGCGTTCTGTAGGTAGTGCTGGTGTGGGCGGAAGCTTAAAAGGTCCCCCGGCATGTTTAACACATTGTGGACATTTCTTTAGTATTCTTTGGACCTTTGCTCTTCCTTGGGGTATCCAGTACTTCTGGCGAATAATACTTAAGGTGTGTGGTGGTCCTGCATGGTAGTATTTCTCATGCGTTTCTTGGATGAGTTTATCAGTAAACTCTGAATCCTTTGGTATAAGAATTGGGTGCTTGGTGTCATATGAACACATTGTGTTCAATAACCGCCCTTTACAACGTAGGATTCCATCCATGTCCATGAAGAGATCCAAGTTCCTGGATAGACTGGTCTCCTTGCCTAACACCTCCTGTGTGAAGTACGTTTTCTGTAATTTCTTCAATTCAGTGATGTTTTTATCCTCACTGATGATCAAATCAAATGATCCTCTATCATCTATGTCAATTGTAGCTTCTTGCATATCTACCTTTTCCGTTTGCGTGATAGGCAACTCCTTGGTTGACCTGTCTTTCTCTACACCTACCAGTTCCGGGTCTAGGCCTGTTAAGAGCGCTGTCTGGCCATGCTCTTGTAGCCTTGGCCAGCCCTCCTCACCAAGCAACAGGAATTGCGGTCCATTGAACCACAGATCCCTTTTTAAGTACCACAGCTCGGGTCGCGTTGCCAGATCAGCCGGATTCATTTCTGTGTGGACGTATCTAGCTTCTATTTCTTTGTTTTGTTTGATCTCACTTATCCGCCTGCACACAAATGGAGGTAGTAGTTTTTCTGACTTCATCCAATACAGTACCACTTCACTGTCAGACCAGAGACATAGCCGCTTTATCTCCAATCCTAGACTGTCTCTTACATACATTAAGAGGCGTTTACCGATAACAAATCCAAGAAGTTCTAATTTCGGTATCTTAAGATCTTCTTTATGGGCTATCGGAGTCACACGTGACTTGGCCATAATGAACACTATTCTAGTGCTATCGTCAATCTTATTTCGTATTCGTAGGTACACTACTGCTGAAAATGCTCGTTGTGAGGCGTCCGTAAAACAATGAAGTTCACATTCTATTTCCTTCTCTGATGTTTGGCCAACATATCGAGGCACTTCTATTTCTTTTGCAATTTTCAGAGCTGTCAAGGCCTCTTGCCATTCCTTTTCTAGCTCTTCTGGCAGAGGAGTGTCCCACTTTAGCTTTCTTTTCCACAACTCTTGTAAAAGAAGTTTTGCAGGCAGAACCAGCGGTGCTGCAAAACCACACGGGTCATACAATGACGCCAGTGTTCTTAAGATCCCTCGCTTCGATTGGGTTATCTCTTCCTGATTTTCGCTCAATAGATTGTCATTGAGTCGGAGTTTGAGGGTATCACTCTCTAGATACCAGGTCAGTCCTAGTACCTTGGCAGATTCTGTGTCTTTGGCTCGAAACTGTTTTGGAATGTTCTTCATTACCTGTCTGTTGTTGGACGTCCATTCTCTTATGTTCATAGAGATCTCTGCAAAGACAGATCTGGTCTGATTTACAAGCTCTCGCGCTTCATTTACCGTGTCGGATCCTGTGATCAAATTGTCCACATATGTTCGCTCTGCAATTTCTTTCATAAGGTTATGATCACCTTTCGACAGGTGATATCGAATCGTCGCTGTCAAGAGGAAGGGTGACGAGATGATACCAAAACCAACACGGCAAAACCGGAAATGAATGATGTTCTCTTCGGTCATTCCTAGTTTTGTGTCCTTCAACCACAGGAACCTGGTCACATCTCTATCCTCCCGTTGCAGTCCCACCTGAAGAAAAGCCTTCTCGACATCAGCGGTAATTCCTATTTTATTGAGTCTGAACTTTATGAGGAGTGCCGTCAAGTCTTCGAGCATCAAGGGTCCTCTGTACATACACTCGTTGAGGCTCTTATTATCCTTAACCTTGGCTGATGCATCAAACACAATACGCCCTCTTTTTCCTGGTTGGATAATAATGTGATGCGCCAGGTAATGGATTGGCTGGGCACCCTGATTCACTTCTGCGGAATCCACTATCTCTATGATACCTGCCGCCAGTTGTTCTTTCAGTATATTATCATACTCCTTCATGGCGTCTTCTGAGATTCTTTGGACTAGGCTTGACAGTCTGCCATAGGCGAGGCCGTAGTTAGAGGGCAGATCGGGAGGGTAAGTTATCCAAGGCCATTTCACTTGGTATCTGTTGTCTTCATATTTGATTGTTTCATTGAAATGCTTAACGGCTTCTTCTTCCCTTGTGACTTTTGGAGAATCTGCTATACCAATGCCTTCTAGAGCCCAGAGAAATTTTATATCTGGCTCTCGAAGAGGCAGGTCCGGTGTTGCAAAGTATGGAGCATCAGAACTTGGACACTGACAATACGTTATCACGGATAACGTATTCTCCTTTTCTTCCTCTTTCAATATCTTCCCGGCGACCATCCATCCAAATTCTGTATTGATTAAAAATAAATTTTCTTCTAATAATCTCATATCATTTTTGAGAAATGAGAAGTAATAATCACTGCCAATCAACATCTGTATTTGATCCCCTGCCGAGCCATCATCAGCCACGACGTCTACACCATTTATCTTCATGGGAGGAGGTATTCTATTAGTGATATGGGGTACAATATTTGCTCGAATGCTTCTTATAATACCTCTCCTCGTGATGATTTCTACGTCAGTAGCCGGACTTGCGATTTCGACGGGTTGATCAGCGCCAAATACAAATATCATTAAACGATCTTCTCGATCCGAGGCTAGTTGTAATTCTCTAGCGAGTCCCTGCGTGATATAACTGCGCTGAGAACCCGAATCAAGAAGAATCCTGCATGTTCTACTTCTTTTGTTGTTCTTCTGCCCCGCCTCCGCAACTGCCGTCTGCAGATAAGAGTAAGAATTAATTTTTGTGTTACTGTCACTATTTCTGGGAGGTGAGTTTGATGTCATCGCTAAACTACCTTGTTTTTTCTGCGGGCACAAAGCTTGGTTATGTTTCCCTTGACAGAAGTAGCACAGCTTCCCCTTTGTGCATGTATTGGTCCGGTGCCCCTCTTTGAAACAGGTATAGCATCTTTGGCCTAACTTTCTTCTCCGCTCCTCCACGGTTTTGACCACTGTGCATTCTGCATTATAGTGCTCCCCTTGACAAAAAATGCAAGCCATTTTAGGTCTTTTGTTCATTAATATTTCTTTTCTATGTTCTGGAATTTTCCTTTTGAGAAACCCTTTCTTTAAGGTCATTCTTTTATTTCCTTTCTTCTGGTGCGTAGTGTGAATATGTAGTGCTCCTGTAGAATATTCACTAGTCTTTGGTGTCAAGGTGTCCGAGCTCTGATTTCCACTGGCACCTTCTAAGGCAGTAATAATTTTATGAAGGCCTTTCCTAATATTTTCTATGCTGTCTGCAGCATCTAGGAGGTGTAGTTCGTAAACAACCTTCTCGGGAAATTTTGCCAATATTGTGGACCTGAGATGGTTGCCCGTAACCACCTCTCCCAGACTCTGTAATATCCTGAGATGTTTTTCAACAGAATTGAAATTGATTCGGCACTCTGCGGCATTGTAATTGGCTCTTGGTAGGTTGTTCACTGCCTCGTAATGGGCATCAATCACCTTCTGTGAATTTCCAAACCTTTGCCTTAGTATGCCCAGTGTCACCTCATAATTCAATTCCGTGATGTTCAAGCCTTCAATGGCTTCTAGTGCCTCCTCTTCAAGACATCCAACGAGGTAAGCCATTTTCTCTGCGTCGGGTAGGGGCTTCTCGTGCACATTTGTCCTGAACCGGTCCCAAAACTCGGCCCAACGCAGAGTCTGGCCTTTAAACTTTGGTAGCATTAGTTTAGGCAACTTCGCTGAATTTGTGGAGGCTGAAGAAGTCTGGCCTGGTGTTTTCACGAGGGTTCTCATCTCTATGATCCATTGTGCCGCTTCAAGTTGTGTCCGTGTGTATAGCTGTAGGTGCTCCTTCGAAATTGCACTGCTTTTTTCGATGTAGAAGTGAATCTCGGTTGTTAATTTTGAGTTGCACACGTCTACTAAATCTATTTTCCTTAGCAACTCGTCTTCCGTAACTGTTCCTCCCTCTTTTAACAACCCCTGTAGATGCTCGTTTATGAGGTCTAAGCGCACCAGCATGTGATCTCCCATTCTTAACGCACGGGACGTAAACAATACACCTTTTTCTCGCCGAGGAGCGCCTAAATATCTTATCTCCGTGCACACTTATGACGAATTGGGTAGCCAGGCTTAGTAATTCTAAGGAAGAAAAAACTAAGCCGGCTTGAACAGAATTCTAATCAAAACGCAGGTTACTCCTCGCTTCGTAAGTCCCACAGTTTATATGAACAACACGAGCACAACGTAACTTTCTTCCAAACTCAAATTCTTCGATATACTTCTTAGCGGCACTACAATCACTCTTAGAAATAGAAAACAATCATCACATGAGTCGCCATAAGCAAAACATCAACACAGAAAAAGTTTTTTTTCATTCGACTTAACTTCAGACCAACCACCTTCATACAAAAGACTCGTCCGAAGTTATCTTCAGATTCAAAAGAGCGGTAAATACAAGAGGTACGTTTCCATTTACTACCGCTTATTAAAATTCCTTATTGGTATTATTAACCAATAAGAACTCATGAAATTCCTAAATTGACCAATGAAAATCGCTCGCGTTCCAGTTACAAACTTTTTATTGTAACAAGAACAAACTTCCACACTGTTCCCAACATAACGAGTATAAGACGTTTTTCTGCCTTTAAACCACCTTTAACTCTTATAAATTTAAGCCGATATTACACTCTCCAACTTCTGTGATACATGCAAGTTTTATCTGTGGAATCTTAATTGTACCGACTAAAATATGTTAAATTGGCTGAAATTTACCCTCCATAATAAAAATAAAACAACTTTACATAGTATAGTTTTTAATTATCTCAATTCTGTATATTTATTTATGAGCCCGAGCTAGGATTCCTAGCATAGGGTCTAAAAAAATGACGCAACAAAGGACATTATATTCTAATGAGACCAAACTAGGATTCCTAGGCTATGGACTCGTTATCTCTTATTTCTAACAAAATATAGGCACACATAAAGCTTCTTAAATATGTGTAGGTTTCTAGGTCCTCACCATTCTACGAGTTTCTTGGTCTCTACCGTTCTGTGAGTTTCTAGGTCTCCACCGTTCTGTGAGTTTCTAGGTCTCCACCGTTCTGTGAGTTTCTAGGTCTCCACCGTTCTGTGAGTTTCTAGGTCTCCACCGTTCTCTGTCACCTTCCCGTTCTACTATGGGGAGCCTCCCAAGCAAACGAAAAGATGCATATTATCGAGCTTCGCTTAGTTATTCTTTAGGTGTTCACGCAGCACCTCCACCATTTTGTCGTGACGTCTATACGTTCTACATAATTCTAAACACAGACATTGCCTGAGTTCTATTAAGACATAACGACAAGATGGTTGAATAATAGAGTGAGAGTTGAAGTGATTTCTAAGGATATGTTCTGTTCTTGATTCTACTTCTATTCTTATTGTTTGGCGGAATTCTGTTTCCGCCGCGAGCCTCCACCACACCCCATCTAGCTCGACCCTGTCCACACACAACCGTTTAGCATTTCTTGGTTGTTTTCTGTTCTATATATTCCACTTACTGGAATATCCCTTCATCTCTCAACTCATCTTTCTGATAATACAAATAAGACACTTACCGGGATCCCCAGCTGTCTTCTCCTCTGTTCTATTCTCGTACTTACTCCATCCTTGCATTTTCTCTCACGCGACCATTATTCCCGCCGGCCACGCCGCCATTTTTTCCTCCTACAGCTGTTTTGTTGAGGATCGCGTTCGTCGCGACAACTGTATCCATTGGTCGTGAAAAAATAAGTTTATGTCCAAAATTTCATTTTTGGTACTAGCTTTTATTGCCGACTGTACTTTTCTGCATACCATCATCAACTACTTACTCATTGAGACGATTCTAACGAGCCCAAACTCGATGGGGTTGTGTCGTTTTATTGCGGAGTTCCTATGGCCACCTTTCAGCTCCAGCATCAGATCAGCTCCAAGTCATCATAATATTGCATTGTCATGCGATATACATATGCTTGCAAAAGCAGCTCAATTGGATAACGGGAAGCGACTGAAAAATGGATTGCAAATTTTGACGGACAACTTACATACTTACATATATGGGTGGAATTAAAAAAAAATGCCCATAGTTAAGAGCCTTAATCTAATCTACGATTTAACTTTTTAACTCAAATTTTTTTTTTCATCAAACCCATCTATGGATAGGTCTTCAAAAATGATATTGAGGTTTCTAACATCATTATTTTCTAAACTGAATAGTTTGCGCGAGAGACACTTCCAAAGTGGTAAAATGTGCCCCCCCCCCCTGTAACTTCTAAAATAAGAGAATGATAAATCTTAAAAAAAATATATAATGTACATTACCATGCAAACTTTCAACGAAAATTGGTTTGAACGAGATTTAGTTAGTAGTTTTTTTTTAATACGTCATAAATAGTAAAAAGCATTTTATTTAACGGAACCCTTCATGTGCGAGTCCGACTCGCACTTGGCCGCTTTTATTACAATGAATGAGTAAAACTCATAAGTAGCTGAACGTCGTACCTTGTCACCGATTTGACAACTTAGTATGGCAGTTTAAACATGACGTTAAAACGACACGCTACAAAGGTACTCACACTCTGCCACTTTGCGAGACCGACCGTACAGTCGCCATTCGCCATCACATACATAGCTGTACACTATAGGTGTTCAAAAATATCGGCACATGCGGGTGCATAATGTCTCGAAAATATAGGTGTGTTCCGATGTTTGTGAGCTGCTTGTTTGCTCCGACGTATGTGATGGCGACTGTACTACGAAGTGTATGCCCGGTTTGACCCGACCTTTAGACCTGGCACCTGGCTAAATGCAGTGCACTAACTGCACCCACACTCACTGGTTAGAGCGAGATAGTTATCTCCCCCCAGTTAGTGCACTGATTTAAGCCAGGTCTTAAGGCCCCTTTATGATACGTTAGACCAAATGACAGAATTTTTTGTAACTCGGTATATCTTTAGACATTACTGACCGACATTCGGTCTAGAGAACGTATCTTTATAAAACTGGGGGTAATATTATGTTTATTTATTTAATACATAAAGGAAGCGTTCGTTATCTTTTTTTTAATGATTAATATTCATTATTTTAAAGCAATACATTAATTAACCAAATAAACTCTTTTTACCATTTTCCAAGAAGTTTATTAAGTATTTTCTTATTGCTGATATTTTGTAAGATTAATGTTTCTTGTAAATTTTTAAAATTAATATAACATGTTCGGTCAATCAATTTGATTCCTAGGCCACTGTAAAACCCTGTCATTATAGCTGCTACATCATCATAGGCATCATCATCAGCTGCTACATAGCGACGGAATAATCCTAGTAACCCGTATTGACATTGCATTTACAACGGCAAGGTTCTGTGATGGGTTAGGAATCAAATTGGCAGAAAAAACCGGCTATTAACATTATTTTCAAAGGGTCTAGCAGGTTAAGCTAACCAGAGTGGCCCCCGCAAGGGATTTGGTTGTAATTTAAGGTGCAGTACTGGCAGCACCGCGTGCGTAATATTAGCCTTCGATCTTCTTTTGTTTAGGACTTATTCACAAAAATGTAAAACAATCAAGGTAATTTTTAAACTGTTATTTTAGCTAAACCAAGCAAGCGAGAGTCACCAAATAAATTCAGAATGAATATGCATTATGAACCCCATTTTATGCTCCTTCATTCTGAATTTATTTGGTGACTCTCGCTTGCTTGGTTTAGCTAAAATAACAGTTTAAAATTACCTTGATTGTTTTACATTTTTGTGAATAAGTCCTAAACAAAAGAAGATCGAAGGCTAATATTACGCATACGAGTACAGTGTTCTTAGGTCCTGCCAGTACTGCACCTCAAATTACAACCAAATCCCTTGCGGGTGGGTGCCACTCTTGTTAGCTTAGCCTGCTAGACCCTTTAAATTTTTTTCACTAACTAATGACATTAAACCTAAGTTAAATCTATAAGAGACCCTCGGGGCATTTTACCGATGATGCTGGCGGCATTTCCTCGCTGAATTGCAATGCTGATGCGTTGCGCAAGAAAGCGGACAGCTCTTCGGTCACCAGTTACATCAACCAGACGTTTCGCGATTTCCGCAAATAAGTTATGCGCACTGGGACCCGCGGACCGAGGGTCTCGACGCCGAAGGGTACAAAGTTGTACTCTCTGCCAAGGCTTGCAAATAACTTAGTAAGTATAGATATATTTACTACGTTATTTAATACATATATATAACATACGAACAGGTCAAGTTAAGTAAAAGCTTGTAAAAGTACAGTAGGTAATTGAAGCTTACTTTTACAACTTATATTAATTTCTATTTATTATATCGAAGCTATTAGTACTATCTTTGTGCCAGTGAATCATTTCAGTAGTCATTAATTATTATTAATGTTCGCATATCATTATACCAGTGTTTCCTCTGTATTACGTATAGTTAATAGTAACCTATAGTACCTCCATCAAAATGACATATCTAAAATGCGTCCGTTTGGCTGAATTCAATAAAAAAACATTTTACCTCACACCACACACTTGCCAAATTATTAGCATCCACCATCCCATTAGTTTCCGAACGCATCCTTTTCCCTTACCTCTGCGGAAGTTGGCAGTAACACTTCCGGTTCATACCAATTGCCTGTGACGTCACATCCAGTCGCCATATTGTTTGCAACAAAAACCTCAAAACAACACGCGCGCGCATCTACTCTATGAAAAAACCTAAAAATACCTTAAACAATAAATAAACCTCAAATTAACGCTCCACATTATCAATTAAATCTTGGAAGTAAAAATTAAGTGATTGGATTGCCGAAGAATCTCAACTGAACCAGCACATCGGGTATTCAACGCAGAAGCACATTAGGTAATCCCTACTAATCCTTTTAGAATTTACACCATGCGTACATAGGGGATTCCATAGAAGGAGTCCTAGTGAATCCCCGAAAGGGATGGAGGTAAATTCATCATCATCATCATATCAGCCGAAAAACGTTCACTGCTGGACATAGGCCTCCCCCAAAGAGTGCCACAATGACCGGTGACCTCTTTTTTGAGTTTATACTTTAGGGTTTAGTGGTACAGACCTGTGGAGCTTTAAGATTGCAGAGGTTACGATTGTACGGAATAGTTTTACTGCTTGTATCTAAGATGCATTTAGGTAATATTTTTCTTTAAAAACGAAGTTTTAACCGACTTTAGTCCAGTACTTCGTCTTATTTGAAGAGCTCCCTCGATTTCTCCAGGATCTCATCATCAGATCCTGACCTGATGATCATGGGACCACCTGGATAGAAAACCCTTTCAAACTGAAACAGAATTTTACAAATCGGTTCAGGCGTCTTTGAGTAAGCAGAGGACAGCAACAGAATTTTACAAATCGGTCCCAGGCGTCTTTGCGAGTAATCAGGGAATTGCAACAGAATTTTACAAATCGGTCCAGGCGTCTTTGAGTAATCAGGGAACAATAAACGCACATAAAAAAATTAAGATTCCGACGACTTGAGAACCGCCTCCTTTTTTGAAGTTGGTTAAAAATAGAAAAAGAAGTAAATGACCACTCTGCAATGCCGCGATATAATGATGTGAAAGCATCGCCGTCGTAGTTAAAAGAGTCAATCAAGACATCCTTATGTACGCATAATTAAGGTAATATTCATGTTATATGCGTTTAATGATTATCGCACGAAGTAGTTTGAATCAAACGGGTATGGTTAGGGCGTTACATCATCTACTACTTTGTCTAGTTAAAAAGCGGCCAAGTGCGAGTCGGACTCGCACATGAAGGGTTCCGTAAAATAAATTGCGGTTTACGATTTATGACGTATTAAAAAAAACCGGCCAAGTGCGTTCAAACCAATTTTCGGTGTAAGTTTGCACAATGTACATCATATATTTTTTTTAGTTTTATCATTCTCTTATTTTAGAAGTTACAGGGGATGCCCCCCCCCCCGGCACACATTTTACCACTTTTGAAGTGTCTCTCGCGCAAACTGTTCAGTTTAGAAAAAAAAAATATTAGAAACCTTAATATCATTTTTGAAGACCTATCCGTAGATAGACCCCACACGTATGGGTTTGATGACAAATTTTTTTTTGAGTTTCAGTTTTGAGTATGGGGAACCCCGAAAACTAAATGTTTTTTTTTTCGATTTTTGTGTGAAAATCTTAATGCGGTTCACAGAATACATCTACTTACCAAGTTTCAACAGAATAGCTCTTATAGTTTCGGAAAAAAGTGTCTGTGACATACGGACGGACAGACAGACAGACAGACATGACGAATCTATAAGGGTTCCGTTTTTTGCCATTTGGCTACGGAACCCTAAAAATGTTGCGTGGACGACTTGCATTGTATAGGTAGTTGAGATACTTGAGATGAGAGACTTGAGTGATGGGGCATATTTTTGAGTAAGTTGTAGGTACGCACCTATGTTTTGCACTTGAGAAATTATCAAGACCGAATAAAGAGTGTTTTTGTCGTGCCCATGCACGTGTTATAACATTTATTGCTTTCGACTCATTAGGGTTGAATTTGAATTTTGTTCGCACGAGTAAAACTTACGGAATTGCGAGAAATGCGACCGTTAGTCGTCACGATATCCGACACCGATATCCGAAATCGGATAGCAAGTTGTGTTTGTTTCACATTTGTCGATAGTATCGGTCCGAGACTGCCATTTTGCAGTTGTATTGTGCAGGGACACCGGTGTGGCGAATGCAGTCACGTCACACGAAAAATAATAATAAAGTGTAGGTATATCGTATATTTTTCTTGGTCGTTTCTGTATGTTAACGATGTTGATACACTTCGCTTGTAATGAGCATTCTAGCGAATAAATTTAAATTACAGGTAAAAAATGCTCACGAAGTAAACGGGAGTGTTTTAGCGAGCTTTCTAGCGAAAGGACAGTAAATTAGCTACGTGCTTTTTGCAGAGCCGATGCATTTTGTTATTGTTTCGACCCCGTCCCTCTCCGCCCAAACTTCCCGCACAACATTTGCAAGAATCATGGATTGACCAGGCCCCATATAACAGAAATCGATTAAAAACTGCGCTCAGGTTACGTTTCGGCCACATTCCATCAAATAACTTTTGTGTTTTTGATGAGAAAAGTCCCCTCTCCAAATGGTAATGTGTGTGGAACTGTTGAAGATGTTGTACATATACTGCTGGAGTGTGTCCGGAGCGAGGCTGTGAGAGCAGCTTGGTTCGACACGAAACTGTTAGACACTGGATATAATTAACAGTATTTTGTCTCTTCCTATATCGGTTGAAGCCGAGATTTTGTATAATTCAACGGAAGTAGCGTTTAAATCTAGACCTTAAGTTTCTCTTTTTTTTTGTAGAAATTTTGTTGCCCTACGGGGCGGTATGTTCGCCTGGCGACAAGCCCCTTTTCATCAATAATGTATTAATCCATCTATTCAGCCCGTATCCACCCACTGTTGAGTATAGGGCTCTTCTTTATTACGCCACTCTCCCCGATCCTGTGCTAATCTCATATCTAAGCTCAATCTCGAAACCTTCTTCGAAATATAATATTATATGTATTAATAAATAAAAAAAAAATTGCAAGAATGATCGTGAAAATGTCCGTAGCGATGTTTGCCCCTGTTCGTTTTTAACCGACTTCAAAAAAGGAGGAGGCCATCAATTCGTCTGTATTTTTTTTGTGTTTGTTACGCGATAACTCGGTAATTTATGAACCGATTTGTGTTTTTTTTTCTTTGCTCCCTTTTTTTCTTTGGTCCCGTTGTCACCATAATCCAGTTCTGATGATGGGATCCTGGAGAAAACGAGGGAAATCTTCAAATTTTATAGGCATTTTTGAAGCAATTTGGCTACTGATTTGAAGTCGGTTAAAACTTTGTTTTTAAAGTATATATTATTCAGATTTATGTTACATGTAAATGCTCAAGTCTATCAACACCAGACGACTGTGCTCGCCGATCTATCCGCGTCGGTACGGTGAACAAGTGCGAAAGAGCTCTAACACTCCAAATTTCGTTCGCAACGTCTCCGAGACAAAAACGCGTGCGCGTGGTACCTACTCGTACACTAGGAAATGTCCCATTTACACACAATGTGAACCTGCGGCTCCCACAAAAGGGTTGGTTTCCACCGCGACGTTTTTGCTAATTTGAGCCTAATTAGTTCTTACTCAAGGTTCAACTTGATGAGAGCTTTGCGTAAGATTATTATCCTTTTGATTTGAAATGTGGAAACGTGAGACTTGAACGGTGGTGCTTGGCGAGTTCTAGCTGCTATAATTGTTTTTATTTTCATCAGTGTTGCTCGTAAACGATCTTAAAAAGAAGGTATACGGATCTACAACCACAGGCGTTATCTTTACTTCTATATAATAAAGAGGAAAAGTTTGTAATCTCCGGAACCGCTCAACCGATTTGAAAAATTATTTTGCCTGCGTGTAAATACTCGTGGAATGGACTTTCTGGATGGTCATTGCATCAGGCTATATTCTATCCCGCAGGTTTGCCGGCGTTATATGCAATACACGGGCAGCGAGTATACAATATACATATACATAAGTACATACTGACTAACTGACATGGCAAGTACATGCTAGTAACATAGTCTGGCACGAACGCCTTGGAATATAGGGATCGGCCAGGTCCGATTTAGTATGTAAAATCGGACGTGTATTGCCTTCAGCTCTCAATATTATGAAGTCTGTTTCCGACGTCTCACTTATCGGAGACGGTTTTCCTTTAATAAGTTCGGCTTATTTTACTCCGACGGAGAGCCAGGGAAATTGCAGAGTAAGTTAGTTATAAACTAATGGATCTGCAGGCTCTCTTTGTGAAATGAGCGTTCAAAGGTTTCCTTTGAATTAGTTACGAGTACATGGGATACATACTCGTTAGAAACCGATTTCAAAAAAATGGAGGAGGTTCTAAATTCGCAAGTATTTTTTTCTATGTTTGTTACGTCAGAACTCCGTCATTTATGAACAGATTCGTACAATTTTTTTTTAATTGAAAGTATATGCTTCCTGATTGGTCCCATTGTTTTCAAAACCCCAGTTAGATGATGGGAACCATGAGGAATTGAGGCAACTGTTAGGCACGCGTGTAGTAATTTCTGCATTTTCTATTATAATTTGTGTATTTAAACCCGGAAATCATAAATTTGGTGAAGTGGATGGAAGGGATGATTAAGACCACAGATGGCTTGTGGAACTTCTCAATGATGTACTTCAAACTATAAAAGTACGTCACAGATTCTGATATGATTCCGTTGAAATAGCAAACAATGAAGTGCCAAAGGTAATTCTGAGATTTTTGAGGAATCGACGGAAGTACTCAAATATTATCGGCCCACATACAGCGATTTGGTTTTTTTCTCTAATAATCAACGCATTTTCTCTCGGAAATCAGTTCATGTGGTAAATTGGAAAATAAATGTGGAAATGTTCATGTGGCTTGGCGGAGTACTGAATTGAAGTCGGTTAAAACTTTGCTTTTAAAGTAAATTGAGTATACAGTGGCAGGCGCGGCTCACTCGCGATTTGTGTTTATCGCTACAAGTACATGCCGGTCGCCCCTTCGAAGGGCTCTATTCAGTAGCTGCCGCGCGTTGGGACGGGACGCTCGCACGGGTCGCAGCGCGTTGTATGCGATAGAAAGGGATGGCCACATTTAGGCACGTTTGGCGTACCTAAACAGGGAATTTGTTAACAGAGAACCTTCTGTACGTAGAACTATTACTTATTCTGTGACAGTGGTGTTATGTACGATTATTCTACGCCGGGCCGGAGCGCACCTGAGCGCATTTTTCAAGTTCACTTATTGATCATATTGGAATACGGACATAATCTATAGCTGGCCAGATCAAGCAAGCCGAATGGTATAGTCCAAGAACGTGAAAACTGCATCGCTTAATAATTTACTTAAAAAACAAAGTTTTAACCGACTTCAAATCAGTACCCAAATCGGTTAAAGTGTGCCTGTAAAATTTGAAGAGTTACCTCTATTTCTCCTAGACTCCATCTTCAGATCGTTACCTATGACCATAGAATAGCACTACCTGGGAAGGATATCTATTCAAAAAAGAAGCGGATTGTGTCGGAGATACAACCGTTAATTAAGTTTAAGTGGATACTTCTGTGTTGGCTATGGAACCCTAATAAATCTGAATTAGTTCACTAAAATCTGTGTAAGTACAGATACATAGGTATATATGGCAACATTGACTGACGTAGCTCATTTGACTCGCGATACATTGAAAATGGCGGTCATGTCAGCATTTTTTTCTTTCCGCCACATAAACTAAATAACATTTTGTGATTAACAACTAATGGCAAATAATGAAGGATTAAAACATGTAACAAACAATTATTTGAAATCAGATTAGGCTTCTCTACAAAAAGTTATTCCGGAAGTCACGTGATACATTTTGAACTGTACCCCTATACAAGAACGCGACCAAAGTAGTATCCACTTCAAAAAAATCGGTCAAGGCGTCTTCTTAATCGGAGAACATGCATAAAAAATAAAAGATTCCGTCGAATCGGGAACCTTCTCCTTTTTTGAAGTCGGTTAAAAATATACCCCTGGCCAATCCATTTTAACCCATGTATAATATTCATATATTTTCATATATATTATATAAGCCATTTATTTCCATAAATAAGTATATAGTTATTAAGTTGGGTATAAGTTCTCTTGTACTCGAAATTTATTTAAGGACCGCTACGAGTAAAGGCGAGGTTTCGCAATAAATATATATTCATATATATTTATTGCAAAACCATCGGCTGTCTATGACTTATAAATGGCATTTGTTTCCCGTTGACAAATCTATATCTGGTCTAGGTAATTAATATTTCCTTCCCCTTTTCCCATTATCCTATCATACATACATACATACATATAATCACGCTTCTTTCCCAGAGAGGTAGGCAGATATCACGGATCTCCATTTGCTACGATCCTGACAAACCACTTTCGCTTCACTCACTATCCTATCCTCAAGTCATACAAATACTCTTTATTGCACAGCTAACACATATAGAGCACAATAAATTATTATGCGTGTATTTTAGTCACTAATGTAAATTAGAAATGATACAAAATCAGAAATATTTTTTACATTCAATAAATATTAATTGAACTAGCCCCATACTAAGCTCACAACGCTTGTGTCACGGGTACTAACTAGAAGGCGATATGTAATAAACTAATAAATGATAGGGAGACTGGATAGGTATCATAGATCGTCCAACCTCAGAAATTTACCCAATGCGCCTTACTTTAAAATACCAAAGATAAATAATGAATATGGCAAGCGGGTATGTACCACTTATCTACCTTACATACTGAACAGTTTCCCTAGACATGTCATAGACAACATGAAGAAAAAACCTGAAGGTATCAAAAATATCACTAAGAAGGCACTCATTGATATAGCTCAAATGTAACTATCATCATCATCATCATATTAGCCGAAAGACGTCCACTGCTGGACATAGGCCTCCCCCAAAGAGTGCCACAATGGCTGGTCCTGCGCCACCCGCATCTAGCGGACTCCCGCGACCTTTACCAGGTCATCAGTCCACCTTGTGGGGGGGGGGCCTACCCACACCGCGCCTAATGTAACTGTGAAAAATAATAATATATAATTTTATATAAATGTCGAAATAGTTTATATGGACTAGCATAACATAGATAAGCACTAAACATAAACATACATACGTATATTAATTAAAAATACTGTATAACCAGGGGCAGTTCACTCTGTGATCCTGTCGTGCCGCTACAAGTACATGCCGGCGGCCGCCAAATTGGCGGCGCATTAGTACCTAGCTGCCGCGCGTTGGTACAGGACGCTCGCACGGGTCGCAGCGCGTTGCATGCGATAGAAAGGGATGGCCACATTTAGGCACGTTTGGCGTACCTAAACAGGGAATTTGTTAACAGAGAACCTTCTGTACGTAGAACTATCACTTATTCTGTGGTATAACTATAAAATAAATGAAAAAGTAAGTAAATCACACTGTATAAGTAAGGAATTTATAGCTAATAATGCTGAACTGATTGCAGGGGACACCCTCCTCCGCACTCCTTAACTAAGCATAATCTTAAAATATAAAGATTCATTTAGTTAAGTAAAATATGTCTGTAAACAATCGCTCTTTATGAAAATAAACAGTTTGATTTATTTTTTATTTTTATTTAAATACGTAGAAAGCATTCAAGACTAAGAAACAATTATTCACACTCATCAGTCTCATCACACATATAAATATTTGCTCTCCGAGATTGTTTGAAAGGGTTTCCTTTCCAGGTGAGGTCCCATGGTCAGAATCTGATAATGGGATCCTGGAGAAATAGAGGGAACTCTTCCAATTTTATAGGCAAACTTGAAGCGATTTCGGTTTCTTCTGTAATTATCAACGCATTTCCTCTCGGAAAGCAGTTTATATGGTGAAGTCGAAAGGAAATGTGTAAATGCTAATGTAGGCTTGACAAAGTACTTTATTGAAGTCGGTTTATACTCGGTTTAAAGATATTTCCCATTAGAATTTATACAATTCGCTTACATGAGAACTTAAAATTAATACAATTAAATGTACGTGAAGTATGCACAATAAGTAAGTTATTTATATTACTAAATAATCAAACAATACTTTTTAACTTTGTTTTTGAAGTAAATTTTGAAGTGTGCAACGGTTAGTACAAATTGCAACGTGTGACGTCATACTTTAAAGCCAATAAGTATGAAGCGTTTTGGCTGCTGTCAGCGAGGTCCTTCTTTAACTCGATTTTTTGGGTATTAATGTTCTTTAAATGTAGTTGCTTCCATGCAACCATTTGTTCCTCTACAAAAACTGGTTCGAATGGCATCGTAAAAAAAAATAAGGTCACAAGCCCATTATAAAGTTGGTGCAGGTGCCAGATGTAACCTATCAATATCCATAACCCTAATGCTGCATGCACAAGCAATTGTCAAACTATCTACAAAGAAGCCGTATTAGTATGTGCCGCCAGCCGCGGTCCGAATTCTCAACAATAGCCTAGTTATGCAAAACATGCTGCGGCGAGCCGGGGGAGTTGCCGATGTGATTATTGCTTACAAGGATTTGTTACGAGGACTGGCTACTAGGTCGTATGTTTGCAATAGGTACCCTATACCATATAAGATAGTATTTTAATTTAATAAAATTACTTCAACTCTTATTTCATCATTTTCACATTCGAATGACATATTATTTTAGTCATCAGTCTTCCTCAACATAAATTCATTTATATCGTAATGGTTAAATACGTTTTAAAATAATAATAAATCTAAAATAACTTGAACAAGAATAACAAGAAGATCAAAATAAAACTAAACTGAATAACAAGAAAGTAAAAATGCATAAATATTATTTATAAAAAGAATACCCCAAGGAGATCCTCCTGCGGCATTGTACCCATGACGCTGGCTGCGTTACCTCTCTGTATCGCGAGGGCGATTCTTTGAGAGAGGTAAGCGCCAGCCCTCGGGTCACCTGAGGTGTTGATGAGCCGCCTCGACAAGGCTCTCAAGAACGACCTCATGTCAGCTGACCAGGGACCCATTGTCTCTACAGCAAGGGCCGCAAACTCGAAGTATTTAAGTAAATACGAATATTTGCGGCGCTTGAGTAGTTGGGCCTGGTCAGCTGCAGCGCCAGCCTGTGAGCGGGTTCCATGAATGTGGGACGGTGCGAACGTGTCGACGCAGGTGGCGTCCCACACAAGGACCCTGCCCAGTTTCCACGGTACCATGGTAGCACCGTCGGGCCGCTTGCCATCGTCTCTGACCATACCACCAGGCTCTAAAATCGCAGGTATAGAGGCGGTAACAAGCGAACGCCGGATGAGGTCGTTAATGGCACCGTGACGGAATAAACGGCCGGCGCTCCTTGAGCACGACAAACCATGCCGACCCAGCTCATCAACACTCTTGCCGCAGCCGCAAGTATATATATCGTAACATGCTAGGTCAATTAACATTTCTTTGAGTTTTTTAGAGAATATAGCGTCACTTTCGGTGTTTATGAGCGATTTTTACAAGCTTTCTATAAATTATAAATTTATTCGCAAGAAAAAAGTACAATCTCTACTTGCATTTTAAGTTGGTATATGTATGGTGAAAACCAAAAGTAAGTGCCTACTGACCCCCGTACCTACTAGTTTTCACTGTATCACGGTAACTTGAAATGTATGTAATAACTATGTTTGTTCGGGTGGAATCTTGCAACTCAATTTTGAAGTAGACATTTTCAACCGATTGAGCTGAAATTTTGGGTAAAGGTATAGTTTGGATGACAATTCAATATTATGGTACGATCGAGCCGATCTGATGACAGTGATGGATGATGCAGACAGTAGGTAGCCATGGGAATTCGGTTCACTAATGTATAACCAAAAAATTATTACCAAATTATCGTTTGACAAAAAACGCTTCATCAAATAGTTACTTGGCAAACGTGTTATTGCGCAAAAGTTTTATTTTACAAACGTTTACTTGACAAACACTCAATTAGCAATAAGTACATAACGTCAAATGTATTCAATAATAAAGTGTCCATTATATTACATTTCTCATTACACAAAATAATATGCTTGGCAATCTTATGACACTTACCAAAATATCATTAAACAAAATGTTAATTGTCTTAAATAATAGAAACACACGCCAATTATTTTAACCTAACCTAAACCTAACCTAACCGCGCCATCAGCGTGTCTATTTTCGCTCTAAGGGCCACAAGCTAACCATTTTTTTTCGTGGGGAAATGCTTCACGCATTCCGCCTGGCTGGGGAACCAGGACGGGTATGACGGACTCCCGGGAACCGCCCGGAGTACCGTCTAAAACCCCACGGTGTTCTGCGCGCTTCTCTTTGGCGGAGCCACGGGAACGCTTGCGCACACTTCCGCGACTCCGCCAGCAGCTGTCTCTATATGGGACCCGTCACGGGGGGAGGCGTAAGTACCCGCCCCCAGTAAACCATCGTAAGGAGCGTACCCGAACACCTGGCACGGTCTCCAACTCGAGGACCTGTAGTGTGGGTGGCAGACGCCCCCGTGTCTGTCACCCGGAGGTCCTCATTATGGCGGTAGGCGCCGATCATGCGCCGCGCGCCTTCGTCCGGTTCTGAGGCGGCGCATTGGGTGAGCCTCAGCACAGGCTTCCCGCTCGCGTTCTGCCCGCCTCCTCGGCCATGACGTTCTCGCAGAAGTCCAGCATCGCTTTCCACGCCACTTTGCCGGACACCATGGCCCGACACAAGCTAACCCTAATCTAACCTACAAATTTTTACTGCGCCCCCCGAGCCCTCTTGTGGGGGACTTCGCCCCCCCGTCCCCCCTTTTTCTGGCTGCCCTAACCTAATCTTCTATATTATAATCCAGTATCAACAGTAAAAGTACGTATAAAAAAAAAACCGGTGCTGGCGCTTCGCCGGCCGCTGCCGCGGCACGTTCGCGTCGCTCGCTCGGCTCGCGCACTGTATGGTCGTAGTTCTACCCGACACTCCTCCTCGCTTCGCTCGTCGTCGTATCTACACCGATCTGCCTTAAAGTAGAATTTGACACCATAAGTAGCCAAATAATAACCTAACCTGACCTAGTTTCCTAGCAGTAAGTATAGTTCGTTTCTGTTGAAGTAAAATTACTTGCCTACTGACTGTATCTAAAGTGAAATATGTAATCGTTGAGAATTTGTCACATTTAAGCAACTGTTCCTTTTAACAAAAGATACCTACACATGTCAAATATTACATTAGTGCAAACATTTTTAGATTACGAGTAATAGTAATTTTTACTGGTAACTTAGTTGCTAAAATTTAATTTGTCCTAACGAACATTTATAAAATGTAAATTTGCCTGTTGATTATTTGGTCAAACCAGTCATTTGTAGAAAGATGAGTTGTAAAAAAAATATTGTCAAAACAAAATTTTGCTTATCGTTGGTTGTTAAGTGTAAATTTTCGAAATGTTTTTTGGTGAAACGACAGGACACCTGTTGCCCGTTGGCAGAGCATATGGTAAGCTGCTACGGACTACGGCGTAGCGCTACTAGCGTGGCGGTGAATGAGTTGAAGCACAAGAAAAAAATAAGAACTGTGAACTCAGAAAACAGCTCCTAATAAATACCTTAGTTACAAATCCCATATCTGGGGCAACCGAGAGCCCATCGCTTTCTAAGTGTCCTTATTAAAAAGAGACGGATAGTGATAACCGTGGTGACGTTTGACGTCTACTTTACGCACATTTAAAGGAAGAAAGTCACATGTACAATTGAAGCGGTAGACGCATATGTTCTTTTAAAGCCATATGTACAAACGCCTCGACAACAATGGCCGTGTGATGAGCGTGTGACCATACTATGCCGATTCCACATTGTTAGTTGTCCCAGTATGTGTTTACTAAACTAAAAGGTGAGGTTATTCAACGGGAACCAGAATAACTGAGCTGGTATCGCGGATCGTGTATCTCTATCGCACTCGCAACGAACACGACAAAGGAAAGCGAGGCAAATACAGTGCCGGATTAAGACTACTTGATGCCCTAAAAGCATCCGCCTGTGGATATAAGATATAAGCAATTATTTTTCCGCATTTTCCGGTGCCCCCAAAGACGTGATGCCCTAATAGTCCGTAAGCCCACTCCCAATACACAACCTACGTCTCATGACAACACGATAAAATACTTGGCCACCTTTGGCACCGTCTGCCAAGTACTTCCAGCCACTTCAGGACTGACAGACTTAGGTTTACTCTATCTACGATTAAAGGGCTAAATGATGCCACATGTCTCGTACTGTTGTCACATGACGTCAATATACCTACCCATAAAATTTTGACCGGGAGTGAAGGATTTTTCAAACTTTCGCCCAATTTTAGGTGCGATATGCTTCTGATTCTTGCTCAGCACAACTTGCTCGACCTGCTGCCATGCATTTTATCGTGTTGTCGGTGTATTGGGGGTGGCTTACGGATTAACAACTCTATCACCGAGCCAAGTGGCGCGCTAATAAATAGTTGTGTCTACAACGGACGCATGCTCGGCCGTACGCCTCGCCCAAGGCACGTCTATACTTAGCGCGCACGCTAGGGCGAGGCGTGATCGCCGGCCGAGGCATGCGGATACTCGGCCGCATGCCTCACCAAAGCACGTCTACACCGAGCGCGCACGCTAGGGCGAGGCGTGCTCGGCCGAGGCATGCGGATACACGGCGGCCGCATGCCCCGCCAAGGGACGTCTACAATGAGCGCGCACGCTCGCGCGAGGCGTGCTCGGCCGAGGCATGCGGATACACGGCGGCCGCATGCCCCGCCAAGGGACGTCAACAATGAGCGCGCACGCTCGCGCGAGGCGTGCTCGGCCGAGGCATGCGGATACACGGCGGCCGCATGCCCCGCCAAGGGACGTCAACAATAAGCGCGCACGCTCGCGCGAGGCGTGCTCGGCCGAGGCATGCGGATACACGGCGGCCGCATGCCCCGCCAAGGGACGTCTACAATGAGCGCGCACGCTCGCGCGAGGCGTGCTCGGCCGAGGCATGCGGATACACGGCGGCCGCATGCCCCGCCAAGGGACGTCTACAATGAGCGCGCACGCTCGCGCGAGGCGTGCTCGTCCGAGGCATGCGTCCGGTGTTGACACGGCTAATGTCGAACCATCATACATAATAGGGTGGTCCTTAAAAACCGAAAATTTGAAATTTCAATGAGGCACCCTCTTATATTGTTCTAATACGTAAAAAAATTACGTCTGTTTTTTTATTTTTACTTTTATATAAGATTTAGGGGTCGCTAACAAATTTTGAAATTCTTTAATGTTTGCATTTCTCCAAAGTATTTTTTTTTTTAATTTTTAGCAATTTACTACTTTCATATGAGCTACATTTGATAAATAAGGAATAAACCATCTAGAAAAAACGAAATTCGTTCACTAAATGTTCGACGTTTATTTGAAATCAAATTTAAAGTCTTAAGATCATCGCGAGAGGCCGTTTTTAGTATATTAGTTAGCACAATAAAATTCATTTTTGATATACTGACTGAAAATTTGTGAACTTTTTTGATGTTTTCAACATTATTCATTTCCTATCATAAAATGTAGCTCATTAAAGTAGTAAAAAGTTAAAAATAAAAAAAATCATACATGGAGAAATGCAAAACTTAAATAATTTCAAAATTCGTTAGTTGTAAATCTTATCCAAAAATAAAAAAACAAACGTTATTTTTTTACGCATTACCTGGTGTGGTCACCCACATAAGAGCGTGCCTCATTGAATTTTCAAATTTTCGGTTTTTAACGACCACCCTAATACATAACCACGATAAAGTGACAGTAGCGCGGTTGTCACAAGACGGCGCGCGAGCTGTGTCGCGGCGAGACAGAGTATCCATCTCTTTCCAATTAGAACAGTTAGAAAGAGATTGACGGATGAGGTTAAAATAATTTACAGAATAGCGGGGCAGTAGATATATTATGTAGTTATCGGTTTTCTGTTTGGTCTAAAGGTTGACTGGTAACACGCCTTATTAGTCCAGACAATGAACTGACAACTTGTACGGAAAAAATAACAAATTTGGAATAATTTATAATAGCTGATTGTTTGTATGTAATGGATGTATTATCAAATAAATAGTTACCCAGCGACAAAATCCAACAAAAAAATGATAACTTAACTAAGCTTCTGAAAAGTCAGAAGAAATATTAATAAATGGTTTTTTATGTTTATTTTTGTTCATTTACATTTGCTATATAATATTCAAAATAAATAATAAAAAAAAGACAATTCATGCTTCATTTAAATTTATATAATTACTTCCGGATAGAAACTTTGTTGGATTGTTGAATAAAGCATCTTAGAATAACGTTTTAAAATGAAACAATAAAAAAACGCTATTATTAATTAATGTTTTTCGAAACCGTATTCTGCCTGGACCGTATTATGTCATTAAGTTCGCCATCGAATTTCGTTTCAGACTGACCCTGTTTGAGCTGTAGAATTCGCGACCTAGGCAATTTTCAAAAAAAAAAAAAATTTTCAATAATCTGCCTCGACAAAGAATTACTACAGAACTATATTTTTTTAATCTATTCACATAATTTCACTAGGTTGAGAAACGCGACGTGTAGAGGAGACCAGCCGGACAGACGCCGACGAAATAACTTTCGTTCGCTTCGCTCATTCAATAGGTCCTATTCCTGTTCTGTGTACCTTTCCATGCTATTTGTCTAGGAACTCTAGGATGTCTTGTTTGTGAACTAGATATCGAGTAACGCTAGTTGCCAACAACGCGACGGCACTTTAATTAACAGTGCCCCGATGTTTGTGCACCGGTCTCTGCAGAGTAGGTACCTAATTTGTTACCAATCAGTATAATAGCACTTAGTTACAGACACTGTAGCTGAGCGGTGAGGGACGAGTTTCCATCTAGAGGATGTTAAACCTGGGCTCGTAAATCTGAAAATAATGCGAAGGGAAAATTTGCTATAAGGAAATAATGATACTGGGAAATTGATCTACCAAACCGATTATTTGCTAAATTTGGGTCATTATTTCAGAGGCTTCCAAAATTAAAAAAAAAATTAAAACGCTCTTTTCGATTGTTATTTTATTATTATGGATCTGCACACATATATTATCCATAATTTTAATAATAATAGAGATCAAAAATTGTTATTTATATAAAAAAAAACCCCAACAAACTATATTCGTTCGTAACGAAAGTGACCTCAATGACCACGGAAATGATCACTTACTTTTGTATTTTTTTAAGGTTTATGCTTATACAGGGTGGAATTTCATAAACTGTACATAATAAAAGGAGAAAAATTTCAGCCAATTTCATCGGTGAAACGGTGTTTTTTTTTTTTTCTAGTCATTAGTTTTTTTTTTACAGAATTTTGAAAATTTTTGTAAAAACTCGGGTAATACACCTAATTCAGACGGTATAACTTTTGATCCAATGGTCCTAAAATGAAAATAAAAAATGCAGAGTATTACCAAGGGACAGGTTAATAATTCTTAATAACAATAGAAAACCAACTAGAAGAGAAAATCCGCAAAAAAAAATATTGTTTTTGAAAAATGGCTACAAAAATTACGAATTTTAAAAGAAAAACACAATTTTCTGAAAAAAACGCACATTTAGTTACCATTTTTTTTGCTTAGTATTAAACCTCACTTAATGCCGATTCTAAAACCGTTTTTAAACTGTCTCAGACTTTGAAAAATACCACGCAAATGGGTACGTAAATCAAACCATAATTTTATTAATTTTAATCCTCTTAAAATCCTTAATGACCGTTTGTTCACAGGTAGTTGAAGGGTGTTATTGGGTTTTAGGTGGAAATAACAAATTACGTACTTAGTATTAATCCTCACTTAATGCCGATTCTAAAACCGTTTTTAAACTGTCTCAGACTTTGAAAAATACCACGCTAATGGGTACGTAAATCAAACCATAATTTTATTAATTTTAATCCTCTTAAAATCCTTAATGACCGCTTGTTCCCAGGTAGTTGAAGGGTGTTTTTGGGTTGAAGGTGGAGATAACATGAGGGGTCAACTATTCAGTCGCTCGCAAATCGCAATTGCTTGTCTTTGCTCGCCACTTCTTTGATTACTCCAGTACTTGTTCAGTTTGAATCATCATGCCCCGCTTACGAGAGTTTTCGCCGTTACAAATAGCCAACATGCACTATTATTATGGATTGTGCCATGGATCTGCAAGAGCTGCGTGTATCGCCTATTTGGAGCAGTATCCTAATGACGTTCCAAGACCTGCTGCTCGCCACTTTCAAGAAGTTCATCGCTGGTTGTGCAATATTGGCCTGGGATACGGTGGCCGAGATCGCCGAGAGCCAGGAAACATAATTGATGTTGCCATAGAAGAAGCAGTTCTCAGAGACTTGTACGCGGACCCAACCACGAGTCTAAGACGCTTGGCATTGAGGCACGGAATCTCAAAATTCTCTGTCTGGAAAATTTTGAAGAAGGAAGGACTGCATCCATTTCATTATCAACGGGTACAAAATTTGCAAATTGGCGATGCCCGCGTTAGGTTTGTTATGTCGACTTGGATACTTGGCAATATCAGAAGGGATCCGGAATTTACTAGAAGAATTTTATGGATGGACGAAGCAAGATTTACTCATACGGGAATAACTAACTTCAGAAATTTACACACATGGGCTCACGATAATCCAAACCTAGTAAGACCATCTAATTTTCAAGACTAATTCTCCATAAACGTTTGGGCAGCGGTACTCGACGATCAATTGATTGGACCAGTCTTCTTACCGAATACTTTGAACGCCGACAGATTTTTACTGTTACTGAGAGACGAGCTCCCAGAGCTTTTGGAAGATGTGATGTTAGATGTGAGACAACGCCTGTTTCTCCAAATGGATGGATGCCCAGCTCATTGGGCATTAAGAGTTCGACATTTTTTAAATGAGCAATATCCCAATAGGTGGATCGGCCGAGACGGCCCCGTTGGATGGCCTGCAAGATCGCCTGATATGACGCCGTTGGATTATTTTCTTTGGGGTGATATGAAGCAACGGGTATATCACAGAATCGTCAATACCGAAGCAGAATTGCACGACAGAATTTTAAATGCAGCACAAGAAATAAAAAATAATCCGGGAATGATTCGACGGGCTACGCAACAAATTCAAGCTCGGGCCACATTGTAGCTTCAAGAAAGAGGAGGTCATTTTGAACAATTAATACCATACAGGGAACGCCCTTTGCAACACTAGAATAAGTTTTTTCTTTAATAAAGGTTTATCAATCGAATTTATGACTTTTAATTTAAAATACATGATTTTATTTACGCAATTTTTAGGACTACTTTTCTTCCTATTGTTTTCTCTACCTAAAACCCGATAACACCCTTCAACTACCTGGGAACAAGCGGTCATTAAGGATTTTAAGAGGATTAAAATTAATAAAATTATGGTTTGATTTACGTACCCATTAGCGTGGTATTTTTCAAAGTCTGAGACAGTTTAAAAACGGTTTTAGAATCGGCGTTAAGTGAGGATTAATACTAAGTACGTAATTTGTTATTTCCACCTAAAACCCAATAACACCCTTCAACTACCTGTGAACAAACGGTCATTAAGGATTTTAAGAGGATTAAAATTAATAAAATTATGGTTTGATTTACGTACCCATTTGCGTGGTATTTTTCAAAGTCTGAGACAGTTTAAAAACGGTTTTAGAATCGGCATTAAGTGAGGTTTAATACTAAGCAAAAAAAATGGTAACTAAATCTGCGTTTTTTTTCAGATAATTGTGTTTTTCTTTTAAAATTCGTAATTTTTGTAGCCATTTTTCAAAAACAATAATTTTTTTTGCGGATTTTCTTTTCTAGTTGGTTTTTTATTGTTATTAAGAATTATTAACCTGTCCCTTGGTAATACTCTGCATTTTTTATTTTCATTTTAGGACCATTGGATCAAAAGTTATACTGTCTGAATTAGGTGTATTACCCGAGTTTTTACAAAAATTTTCAAAATTCTGTAAAAAAAAAAATAATGACTAGAAAAAAAAAAAAACACCGTTTCACCGATGAAATTGGCTGAAATTTTTCTCCTTTTATTATGTACAGTTTATGAAATTCCACCCTGTATAATCTAAATAATAATTCAAACACTGTTTAGGAATCATTAATAATAATGATTTGGAATAACAATCATCTTAATAGCACTTTTGGAAGATTTAAAAAATAAATAAAAAGATTAGGCCACGAAAGTGAGGAATATTAACCGTCACTTTCGTTACCTCTCGTTATTGAGTCCGTCGAGCAGTAGTACAGTAACGTTTGCGCCACCACGATTATTAAAGGCCGTATGCCGGTTGTTTTCAGTGTGTAGTATTGTTTTATACAATCCGCGCGGTTAGTAAGCATGACTATAAAATGGACAACAAACTTAAAGCCTACCTTTGTGGTATCAACCACGAAAGTGATGTATGACCACAAAAGTGACGGACCAGTTAAATCACGAAAGTGATGACCACGAAAGTGACAACTGGCCACTCAAACAGTTTTTTACTTGAATTGTTTTAAGGTTAAAAAAAAACGGATTATTAAACTTTAAATTTAACCTCAGCAACCAGCAAGTCAGCATATTATTTTAATTTTTCATTTTTATTTCACTAGTTAACCAGTCTAAGCGGGACCTCCAATCGCGTTCAATTGTTGTAAGACTTACAATTGGTCAAACTGGAATGAGTTGAGAGGAAATGCCAAACAGGCTGTGAATCACATACCTTTACATATTGGCATGAGAAACGGTGTTTTTACCCGGGTGGGAATTATTGTACCTAAGCTACGCTTCTTTAGTGCTACCTTCCTGTATAAATTAATTACTAAGATCGAATCTTATCACTGTTCACGAATTGATGTGTCGATACAAACCCGATAGGGTTTAACGACACTGTTAGATTTAACGAAATGTATTTTCTTTTATAAATGTAATAAATAAAAAAATAAAAAATATTGAATATAAACTTACCCAAATTCAACAATAACGAAGGTGATGCACGATCTTTGACGCAAATTTCACAAGGTACATTATTATTGTATAACTTTCACGCAATGGCGGTTACCGACCAAAAACTTTACTGCAATGATTTGACAGCTTGATATTGATGTTGCTAGCATACAAAAACGTACTAGTAATTGAATGTGTAAAATTATTTGGTTAGAAACGTCATTGAATTTAGGTGACCACGAAAATGACGGTGTTTTTCAGAACAACACAAGAAGTTGGAAATTCTATAGATACCAGTACTTTTACTGTTCAATATTCGCTGAGGATAATGGTCCATGATTATTTTAATAGCAACTGAAGTAAACAATGTTTTTTTACTATATTTTGTATTTTTGACAGGAGCAGGAAGTTAATCATGTATCATCTGAACTGGCCACGTAGCGTGACGTTTACTCCAAAATTTGACTTTTTTTCTGAATATCTTAGACTTAATTAAAAAATATATCTATGACAGTAATTAGTTAAGTGCAACTATAATGCAAAAGAATAGAATATCGACTTTTCTCTTGAAATCATTGAAAAATAATGCCTGAACACAATTTCGTGCCTTGGAATAATGACCCATTTAAGGCGTGATGAGCTAAGAAAACGGATTTTTAAAAAGTCGTACCTCTTGTTTGGTTTATAATACGGCTGACCTAAATTTTATTAATTAGCAGTCTTGAGGCCTTTCTCGAGGGAAATCAGGTATTATTTTTTATTTATTAAAAAGCACAAAAAATTCGATTAAAAAACATGATATCCGCGCTTCCAAACTCGCACTTCCATCTCACTCACGCTCATGCTCAGTGAGAGGGAGAGAAGACCACGAACCTACGTCGCCTTAAGTAAAATACTTGAAACATAAACCTTAAGGTAAAATATTGGTAGTTTATTTTTGTGTTTTCCAGTAAGTCATAAAGTGCCGAATATTCGGTATGTTTTGCCGACTAGTCGCCAACTATAAATGTGGCCCCAAATAGTCGGCTTTCGGGCTCATATTTTAGATATATTATATGTGTGTATCGTATTCAACTAGTTGCGCGTGCGTCTATCAGCGCATCAAAGTCAAGTGCAACATGCATCCTGCGGCGTTCTTGTTTTAAAAGAAGAATGCTTTAACCGCCATTGCGTTGAGTACGCCCTTGAAATCTTGGTCAACATTATCAAGAAGCAGTAGAGAATTTGTTGAAATGTTTAAATATTTTATTGACATAGTTTTTATGATTATACTTGGTTCCCGTGCGGCTTCGCCCGCGTATTGCAAGTTAACAAATGTATAATTTTTAGTGCATACCTAATCGACGTTAAGTATACATATAAGTATGTACAACATAAGATGATAATTAACATAAACTAAATAAAATTAATCTAAACAAGGCCCTCGAGCCATTTTTGGTTGATTAATTTTAGTCTTAGCCCTCAAAATAGGACAGGCCTTACCCAACATGACACGCCTGATACGCCTTAATACGTTTAACCACGCGTTACTGACTCGCTTCAACGTCATTTATTATGACGTTCAATATGCTCCCTGGCCTGTTATGCGGAACGCGCTCATGCGCCTCACCTGAACCGTCACGCCCAACGAAATGAGACCTCTAGGTACGCTCAGTTACTGCGAATCGCGGCGTCAAGATATATTTGTGGGTGAACGGTGAGGTGAGGTTAAAACGAGTTACACAATAGCTGGGCTGTAAGTGCAACTGCTAAACGATTGAAGGTGACCCAGGTACTATATGACCTATTTATTTACCCGACTGCCAAGGTGTTTCTCGTTGCGTTATTCCGTCGAATGTGCGTTGTATTTGGCGGATTTATTTTATATCACCAAGAATCTTTAATTGCCGATAACAGCGTCCGGACTATCAGCTGATATCATCAGCCATCAATGTCATCATTGTCAATTAGTTTAACAGCCACCCGTAGAGCAGTTGATACGCTTTCATTTAATTAGTGTCGAGGTAAAAACCAGCACGGCTATCACAAGACGGCCGCGACATACTCTCGAGCTCTCTCGCACTATCAGTCTCTTTCTAAGTGGTCTAATAAGAGAGAGATGGATAGCGCGAGAAAGCTCGAGAGTATGTCGCGGCCGTCTTGTGATACCCGTGCAGGTTAATTAAACAGTTAATGTGTCCAATCGATATGACAGCCACGGTTATGTCACTGTTAAAAGTGTTAAAGCTCGCAAAGTGTAATAGACCAACGACCCATCGTAAATTGGCTACTTGACCATTTTTTTCACGGTGCCATTCGTACCAGTTTTTCGAGTTGATCAAATATTTCTATGGGACCAACTATACAATTAGAGCACGTAAAAAGACAAAAAATATAATTGTTATAGTTTTTTTTTTATTAACGTGTATAATTCTATTGGTACGTTTTTCAATTTAAAAATTTGCTCATTGAGCTGCAAAAATCGCGAAACTGTCTTAATTTTTTTTTTGAAAAGTGTTTTAAATACACTACATAATTAGCGAACCTGGCGACAGACACCGGACATACGAACGATTTTCGTCCCAAGCTGAAGCATAAAACTTTCATTCGCTTCGCTCCCTCGTCCGATTATAATCACCGACAAAGACTTAGGACTGATTCGTAAAGAGAGAAGTAAGGCAAGGAATGCCATCAGCCCATTTGGAGAAGTACCTCAAACTCAAAAGTATCTTTATTCAAGTAGGCCTTTTGAATCGTCCGAAACATATCTCCACCACACAGAAGACTTTAGCAATAATGCCAAGGCTTTTTGTTGACGCTCTAGAAATCCCAATCCTAACCCATCCAGCACTTTCCTATCCCAACCGTGTCGCGTTTTTTGCTTTGTGTTTTTCTTCCTATCCCATTTGGCTACTGGTACATATTTTACAAATTTATTACATTAATTATTTATTATGTGTATACAATAATTATGTGTTTATTAATGGTCTTATGTTGTGTTGCGTTCCGTGGGTCACGTACGGTGCTGTCTGAAAATCAGCGCTGTAGGTGTCTGTCTGGCATACTGCTGAGACAGCGACCGTTTCACTGCCGCGAAGACACACACAATATGTGTTAAATTGTAACGTATGTCTACTCCCTTTGTCTCTGTGTGTCTTTTGTGTAGTGAATAAATGTCTTTGGCATTGTCTGCCCTGTACTTCCGGCCATTTCAGGACTGACTGACTATTTATCGTATGGCATTTTTTGGTCACTGGATTACATAAAACGCAGTATTAAGAGCATAATAATAATAAAATTAATTCATTTATAGGTTTAGATTCGCCCTCTTCAAGTACTCTGTAGCCAGTTGAGTAAGATTCTTGAGATCCTCCATCCGCCCTGAGAACTTTGCTGTCGCCGTCGGCACTCCAGAACCATGTGGTTGACTGGTCGGGGTTTCCACACACACACCGAGAGGAATCGCACCAGGGGCTTTTATACTAGTGGTGGGCGCAGTTTCCAATGCCTGTTCTTATGCGGTTTAATTGGCACCACACCTTAAGTGGATGGTCGAAACCAGGTGGACGCGTCTTTGGGTTAAACGAAAACAGTCGTTTCGGGTTGTTGTTGCCCGTTCCATTCGGACTTCTACGCTTCGCGTAAGTCCCACTGGCTGTTCAGATCCATCACAGCGAGAGCTGGTGGGTTACGGGACTTGAGTCTTTTTCCTCCGTAGGACGTGAGATCTTGGTGGATAGGCAGCTCTGGATGACGCTTGGTTTTAATTGCCTCTCGGAGTAAGCACTTTTTCCGACGCAGATGTGCAGGTTCTACATGACATGACGTAAATATACCTACCCTTATAATTTTGACTGGAAAGGGGAGGATTTTTCAAACTTTCGGCCAGTTTTAGGTGCGATAATCTTCTGATTCTCGCTCAGCACAACTTTCTCGACCTGCTGCCATGCATTTTATCGTGTTGTCATGAGACGTAGGTATATTGAGAGCGCGCTTACGGACTATATGGGGCTGACGTAAACAATCCATTTTTTCTTTGAATGTTTCCTTTCACTGTTGTTTTCCAACTTCTTTTATTCCCTGAAGCCGTAAATTTTCTTTGACGTTCGAAAAGGTCGAAGAAACCTAACAAGTTAAAGGTTTGTTTAATGGTCGCAGGCGGGGATTGGCGGTGTTTGCCCAAATATTCGTGTTGCATCTTTTTCCTTCCTACGGCAATTAAAAGAGAGGCAACGACGCAACGCGAACACGAACCCCCAAGTGTAGTGCGACCATAACAATAACCTAATTGTTTTCCGGTTCGGAGAAAACGATTTCAATTGAATAAAATGTTTGTTTATTAGAAAGGGTTACCATTCCTTGTTTAGTACCGAAGAGACCAGCACGCGGCTATCACAGGTCACAGGTATCCGTCTCCTTCTGATTAGAACGCTTAGAAAAAAACGGATAGTCTATGTTGCTGCGACACAGCCCGCGGCTGTCCTGTGATAGCCCTGCTATCATTCGGTGCAGTACGTCTAGCACAACTTGCTGCTAAGTCGTGTCGCGCGCGACTCAGCGACTCCTGTCTCACTCGTATTAGAAAGAGGTGGGTAGATTCTCTCGACTCGCGTCGCGCTTGTTGTGTCAGTTGTGCTAGCCCCGCAGGTCACGTTGCGCTAAATAAACTGAGTCGTTTGGACTAACTGGACAACCCTATAGATTTCGAAGACGTGTGCGTGTGTGTGTGGCAAAGGAGGTAGGCGAGGTTCGGGCTACTTCCTGTCGAGCGTCAAGTTGGTGGGACAGTGGATCTTCTGCACGCAAGTATTATTTGTGACGTTGGGACAGAAGTTAGAGTATGGAGAGCCCCCAAAAAGGTTAGGTCGTCAGAGACGATGTTTTCTTTGTGCTTTGATCTTGGTATCAATAGGTACGATCTCAAGGCCGAAACGCACAGGCAGCGGTGGCGGCGCGGTGCGGTGCGGCGCGGAGGCGGTACCGGTTGTAATGTTCGAGCTAATATGAAAGGATCCGCATAGAGCGGCGTCGGTGCGGCGCGGTAGGTATTATGTGCGGACCCTTTCATATTAGCTCGAACATTACAACCGGTACCGCCTCCGCGCCGCACCGCACCGCGCCGCCACCGCTGTCCGTGCGTTTCCAGCTTATGAGTCGACAGACCACCAGCTTTAAACCGACTTCAAAAAAGGAGGAGGTTTTCAATTCGTAGGAATCTTATTTTTTTACACTATCGGTCAAAAGTTTAAGTTCACTCTTTGTTTTAGGTACAAATGAGTACTTTTGGACAGTAATTTTTTGCAGTTCGGAAGCCGAAATTTGTTTCCAACTGATCCGTTATTGATTCCAGAGATTTGTTTAATTAGTCAGACACAATTCACGTACATTTCTAAACAACGCATTCCCTAAAATCTTATAGGAAAGACGGCAAAGGCTGGGCCATATATGGCCTTGCCACTTAAAACGTACAATGATCAGATACAATGTTGGTTTTTAGGGAATCAGTTGTTTAGAAATCTACGTAAATTGTGTCTGACTAAATCAAACACATCTCTGTAAACAATAACGAATCAGTTGGAAACAATTTTCGACCTCTGACCCGCAAAACATTATCGCACAAAAGTACAAATTTGTACCAAAAACAAAGGGTGAACTTAAACTTTTGACCGGTACTGTATGTTTGTTCCCCTATTACTCAAAGACGTGGACCGATTAGGAAAATATTTTTTTGTTTGTAAAGGCTATCCTTCTCAGGTGGTACCATGGTCATCAGGTCAGGATCTGATAATGGGATCCTGGAGAAATCGAGGGAACTCTTCAAATTTAATAGGCCCACTCACACCGATTTGGGTTTTTCTGTAATAATCAACGCATTTGCTTTCGGAAACCAATTTATGTGGTACTTAGAGTGGATATGTTCATGTATGTGTGGCTTGGCGGAGTACTGAGTTAATGTCGGTTAAAACTTTAAATATAAACATCCGTTAGATTTTATGTCGATTATTACCTAAATAATGCCATAAAAATTACCGAGTTACTGTTTTTTTTCTGACATTAGGTCTAACGCATCGTTATAAAACTGGTGACATAGTAGTGTTACTAAGTTTAGCCACTGCAAGTTAAATCTACGAAGGCAAAATTTGAAAAATCTATAGGACAGTCAACATTTTTTTTGTGTTTCTGAGATCTTTTATGTTAATATTTTATAGAGAAAGTGTCTGTGAGATTGTAAGTTTCAGGAGTTTTGTATACACCGTGGCCGTGAATAACCCGAAAGATTTAAACCACGTATTTTTGACGACAGTACGAGTAAATAATGTTGTATCAACATGGGTCCTAATTATGTGTCTTAATTAAATTACTATTTCAGTACAAATTAAATCTTATTAATTGCCCGCTTCTTTGTGAACAACTCTTTAGTTGAGAAACTCAAGTTGAAGAACAGAGAGCGAGCATAACACTTCACGAATCGCTCCGAAATCATACGACGAACGGCGAATGCCGTGACTTGTGTCCAAGACAAGAAGTGTCAAGTTATGCTCAAGCCTTTAGGGTGTGTTAGACTGGAGATTTTTTAACTTTTGATTTGTTTCAAATAATTAATATCTCCTTAATTATGAGTTTTTGGACTATATGTTACATAACTTTATATACTCTAATTAGGCTCTAGTATCGTTAGCTTAAATCTTTCGGGTTATTCACGGCCACGGTGTATAATGGGTAATCTCCGGAACCGTTTATCTGATTGCAAAAATTATTTCACCTGCGCGTAGAATGGACTTTCTCGTATTCATATTCATATTCATTTATTTGCTGCAACCATGGTATTTACAGGATGTTCTTAAAATCTAATCAGTACAGACATGGGTACTATAGGGTGTAGCAACATGCTTAAATACTAAACTAACCTAAACATACATATATTTATAAAATCATCATGTTATATTTATATAAAATCTGCACATTAGATAACAACATACTTAATTGCATTTGCACCATCTATTAAATTGTTAAAATTTAATGGCCCATGAACTTCTGGGTGGTTATAGGCTATATTTTATCCCGCGGGTTAATTGTTAATATTAAAGAAAGAAATAAATAATAGTAGTGTATGTGGCTGTACATAATGAAAGGCATTAAACACGAGTGTGGGTTTATGAAACGAGCCGCAGGCGAGTTTCATAATAACATCACGCGAGTGTGTTAATGCCTAATTATGTACAGTTACATACACTACTTTATCTATCCACATATCATAAGCCTCAATGATGCATCCATGAGCCGCATATTATGACCGGCATCGCGGCGTTGTTTTCTGGCAGCTGTCATAGTATTTTTGTAATTCAGAGACAAACTAGAGTCGGCGCCAACTGACATATCGTTCGATATCTTACTTACGTGCGACATTTGTCAAATTTGTATGCAAATTGACAATTCATTTCGAACTAAACGTCATCTCGACTGATATTAGAATAGAGGTCAAATCAAATTGCTTTGTTTTTCAGAGGTGTTCGAAATGTGAATGTAATAATAGCATCGAAATCGATGTTATTATTTAACAATAATAACATTTTCACAGATAAGAAACTTGTTCTAACAAAACAGTCTGTTTTTATGGTGGTCATAATGTGCGGTTCTTGAACGCATCATGGAGGGTTTATGATATTTGGATAGATAAAATAGTTTATTAGTGCAAACATTATACAACAAAACTTAACTTAATACATATAATTTTTAAGGGATTTGCACTAAAAGGCTAAGGCGTTAAGCATAGGGTTAAGGTAGATGGGCAGGATATGCAATATGTCGACGAGTATACCTCCTAGGCCAGACAGCATCCTTCGATAACAGGCAGTCTAAAGAAATCGATCGACGCATCGCAAACGCCTGGAAGAGCTTCTGGTCCATGAAGGCGCTAATGAAAGGTAACCTTCCTTTGGCACTGAAGCGCAAGCTGTTCGATATGTGTATCCTGCATATCCTAACCTATGGCGCCCAAACTTGGTCACTAACAGAAGCCCAAAAGTCCCGACTCAAGATTTGCCAGCGAGCAATGGAACGCAGCATACTCGCAGTTCGTAGGATCGATCGGATCAGGAACACGGAGCTGCGTACCAAAACTGGAATCGTAGATGTGGGTGCCAAGACCGCGAAGCTAAAGTGGGACTGGACTGGACATGTCTGCCGAATGCACGCAGAACGATGGGCCAAATTAGCCACCGAATGGACCCCACAAGATAGCTTTCGAAGTAGAGGCAGACCGAAAAGGCGATGGCGGGACGATCTTGACACATTTTGTACAGCCGGAGTGCCGACCCCAACTGAAATGGGATAAGGCGAGGATAAAGAAGAAGACAAAGTATCACTATGTCCTATGTCACCGGGAGCATAATTTTGGATCGATTTTGATACCTCATTCATGAAATTTGGTTTATATCTTCAACGCTATGGTTACACTCGTAAATACAAAATCTATGTTTGTATTTACGAGTGTTACAATCATATCCCTTCCTTTCGGTATTATTCGGGCAAAAAGTGTTAGTGTGCGAGTTAGTTTGCGAGCGCTTATGCAGACAGTCAGGGGCAACAAGGCAACTCAGATGTATAAAAAAACTGTAGATACGTGGGTGGTCCCGTTCCTGCCCCATTCCTCTATAATTTGCTTTTTACCCACATTTTTGATAGAGTCCGGTGTACGAGATGGATAAATTACTAGCTAGAGAGAAGTGAATTAAAATTAAGGACCATAATATAGAGATTTACGTTCGCGTCTTTCCAGTAACATACACGTAGTAATCAACAATGGTGTTATATAAAAAAGAGGTAGATAAGTTGTTTACACAAAATTCCGTGTTTAAAAATGGCCACCAAATCTGACAGCATACGTTTTCATTGACGAAGTTGGTGCAATTGACTCAGTTTTAGTGTGCCACTTTTTGGACCTACATTACTACCTTGCCGAAGTTTTACATTAAAAAATTTTTTTGTATGTATGTATAACGACTGCAAGCGTCGAAATTAATATAATTAAATCTGATAGGTATCCTCAGAGATGTATAAGGTCTAAAATTATTAAATCAAATGAGAACGGAGTTAAATCTATCATGTCAAGTCCGCTGAACACTGTAATGAAGTTACATCTTCCATGTAAACATGAACTGACCGGACTCCACAAACAGACTCCAAAAGTCATACCTACTCGTGAACGGGTGTCACGAGTATGACGCGTATCTCAGCCATCGCCTCCCTCGAACATGTGTTGGGGAAGGTTAGGGTTATAGTAGGTATAGGGTAGGGCTTTTGACGACCGCTTTAGCCTAGTTGGTAGTGACCCTGCCTACGAAGCAAGAGGTTCTGGGTTCGAATCCCGGTAAGGGCATTTATTTGTGTGATGAGCACGAATATATGTTCCTGAGTTATGGATGTTTTCTATGTACAGTCAAAGAATTTAATTTCCTACCCATTTAGGACTATTTCAAAGTGACACTGTAAATAAAATCATAAGAAGTCTCTTACGTTTTGATTGATTACGTCACTTAGACAAAGTCCAAAGTGGGTAGGAAATTAAATTCTTTGACTGTATTTAAGTATGTATTTCTCTATATAAGTATCTATATCGTCGTCTAGTACCCATAGTACAAGCTTTGCTTAGTTTGGGACTAGGTTGATTTGTGTAAGATTGTCCGCAAATATTTATTTATTTTATTTATTTATAGTTGAAGTAAAACGCTATAAGGCTTTTTTTTGGTTGGTCGCTTAAACGGCGGTCGTCTTATATAAATCTACTATGTAGCTTCCCGCGCGTGTCCAACGTCCGTTCACGTATTGCAAAGTACGCAGGGTTGCGCATTTTCAGCGTTATTACGGCGTTTTTTTGTCGTTATCATCTCAGCAAATGTTGCAAAAATAAATGAACAGAATTAGGTTTTGTTAAAAACATATAACAATACTGGCGTTGAGTTTTATTTGATCAAAATTTTGGCGGTTTGTCACGGTAACGGCGATAATCGTGAAGTGATAATGGTACATTCATTTATGATAGCTTATATTACATCATTGATGATAGCTATGATAGCCCAGCAGTGCGGACACACTATAGGCTTCGAAAAAAATGACTAGTACCGAGCGTTTCAAACCGCCGAAGATTCACCCAGGCCTATAGGCGTAATATAGGCTATTGAAGCTCTGTATGCCTGGCTAAGAAGCCTTTTAAGAGCAAGTGTGATGAAAATAACCAGATTACAAGACATTTTATCTATTTTTTTCCCAAGGCGCTTCAGCACTTACACTCAACCAGTCTCTGTAATAACTAAAATTAAAACTGCATTTCTTTGACAATTTATATTGTTACCTCCACTACACCACGGGGTGTCGTTCGCCCCGTCTCTTTAACCCACTTCTTAGACATAGACCGTGTTCACACCATTATATACTTTATACGGCTAGCAATAAGCTGTAAAATCGCGTGTACAACGAAATGGACTTTAGCTATTCTGGCAGATTTTAGTTTTAGTTCGCTGTTAGGTCTTAAGAGACGAAAGTATTGTATGAAGATAGGTCTTTATATAGCGGAATGTTTACCTTGTTAGTGCTTCTATTATACAGGATGGAAGAAAGTACTATGACTGATTGAATAGGTATAGTCTGGCCAGCTAATGATGTAACTGAAAACGACGGCAGTAAAAAAAACTGGCAGATGACATACAGCCCTTATGGTCTAGTTACGGAATAATCATTTGATTTTGACAGTTATTAGGTGCGTCCACACCAAACGCACGCGGGCGAGCCGCGTAAGTGTGGACGGCGATCGGCGAGCAACGCACACTGTGTAATTTTCCTTTAAGTGCGGTCACCTATAATTTACCCCCTTATCCTATAGATCTACCTACGAACTAAAACTTCTGGGAAGAAACCATGTATTTTTTATGTTTATCGGGCGAGCCGCTCGGGTGAGCGTGGTTTGGTGGTTTGGTTGGTTGGTGGACGCACCTATTGCCACGTAATAGTGTAATGTATAGTTTGTTTTACTTTAGGCTTGATTTCCTCCTATTACGCTGACGTCGGGCGTACGTACGAATATACACCATGTTCTATGGGACACCGCACAGCGACGCTGACTGAAATGCCAGCGTACAGCGTACATTCGTACGCCCGACCGATGCAGCGTAGGAGGAAATCAAGCCTTAGATGACGAAAAGTACTTACAACCAACCATTACCGACATCTATTGTTTAATAGTTATCTTTAAGTATATAGGGTTGTAAAACAATATGCAAGTGTGTCAGTAGGCCCAAAGCATACTGTGAGTAAACGATAGAACATACAGTAGCTACTCCAGTACACGTACCACACTTCGGTCAGTTTTGCGTCTCTTTGTTATCTTTTCCTTTCATATTTAGCAACAAAAGAAGTCGTAGAATCCCACGTTAAGGCGCTGTCAACACTAAAAACGCGCCCACTGTCTATTTTTATCGGAGTAAACGAGAGCGAGTGTTACTTGGGCGGCCAGGTTTTAGAAGAAAATAATGAAAAAATATTGAAATAAAAAAAAGTGTGGACGACGGAATCAGACATACGAACGATTTTCGACCCAAGCTGAAGCACAAACTCGCTACGCTCGCTCGTTCAAAAATTTTTCGTTATTATAAAATGCTCGTTTGCTTACTCCAATTGAATATAGAAATGATCAATTTAGACTACTTGAACCTCTTGAACAGAAAAAAACTCGTTAATTTCCGTCGCCTTTCTCTCTCTCTTACATAATTAAATGACACAACATTAAAATAGCTTGAAAGCCCCGTATTATAGCACACATTCACTTTATAGTCTCGATTCCTTTCGTACTGTCGATTATATGCGTTATATAAGCTTTTTATTATTGTTTTGAAGAGGTTATAATCGGTTAAAATTTATGCTAATTCTGTAGGTATTTGGCAACGATATAAATAAAATATTACATTACACAAGTAATCTTATTGTGCCACATACATTAGTCTTATAGTCTTAATTGGCAACTTGACTAAAAAAAACCACAGTGCCATTCGAACCAGTCTGAGTGGATCAAATGTTTGTATATGGGACTAACTACAATTGGGAATGGACGAAAATTTGAGGAAACTGTTTATATTTTTCAAAAATAATCGACGCAGCTGAAAACGTTTGCAACTTTTTTTCTGGTGCTAAGGAAGGGTATTCCTATCACAAAAAAAATAATCAGGCACTTCTTAAATCTTCATCCATTCCCCATTAGAACACGTAAAAGACAAAAAGAGGGTCAAAGGCGTCCGCCGAGGGTCCCCTCGCTGGCGAGAGCCGAATCGGCTCATACTAATTGACATAGTATTGTGACGTCCCAGCATTATCTACGTACAGTCGCCATCAGCCCATCACATACATAGGTACACTATAGGTGTTCAAAAATATCGGCACATGCACCCTAATGCCTTGAAAATAGAGGTGTGTTCTGATGTTTGTGACGCGCTTGTTTGCTCCGATGTATGTGATGGCGACTGTACTAACCGTTGCATGGCAAACCACGTAAGGGCTTTTCCAAACTCATACTCTTCTCTACAAAATGTACTTGACACACTGGCTGTTGACAAGGAAACGGATAATATCCGTTTCCTTATCATATATTATAATTCGTCGGGTGACAAGCAAAAGTCACTACCAAAACTGTCACTGCTCTTCAAAACCTCGTATCTCGGTACAGTCGCCATCACATACATCGGAGCAAACAAGCACGTCACAAACATCGGAACACCTCTATTTTCAAGGCATTAGGGTGCATGTGCCGATATTTTTGAATACCTATAGTGTACCTTATGTGTATGTGATGGCGACTGTACGTAGTCGATTTCGAGATACGACCTTTGATTTAAGTAGGTATTTGTTACTTAGTGAGTTTTGCTTGTCACCCGACGATATAGCCTAGCTGTATCGCGTTTTTCTCTCCGCCCCAATTAGTCTCCGCACTCGAAACTCTATTACGCTGGCTACGGTATTCAGTAAGATCTTTGCGTCGACGCCGCACAGTGTTTTATAGAAGCCAAAAAAGTGACATTCCCATTTTATTACAAATGACTGTCGTTTAAATCATTATCATTACAAATGCGAGAATAAAACTACCGCATTTCTAATGTGTGTAGTTTTTGAGAAATATCTACATTTTACAATGCACTTACTCTGAAAGAGCCCCTTTATATGGTTCAACATTTCCACGGGAAGTGGTCTATGCCGGCACGGCGGAGCTGGGCGGGACCAGCCCGTGCGGGAATGGATTTCAGGTCAAAATTCCCGCATACTGTGCGATAATGAGATTTCGTGACAATTAAAATTTCACCTTTTATGCATTTTTTTTTATTTCATTGCATGCAGAGACGAGTGGCGATAACCAAAAACACGACCGTCAGGGAGTGTTTTTGATCGACACGAGTTGGGAATAACTATTATCGCACACAGCGACAAGTTGTATGGTAGTGCAGCTACATTTCTCTAGAACGCGACGTGCGGCGTTCACCGGATACCATGGACTAACGGTTTGTACGCGAGCGTTTTTCAAAAAAAAGTGTACCATTAAATTTTTTAAAGTAAAGTAAAGTAAATTTAATTTGTAAAGCATAGGTAACAAAGATGGTACAATGGTAATAATGCGTATCACTATGTTTGGCCATTTAGGCATACAAATTTGCAAGCAGCATGCATTACATACTTATATATATTTTTCAAAATTTTAATTTTTTTTTTTTTACTTAGAATCTTTGATACTATCGATCCTCATGCAAGGAAAAAAGTGTCCTAAATATTCCATTCCAGATCGTCACATTTTTGTATGCAGTCTTTTTTTATTTATATGGTCGTGACGCACTGGAAGAAAAAATTTACATAGTAAAATCTGGGACACTTTTTTTCTTGTATGAGGATCGATAGTATCAACGATTCTGAGTAAGAAAAACCAAAAAATTTCGATATCTGAAAATAAAGATGTTTTGTACACTTTTTTTGAAAAACGCCCCGCGTAGATTGAGGATTCCATTGACGAACTAGCGAAACTCCGAAAGGGAATGAGGTTTTACTTGACTAACTTGAGAAGTATGAGAAGATTATACATCCTTGACATCTCATGCTCTTACTTTAGCCGCGACATCTGTTTCAGTCGAATTTTTGACATTCTGGTGACAAACAATAATTACAACTGAGAACAGTCGAAAAACCCCCGACATTTTCATTTCAAAGACCAATATCTCAAAAACGGCTGAACCGATTTTATTGAAACGCAGCTAACACACACACAGGTACACACAGACACGTCAAACTTATAACACCCCTCTTTATCCGTTGGGGGTTAAAAAAGGCTTATATACATACACGTACACGATGAGGGACAGGACATATCGTCGGGTGACAAGCAAAACTAACTAAGTAACAAATACCTACTTAAATCAAGGGTCGTATCTCGATATGGACTACGTATCGAGATACGAGGTTTTGAAGAGCAGTGACAGTTTTGGTAGTGACTTTTGCTTGTCACCCGACGATTATGACATAGTATCTCGTTCCCAATTGCGTTATTGTCTATGCTTATACATGCTTGTCACTCATGTTTGTATGTGTATGTGAGAGGCCCTCTATACTTATTCTTCCTCTATGAAGTAACACGTCTAAAATAATATATATTTTTTTTTATTTTTTTTTATTAAATTTAGGGTAACAAAAATAACTTGAGTCGGAGTAGGTAAGTAATAGGGATGTGAATACTGCAATGTTTACCACAAACCGTAAACCAGTAGAGGAAGATTCACACACACATGCACAATTGATTGTCAAATGAGTGATAAGGACGCATGTATAAACAATGGTGAAATGCTTTTACGCATCCCGCTCGGCCGAGGAAGCCAGGGCGGGTATGACGGCCTCCCGGGAACCGCCCGGACTATACCGTCTAAAACCCCACGGGGTTCCACCTGGTCATCATGATGCCGGTACCCGGGTAAGGGCGCGCTGAAGCACTCTTCCGCGACAAAAGCAACATGTCTAATGTAATCGCAGGTCTCGAACCCGCGACCTCCGCTTTTGTAGTCCAAGCTATAACCACTGTGCCACTCATACTACAGCTCACCACCCCTACTCTATCTAAGCGGTGATATTTGTGTAAACTATACGGGTCCGCTAAGGTCGGTTGGTAACCTTTGTGAATACCCTGAAAGCTGCTCTCTGCTGTGCGATGCACTCGTCTACTCACCACATCTGACCATTATTCGTACTGATTAATAGGGTTCAATGTCGGCAGAGATGCAGCGCGGATACGCGATGTGCAAGCTAGTTAGTTCGTTCTATGTGGGGCATACCAGTCATTTTTATTGACAACTAGTATGGAAGAATTAAAATTTGGGAATAATTAATAATAGCAGATTTTTTCTGGGTACTAACAGATATATCATTATTTGAATAATTACCAAGAGAAAAACTCCAACAAAATATCAGACCTCAAAAATTATAATTAACTAATTAGCTTCTGAAAACTCGGACAAAATATTAATTAATGTTACTCACAAATAATAAGCTGGATCAAAGTCAAAATACAAAAATCTATCATCAGAGCGGTCTCTATGAGAATTAGAGGAACGAGAAGAAGAATAGGAAGATTTGGTTGCGAAGACGGCTGTGGAATACCCACCATAGAACATTAGACTCCTCTTCTTTTTTTATGATATCTCCACATTATTTTGTTATTTCTTTTGTCTAATTGTTATTTATGCATTGAAATAAGTTGGTTTAAGTATTATAAACGTGTTTGAAAGAGGAGAATATAACAAAGCAATGAAAAAAAATAATTAATGTTTTAATCTTTATATTAGTTAATTTACATTTGCTCTATAATATTCAAGCTATATCTTTAAAAAAAGGCAGCAAATGTGTCATTATTTACATCTACCTATATAATTACTTCCGGGTGGAAAGTTTGTAGGATTCTTGAATAAACATTTTTAGAATAACATAACATAAAAGATATAGCTCAGATTACCCCCCACATGCAGTATATAATTATAGTCGATAACTATACCCCAAAAAACCCTAGCGATAATAGTTTATGAAGGAGGTCGCATCCTCGCATCGCAGGCGACGTCTACTTTTTCCGCATTCACCCCCATTTCCCGCGCTTGTGGGGTGAATCCGACTTGTTTTAGCATGTATAAATATTCATTAATCATCATTCACCACTCTATAAATTAAATATTTTTAATCCGAAGCGTACAATTTTGGCGCGGAAATCTCTAGTGTGAGAGATTTTAGAGTACTGCAACTTTTTCCGCCTCTTACAATTTTTTTCCTGCAAGACTTACAGATAAATGTTGTATGACAGTAATGTAAGGAATGTTACCATCTTTAAACTTGCCATATATACTTTTGTTACAAACAGTTAAAGTGATATTTCAACAACACCAAAAAATTGCCCCTTCAAATGAAGATGGTTGCAAACTAATTATTTTTTCAGGACCTCATACCCGACTGATATATACCTACTTAAACCAAAACATTTTCCCCTCCACCTGCAAGGCAATGTACGGCGGTTGTTCTCCACGAACTGGATTAAACAGGCTGTTACGTGTTCTAACTCCGGGCATGCTCTCTCTTGACCGGTTTTGTTTTGACCATATCGTCGCCTTCGCGTGGTCAGTGTCGCCACCGCGCCACCGTTGGCCCGACGCGAGTGACCGCTATACTGGACACACCGATACCGTATTAAAAAAAACCCAATGAGATTAATTTCTAATACATTTCGTGTTTTCAAGGTTTTGGGCGAATGATATAGAACTTAAATCACTTATCTTTAATACGAGTAAAGAAGTGCTTCAGTTATTTACAAACATTTGGGCAGTGTTTGTTTATTGTTCATTTATGTATTTTATGTAACTATTTGATTATACGAGTTAGGAGGAAGCAATTCGTTAGAAAAACCCCACTCTCGTACCTACTCGGTCTCTCGGATATCTATTTCCTAACCAATAACTGATGGATGAAAAATCGATTCAATAACGAAGTGTTTTTTCATGTCGTAGTCATACGGTTTTTATTGATGAATCGTTGTCATTACTAGCTACCAGAGCCGCTTCCCTCGAGTATTGCAAAGAACGCAGGCAAACCCACGGGATAAAACATAGCCCATAACCATCCAGAAATACCATCCTATACAAAGGTGAAAGATTTTTAGAAATCGTATTATTTGCTCCGGAGATTACCCCCTACATACAAACTTACAATCTCACAGACATTTCCTGTTTATCATAGTAGTATACAGTGTGTTACCGGCATGCAGGCTTTTTTTAAACAGGGTAATATAACGTACTTCTTTAACTTAACCATGACCTTAATTAAATTAAATAACTAAAATTCCGACTTCTTAAATATTCTAACAAAATTTTAATTGCCAGCAATGTACAGCGACGTAAATTGACAAGTTACGGTAAATTATAGCTCTTCATACTTTGTTTAGTACGACGTCATACACCTAGTACATTGAAGGTTCGGATTTTGGAAATTTAATTGTGCAGTTAATTTACATAGTTATGATTTGCTGATAACTACGTGCAAACGATTGTTAACGAAGCATATTATCATCAGTCTTAATAAAAGCCCGGGTCGTAGACACACACTTAATACACGAGCAAGTAGGTTTGTATGCAGGATGTACTCTCAGAAACTAATCAACCGATAAAAAAAAACGATCACCGGTATACAGAATGATCCTTCGCGATGTGGGCTATACTTGGGTTCTTTGTACCTACTTAAGTCAGTTTAGTTTCACGCGAGATTATACCACTAATTTTAGAGCTAACAGCCTAGAAGGGTTAGGCTCGTAAAACTTTCCCGAAATGTGCACTTTCTCTCAAGGTGCACTTCTTTAGAAGGGTCATTTTCTCGGATGGTACACTGTCTCTAAAAATTCACTTCCCGATATGTACACTTTTTCAATAGGTGCACTTTCCCAGAATGTGCACTTTCCCAGAATGTGCACTTTCGCAGAAGGTATATTTCCTCGGAAAGTACACTTTAGGGGTAGGGGTGTCCCTGTTTATAGGTTTCCATGAAATAGTACACATTCAAACAGACGGACAGACGAACGGACAGAAATACCGAAACTATAAGCATTCCGTTTTTGCAATTTTGACTACGGGACCCTAAAAAAAAGGATATTTTGTCATCAAACTTAAGGCTCCTCTACACAATCGATTTAGATGAGATTAAAATTAAGACAAAAAGCGTGAGGATTTAAAAAAAAAGTGTGTAGTGTGTGTGTGTGTGTGCGTGTGCTTGTGTGAAAGTGTCCTAAATGGGAAAGTGTACACTGTGGGAAAGCGTGCGTTTTGGAAAAGTGCACTGTTTGAAAAATGCACATTTCGAGAAAGTTTTCAAATTGGGAACGTGTACATTTTGGGAGTGTATATTTTGCGGAAAGTGCACATTTCGGGAAAGTGTATTTTACGAGCCTAACCCGCCTAGAATAGGCATGATGCGTCATGTTAAAATTGATAACGTAGTGTTGCTAAATGGATAGTAAACCATCAAATTATTGTTATAAAGTATAAATTAAAAAATATAATCAAAAACATAAAAAGATAATGGATATCTTGAAAGATTAGAAAAAACATGTTTTTTTTTATTGTCCATGAGTAAATTTAATTTAAACCTACCAATTCCTTAAGCTTTTATATAAACGCAGTTTTTCGCGAGCGAAACAGGAATTTACTTGATTTTCAATACAACGATTAGTATGTTGTTTACTTAATTCTAGTTGCTCACATACAAACATTTGTTCCTCTCCAAAAACTGGTACGAATGGCATCGTAAAAAAAATCTAATTCATCATCCCTATTGGCTGAAGCGAACGTTCCAGTGTTTTAGTGCCTCTTACTCACATCATCCCGGGTTGTGTGCCCTAAAGGGCCCAGGGTTCACTTCGGCACCTGGGTCAATCAACTATTTCTTGTTGCTCGTTGCCATGGTTACGTCTCCTGGGTCACTCTTTAAAACTATCAATTTATGGAATTCAAATCCAATAAGCACGTGTTTTTGTTATATTGGTAAACCCATTCCATGGTGGGGCATCTCCTTAGCATGATAGGAGTCCAATGTATAGTATTTTTTTCTAAGAAACACTGTCAGTGTTGTCTCTTGGCTTACCGGGACAGAATAACAACAAGAAAAAGTTGATTGACCCACCTAAACCCAAGATTCGTCACGCACGTCGGTGAATAAATGTGACAGTGCAATGAATTTCTTAAGATCGTGTAAGATGCTGCACTCACGAACTAAGGAGACTGGTAAGGGCGACTCTAGCAACTTTAATTATATATATAATTCACTTTAATAACCGGCCAAGTGCGAGTCGGACTCGCGCACGAAAGCTTCCGTACCAACGGCTAAAAAATCACGTTTGTTGTATGGCAGCCCCCTTAAATATTTATTTAATACTGTTTTTTAAACTTGAAACCGCATATAGATTCCAAAAAAATAATCTCAAAATAATAACTGCGTTCATCATTTGGAGAGGTGTGAATTTGCCGGTGTCAGTTTGTTTCATATTCATTTATTATTTTGAGATAATTTTTTTGGCATCTAATACGGTTTCAAGTTTAGTATTTGTTGTTATAGCGATAGCGGCAACAGAAATACATCATCTGTGAAAATTTCAACTGTCTAACTATCACGGTCCATGAGATACAGCCTGAGTCTTAGTAATAGGGCCCCGTTCCCGTTTGACCCTTTGGGTACGGAACCCTAAAAACAAAGTTTTAACCAACTTCAATTCAGTACTTCGCCTCATTTGAAGAGTTATCATCAGATCAGCTTAGAGACAGTAGGTATACATTTTTTGATAAGAACTTTAGAATAATTATTAATTGTATTTGGACGCTCCACCTTATACATCTCTGGGGTACTAAATTAATATCATAAATTTATTGTTAATTCTGATACAGACCTTATATCGAATGTAATTGATAATAGGTATTTTACAATTTTGGATTTTTATTGTTTTCATTTAGTGACATTTAGTTTGTTAACCGTTTAGGTAATAATTGGTTAAAATCTGCAATTTTTAAATGATTATTGTGTAAGATTATTAATATTACAGTACCGGTCAAAAGTTTAAGTTCACTCTTTGTTTTAGGTACAAATGAGTACTTTTGGGCAATAACTTTTTGCAGTTCGGAAGCCGAAATTTGTTTCCAAATGATCCGTTATTGTTTACAGAGATGTGTTTGATTAGTCAGACACAATTTACGTAGATTTCTAAACAACGCATTCCCTAAAATCTTATAGGAATGACGGCAAAGGCTGGGCCATATGGCCTTGCCACTTAAAACGTAAAATGCTCAGATACAATGTTGGTTTTTAGGGAATGAGTTGTTTAGAAATCTACGTAAATTGTGTCTGACTAATCAAACACATCTCCGTAAACAATAACAGATCATTTAAAGACAAATTTCGGCTTCCGAACTGCAAAAAATTATTGCCCAAAAGTACTCATTTGTACCTAAAACAAAGAGTGAACTTAAACTTTTGACCGGTACTGTATATTGTAGAATACCATTTGACATGTAAAAGTGCCCTTGTGGCCTATTTGCAGAATAAATAATTGTTTGATGATTTTGATTTTGATTTCCTCACCTGATGACCATGGGACCATCTGGGAAGAACACCCTTCCAACAATAACTAACAACTTAGAAACGTTCGAAAACCCCCGACATTTTCATTTCAAACTTCAATATCTCAAAACCGGCCGATCCGATTTTGTTTAAATGTAGCCCTGAACCATCACGTCAGCATTCGGACAAAAAACTGCATTAAAATCTGTCCATTCGTATAGGAGCTACGATGCCATAGACAGACACACAGATACCAAGACACGTCAAACTTATAACACTATCGAACTAGCCCCATGGTGGCCCATTATGGTTTTTGTTATGGGTAGGTACTAGACGACTATATATTTAGTAGATACATAAGTACATAGAAAACATCCAAGACTCAGAAACAAATATTCATGTTAACTTCAAATTAAAGGAAAAATTTAGGTTCCGAGCCGGATTTGAACCGGCGACCACAGGCATACATGGCCCGTCGCTACTAACCAACTGAGCTATCGGAACAATCTGTCTCAGCTCCCAAATCTTTCAATCAGTTCCTTCTCACAACACCTTAGGGAGGCGTGTGACGACATCTACCTAGAAGACATATGCTTCTTTAACGGCACCAACGTCTCAAATTATATTGAGAAATCGTCAGTAACAATGCGCCACCCCATACTAAATTACTGTTTTGTATAAAGCAGTTACGCTGCTAACGATATTTATAAACTTCATATTAAAGGAAAAATTTAAAAATTTAGGTTCCGAATAATTTCTGAATTTTTCAATTTTTCCTTTAGTTTGAAGTTTATAAATGTCGTTAGCAGCGTAACTACTTTATACAAAACAGTAAATATTCATGTTCACCACACAAATTTTTGTCCTTACCGGGATTGGAACCCAGGACCTTCAGCTTCGTAGGCTGCGTCACTACCCACTAAGCTAACCGGTCGTCATAATAAATGAATATTTGGGTACAATCTTACACAAATCGACCTAGGCCCAAACTAAGCATAGCTAGATGTATATATATATATATATATATATATATCCTTATATACACCGTGGGCGTTAATAACCCGAAATATTTTAACCACGCATTCCTTAGGTCATTAGGCGCAAAAAATGTTATTTGAACCCTAGTCAAATCCTGCTTAGTTTTGAAGATATTATCATTTTCATGTAAACTATTTATTGTGATTAGTAAAGTGCATTAAGCTCTTTTGATGGAGACGTTGCTACCGATGTTGCCAAATTTCGAGTCGTTATTGACATACATCAAATTGACAGCTACCACTCACTAAATTCATTCTTTTTTGGATAAATAATTGTTACCATTTTATTAAAAGGGATGATTTCCATCCAGGAAGCGATACTTATCCAAATTCTATTTACAAAAACCGAAAAAAATACAGAAAAAAAATTTTTTTTTGCTGAATTTGGATTGGATTCATATAACATTTTTTACTCCTAATGACCTCCGGAATGCGTGGTTAAAATCTTTCGGGTTATTAACACCCACGGTGTATATCGTTATTCATCTTGACTTTTCATAATTACCTTTCAGTTTTCGGCCGTTAATGACTACAATTGTCTCACAAATATAGATCCACTCCTCATCATGAGATCATGACACACTTACACGGCATTAAAACAAACTGTCGTAACTATTTACGACTCTCATAACGTCATACAACCTTTTCAAATTGATAGTATTACGTAAAGGAAAAATACGTGTTCAAAATGCAACCTTATTGATAAAGCTATAGATCTGAAAGTTGTGTAGACGCACAGATTGGTTAAAACGGGATATAACGCTTTTTTCGTCCTCTCCCGCAGACGTTGAGTCAACGAGCGATAACAACATGATGGTATACTTAATGTGGCCAGTTTTTTTTATAAAAGTGTCGTTGTAATTATAATCTACTACCTTTGAAGCTAGAGTTGATTTTTGAAAGGACCACTTTGATGTAATTCGGCCAACTCCAATAATCTCAAGTTTATATAAAAAACCAGCCAAGTGCGAGTTGGACTCACGCACGAGGGGTTCCGTACCATTATCTATAAAAACGGCAACTGTACAGTCGGCCAAAAATCTGGTCGAGGTTCATTTGAACGTCATGACTCATGAAACAACAAGATCGATTTCCACTCGCAATAATATTATGACAGTAGCGACAATCAGATCTCACAGAAATTTTTGTCATAACTGGTAGTCCACTTTCTTGGCCGGCCGTACTAAAAAACGGGAAAATATATTTTTCTCAAACATGCAATGAAATATTCTCTTTACGTTCCTTATAATAGACTCTAAGTATCTAAGTATCCTTTTTCGGGCGCAGCATCTCGAGGCGGCCTGAAATGGGATTTCATACAACTTTTCAGGCCTAGGCCTGCAAAGTAACTTTTTAATTTTTATTCCACTATTTGTGGCACAGCATTACGGCATTCAGCCATGAAAATTAGTTTGATTTGAGGATTTTTATTTATTTATTTCATTGCATGTTTGAGAAAAGCACTATAATAAATGCCTCGGCGTGAAAACGGATTCCCGGCCTCGTATCTCTATATCTCTTTACCTACTTGGCCGGAAATCCGTGTTTTCCCGGCCTCTGATGTCATGTACTGTTCAGTTAACTAACTTGTCTAAGTGGTCTCAATCCGGCACACTAAATCAAATGCTCGCTTGTAAGAGCGCGCGCTTCTTCTCTTTCTCAAATATGTTTCACTAAGTTTTTTTTCTAAAACTCTCCTCCATGATCTCAGTACATCATCATTAAATATCAGTTTAACTGAGATATCGATTGACGAATAGACGATTTGCATGTTGTGCACTGCACGGTGGTGTACGTCATTATTACATATTAAAACCGTCAGGATTCCACAACCTTGTTAAACCTGCCGTATCCTATGCTATTACGATTAATTTATTCGATTTCTGATTCGTTGTATTGAGAATTACTCACCGATTCACAAAGTGTATTGTACTCGATATGGGCTTGTCAATAGAATACGTTGATCCTTACATCAGTCATACGTTTTTAGTCCCTTTATATCACAAGTCTAGGCGTATGTGCCGTTGGGTCGGGCGAAAGTTTATGAAGGCTATAAGATTAACCAACACGAAAAATCGTCACAACCTAGCCAACCCAGGTTTAATATGCAACCTGGGTTGGATAGGTTGGAAGATCGGAATGACCAATTATTTGTAGTTATTTATGGGCTTATGATTTATAACAAAACAGGCTGGTTTCAATTTTAAATTCACTGCTTCTGCGCTAAGTAAGCGTTGCGAATAACACTGATATTACAACGTTATGAATTTAAGGCTATTATTACAGAATTAGTAGCATCTGGCGATGTTTGCGTTTATAACGCTCTCTGTGGAATCAAGGCTTGTCTTAAATGTGTTAGAAATCTTGCACAATAGCTCGGTCAATGTTTAATAGAGTGGGGTCGTGAGATACTTGTAGGCCTAACGCCTATATATGTACAGTTTATACTCCAGGAAAAATACGGTTTTAAAAAAACATAACCTTATATTAGCGTTTTTTTGACTATTTCATTTTAAAACGTTATTCTAAGATGCTTTATTTTTTAAGAATCCAACGAACTTTCCAACCCGTAGTAATTATATATATATATTTAAATGTAGCATTCATTGTCTTTATTGTATGGTTTATCTTGAATATTACAGAGCAAATGTAAATTAACCAAAATAGAGATTAAAACATTTATTACATTTTTTGCAACTTTTCATGAGCAATTTTTTTGATGTCTGATATTTTGTTGGATTTTGTTCTAGGTTAATTATTTAAATGATAATCAGTTAAACAGAAAAAAATCTGCAATTATAAATGATTTCCACTTTTGACATCTTTTCCATAATAACTAGAACCCGTAATAGTACCATTATAAAAAAAATAAAAAAAGCCTTTTTAGGGTTCGGTACTCAAAGAGTAAAACGGGACCCTATTACTGAGACTTCGCTGTCCGTCCGTCTGTCTGTCACCAGGCTGTATCTCAAGAACCGTGATAGCTAGAGAGTTGAAATTTTCACAGATTATGTATTTCTGCTGCCGCTATAACAACAAATACTAAAAACAAAATAAAATATTTTTTTAAGGGGGGCTCCCAAACAGCAAACGTGATTTTTTGCCGTTTTTATAGATAATGGCACGGAACCCTTCGTGCGCGAGTCCAACTCGCACTTGGCCGGTTTTTTATTTCTTGCCGATTCATAAAATGTTTATCTTTCTTCTGACCATAATAAAGAGCAAAAAAATTACATGATAAATAATAAATAAAAAAGCTTTTTTATTTCTTGCCGATTAATAAAATATTAACATAACAATAATTGAACTTATAGATATTTATATAAATGCAATAGTACAGTCGCCATCACTTACATCGGAGCAAACAAGCAGCTCACAAACATCGGAACACACCTCTATTTTAAAGGCATTAGGGTGCATGTGCCGATATTTTTGAACACCTATAGTGTACCTACCTATGTATGTGATGGCCACTGTATCTATCAAATATCAAGATAATTGTTTATGAATTTTAATTTAATTTATAATATTGAACACTGAAATTTGACGTGTCTTAATCTACATTATTCAGTTGTAGCTCTTGCTATAAGTATATGAGACGGACGCCGTCCTAAACCCAAAACGCAAGTGAGGAAACTGTTTAATTTTTTTTTAAATAATTGACGCAGCTGAAAAGTCTGCAACTTTTTTCTGGCGCTAAGGAAGTTAATTCCTATCACCAAAAAAAGACTCGGGCACTCCTAATATTTTCATCCTTTGCTCGCAAAATTTTCATCCTTTGCTCACAAAATTTTCATCCTTTGCTCACAAAATTTCCATCCTTTGCTCACAAAATTTCACGAGAATCGGTACAGAAATGCGATCGGTAGAGGATAACATCCGGACATACGAAAGAATTTTTGCACAAGCTGAAACGGAGAACTTCGGTAGCTTCGCTCGCTCGTTCAATAATTTGGTACAGTCGCCATCATATACATCGGTACACTACAGGGTGTCCAAAAATATCTGAACATGCACCCTAATGCCTTGAAAATTGAATTGTGTTCCGATGTTTGTGAGTTGCTTGTTTGCTCCTATGTATGTGATGGAGACTGTACCATCGAGTTTGACGATGGAGCCATAAAAAAATTTATTGACCCAAACTAATTACCGAAAGCATTGCTCCATAAATCTTCACCGACCAAACAGAAGAAACTCAATTTACCGAAACGCAAAACTATTTATATTAAAACTGAAAATATCGGAAGTAAATTACATTTGGCGTATCCAGGTCGTGGGTAAAAGGTCGTAAGCTCGGTGTATTTCCTATGTTTCTATGTCCTGGGTTTGTAATAAGTGCTGCAATGACAAGGAGGCCATGCTGCGATAAAATTAAACCGATCCATACTTATCTGGGACATTCAACTTCTGGTGTAACTGGGACACCATAAGATCGCGCCAGCATTCTTAAAACGGGTAGGCAGAGGCCATCGATTTTTTTTCTGTAGTCGTGCAGGACACCACTGCAACATCCCAATCCATGAACTAATCGTTTGCTTTAATTATATGTTCTTGATAGATTTTAATTTTGATACTTACTCTAAATACAAATCTAAGTTCGGTAATGTGGTACTTGTAATTACTTATTTGTTGGGATTTCTCCGCTACCCCAAAGGTTGGAAGAGATCGCTCTTTAGCGATAAGAACGCCTGTTGTTAACCTCTATTTTTAAGTTTTTATGTCCTGTATTTGCGCAAATTGCGCAATAAAGATTATTTGTATATGATTTGGAATTTTATTATATAATGTCATGCAATTTCTGAAAGGACTTTTACTAGTACCTATGTATAAAGTTATTTCGAGCTTCGCCGAGTTTCTGGTAACTTATGGCGTATCTTATCTTCTTATCTTATCTAGGTGAGGGCCCTTTCGGATGCACTTCGACCCAGTGGGATCTTTTGTGCATTTGCCCTCTCCTTTATGCCTGCTCCCAGGCGTGCTCCATCATTTCGACAAAACGAATGATGCAGTTCACCGGGGGTACCTTGAGTTCCTTTGGTTGCGGGTAACCGTTACCAAAGTAGTTCATTCTTTGTCTGGCAAGGGCATGACATTCACACAATACGTGTTCCATTGGTTGGCGTATCAGTATTCGTGGTTAATTTGTATTAATTCCAACTAGAGTACATTTACTTATTGAGACGGCACGCAATATGACCCCAAGTTAGGTATGCAAGTATTTTTTTTGTAAAATAATACCATTAGTTATAGCCGCATACCTGTGCTAACTCGGGGCACGTTTTAGGGATTTGATATCTATAAAAAAAGATGTCGATATATATTAATGCATGTGCTCATTTAAATTTCTCGATTACTATAAAAAGGTTCGATATGATATCTGAACACGTATCATATCTGCTTTATTTTGACTCAAAAGCCAATATAAATATTTTAAGATAAAATAAAATGCCCCGTTGACCACTGTGGACGTTGAGAGAAAGTATATTGATTTAAAGTGGATATTTTCATCTAGACGGCAATTTTTATTACCGATGAATATGGAAAAAGTATAAATTGTATAGGTACTAAGTATGAAACCTATTTTTTCTACTCCTGTACCGTTATCTGTCATTTATATAGGCTGTAGCTCCAATATAATGACACCACTAATAAGTCGTCGAAAAACTCTATGCTCTATGGCCCAAAAACGCTCTGTTTAGCGCACTTTTTTGGTTCATACATTTTTCATAAAAGCACTGTTTAACTTTTTTTAAATCGGCCGCTATATTGCAGTGATGGCAACTTCATAAACTAATATTTCGAATTAAAAGTATTTATTTACGATTTAACATTTGTATATTATAAATTATTCACTACAATAATAATAAATCATCATTTATTGTGTGTTAAATAACATGTTTTATAAATTCTTGGTATTATTTATGAATATAAACTGTTCGAATTCGGTCCGGGTCCGGATTCGGGTTGGTTCGGATGGCAAGTGCAAACAAATTAAAAACAAAACAAACCATAAACAAGAAGTGTCACATTTCCGATTTCCCACCAAAATATATAGGTACAGTTCAGAATGAAAAGATGAAAGATGATAAACTGTAAGTCCTAGAATATTAAGATTTCATTCGTGTTTGTGAAGATAAAAGTGTACGTTCCTTTTAAAATGGTCGAAGCAATTAATAACTGCACTCCTGAAGAAATTGCGTGAGTAGCAAAAGTACGAATAGAAAACTTGCTGCCCGAAAAGGTTAACTATTTTGTTGTCTGCTATTTATTTAAAATGTGTCGTAGAAAAAGTATTGTATGCAACGGTTTATAACTGGTCTAAAAACGCTCGTGGCGTCTTTAATTGCGCAACTCACGCCACTCGCGTTTTAAGACCCTTCTTATAAAACAGTTGCATAAAATACTATTTAAATGAACACATAAATACACATTTTAATTTGTTAATTGTTTTTATTTTAAAATGAAGAGAAAATAAATAATATTTATTTGTTGAATATAGACGCTGACAGTAACATCGATATATTTTTTTGTCGACAAAATATTTTGCTACATCACTTTAGTATAGGTGCCCCGAGTTAGCACAGGTACTTTTGAAGTAAGCGAAGTAAACTAACCTTCGTAAATTGCTGTCGCTACATTTTTGTTTTTTTTTATTATTTATCTAACTACAAAATTACATTTAAAACAAAAGCCCTTCAAAACGGTTTTATACAGTTTGTCTGCAGGAAGACTTTTGGTCTTGACAACTTGGGATCATGATTGACTGTCTTTTGGTCATGGAGAATTCCTGTGGAGATACCTTACAATGATTGATAGAACGACCCTGAACTCTCAATTCTTGTGTTACAGAAGCTTTGCTGCAGAGCCGGCCGCTGCCGCACATCCCGGACCTGCCGGACGGGGAGGCAGCCCCTGCCACGCCGCAGCCGCTCGACACTGCCAACAGGTACGACTGCCAACTGCCAACAATGTAATTTGATCGATTAAGGAGTAAAAGAGAGCGAGTGTTACTTGAGCGGCCAGGTTTTAGACGAAAATAATAAATAAATATTGAAATAAAAAAATGTGGATTATTTGTGAAATATGGCTCGTCAGCGGTTTAGGTATGAATATGTGGAATTCATGTTTTTAATTGCAGACCCATACGTCAAAAAAATAAGGACATAGAACCGTTTAAGATGATTTTAAGACCAATCTTTGCAATTATTTTCTATGGAGCCGATTTCATCCAATTATGTTACGAGTCCGTCTACGGTCTTGTAAATATGATGAATATTTAACTTATTTTTTTTGATGTCCTAGAACAAATAGTTTTTCTTAAACAACTGCTTAAATAATATCAATTTCAACAAATTTGGTCTTTTCAGCCTCGTTTATTGGCGGCCAATAGGTATTAGCTGTAATACCGCGGACTGATAATATACGCAGTTCATACATTCGAGCGACTTCAATGTATGGACAGCCGCCCGTCGTCCCGCTGCCCGCTGCCGTCCAGTCCGCGGCCTAATGTGCGAGCGCTCTAAGGCTGTGTCCTACGTAGGCGAATCAAAGCGAATTGCGACGCGACGCGATCCGATGCGACGACACGCGAATGCGACGCGACGAGACGGCCTTGTCCTACGTGCGCGCGAATCGCCCCGCTGCCCGCACTTCGCGCCTGTATTGGTCACGTACGCCCAGAACGAGCCCGCAGGGGCAAAGCGCGAGGAGGGCTCTAGTGCGTTCAACCTGAGATCCTAGAGTCCTCCGAATTACTTAGCGCAGATGGCGGTTGACGTGGAGTTTTTAGTGGGTAGAAATACCACTTAACCCAGACCTTCCCCGAGAGCTAGGTACCTGGTTCGCAGGTTTTCTCAACGAAACAAAAAAAAAGACGGGCTAAGAGCGAGTCAGACTCGCGCACGAAGGGTTCCATACCGTTATCTATAAAAAAAAACTATTTTATTCCGTGTTTTTAGTATTTGTTGATATAGCGGCAACATAAATACATCATCTGTGAAAATTTCAGCTGGAACTATCACGGTATCAGTGAGATACAGCCTGGTGACAGACAGACGGACGGACGGACGGACGGACGGACGGACAGCGGAGTTTTAGTAATAGGGTCCCGTTTTACTCTTTGAGTCATCATCATTACTTAAGAGCCTTGCCGGTGGAGTGACCGCCACTTTTCTCTGTCCATTGCCAGCCTCTTGAATTCCTCATATGACTCGACATCAGCTTTATGTTTTATTGAGTACGGAACCCTAAAAAGGGCACTTCAATTGGCTTGCTGTCGACTGTTTATTCCTTTCGCGCCGCATCGCGCTGCACCGCTGCGCTTCGTGTTCGAGAGGATTTCGCCACCGCGTTAGATTCTGATTCGAGTTACACGAATTAAAACTCAACTCGCCCATCGTTAATCTGGCTTCACACGATGTTGCCAAAAATGTCAAGCGAATTCGTGCGATTTTGTCTGACGTCGCTGTCATTTATCCCCTAGCGACTCCCTGGTTTCACAACGAGCTCGCGCGAATACAATACTGTTTCAAATGCAGTACGTTTAGGGATTTGCCACACTGGATCCGGTCACCTGAACAAATTTGTTTAGGGGACCGGACCGCAGATCGCATCCAGTGTGAAAAGTCCCTTAGTTGAGTAAAATCTACTCCCAGAATGTTTAATATTTCATCAAACCACTACCGCACATTTTAATATTATCTTATAATACTGCACCGGTGTGTTGAACGGGATCATAGACATATTTCTGTATAGACCACGCAAGCCAGGGGTAAAGAACGATATTTTATTAGCATTTCTAGAAAAACATTGTACCAATCAATTAAGTAGGTACGTCAATAGGGAACATTACGCAAACCTCTGCGTTGCACTAGCAGAGTTGGCATTGTATCTCGTTCCCACTTGCGGTATTGTCTATGCATGCATCCTTGTCACTCATTTGGCAATCAATTGTGCATGTGTGTGTGTGTCTCTACTTCCTCTACTGGTTTAAGGTTTGTGGTAGTGCTGCACTCTGGCGGCAGAACATTGCAGTAATGTTCCCTATTAAGACATAATGTTTACACTACTCTTTGTTTCTAATTTTTATAGTAACTTCTAATACAATGCTTTAGAATTATTAGAAAGTATAAGTATAATAGAATCTTAATTATCGAAAATAGTAACATTTGTTTATATCCAATTCCAAAAAAAAAAATGGTTACAAAGGAGGAAAATGAATAGTGTGCGTTTTTGATTTACTTCATTGGTGCATTTTGTCTAGAAATACTCTTATCATAAAAATAAAACTACACGAAATAATAACGTTTTCATTTTCAAAAATGCACCCAAAGTTAATCACATTATAAATATAATAATTTTGTATGAAAAGTGACTAAAGGTCCGTTTTTGTCGGTGTTCGTAACTTTAGTAAAGAACGGCATTCATTTGCATTTATTTTACACAAAATTGTAAAATGCATTGCAGCGTTATTATAGGTATGCATTAATGATGCAGTAGTTATGTGTTTGTTAGAAATAGCAATAACTTATAAAGAAAACAGCCTATTCTTGCAAATAGTTTCAAATTACCTAAGCGAACTTTATAGTATATATTGGGCCTTACGAAACTGTAATTTTGCTTAGTCAGTTTTAGATTTATTTATTTATCGTATGGCGGTTACACACTGGTACATATATGTATTCGTATCGATGTCGCTGATAGGGTTCCAGTGTGCGCTGCGAGGTTCAGAAGGAACAGTGCAGCTGCTGAGTTAGTTGTTCTTTTAGCAGCACCCGGAGGTCACGTGTAGGGTTTTTAGGGTTATTCCTACGGACGTAGAACAACAACGACCTCCAAGATAGATTAACGTGGCTTGATCGATGTACATTTTAGACATGTCTGTGACCGGGATGCATTACTGGAGCGCTGCAGTATCTCGGGAGCGCGATATTAATAATATGAAGAATTCGCTATGAGCTCGTTGTATTATATTATAATAAATTGAAAAATTGCTTTAGCATATTGCGAAGTTCGTGTATCTGTAGATTTTACAGTGAGTACTGGCAGTTTATTAAAGAACCGTCAAACATGCCTACTTTGCCACCAGGGGGAACTTTGCCCAAGAGGAAAATTTTAAAATTTGCTTCATGGGCAAAGTTCCCCCTGGTGGCAAAGTAGGCATGTTTGACGGAACGTGTTGGTGCACGTTTGATACAAATGGTACTAATATAAGAATAGGAAACGCTACACGGGCCGATATCGGCCGGACTGCATGCCAGCCGACGCGTGATTCGGCCCATGTGGATACGTGTCGGAAGCACAGCGGCCGGCCAAATCACGGCCACTCCATACGAAATTTTCTGTGACCTTGCTTGGCCGTCCGATACAATCGGCCCGTGTAGCGTCTCCTTAATTTGACTGATAAGTAGTCGATTCATTAACTTTTTAATTTTCATGAAACGTTAAGAGGAAACATTAGGGGTCATTTTTCCATAGAAACGTTCTCCCCTGATTCCTCACAGGGTTTTACCCTTATTATAAATATTTTTTTTCAAATGAGATCAACATTTAATCAATACCTGTGTCTATATGTTCTGTATTTTTTTTATTTACCTTCTTATTTTAAGTGTTAAGTTGCTGCAAGCAATGCTTAAAACGGTCCTTTTAATTAGACGGCAAACATAAGCACAGCATATAGATCCGTCAACAATAAGCAGGAAAATCAAAACAGTCCGGACACTCAATATCTTCTCCCTATTCAACTAACTTTCCGAAGAGGAAACAGTCGAGAACGAAACCCCGATACTTAAGTACATACGATTTTTAGTCGAAGCTGTAGTTTTCCTTATCGTCATTCCCATCTACGTCAGCGCCACAGAAATATTGATCTATAGATTCTATAGGATTCAGATTATGTTCCCTCATAAGAAACGCTCCGTTTGTTCGTTTGTACGTGTACGTGACGTCTCTATTTTCTGTGGTGGTTTTTTGATATTTTGTGTGTTTAAAAATCTTTTTACATCGGCTATTCAGAAAAGAGTCATTGTTGCCCTAATGAGGGATCAAAGTTGTATTGTTCTTCGCTGATATTTGGTTGTTTATTTTAAATTTTCCTCATAGAAGGTGTGAAAAGTAGTGTGTGTCACTCGGTAGCAAAATTATTTTTATCTTAAGCGTAAACATTTGAATTCTTTGTCACAATCATTTTCATTATACCGCCCTCGTCGTGAATATATCAGTTTTCTCCCTTGAGACACAATCTACTATTAAAATAGCAAAAATTAGTTGTAGCGTGACTTTTCCCGAGTATTTTCGTTTCAACTCGCCCCACGTTTCCAGATGGACGTCGAAGGAGAACCTCCTCGCGCACCACGAGGAGGACGACCCCCAGCTGTTCGTGGCGCTGTACGACTTCCAGGCGGGCGGCGAGAACCAGCTCAGCCTCAAGAAAGGTACAACCATCCCCGCTTGGCACAACTTTCCCCCCGCTTGGCACAACTCGCTCCCTTTTGACGATTAGCTCAGCGTCATGAAAGGTACTTGGTACAATTTGTCCCCGCTTGGCATATCTTGCCCTCGCTTGACCCACGTGACATTACTACCGTCAAGCGGGAGCACATGGCGTGTTAGGGAATATTCCCGATTAGCTCAACCTCAAAAAATGTACTTGAAATAACTCGTCCCCGCTTGGCACAACTTGCCCCCGTCGGACGCTAGGGACTAGCGTCTAGCGGGACACATGCCGTAACCGGGAATATTCCTTTCTTTACATGCATTTCATTTTAATTTGCTACACTTTTCATTCGATAATAATTGAGGAATAATTTTCACAATTGGCTGTAGAAAAGCTATATGAGAGTAAAATTTTACGCTGAAAAATTTCACATTTCTCTTTTTCGTATCTTATGGTATCTTTCACTACAATCCACATAATATATTATTATTAATATATGATAGGATGCATTAATATGATTAAAAGAATAAACGCCCAAAATTAACGCACTAGTGATTGTCTGCACGAATTTGTCCCATTTATCGTTTATCGCTGTACATAAAACACCCGTCATGTTAATGAAGTATTCATAAATTAGAGCGGTAGATGTTTTAACCACGACGATAATCGATATAAATGCGACGACCATAGACCCTTTGGTATAACTTGTAGAGGTTACAAATTAGACGCACTGTGCACTATATTATTTTTAATGTATCATGGTCACACGTCTTCGACACTACGAGATGTATGAGTGATATAACCTTGTCATGACTTGGTCGTCATGTTGTATGGATTGTCAATTTGGTAATATCGGAACCTGGCTGCTGGCGGCGTCGTGACAAGGTTATACCTATCACTGTACAATATCTCAGTGTCCGCGATTGTCCAAAAATGGCCTAAGTATAAAGACATAACTACATAGATCGGTTTCAGTGTGTGCACATCAATAGATTTCTAGAGAGAACAATATCTTAAGAGCCCGTTCACGTGCTCACTAGCGCCACTGGTAAATAATTCCGATTATTTAAATTTTACGATAGATATTTAAAAATGTAGTCTGTTACACACTGTATTTTGTATTTAAGTGCCTTTTGAATACATCATAATATTTTTTTTCTACTCCTGTACCGTTATCTGTCATTTAAATAGGCTGTAGCTCAAATACAATGACACCACTAATAATTCGTCGAAAAACTCTATGCTCTATGGCCCAAAAACGTACTGTTTAGCGTACTTTTTTGTAAAGTATTTATTTACGATTTAACATTTGTATATAATACATTATTTACTACAATAATAATTAATTATCATCTATTGTGTGTTAAATTACATGTTCTATAATTTTTTGGTATTATTTATAAAAATAAACAGTTCGAATTGGCAAATGCAAACAAATTAAAAACAAAACAAACCATAAGCAAGAGCTGTCACATTTCCGATTTCCCACCAAAATTCAGTTCAAAATGAAAAGACAAAAGATGATAAACTATTAGTCCTAAACTATTAAGATTTTATTCGTGTTTGTGAAGACAAAAGTGTACGTTCCTTTTAAAATGGTCGAAGTAATTAATAACTGCACTCCTGAAGAAATTTCGTGAGTAGCAAAAGTACGAATAGAAAACTTGCTGCCTGAAAAGTTTAACTATTCTGTAGTCTGTTATTTATTTAAAATTTGTCGTAGAAAAAGTATTGTATGCAACGGTGTATAACTGGTCTAAAAACGCTCGTGGCGTCTTTAGACCAGTTATACACCCACGCCACTCGCCTTTTAAGACTCTTCTTATACAACAGTTGCATAAAATACTATTACGTTGCCTCGATTCGTCAATCTATGCGTCCAAAGTTAAAACGGCCGTTTTTCTTTTGAGTTCATTGATCGACGAATCCAGCAACATAAAAACTACTTTGATGTATTCGCAAGGTACTTAAATACAACAAAATACAGTGTGTAATCTATCGTTAAATTTGAATAATCTCAATTATTTACCAGTGGCGCTAGTGAGCTCGTGAACGGGCTCTTAAGTTAAACTACGTGTGTAACTTGTTTGTATGGTCATACTGTGTAATTAATGAGATTCTTTTTTCAATTAATGCATCCTTAAGACGGGGAGAAACCCTTTGGCCGGACGCGACTTCTGGCTCTCAAGAAAGGTAAATCTACCCCCAAAAATCCCAAAAAAATATTTTCTGGTTTTTGGTGACCGATTTAGCCTAGTGGGTAGTTACCCTGCTTGCGAAGCTGACGGTCCCGGGTTCGAATCCCGGTAAGGGCAAATATTTATGTGATAAGCATGAATATTTGTTTCTGAGTCTTGGATGTTTTCTATGTGTTTAAGAGTCCGCAGTAAGCTCGATTCTCCATAGAAACGTAGTTACGCTTTCATTTTAAAACGACTAGCTAGTTTTCCCTGTAACTTTGTACTTGGAATAAGTTAAGTACCATCCGGGTCTGTAATTAGTTTATGTAGCTGAAGCTAAAACACTAGTAAAAAAATTACAGCAAATTTAAGTTTTTCATACAAAACTTGTTTTTGCTGTATTTAGTTTGTTTTATAAACTGGAGCCATATACACTGATTACAGACCTAGATATACCTCATGTCATTGTATATGCAAAGTTTCGTTACAATCCAACACGTAGTTTTAAAATGAGAACGAAACTCCGTTTGTATGGGAAGGTGAAATTCGGCCGAGCGAGCTTACTGCTCTTAAGTTTATTATATTATCTATTAAATATATCGTCCTATGCGAGACATGCCTTATTTAACACACTATGTGGCTATAGTTTGATTATGATTTGTGTTGATTTGTAGAGCCATGTATATTCGTTTCTGACGTAAATATCTGGATACCTAACCCAATGATGTAATATTGCAATACCAAGTCAAAACAACCTGTACTTTTGTTTGTTCCTTCCCGAAGTATAAATTATAGTCTCTCGCTTTTGTTAAATATTATGATAAACACGACCACGCACGTAATGTGATTCTACTTACTATATTGCTATCATATTACTACGTACGTATAGGTCGCTTAACACTTTGATGGATACTCTTGTTTCTCTTAGATAACAACTTTGAAAACTGGTAATGTACGAAGGAAAAAAATTGCTAGCTAACCCGGTAGACCGGGCTCTCAGTGGAGTTTCGTTTGCAAAAATAGCGCACCGCAATCTGACTTCTGATATACGAGTATATTACATGGATCCCAGACATCCAATAAATGGATGTTGCCAACCAGTTTTGTGGTCCAGTCCCCCCACTCCCAAATATTATTTGTTAATTACAAAAGATTTGGGGGTTTAATTACCTATGCAATTTCATTGGACTTTTTGAAATGACCATTTTGAAATTGGACGAAAAGTAATACCATCAAAAGTGAATCTGGTGATAATGTAATCGTGTTTATACTTTTTTGTGACTATTTTCAGTATGAAACAGATATTTATACACGTGAAAGTGAATGTTGTCTAATATAAATTAATATCAAAATTTTATACGAAAATTGACTACTTATTTTGTACAGAATTCATATAATATGACGTATTTCCGATTGGTCGATGTCGAATATTTTCTTAAATAATTGACATTATTCTGATTCGACCAATAATTTCGAGTTGTCAATTTTCCATTTGTGGTGAATGACAGTAAATCGTTTGAACGCCAACTGTCTTTCTAACTGTTCTTCCCCTCTCTACTGCCCCACTGTTCTGCCCTCGTGTGAAATCGGAAGTGATCGGCACGACCCGTGCAACACGGTGTCAATGACCTCAATCATTATGCTAATATGGATACTCCCCGGGATTCCGGAATTCGAGTCGGTAAAGGAAGACAATATTTTCGCATCTTATATTAATACCCAGTTTACATATGAAACCTATTTGCACAAGCCTTACACAAATAACATTAAATCACCACGTCCGAACTTAATGACCCGAAGTACATAAGTAAAAGTAAACATATTTGTTGTTAGAAATTGGTTGCATTCCTTATCAGTAAATTAGAGAAGGATGACATCAACTCTGTTAATATTACTTATAACAGATATTACTTATTTGGTCATAAAACTCATAAACGCAAACAATAGAAAATCCGAAAGGGACCTTCGACATGCCAGGTAGTCGGGAAAAGTTTTTTTTGCACATCAAATAGTTACATTTTAACACTTACATATATATGAGTGCACTTAATATTTTACGCAATATAAAATAAAATCAATGTATATCAATATTTTATTTAATGAAAAATTATACAATTTATGAGTTTATTAAATATTATGTCTTCTATTTACAAATACAGTTATTTTGCGAACTAGCTCACGGGATTATAATCATGCATGTCATGTCCATATTAATATTTCTTCTCGGAATCCCGCGGTGTTGCACGGGTCGTGCCGATTGCTGGAATCGGCATTAGATTTGACAGACAGTCAGACGGACAGTTGATACTAAATTAAAGCTTGTTACAATATATCAGCCACATTTGTTTGACAACACTGACTCACGCTTGAATAACTTCATTTGTTTTCGACACCCAATCCAAATATCCACGCGATTCTAGGCCATGACTGTACAGATTCAAGTGCTATATTCGCGTGGATATTATGTACTCTGGACACTGCTGTGTTTGAAGGATTGTATTGTGTTATAAATAATTTCCGTTCGCCAAAACGAATGGTCCTTTGTAAACCATTGGAGCGTGATTATCACACAGTTCACGGGTTCTGTAATTGTTTGTGGATGGTTTATGTGCTGTTGATTTTTACCCGACTGCTTCAGTAGGACGGTTATGGTTTTCGAGCGTATGTATGTATGTAAACTAATATTAGATATATAAAAAAACCGGCCAAGTGCGAGTCGGACTCGCGCACGAAGGGCTCCGTACCATTATCTATAAAAACTATTTTATTCTGTGTTTTTAGTATTTGTTGTTATAGCGGCAACAGAAATACCTACATCATCTGTGAAAATTTCAGCTGGAACTATCACGGTATCAGTGAGATACAGCCTGGCGACAGACAGACGGACGGACGGACGGACAGCGGAGTCTTAGTAATAGGGTCCCGTTTTACTCTTTGAGTACGGAACCCTAAAAACTATTTAAGTCGCAACTGATTCTTACAAATAAGCCTAATTGAGGCTGAAATGAAGAATCAAAGAGTAAATGTAGTAGTATCAGTTTATATTCTGAATAAATAAAAGTAAAAAAAAATGTAGACATGTAAATTATATTTAAATGAAATAAGTGAATTTTATTCTGTAAGTAGGCCGCAATTGCACATTTACAAGTAAGAATTCTACTAGCGTTAAAAGAAAACCACTGTCAAGAACAACAAACTCAACAGTCAGTATCTTTTTGTCAAAAAGCAGCTTATTACAATGATAGTACTTAACCTACTTAAAATAAGTAAACCTGAATATGCACACAGAAGAAAAAAAACTATAATAATAAAAAGCGGCCAAGTGCGAGTCGGACTCACACATGAAGGGTTCCGTTAAATAGATAGCTTCTTACGATTTACAACGTATTAAAAAAAAACTACTAACTAGATCTCGTTCAAACCAATTTTCGTTGGAAGTTTGCATGGTAATGTACATCATATATTTTTTCAGTTTTATCATTCTCTTATTTTAGAAGTTATTACATAAATATAAGAATACATTTTACCACTTTAGAAGTGTCTCTCGCGCAAACTATTCAGTTTACAAAAAAAAAGTAATAAACCTCAATATCATTTTTGAAGACCTATCCATAGATACACGTATGGGTTTGATGAAAAAAATAATTGAGTTTCAGTTCTAAGTATCGGAAACCCCAAAATTTATTGTTTTTTTCTATTTTTGTGTGAAAATCTTAATGCGGTTTACAGAATACATCTACTTACCAAGTTTCAACAGTATAGCTCTTATAGTTTCGGAAAAAAAGTGGCTGTGACATACGGACGGACAGACAGACAAACAGACAGACAGACATGACGAATCTATAAGGGTTCCGTTTTTTGCCATTTGGCTACGGAACCCTAACAATGCGACTATTAACTAAATCGTTGGGAATGCTTACTTGTAGGAACTGTTTCATTCAGGTCCCTAGGCGTGATACAATGACAATTAAATTATGAATGATTGGGCTTTGGTTTGGGCCATACATTTCTGTCAGTTAGATATAGTCTTCAGCCCTGTAATAGAAAATTGGCATTGACATTAGAATTCAGTCATAATTCCATTTATTTATTTCTGGTTTAAGACCCATATGTGTTAGTTACAAGTTAAAACTATTAATTTAAATTAAGTGTTAGTTGCTTTCATAATACGAATTAGACTTTGTATCAAACGAATTTATCTAAAATGCTGTTAAAGTTCGTTTGTGTTTATCTCCCTTTGACATTTGTGCTCGCAAGAAAGGGACACAACACATTTTGTTTAACAGAGGCATGTAAAGGCATTTTAAGTTATTATGTGTGTATTGGTGAAAAACGAAAAACTTAAGTTACTTCTTGTGTGTATTGGTGACGTATTCGAATAGGCATTACTTATTTAAAATGTCCACAAACAAAACAAATGCCTATCGAACACGTCACCCCTACTTCTTCTTTGCCCAGCCCATTTCCCATTTTAGATGGGGTCGGGCCTCCTCGTACGTTGGCGACAGGATATTCTATCCTGGGTTGTCGATTTAGTCAGGTTTAGTGTCATTTTTCGACATTGGACCACCACGTTGCAGGTGGTCTTCCTCGAACACGTCACCCCTACATGCAAGATTTTTTTACCTATAAGCCTGTCTCCCCAATGTACACTTTGAGTCAGTAAAAACTTTGATAGAAACGTTCGTTCCGCAGGCGAGCAGGTCCGCATAATGAGCTACAACGCGAGCGGCGAGTGGTGCGAGGCGCACACGCTGAGCGGCGCGCTGGGCTGGGTGCCGAGCAACTACGTGACGCCGGTCAACTCGCTCGAGAAGCACTCGTGGTACCACGGGCCCATCTCGCGCAACGCCGCCGAGTACCTGCTCTCCTCGGGAATCAACGGCAGCTTCCTGGTTAGTGAAGGGCTAGGCGAAAGTCGATTTGGGGGTCGCGACCCCCCTCTGGGTCAACGGGCTCGTTGTCGTACGCCGCCCCAGTCCAAGTTGGCTCAGTTCGGGTTGCGGCGGGCGGTTCCGCAACACTCCGGGTGCTCAAATACCGCGAGCCACCCGGTTGCGTCTTGGATACTTCAACTACGCGTCATTGCTCTGAATACTAGTAGCGTCGCAGAGGTGTCAGAGGGGTTCGACGGGAGTCTACTTGAGGCTAACTTCGGAGACGCAAAGTTATGTGGCGTGTATTGTAATTATGAGTAAAAAAGCAGATTCCTGCTTTCACACTACAATAGGCATGATGCCTCATGTTAAAATTGATAACGTAGTGTTGCTAAATGGATAGTAAACCGTCAAATTATTGTAATCACTACATAGTATAAAACAAAGTCGCTTCCCGCTGTCTGTCTGTCCCTATGTCTGTACCTGAGAGCCAGAGTGACCCAAGTCCAGATTTGGGACAAAGCTGACTAAGCTTATAAATTTGATGCACTCACTCTGCCGCCGCTGCTTCTCTAAATAACTACCAAGAAAGCCTCCCCCGCCACGCCCCTTTAAAAATAAGCCCACTAAAGCAAATAAATGTGACGTTATCTAAGTGAACATACCTTTTGTCGGTATGGAGTTATTGATATGACTCACTACACACAGCCGAAACTACTAAGACTAGAGAGTTGAAATTTACACCAGAACTACCTTTTACAACGTAGGCAACGCTAAGAAGGATTTTTGGAAATTCCACCCCTAAAGGGGGTAAATAGGGGTGCAAAGTTTGTATGGGGGAAACTTTATTTTTAGAGCTAGAGACTTAAATTTTTGCATAAAGATTACTTATTAGAATACAAATTAAGTACTTTCAATTCAATTCAATTTATTTTGTTAAACATAGGTTACAACTTTTATAAGTATTGTTGGTATACAAAATATAAGACCTCTGTGCATTACCCACAATGTAGGTTTACAAAATATTTAAGCCAGCTAATATATTTATAAAAATTAAAAAAAAAATGTCAATACAGTGATTGGTGTTAAATACTTCAAACACATGTCAAAAACTCTCAAAAAATACTATAACTAAAGAATACTATAACTAAGGAATGTCTGGAATGGAACCATGTTATGTCGTAGGGTCGTTTAAGTAATCTTTAAAGGTATAATAACACCTTTCAATCAAATATTGATCTATTGATTGAAATGATTGATCCAATAATGTCATGGAAAGATCACATAGATACATTATGCAGTAAGTTAGCAAGAGGGGTTTATGCTCTAAGACAGTTAAGACCACTTGTGTCAGAAAGTTGCTTAAAAGAGCTGTATTATGCGTACATACACTCTCAACTTTCATGCGGGATAATGCTTTGGGGCAACAGTACGGATTATGAGCGCATCCTAAAGATGCATAAACGTGCAATAAGAGTACTTGCGTATGCAAAGTACAGATACACGTGTCGCGAACATTTAAGAAAACCTAGTATCTTAACATCAGTTTCAACTTATATATTGGAAGTTTTGATGTATGTTAAACGTTATCTAAATGAATTTCAAAGGAGAGGTGAAAATAGTTCGAGATCAATGAGAAATGCGAATAACTTAAAAAGAAGCGGGTTGTGTTGGAGATACAACCGTTAATTAAGTTTGAGTGGATACTTCTTTGTTGGCTGTCCCCGTAAAATATATATCTGCATTAATTCACTAAAATATGTATAAGCACAGATAAATCGGTATATATAGCAACATTGACTGACGTAGCTCGTTTGACTCGCGAGGCATTGAAAATGGCGGTCATTTCAGCATAGTTTTCATGCCCGTCACATAAACTAAATAACATTTTGTGATTAATTAACAACTAATGGCAAATAAAGAAGGATTAAAACATGTAATAAATAATTATTTGAAATCAGATTAGGCTTCTCTACAAAAAGTTATTCCGGAAGTCACGTGATACATTTTGAACTGTACCCCTATACAAGAACGCGAGCAAAGTAGTGTCCACTTCAAAACAACCTCGCCCAGACTTAGAATAGGCACAAAACTTCCGAAGTTAATAGGACAAAGACTTTAACCGGCTACCTTCAAACCTTAAAACCATAACGAACGACAACTCTTTTCGCTTCCATGTAAAACAACTATTGCTTGAAAAAACACTGTATAGTTTACAAGAATTTCTTTCAAATGACTAAATAACAAGATCTTAAAAGCTTGACGTTAAAATATGTTTTATGTTTTCTTTCTCTATTTTATGTAATAGCATTATGCTATGAGTATGAGTATTAATAAAATATTTACAAATAATAACGGCCTCCGTAGCCCAGTGGGTAGTGACTCTGCCTACGAAGCTGGAGGTCCCGGGTTCGAATCCCGGTCAGGGCATTTATTTGTGTGTTTATCACGAATATTTGTTCCTGAGTTATGGTTGTTATATATGTATATAAGTATCTATATGTATTTATCTATTATATATATCATCGCCTAGTACCCACAACACAAGCCTTATTGAGCTTACCGTGGGCCTAGGTTGATTTGTGTAAGATTGTCCCGTAATATTTATTTATTTATTTATTTTAATAACAATTCTGTACACAACTGTACACATCTATTGTATTTTATTGTAACCCTTTCAGACCCAGCCAATACAATTGTGCGGGTTGATTACATTTAATTGTCAAATCAATAACATATGTCAATAAACTTCATTTTACGTTAGCAGGGTCTAGTTTCTCCGGTCTGAAAGGGGTAACTGACAAGTCATAATTTTAACACATTTTTATCTGTATATTCATTGTACTATGATTTCAATTGTAAAATTATGATAATAAACAAATCTGAATCTGAATATCCCGTGTTTAATTCGGTCTGGAATTTTATTGAAAATATTTGGTGCCATTCCCAAGATTCCACCTCTGATTAGCGCTGTGTTGTTGCTACCCTGCAAAGTTTTCAATTTATGTTTGTATTGTTTACGTGTCGGAAATCTACGGCCTTCTGAAACGTTACTGAACATGCTTGGATAGGTCTTGACAAAAATACCTACTTCTAGGATATACAGTGAAGGCAGTGTTAATATCTTAAGAGATTTAAAAAATGGTACACAACTTTCAACGTTTAGGTATATTCTGCCCCTAAGGGGCTTAACAAGGGGTGCACATTTTGTATGGGGGAAACTTTATTATTTTATCAAGAGACTGAAGAGATTTAATACTTTGTAGAAAGATTACTTATTAAAATTAAAATAAAGTACTTTCAGCACTTTGGAAAATTCTGCCCCTAAGGGGATTAAAAGGGGGTGTAACTTTTGTATGGAGGAAACATTTTTATTAGCTAGAGACTTAAAACTTTGTAGAAAGCTTACTTATTAGAATATAACTAAATAATTTTCAGCGTTTTGAAAAATTCAACCCCTAAGGGGTGAAAATTTGTATGGAGGGAACTTTTTTTTTTAAGCTAGAGACTTGACATTGTGTAGAAAGATTATTTATTAGAATACAAATATACAGGTTAATTACTCTCAGTGGTTTGGAAAATTCCACCCGCTAAGAGGGGGATAAAGAGGTGCAATGTTTGTATGGGGAAACTTTTTTTTAGGTAGAAACTTAAAACTTTGTAGAAATATTAAAAACCTACTTATTAAAATACAAAAAAAGTACTACCAGCGTTTTGGAAAATTTCACCCCTTAAGGGGTTAAAAAGCGGTGCAAGGTTCGTATGGGAAACACTTTTTTTAGGTAGAGGCTTGATATTTTGTAGAAAAAATACTAACCTCATCATCCTCCTAGCGTTATTATTCCCGGTTGTGCCCCTAAAGGAGCCTGGGGTACGCTTTGACACCTAATCCCAAGATTTGGCATAGGCACTAGTTTTTACGAAAGCGACTGCCATCTGACCTTCCAACCCAGAGGGAAAACTAAGACCTTATTGGAATTAGACCGGTTTCCTCACGATGTTTTCCTTCACCGAAAAGCTAACGGTAATTCCGTACATAAGTTCCGAAAAACTCATTGGTACGAGCCGGGATTCGAACCCACGACCGCCGCTTGACAGCCGCATGCCTGAACCACTAGGCTACCGTAGCTTTTAAATACTAACCTATTACAATAAAAAAACTTAGTGTTTTATTTTTAATTTTTCCCTTTAAAAAAAGCGTTCAAAGTTTGTATGGAGAGCAATAAAATTATAAAGTATGAGATTTGTAACTTCGAACTTAGCCTGTTTAGACTACAAAACTTATTTTAGCGTTTCTTGCAATTCATCCCCTAAAGGGGATTATAAGGGTGTTCAAAGTTTGTATGGAGAGCAAGACATTTTTAAAGTAAGGGATTTGTAACTTCGGTTTCAGAATGTTTGCTAAAATACTACAAAGACATTTTGAAATAAAGAGAGATTTGTTTCTTCGGTTTTAGACTGTTTACTAAAAGACTAGGTACAGTCAGCGTCATATAGTTAGTAGCAGCCAAAGTAGCCAAATATATCGTAACACATCCTTACTCCTATAGTAATAAAGACGTGTTGCGATATATTTGGTTACCTAGGCTGCTACTAACTATCTGATGCTGACTGTACAAAACTAATTTCAATGTTTTTTTTTATTAAACAAACATTTACATTTCTTAAACAAACATTTAGACGATAACATGTTATACGTGGACGAAGTCGCAGGCAACAGCTTGTTTATATATATATTTATTTAAGCTTTATTTATTCCATATTGTTTGTGTTAGTACATATTTACTAAATCTAAAAGATTTATGCCATTTTTTCTTTCTTATATGGACCCTATTCGGGTAAAAACCATATATCGCCAGATATTAGGAGAAAAGATGGGCACTGGAAGCAACAAACTGGTCAGGGCCGAAAGGCAAAAGAAGGAAAGGTAGACGACGAAGACGTTGGACCAATGACATAACTGAGGTCGCTGGACCTAGCTGGATGCAGTTGGCTAAAGGCCGAGAAAAATGGCATGAGATCTAGGAGGCTTTTACCTAAATTTACATTTGCTTTAAAAAAATCAATATAAATCAAACAAAAAAAGACAATTAAAGCATAATTTAAATTTATATAATTACTTCCGGTTGGAAAATTTGTTGGATTCTTGTGTAAAGCATCTTAGAATAACGATTAAAAATGAAATATACAAAAAAACGCTATTATAAATTAATGATTTTCGAAACCGTATTTTGCCTGGAGTATAGAGCCAAGTATAAGTCCAATCTTGTTGGCTTGTTGAGAGTATCAAGGTCCATCGCGGTGTGGCCGCTGGTCGAGGTAGCATGGTAGGCAGCACGCGCCGCGCGAGCGCAGTGACATAACACGTTTAGGTATTTAAGAGACAAATTGAATTTGTTCTATTTATATGATGTTTGGTCAAATTAAATTTTTTAATAGACATGGTCATTTACTGAAGAACTTGCTGGTCTTAAAATAACCATCTTGCATAATAAAATGCTCTACTGACTAACAGTGGTCTAATTATCCAGTTTTTGATCAGTTAGTCATACTTATGTAACAAAGGTAATAATTATGGTAATAATATAATTTGCCTGGAGATAAATAGATGAACATAGCTATTTGTTTATTATTTTTGATGGTTTCTTAAGCGGGCGTTAACCGGCGCTATAACTTTACCTAGAAGTAATCGATTTTATTTCGGTTTAAAAAAACTGTAATATATTAGTACAATCCATAATTGGTGACGTTCACCCTTAGGAAGTGAAGATGTACTATTATTTTATCAGTTCTACGTATTTGGAAAACGGAAGCACCCACCTAGGAACTGGGAAAACGATAGGTGGATTGATGATGAAGAAATCTGTACTAACATATCTTTGAAAAGTAAGTGTCCATAATTGATGTCATCATACTACGATGTACTTAAGAACTGTAACTACCTATTATTCCTTATTTTCTAAAAAAAAGATTTAAATAAATAAATAAACAATAAATATTTGGGGACAATCTTACACAAATCAACCAAGATTTGAAAAACAAAACAATTATTCAAGAAGACAAACATTTGATCGTATGATCCGCAAAAACGAGCCGAATACGGATGCCAACAGAATAAGGCCGTTAGCGGGGTGCGCGGGACGCGCGTCTCCCGCTCCGTCTGCCTCACCTCCGCAAATACCTAAATATCGTCTAATAAGAGCGCCTTAAAAGGGAATAAGAACTTTTGACGTCTTCGATTGCGTAGTCATTTCTGATGCTGACTGAACAATGTATAAACGACATGTTCACAAAGGGTGAACTTAAAACTTAAAAAAAACCTGTTTAACAAAATACTTTTTGCTAAAAATGTACTTGGGCGTTTTTCAAAAAAAGTGTACAAAGCTTTTTTTTTCAGAATTCGATTATTTTTGGTATTTCCTACTCAGAATCGTTGATACTATCGATCCTCATACAAGAAAAAATGTGTCCCAGATTTTACTATGTAAGTTTTTTCTTCTAGTGCGTCACGACCATATAAATAAAAAAAAGACTGCATACAAAAATCTGACGATCTGGAATGGAATATTTAGGTCACTTTTTTTCTTGTATGAAGATTGATAGTATCAAAGATTCCGAGTAAGAAAACCAAAAAAAAACGAATTCTGAAAAACAAATAGCTTTGTACACTTTTTTTGAAAAACGCTCACTTTGCGTATTTCCTGATTATTACGAGGTTTTTGTTGAAGAAAAAACATTGTAAGAAAAAAAAAAGAAATTCAAAGGTATGTGAGTTCCCAACCCGCATTGGGCCAGTGTGGGACGTATGTAGACTGATTTATTTATTTATTCAGTTGTAAGTGTAAAGTTTTGTTTTTGTTATTTTATTTTAATAAAGTTTATTATTCTGATTTTTACCAGATTTCAAGTCAATCCTGTGATGTATGTAGTTAGCTATACGGATAGTGGAGGGTAGAATTAGCTCTTACGCGCCACCTGTCAATACATATGTTAGTTCTGTAATAAATCACCAAGTGAACGCACGGTCTTCTGATTTCCTGATCCATCCCCTATTCCCGGCTTCCTGAGTTCAGGACATACCAATTGGCGACGAGTCTTATTCGAACTACACACGTGCAGAGAAGAAAATAAGGATAAAAATTAAACTTAAGAGTGGAATAGTGAACGAAGCGAGCGAACATGGCGGTTGGCAGAATGGAGCCGTTTGATGTTCACAAATGGGATTGGGAAGCCTATAAAGACAGGTTAGAACAGTACTTTGTGGTGAATGAGGTGAAGGAAGAGAGAAAAGTACCACATCTGATTACATTGATTGGAGCGGAGGCCTATGAACTATTAGTGACGTTGTGTACACCAGTAAAACCGTCTAAGTTGACTTACGGGCAAATTGATAAACAATTCGCGGGCCATTTACAACCGAAACCCAGTATTTTAGCGAAGCGTTATAAGTTTCGTCAACGCAAACAAACCAGGAATGAGTCCATAGCGGACTACTTAGCAGACTTGAGGAAATTAAGTAGGTTTTGTGACTTTGGTACGTGGCTAGACGAAAGTATCCGGGATCAGTTTGTGTGTGGTTTATACTGTGAGAACATTAGGCTGAGGCTCTTTACGGAGGTGGACCTTAAGTTAAAAATGGCCACGGACTTGGCAGTGGCAATGGAAGCAGCGGAAATAAATGCAGCGGTGGTAGATCGTAAAAATAATTCAGCGGGAACATCGACGGCGGGTGCCATGAGTTGCTACGCGGTGAGCGGAGATGTCATGGGAGCGGACAGCGCCGTACAGGCGAGAGCGAGACGGGGAGGCAGCAACGGCCGAGCGGGACCGAGTCGCGCCGATGGGGCGCGAGCGTCGACGGCGGCAGGCGGTTTCTCCCGAACATGGCCGAACGGGCAACAGCGTCGGAGCAATGGCGGCGGAAGCGCAATGAGACCGGCTGATCTTTCCCGTACGAAAGTAGGTCACGGTCACGGTGAAGAGCAATGTGCAGCTTGTGGCCGGGCGCATATTACGGAAACGTGCAAATTTAGGTTTTACACGTGTCGAGTGTGCAATCACGAGGGTCATTTAAAAAAAATGTGCCTGCGGTGGACCAATATTGTGGGCCACAATTATGTACAAGAGAAGGAAAACGAATCGGCCGAGCAGGACGATTTAGAGGTAAACTTTTCTTTTGTTAAACATAGCCAGTGTAATATGCTATACCAACCATATGCGATAGAGATTAACTTCAACTTCAAATCATTTATTTGTGAACAATAGGTATGCACATAATGTAATTATGCTAGATGGTAGGTACATATAAATTAGTCCAGCTATGTTCTGCCCCAAGGCTTACAAAGATCTTATGACTAAACATGTTCGTTATAGCAGATTAACCTAAAAATAAAAAATTATGTTACTGACTATCCTCTACTAACTATCTTGTTTACTAGGTGTCTAAGTATTCTTATTAAGGTAAACAACAAAGATTTATTGATGGAAATAGACACGGGTAGTGCCATAAGTTGCATAAGTTCTCATTGTTATGATAATTATTTTAGAGACTACTTTGCAACCTAGCAATTTGAGGTTACGTTATTATACGGGGGAAACTGTACACACATTAGGTAAAATAAGACCGCCGGTTACATTTGGGAGATTGACAAAACAGTTGGATCTATATGTAATCGACAATGGCAAAACTAACTTGTTAGGAAGAGAATGGTTAGCACAATTAGATATACCGGTATTTAGTCAACAGTTAGACAAGTTACATAATGTAAAATCAAACGAGTTATTTGATTTGAAGGAATACAGTTCCAGATTTAAAGATGTCTTCGCTGAAGGATTGGGGCGGTATAGTATATTTAATAATAACAATAACAAAAACAATAAATCAGAATTATGCGGTTATGTCAAAAAAATCACTTGTAGAATACAATGAATTTTCCAATAGAAAGTTTCTTTATCGACGCTTGAATATTGTTACCGATGTTTCCATTCGTACTTCGGCGGGTAGACGTTCATAATAAGTTGGACCTAAGACGCGCGGGTTTGCATGCGACGTGGGACTGTCCTTAGTCGCCCTGTTGAACGAATTATAAGATGTTGTCACGTAAAAAAGTCTCAGTCATCATTCTTATTGTTTTGTTAAAGGTGCGCGAGTCAGAATCCAGTCCCGGACAGCGGAGCATATCGCTGCGGTACGAGGGGCGCGTCTACCACTACAGAATAAACGAGGACTCCGACGGAAAGGTACTTGAACATTTAAAAAATACGTATTTTTTCTTCAAGTAGGGCTCAAGGGCTCTTTTACATGTCAGAGTAAGGGTAAGTATCCAGCGTTGTGCGAGGTACGAGGTTGCGAGGCGGTGAGCGAGGAATGTAACCGTCATTAGCGTGGCTGGCTGCGCCCGCGCATCGTTTCCTATTGGTTCATTTCCTCGCTCACCGCCTCGCATTTTCGCACAGTTCTGGTGGATACCCTTACGGTTCAGAGATTGTGTGCTTACTTAGTGAACAGAACTGTGCTTTAACCCTTCCTCTTCCAGCGATCGGGTGATCGAAGGCCTGGAATTCCAACGACTTACATGTATGTCGGCATGTGTGGTCCCATTGGTCCAGCAGTCAGACCTCGAAAATTAACCCTGGTGTATTTTGTATATATGGTTCAAATTAAAAAAAAATCATGACCCACATGTGGGTCATTGGGATTCCAGGGTAATAAAAATGACCCACATGTGGGACCTACCGGATGACTCACATGTGAGTCGTTGGGAGAGGAAGGGTATTGATTTTGGTGTCCGCGATTACCACTCTCTAGCTGCTTGTTGTTGTCTCCTGACTAACGGGACACAATAACAAGTAATATATAAACAATACAATTTAAATAAAGATTCATAAAAAGAAAACGATTCTTAAGACGGTGCTACTTTTTATGAAAAACGCTCCGTTAGAATGATGTTTGTAAAGAAATACTAGCAAATGACATCACGATTCTCTTTAGTCAAACAGTGTCTATTTTTGCATTTATATCTGTATTGAAATGTTATGCAAGAATATTTTATTTGTACTGGATGTCTTCGAATAAATACTCTAGGCTGAGAGAAAATAAAACGCCCTTGTATTAGAAAATAACACCAGCCTACACAAACCCTTTCCCTTCCAGGTGTACGTAACGTCGGAGTCGAAATTCGGCACACTAGCGGAGCTCGTCCTACACCACTCGGTGCTCGGAGACGGGCTGATCACGCAACTGCTGTACCCGGCGCCGAAGCGGAACAAACCAACCGTGTTCCCGCTCGCGCCGCCCGACCAGTGGGAGATCGACCGCACCGACATAGTGATGAAGCACAAGCTAGGTGAGGTGGCCGGGGAAAATTGGGGGCGCGACCCCCATGGGTCGTTGGGGTCGCGACCCCTATGGGTAGTTAGGGTCGTGATCCCCTATTTTTTTTTTTTTTTTTACGTTGGGGTCATGCGTTGATGCACCGTCCGCCCAGTCGGAGGGAGACCGGACGGGTGTGTGGGACTCCAGGGCAGAAGGCCCAGACTACCCACTAAACCCCCAACGATTGTGCAGCCATTTCGCTTACAAGGAGGGTCAAAGGTTCGCTTACGCATGCAACTTTGACCCTCGCGACTAGCCCGCTTTACAGGCCTGGCCAGGGAGAGCGCCCCGGGACAATTTCGAGGCGCATCAGACCCGTGGACTTTTGGTTAGCTAGGGTCCCCTAACCCTGCAAGTCGTCTTGGGTTGTTAGGCGCAAATGAATAAGCATCTGGGTAAATACCCGCCGTGAGGTTAAGCGCTATCACGCGATAAGTGATAGGATAAGCGCGTAGTCTCGTTCTATCGAACGGTGTCAGCCAGAGACGGATGCTCTATCCTGTCACTTGTCGCGTGATAAGGCCATCCATGCTACGGGGCCTGTAGGTCGATCAGGATCACGTAACGCATTGTACGCGCGTCACGTAGGTCTTAATGTCACTTTTTATATGGAAATTTGACAGTTAAATTGTACCGACGCACGTTCATAACGTTACGTGATTACACCTCTGCTTGTGGTAAGCAGTAACTATACGGTGTCTGAGTCGTTGTCAGAGGAGTAACAAGCGCGTTGCCGATCCTTAATGGTTTGAGGATTCGATTTGGAGTAGGGTTTGCAATCCGGATATCCGGATATCCGCCAAATTTTTGATCCGGATCTGACGGGCTCATGGATCCGGATTTTTCGGATATTAAGGATCCTTAAAATACAATAATGAAAATCGAAAATACGGCTACAAAATTATGTTTTTACCGAGTCCACGCTGAAAACCGAATGATAGATAACTCAATCTCTGTCTTTATTCGCCTTTTTATCATCCCAGACCAGATTATTTTTGTTTTTAATTAATTAGTCACAAAAACTAATTAAACCTACATACTACAAACTAGTAAAATTGCCGCAATTTGATGGCGAAAGTTGGCGTTGGTTTAAATGCACTAATTCACCGTAGGTAATAAACACAAAGTAATTATATAAATCCAATATTACCTATAGGTACTATTATAGCTACCTTCTAAAGACTTACGCCCGTATTCATAAATGTTCTACAAGCCTATTTTAACTAAAATGGCGGTAAAATTCGTTTGTCCTTATCACTTTGACAATTGTGTTCGTAAGAAAAGGGACAAAGCACATTTTATTTAGCAGAGACATTTTAAGTTTTATGAATAAGGGGATTAGTTTATTAAACCTTAAGAAATATTTAAGAAGTATATTTGACACAGGAAGTAAAATGTGAATGCAGCAACAATGCCTACGTTTTATAATTGTAATTTTTTTTTTTAATTTTTAGTATGATGTTCTTGACTTATAATTTTTTTTTTTTTTTATTGGAATCAAAAAAAAAATACAATTTTAGTAACTTAACCTAAAGATTCGCCAAACTGCAAAGCAGTTTGTTGGCGATTCGCTCACTTAAATAAAAAGATAATATTATCGCGGTACATCGAAACACTACACTACCGCCCCAGCCAAAAGGCCGTAAGTCCCTACAGAGTTCATACGAAATTACGACCTGTTGGCGGCACAGATGTGCAGTGATTTATTTTTACTCTACTTATTGTTTAACTTTAGTTAGAAGTGTAAGTTAATATGCGAACTGTTTAAGTACGGCAGAGGATAATGCAACATATACATTAGTTACTCGTATGCACCTACATATGTTTGCACATAGCTGCAATCGTTATGTAGGTACATATGGTTACAATCGTTTGAAAAAAATTAAAAAATAATAATCACTTATCTACTAAATGTGTAGGTACCTACGATCGATGCCAAAGATATGCCTGCATTACTATACCTATCCTATCCTTTGAAATAAGACGGACAATGCATACACCTCTTCGACGTCGATGGCACAACATTCCTATATTATTTAATGGAGTTTATATACTTATCTAATAATATTCGTTTGAATTTTTCTTTAAGACTACCCACTTTTAATTTAGGTGTTTCTAACAACAAAGGGTATTCATTATACATTTCCAGGATCAAGTATTCTTTTGTTCTTCATGTGATCATGTAATATATAATAAGCATGGTACGCTATATTCATGGCCCGTTCACCGCTTTTGCCATATTATTCAGTCTTGCCTAAATGAATGTCCCCTCATCCCGCTCACATTGTCAATTTCTCCTCCTAGGCTTAAAACGTTGGTTGCCATATCACGCGAACTCGCGTGAAGCGGCTGTATACGTAGTGGCCGCTCACGCGAGTTCGCGTGATGATCGAATACAATATTGTCCGAGCCACAAAATTGCGGCCGTTGCGTATTGGCTTCTGATTTTTCCTTTGGCCACTAGGGAAGGGAATTACCTATTTACTAGGGGGCGTGGCCTGTGGGTAGCCATGTTTTACGAGCACTTGACAGTTCGCTCGCCGCAGCCGTACTGTGCGGGTGTGTTGTTTGTGTGGCCATCCATATAAATTCTGCATTTTCGGCTTGGCAACGAACGTGTTAATACCTAGTTACAACCCTATTGAATTAACTCCGTACCTAGAGCTCATTAAAATGTATGTACGAGCACCAGGTACGGAGTTAACTCGACCTGCTGGTTGATCACGTAACGCAATGTACGCACGTAGAGTAGATCTAAAAGTCAAATTTTATATGGAAAAATGATGTTGGATTGTCTTAGCGCGCGTTCGGAACGTTACGTTGATTACCCCTGTTGTAGTTATTCAAGTGACAGCTTTCAGTGACGAAACTCTCACTTTGCCAGTTAGTTTGTAGTTGTAAGTAAAAAGTTGAAAAAAAAAATTAATCCCTTTATGACATCGGGAATGCGTACCTATTTAAAATCTTTCAGGTATACGGTGGTATAGCCGTTTTTTCGTAGTTTAACCTTACAATTCCTACTTTATACCAAAAAAATCTTGTGGATCCGTATTATCCGAAAGATCCGGATATCCGGATCTGTTGAATTTAAATATCCGAAATATCCGGATCGGAAATATTGGCGGATCTTGCAAACCCTAAATTTTGGAGACACTGACAGCTAGCTATAAACGCTGGTCATTCACTCGCGGTCATATGTAACGATGCAATATGACTATCTACATTATCCGTTAATATTTTCATATATATGAAACACATCTCTTCGGGTAGTGACAAAGTTTAAATACTTGGGTCACATAGTTACTGAAGACCTCAATGACGACGGTGATATAGAAAGGGAGCGCAGGGCACTGGCAGTTAGGGGGAACATGATTGCTCGCAGATTTGCTCGGTGCTCGAAACAAGTTAAGGTGGCACTTTTCAAAGCCTTTTGCCAATCATTTTATGCGAGCAGTCTGTGGGTGAAATATACTCGTAAGGCTGTCAGTGCGCTGCGAGTCCAATACAACAACATTTTTAGGATGTTGATGCAGCTGCCCCGCTTTTGTAGTGCGTCAGGAATGATTGCGGAGGAGCGCACGGATGGGTTCCACGCGATCATCCGCAAGAAAGTGGCCCTGTCTGCTCTGGCGCGCTCGGAGCAGCAGCAACAGCATCCTGATAATGTTGACAAATAAATTTGACTGCTCCATTTATAATAAGTGGAGGCAGATAATGCTTGGCATATAAATATAAATTTAATTCAATTTTATTTAATATATAATACAATTTCTAATGTAATTATTCATACTAACATAGTTTAATGATGTACTGTACTAACAACTTTATGGGCTCCTGGCCTGAAATAAATAAACAATAAATAAATAAATAAACATTTTTTGTTAACAGGAGGCGGGCAATATGGCGACGTTTACGAGGCTGGTTGGAAAAAGTTTAATATCACGGTAATAATTATTTATTCTTCACTCCACTCAGCCTTTTAATTTTACCTACTTTCTTCCATGGTACATGAAAATGAAGTACACTCACGAGATTACTTTAGGACCCATTTCCTTCAAATGTTGTTAGAAGACTCACAATGCAATAAGGTCGAAAATTTCAGTTCATTAATAGCAGTGAAGTGTCCAGATAAGACAAAAATGTCTTATCGAATCGGATGGGCCCTTGAATTGATAACCTCTTTGCAAAAAGCTATCATTACGGTTTTCTAATTACGAACATGTGTCATTTTCAGACAAGAAAATTGAGAAAACTGACATTTTCACGAAATATAATTTGCAAATAACAAATGTGGCCGGAGTGGACGGGGCCAAAAAGACGAGTGACAATTAGTCGGAAAAAATCGGAAACGATCGTTTGACTCGTTGCGCCCGGTTGACGTCACTGAGCGGTTGTCCCTAGACACGTGTAAACGTAACTTGTCTATGGCAAACTTTATGTTATGACACTACATTAAAATATTGGCTCTGAATGTCTTCAGTCCCAAATTAAAGCTCGTGAACAGTCACGAGCTTTAATGTGGGACCCACCTAAGGTGGAATATCGTATAGCAAACTGAAGACATTTAGAGCCAATATTTTAACCTTTAATTACCGAGGTGGTTTTTGAGTGGCACTAACACCGAGGTACTGTCTGACAGACGCCATATTTCAACTCGATTTTAAAAAATCCTATTAACATGCGAGTATTATCAAAGCTTATAAACTAGTTGGGTAATTATATTAGGTAATTCAAAATGGGATAAAAAACACTGAATAACTTCAATCATGCTAACAATATTTTTTTAATTATGAGGCGACATTTTTGATATGCTAAATTTCCGGACTTGGTTCAGTCTTATTTTTTACTAAAATTATGAAGATATTATCAATAAAACAAAAATATCTTTTGATTATAAGATGTTTCATCATATTAAATAAATGAAAAGCTCCTAACTTTAAACATAAAAAACTGACATCATATGATTTAGGCATATTTTTACTGAACAAATTGGTAGTTCCTAATGATACTAACTTCCTACGGGTAATTAATAATATGTAGCGAGCAGAACCTTATACTGACAGTAAGCCTTACCTGTTTTTTTCTTAGAATTTTATATTAAAAAAAATAAAGCTCAAACTTAAAAGATGACGTCACGACTAGGATACACGATAATTACTATAGAGTCACAAACACTAACACCGAGGTGACATCCAGGAGACGTGCATATTTTTTGTACATAAACACCGTGGTGGCGTCTGTGAGACGTCGATCGCTCCGTAACCGACTCGTGCGCACTCGCCGCGGTTACGGTCTTGGCTGCGTCTAGAGGACCCCAAAAAAGGAAGCTAGCGGAAAGGATAGCTACAGACGCCACACATACGCAAAAATATTTTCGAAATGAAAGTGGTGACGTCTGTGAGACGTATACCACGGTAGTTAAAGGTTAATGTAGTATCATAACATAAAGTTTGCCATAGACAAGTTACGTTAACTCCCCGTTAGTGATGTCAACTCCCTTTGTCTCTGTTGTCTTTTGTGTAGTGAATAAATGTCTTCTTTCTTTCTTTAAGTATTCTTTCCGGGTACCAGACCTTTTGTGACAGTTAGAACGCCTTAAATGACCCCATTTTAACCCCCGACGAAGATGAGAGGAGTTAAGTTTGACATGTGTATCTGTAATGTGTAGCATCGAAGCTGTTAAGGGATGAATCAATTTGAGTGTGTTTTTAAATCGAAAGTCTTGTTTAAAGAGAACCGCAACAGACTCTGATGACGTAGTGTCACTGGCGTCAAGAGCTGTCACGGGAAGATTATACCAGGTTTTTGTCAGCCCTGCTTACTACAAACATACCATACGGCTTCCATGAAATAACGATTAAATTAGTGAAATGTCTGCAAACTTAGAAGTAATAATAATTCCTGAGCCTATGTCCATTCAAAAGGTCAATTCTATATACACGTAAAAGAATTTCTGAAATCTAATGAGTGGTAAGTCACCGGCATCAATATACGATGGATCGAAAACCGCAAAAATATCTGACGCGCTCTAACGGCTCTAGGAATAAGAATTGTATCAGATATTTTTGCGGCCTTTGTTCCATCATATATTAATGCCGGTGACTTATTGTAATCACTTCATAGTATAAAACAAAGTCGCTTCCCGCTGTCTGTCTGTCTGTATGTCCCTATGTATGCTTAGATCTTTAAAACTACGCAACGGATTTTGATGTGGTTTTTTTTATAGATAGAGTGATTCAAGAGGATGGTTTATATGTATAATACATGCATGTATTATACATATAAACCCGTGCGAAGCTGGGGCCGGTCGCTAGTAATAGTAATATACCATTTCCAAATCCCCAGGTCGCAGTGAAAACCCTAAAAGACGACACAATGGCGCTCAAAGACTTCCTCGAAGAGGCCGCCATCATGAAGGAGATGCGTCACCGGAACCTCGTCAAGCTGCTCGGAGTGTGTACCCGGGAACCGCCGTTCTACATCATCACCGAGTTCATGTCGCGCGGGAACCTGCTGGATTACTTGAGGAACGGGAACAGGCAGCAGATCGACGCGGTCGTGCTGATGTATATGGCCACGCAGATAGCGGAGGGGATGAGCTATTTGGAGAGCAGGAGCTTTATACACAGGTGGGTGAGCTCATGGGTCATTGGGGTCACGAGCCCCATACTTTCTTTGCTTTTGAGACCTGTCACGGGTCGTCATTTGGGTCGCGACAGTCATGTGTCATCGATCATCATGCATTAACTACATACCGGCGTTTCAAACCCTTTCCAGTGCTCATGGTCAGAGGGTATACATACAGTCGAGTTCTCCAATATCTGTACAGACAACCTTTCAAAAATATATGTACACAGTCTTTATTGTTACTAACATAAGACGCATGTGTAGATATTTTTGAATGGTCGTCTGTATAGATATCGGAGAACTCAACTGTACCCGTTGACCACGATTATTTTTTTTTATTTTATGAGTAAATAGCTTTTGCCCGTGATTCAAACTGTCTCCATAACAAATTTCATCTCAATCGGTTCTGCGGTTTAAGCCTGAAAAGGTAACAGACAGAGTTACTTTGGCATGTATAAATATGAGTATGGATACTCACGGAAACAGAAGCCAATATTAAGTATTTTCTCGAGCTTTCCGCATTTTATTCTCGTGGAATACCCCGGACAATAGACTCTGCAATATTCCCTTCACATGTGATATCAAATTAGGTGTTTACTGGTGTTACGTGATCCTTAATTACAAACTTTCTATTAACTTGCAAAGTATGTGCCTAACTGTGTAACTATGTCTGTAACTGTTTGTTCGGGTGGAATCTTGCAACTCAATTTTGAAGCAGATATCTTCAACCGATTGAGCTGAAATTTTGGGTAAAAGTATATAGTTCGGATTACAATTCAATATTATACTCTAGCCGCCCAAATGCCTATTTAATAGCATCCTCCCCTTCAATGGAATTTATGTCATTTTTAATTGGAACAGAGTTGCATTTGTTTTGTTTCGTTCGATTTTAACACAAAACAAACTCTACTCTGCTAAAGCAATACTTTTGATTGAAATTTCATTGCCAATTTTTCGAGTATGGTGGGCCGCTAGAGGATGAGGTACCATCGAGCTGATCTGACGATGGAGACAGAAGGTGGCCATGAGAATTCAGTACTTAACCGACGTAACCCTGTTGCGTTTGAGCTCGGTAGAATCGTCTCAATGAGTAGTTGATGACGGTATACAGAAGAGTACAGTCGGCAATAAAAGCTAAAATGTTTTTTTGCCAGAAACTTATTAGTTATACTAATGTTTTGTTCGCAGGGACCTCGCCGCCCGTAACTGCCTAGTCGGCGAGAGCCACCTAGTCAAAGTAGCCGACTTCGGCCTAGCCCGGCTCATGAGAGACGACACATACACCGCCCACGCCGGAGCCAAGTTCCCAATCAAATGGACGGCCCCTGAGGGCTTGGCGTACAACACCTTTAGCACCAAGTCTGATGTCTGGGCGTTCGGGATTCTACTATGGGAGATCGCCACGTATGGCATGTCACCGTATCCTGGTGTCGACTTGGCTGACGTCTATCATATGCTTGAAAAGGTTAGCATTATTCAATACTTTGTGTTTTTTTTCACCTAGAGGCATTTGTGAACCCAAATGGCAGCACTGAGAAATTAAAATCTCCATATACAATAATAAAGGTAGTTCTATCACTTGTGTCACTTGCTAGTGTCAATTCATTCATCAAGCGGACGGCACCTGACTGCTTGGTGTATAACACCTTTAGTACCAAGTCTGATGTCTGGGCCTTCGGGATTCTGCTATGGGAGATGGCATGTCACCATATCGATTTGGTTGACTTCTATCATATGCTTGAAAAGGTTTGTATTCTTGTGTTTACTTTTTTGTTCAATCCATGATGCTGGGGGCATTTGTGAACCCAAATGGCAGTCGTGAGAAACAAAAATCTCCGTATGCAGTAATGAAGGTGGTTTTATCCCTTTGTCACTTGCTCGTGCCAAGTTATCTATCAAGTGGACGGCCTGGAAGTCAGCATCAAAAGTAGTTACGCAAATGAAGACGTCAAAAGTCTTTATTAAAAGGGAATAAGAGCTTTTGACGTCCTTGATTGCGTTAGTACATTTCACCACAAAACATTCACTTCCTGTTTGTAACAAACAGGAAGTGAATGCTCCCAAAACAAATATGATTTTATTCAAATATCGAGAATGATGCGTCTGTAATTTTAAAGTTACACCTTTAGTTTTCCTGGCTTACTACGGTATTATGCTAAGTTTAATGTTTTTCGTGTTGTTCTTTTTCGAGAGACGAACCAAAACGACGCCAAGAAATCTAATTTAAGCCCTTTTTAGGGTTCCGTAGCCAAAATGGCAAAAACGGAACCCTTATAGTTTTGTCATGTCCGTCTGTCCGTATGTCACAGGCATTTTACTCGAAAACTGGTGTATTTGAATAAAATTTGGAGGATAGGTGTATTTTGTTAGCCGCTACATAGTTCTGTAATAAAATTCGTAAAAATATTTTTTTAGGGGTGCTCCCCATACATGTAATAGACCAGCGGCTGAACAAAAATGGGTTTTGATAACATTAAAGTTTTTTCTTTTTTGATATGTCATTGGAGGCATGTTAAATAATACTTATACAAAAAGTTAGAAGTTTTTAGGTTCGGCTTTCGGTTATATTGAAATATTTTAATTTTAGCCAAGAACTATGTAAATATAGAATTAGAGTTACAAAAAACTGTAACATATCCAATAACACTTTAGTTTCTTTAAAATAATCTGTTTTTAGAAGTCTGGAACATCTGCATTTTGGTGAACAAAAAAATGCAAATAATTTTGCAAATAAAGAATTAGAGTAGCTGATATTGTAAAATTATGATGTAATCGATCCACTTAATATACTGGAAAAAAGTTAGATGTGTAGACCATTGGCTTGTGTAGATATTTATTTCTGGTTAAGCAGTATAGCCAATATTGAATTAGAGTTTGTAGAGTTAATAATAAACGGTCTTGACAATGATCTCAGTTACCAAACAAAAGTTTAGAAATATAGAATCACGGCGACACTAAATACTGATATGTATAGGTAAGCATTCCGTGCCTATATTACTACGTTTCAAACGCGCTGTATTGTATGCGCGCGCCGTGCTGTGCGCTGTGGTGCTGTGGCACCAGGCAGCGATCAGCGGTGGCGGGGCAGCGGGGTGCCATTAACTCATCCATAAAAAAAACCGCAAAGCATGTTTTAAACTAATATCAATGGAAATTGTTATTTTGTTTTAAGTACGCTAATAGAAATACAATGAAGAAACTTACCCTTATTTATTACTATACTAGGAATTGCCCGCGGTTTCGTCAGCGTTAAGTCCATTATAAAGTAGGTTTTTACTTATAGTTTTATGTTAAAGTAAGTATTGGTGGCTTACACAATGGTAACAAATAACAAAAATACAACTTTTTACAACAAAATTATAATTGCAACATTTGCAAATCATTCATATTTGTAATTGTAGGTATATACATAATAACTAGGGTACGGACAAGTGGCGGCAAATTTCACACAGAAGGTAGTAGAGTCGCCTTGATATTTTTATTTCTGTGAATGTGAATGATTTATTTCTCTTAATTCTTTTTTATTCTCTTGCGACTAAATATTAAGTTTTTGAAATGAAAATGTACATGTATTTACATTTTATGTTTAAAGAACTTTATTGTTCATAAAGAATCAACATATTTCACTTACATGAGAAAAGTTATAAGTTAATACTAAATTTAAGCATACAGTGTTAACAATTGTACAAAAATCATAGTGGGTAGACATGCATTATAATACGGGGTATATTATTCAAACGGGGCAGTGAGGGAATATCCGAAACTATAAGATATACGGAAATTTGCTCTAAGGAGTTACGAGACCGATTTTAGAAAAAATCAAAACTGCATTCAAAGATTTTCAAAAAAGCCTCATACACAGCCGGGAATCGAACCCGGTCAAATCTGTCTAAAAATCAGAGTGCGTTATTTTGCGTAAATTATTAGTGTAATGTAAGGAAGAATTGGTGCTAAGGAACCCTGTATCTACAATCCCAGGAAGATGCTGAATTTCAAAGTTTAATGTACGGAAATGGATCTCCCCGCACAAACAGTGTACCTACCTACAATGGGTAAGTATGGGAATTATATATTTTTTACAGCTTTGAAAAGATTGGTGTAAATAATGAAAATAAATTAAAAAAAAACACGAATTTACCAATTTTGTCTAGTTTCAGACGCCACAGTTATTCTCCCCATACTTACTAAGGAGCTTAGTATGGGGAAATCCATTTTCGTACATCAAAGTATGAAATTAGGCATTTTCCTGTGATTTTAGATACAGGGTTCCTTAGGAACAATTGTCCCTTACAATTCCGGACTTTCGAAATTCCGGAATCTCGGGCAATGTTTCCGATATTACAATTCCGGAATTGGTACACTCAGAATATCGGAAATTCCGGAACTGGATTTTATGTATTTCCAGAATTTATGACTGTTTATTTTCATAGTTTACCATAAACTGGATAAGTCTCGACACTCCTAAGAGCAAATTTTCGTATCTCTTATAGTTTCGGATTTTCCCTCACTGCCCCGTTTGAATAATACAACCTTTATATTACGCTAAAGTTCGGATGCCTTGTTGCGGCGATAACGGCGATTTTTGTTTAAGTTATCTTTCCACAAAAATTTCAATCTTTCGTCTGCTTACAGACTACAGATGCCATTGTGTTGGCATTTACGACTTTGTACGCTAACACATCTGCCCTTCTTATTGCAAACGCAGTACTTGCATATGGTGGTTTCGAGATAAACGCGGTAAACATATTTTTTGGTATCTATACAACAAATCTATGTTATACAACTTTTGAAGTGTGTGTACTGAAAAATTGTTAAAAAAATAAATCTTTCGATTTAAATATTTTTTACTTTACTGCCTTATTTATATAAAATACGCAGTTCTGCATTTTCATCAACTATATGGGTTAACAGTTAGGCCTATGTCCAGCAGTGGACGTCTTTCGGCTGATATGATGATCTGGGTTTGCAGGCATTACAGTATGACTAAGGCTTAATGCAGTATTTGTGTTTATTACTGCAAAATCACCTAGCACGTGTTCAATACTGCGTTTCTAGTTCGCAATCATGCTCTATTTTCATACCTAGTAATAAATAGGTGTTGGTAAGATTTAACTTCAGACAAATATTGAAGTGACGAAGAGACGAAATAAAATTGATTTTAGGTAGGTACTAGAAAAAATTAATATTTTTCTTATCAGCGTATCAAATTATTATTTTTAATAGTCTATAAAATGTGTTTTAGGAACATTTTTTATTAGAGTCTATTAATATAAAACACCTCCACTCATCAAGCCATCAATCACTCTTTTGAATTATACAAGGTGTAAATCAAGTGCGAATATTTCACTCTGATTTGCTAGCACGAAATGCGGCACTGTACCGTGTGGCTTCGGTGCATGCGTAGCTTTATGTTACTCTCGAATACCTCTCGATACTCTTAAGCGCAGCACTGTGGAATAAGTACTGCGTTTAAGTACTTTTAGCGTGGCTAGAGTAGCTCTTTGGTTTTCTCGCTAAACTCAAACGCAGTAATTTTGAATACTGCGTTTGGCTTTAGTTAGTATTCGCTGCAAAAAAGTTATATGCCTAATGAATCTGCAGTAAACGTAGCAAGTACTTCACAACCTTCTAGCACATGCTGAATGCTGTAGATCTTGAAAGAAAGAAAGAAAGAAAGAAATATTTTAATAACAATTGCTACAAGTCAGGATACAATATTTACGAATATTTATTTATATATGTCAAACTATATTATATTTTATACCTTTAAATTATCATTGGTATACTAAAGAATTCTTCGTACGAATAGAATGACTCCTGCGTCAACCAATTTTTCAGTCTGACCCTGAATGCTGCGGTGGAAGTTGCATCTCTTACGGAGTCTGGCAGGCGATTGTAAATAGAGGGGCCTACAAAGTACGCGGATCGCTCTGACTTGGCAAGTCTGTGTGATTCGGCGATCAGCCTTTTATGGTGTCTATTACTGCGCAGGTTGTAGTTTGTGTTAATGCCTCTTGTTAGCAAAAGTAATATTTTTGTGAAAGTACTGCGTTTTTGGTTAGATAAGAAACATGTTTGAAATATAAAAAAAGACCTGAATTTTTTTTTTAGGCTTGTGATGTCATTTTTGCAGAAAAGTGAAAATCTCAAAAATGACTACTGCGAGTACAATTATCGGGGCCTTTGGCCACATTATCAAATGTTTCGTGTACTGCAACTACTGCAAGCCATAAATTGCAATAAAATATATTTAAAATACTTAATATAATTTGGATATATTTTTATTTTTGATATCCAAATTACATTATAGTTTAATACTCTAAAAATATAAATTAATTAAATAATGTATTCATTCAACCGTAAAAAGTTAATAAAAAGCAACGACTCCATTTTACTCCCTGTGCGAACTTTGCCAACACTTTTGTCCGGACGCTACTAATAACAATTTTAAATTAACTTCTGTAACTTCAAATTATTCCATGCAGATTTTTTCATAAAATAACAGTATCTGTAATTTTTTATTGTACATAATAAAAATAGCTAAAGTAATGTTACATCTTATAGTTTTTGACATAGCTATAATAAAAAATCTTCCTTTTCACCCGCTTTTCCAAACATTGAATATCTCCGAAACATAAAACCGCCTTATGGTACCTTTACCCGTGGACCATCACTAATATTGTAACAGTGCTGTAATACGTATTTTCCTGAAGGAAGGTTTTCAAAAACTATTTTGGTTAGTTTTTTGAATGAGCTGTTTAAATAGACGATTTTTATAACAAATTTTCATTTGAATCTGGCCACTTTAATTTTTTTCTACATATGTTTTACTATGCTCGAATCTGGGTTTTGCCCCCAAAAAAATCTCATAAACTATACATAAAAAGTTTTTGCGCCTTCACTATTTTAAACATATAAATACGAAAAATGTTTTTTTTTTTAAATGCGGCAGAACGGGGGCGCGCGGGCGGGGCGAGGGATACCTAGCAAGCGATAGCTCGCAAGGTCGACTAAGATCTACCGCATGCGCCGTAGCTACAACTTGTAGCGCGGCTTGGTTTTCGCGCCTTTAATAATATGCGTTTATGATGCAAATGCACAGAAATTTCTTACTTTCCATAATATGGCTGCATATATTATTTTATAGTATTAGACTTATTTTTATAGACTCTAATTCAATATTAGATCTTACAGGACAAAAAATGCGTATTAATTTTAAAGCTTTTATCTTATTCCTCTAAACTTTTGGCTTTGTCTATTAACTTAAGAATTTAGAGATATTGTTGTGGATTTTTAAAACTCTAATTCAATATCGACTAAATTATAAGCTAATTCTGGTTTGACGTAGTCGCGGGTGTTTTTTTTTTCTAAATACTTAACGGTGTAAAGCGTCATACATATTCTAAACGATGAAGCTTAAACTTTGCACTTTAATTAAATATTCACAAATCATCAATAAAAATAAATAAATACCTAATTTATATCTAACCCTCGTTCTAACTTTTCTTCATATAATACAAATATGCTTGAAAATAAGTCATATGGCATATAAGCATAACTTTTCCGACTTTAGAATTATCAAAACTTCTAGGGCCAAAATCTGGTTCCACTACTGAGCTATAACTGTACGTCTTAAAAATAAAAAAAACATTGTATGTCCACGTGTGGCACATCAATCGATAGGCCTTTCAAAATAAATATAAGGTTTCTTAGCAATTTATTTGATTGAGTGAATATAGTCCGAGATAATCGCCCCAAAAGTCATAAAAATTGTGTCCAAACGGTGTATTAAAAAAAATAAAAAGAAATATAGAAATAGCGCTTATTAAATTCTTTTACCGAAAAGTATTTTGAACAAGATCGGTTAAAAGGTTTTAGAGATATTGTTGAAAAACTGCCTTCCCTGCGGAAAAGGACGTTAGTGCCGTAGGATTTCTGTGACGATACGACCTTTTTAATAGGCACGGAACCCTTCGTTGTGCGTGGTTCGACATGCACTTGGCCGGTTTTTTTACTTCTTCCAAACACGCTCACCATAACTCTTCTCAAATCAATCCAAGAACGACCAAGTCTAACCCAATAAAGTCATCGGCGACTGTAACAGTAAAGTGGTCACCTAATCCTAAATATTGGCTTGGTTAATAGTGAAGTTAGTAAACATAACGGCCTCCGTAGCCCAGTGGGTAGTGACTCTGCCTACGAAGCTGGAGGTCCCGGGTTCGAATCCCGGTCAGGGCATTTATTTGTGTGTTTATCACGAATATTTGTTCCTGAGTTATGGATGTTATATATGTATATAAGTATCTATATGTATTTATCTATTATATATATCATCGCCTAGTACCCACAACACAAGCCTTATTGAGCTTACCGTGGGCCTAGGTTGATTTGTGTAAGATTGTCCCGTAATATTTATTTATTTATTTTATTTATTTATTTATGGTATGTGTGTAAATTGTCCCCACATTAGGCTACCTAAACGACTAAATATTTACCTAATTATATATTGGTAACTAGCTTACCTTTCACAATTGAATTTTGAATAGGTACCTATGTAATTCTTGGTTTGAAGATTTTTTTATACCACGATGGTGGGAAACAAACATATGGCCTAACTCAGTGTTTTTCAACCTTTTTCATGGCGCGACCCCCCTAGAGTAAGAATCCAAGCAGCCGCGAACCCCCTGGGGGTCGCGACCCACAGGTTGAAAAACACTGGCCTAACTGATAGTAAGCCGACGCCGTCGCTCATGGACGCTTGTAGTCGGTAAGCCCACTCCCAATACAGCTACGTCTCATGACAACACGATAAATTGCATGGCAGCAGGTCGAGAAAATTGTGGCACGAGCAAGAATCAAAAGATTATCGCACCTATTGGCCGAAAGTCTGGAAAATCCTTCACTTCCGGTAAAATATTTAAAAGAGGTATATTTACGTCGTACTTGGCAGACCGAGAGAAAGCTCACCATCTTTGGCACTGTCTGCCAAGTGGCCCGAAGTACTTTGTTTGGTTTACTCTCTCTACGATTAAATGGCTTTAAATGATGCCACACGTCTCGTACTGTTGTCACATGACGTAAATTACCCTTAAAATTTTGACCGGAAGTGAAAGATTTTTCAAACTTTCGGCCAATTTCTTCTGATCCTTGCTCAGCACAACTTTCTCGGCCTGCTGCCATGCATTTTATCGTGTTGTCATGGGACGTAGGTATATTGGGAGTGGGGGTCAGGGTATAGCAAAGGGGGCGCAACCATATGTAAGTGTTTGGGGGGGGGGGGGGTTGTTTAGGGGGGGGTTGTGGCCGGTTTTTAGACTTAAAAAAATTCTAAGTTTTTTAAGGGTGGCCGGTTTTTGGACTTAAAAAAATTCTCATAGTTTTTTTAAATTTTCATTTTTGTTTAATTTTCTTTTCCTATCATAAAAAATGCGAAAAGATAAGCATGTTTTATACTTTCAACTTTTTCTCTCAAATCGGTATTTACCGAGATAATTGTGTTCGAAAGTATCTGTATGCTGTGACGGTTGTACTTGTCGTATAAAGTCGGTTCTGGCTGCCGCGGCACGCTCGCTTCGCTCGCTCGGCTCGCGCGCTGTATGGTCGCAGTTCTTCCTAACACTCCTCCTCGCTTCGCTCGTCGTCGTACCTACACCGACCTGCCTTAGAGTATAACCGCTCACAACCTCGTGATTCGGCAGCATAATTATGAATGCAGGCATGATTATGAAGCGAGACTAGATTCGGACTTTCGCTGCCTAATATCATACAATATAAAATGCCATCATTGAAAATTTTACATTGTACAGTTCGTCATTTATCTCGGTAATTATTAAGATTAGAGAAAAGTTGCCCATACAAAACATGTTTATTTTAGCGTCTTCTATACGATGGCATCATAAAAAATAGGTGTCATAATAACACCACCCCCATCAAATTTTTTTTAAGTCCCGCGCCCCCTTTGATATACCCCAACCGGAGTGGTCTTACGGACTATTGGGACACCAGAAAAATCATAACATAATAGCGCTGCCGACCCTTTATTGGCAATTCAATGTTCTATATTGATTTATTTTTATATTATTCAAGGAAATTGTACTACGTATTAAGACAGCACATTTTACACTGAAGATGTTCGAATGAAAAACAACATGTCAATAATAATAATGATAATTTTATTGCAACACAGTTTGAGGCAAGACTTAACATATACAAACATACGAACAATTAGTATCAACTATGGGTTTCAAACGTAAATAATCAGAGAAAGGGAATTCGGAAACCATGAGAGATAAAAAATTGTTTGTTGGAAAACTTCTTTTCTATAAAATGTCTATGTCCGTAACTAAAAATTCGCCTATCTTGTGTATTTTTAGATTTTCCCTCACTTGACTTATTGGTAAGCTCATACTGTATACCTTTTGTTCTATCTTAGACTAAAATATACTAAACTAAGCCAACTTTAAGAGGGCTCTCATGATTATTTAATTTTAAAGATATATATTTAAAAAAGGAGGCCGCTATACACTGTATTTCGTATTTTCGTATTTAAATAAGTACCTTGTGAATACGTCAAGCTAGTTTTTACGTTGTTGAATTCGTCGATCTATGAACTGAAAAGAAAAACGGCTTTAACGGCCCGTTTTAAATTTGGACGCATAGATTGACGAATCCAGCAACTTAAAAACTATTCAATAGATACTTAAATAAAAAATACAGTAGGTAGTCGCCTCCTTTTTAAAATATCTATCGTTAAATTTAAATAAACACAATTATTGACCAGTGGCGCTAGTGTGCACATGAACGCCCTCATAAGCGTTTTTTTGGTATATCATTTATTCACGCACCTTACACATGATTTAGGATTTAAAAAATGATCGTTATGCATCTACAGTTGCCATAATCGATTTGAGGATGTGCCAAAGTCAGTAACTTTGGTTGTCAGACGCAAGTTAATATCAGAGGCGGCGCGTGTAAATTTTCGACGGGCAACCCAGAACAAAAAAGTTATGAAAAAGTCTAGGTAGGTATATAACTGCAGGCTTGCCTAAAAATCAACAGCCGCCCAAAGGCCTATTAAAAGGCCTTCTCTAGGTTTAGAAGAGATTTTAGACAAAGTTGCACATTTGTTTCGTTCGATTTTGAAACAAAACACACTACCCTATTTCCCATAGTTGATTCAAATGCTATTGCCAATTATCGTATGGTGGGCTAGAAGGTAATCAACTAATTCAAACTTAACAGATAGAAGCACACATATGCCTATTGCACAGCGAACATCAAGGGCACCTTTTAATCCTAAAATTGACAGAGTATCTAAAAATGCACATATTTTTTTTGTCACATTTTTGCATTTTTTTCTAGAACGACTTTTTGCGCTTCTTTTTTTCTTTACAGCGCAAACAAAACTTGAACGCACGTTCTTGTTTTATTTTGCCAATTTTAGGGTTAAAAGGTTTCCTCTTCAATTAAATTTATACATTCTAAATTGGAACCAAGCTGCATTTTTGTTTTCTTCGATTTTAAAACGAAACACACTACCCAATTTCCTATAGTTGATTCAAACTTCATTGCCAATTCTCGTATGGGGGCAATCAACTCATTCAAACTTAACATATAGAAGCACACAGATGCCTATTGCACAGGGAACACCTAGGGCGTGCGACAGAGATTCGCGAAAATATCTCGGAAGCGGCCAGCTCTTTGCCTAGCTTGTTGCACATCGAGTGTGTGACTGTGTTCTTGCTGAAATCCTTGGCGGGGACGCAGGTTCGCGCCCGGATTGGGCCGATATCGGCGCCGGTTTCCACTGGAAATCGTAATACCAAGTTGCTGTATTGTCATCGTCATCTGTATCATAATATTTACAATACATACTTACAAAATTTCGATTCGGATCGAAGTGGGTGAAAATAGACTGGCACGATTTGATGATATTGTTACGAGTACATACATTCATACGAGTTAGTAGGTAAGTATATCGTTACAAACATACTTACTCGTAGCAACATTGTATTGTGAACAGCGATCACTTCGCCAAGTATTTCAAAAAGCTTTCGGTTTCTAGCCTTAGGGTAAATACCCACCATATATTTGACACCTCGCATGCTTGGCAGCAAAGATAGTAACCGGTTACGAACTAACCGGGATTTAAATAGGTTAAACCGGTTAATTATTTAGGTTACGTTCGAACGAATTGATTTGGGAATGTCATTTCGAAGCGCTCCCGATCCGGTTACTCGGTTTTTGGAAACGGGATCAATGGCAGTCGATTCGTTCCTGCTTTGCCGACGCGCTAGTTGCCGCTCCTAGCGTCGACCGTCGAGCGGTCATTAATAGCTTATACGGAGGGAGCGCTTTTTGAACCGGTAAATGGATTTCGTTCCCTGTTTGGGCTCAGAGATATTAACCGGTTAGAGCGATGCTTTGCGAGAATAACCTTTCTCATGGGTTAGGCTCTCTAAGTGTAGCTCTAAGCGCTCTAATCCCTGCTTGGCTGCTAGGTGTCAACTATATGGAAACACTTCTTCGAACTGCTCTGACATTGACATTTATCCAGGGAGTGCGCTTCGCTGTCTTATGATATGTGAGATTTAGTATGTACATAATCAAATTAGACTTACCAAGTTTGGCGTTTTCCGCCGTGATGATCAGGCATAGAAACGCCATCCCGGGTATGTAGCAGTCAATGTTAGGAACCTGGAATCGAGTTTTATCCGTTAAATTGACAAAAAATAGCGGAGGTCCATAGTTCAAGCTTCATAGGAAGTTCATATCATAAGTTAAGTCGTATAAAACTGAGCGCGTCTCGCCATCAAACTTAACACTTTGGCGAGAATATAAATGTTTAGTAAGTTGTAATTTGAATATATACATAAATAAAAAAAAATGCCTCTCCTGATATATACTTACAGGGTCTTACAAAATACCCGTAAAGAGGAAAGGGGGTTAAATGGTCCCTTATAAAGAGTCTATTTACAAAATTTGAAAACCGTAGTATCGCACTAAGTATGACTTACCGCCAAAATGAATAAAAAAAAGAATTTGAACATTTTTTACGGAGTGTTTGTTGTAGAACACGTTGTAGAACAGTCGAAACAAGTCTGGCCGGGAAAAATACAAAAAGTATGTCAAGCCGGCTTGACGCTGTCAAATTAAGGGTTTTAACTAGCGTTTGCCCATTTTCATCGGCGTTAAGTGCTAGGCAACCTTGTACCCCCGATTTCAGGGCTCGGCCCCATGGCGGCGCGGTTGTTAAAGTATGACGTCACACGTTGCGATTCATATTATCGCTGTATGGAAAATCAAGTAAATTGCTGTTTTGGTCGCGAAATACTGCGTTTAAGTCCATATTTGTCGTACAATTTTGTTTCTATAAAAGCGTAAGGATTGTATAGATAGCTTTACATTTACTCTTGGACAATAAAAAAAATTGCATATGTTTCTAAACTTTCAAGGTCCATATCTTTTTATGATTTTTCATCACAGTTGCTCATGAATGGTGTTATTCCATGCATGTATACAGAAGGACAATGGCCTAAATTGTTCCCGCGGGAATAATGGTCCCAGGGGAGTAATGAGCTTGTGTGTGATCTGATTGGTTTAAGCAAATCTAGACAGCCGCGCGCTACAAGAATTCTGTTCTGTGATTGGTTGAAAATAAAATCGAGCAGGCCATGCGCTGTAAGAATACTGCTCTGTGGCGGTTGGTTGAAATATTGAAGCTACGCGCTCCACTCCCACTGATGAAGTGAAGTTGTCAATTTCATCAATTTTTGATTGGTGCGCTTGTATAAAACAGACTTTTTCTGTCTTTTGTAGTTATTTATTTCCTCGCGACTGTGATGAAAAATATTGTGTATAACAGGGGCGTACGAATATTGCAAACTCGAGTCATCATAAGCCCTAGGCCTCCGGCGTCGGGCTTCTGATAGACTCTCGTTTGCAATATTCCTCTTACGCCCCTTATTAAACAATGTGCTATTAATTATATTTTATAATTTATACTTTATTACAATAATTTGATGGTTTACTATCCATTTAGCAACACTACGTTGTCAATTTTAACATGACGCAACTACCCTATTATACTGTACCTATGGCCGCAGGTGGTCTGGCCTTTAGATCAGCGCGATGAGCATTCGTAATTCTTTTTTAGGTTTCCGTAGCCAAATGGCAAAAAACGGAACCCTTATAGATTCGTCATGTTCGTCCGTCTGTCTGTCTGTCTGTCGGTCCGTCCGTATGTCACAGCCACTTTTTTCCTAAACTATAAGAGCTATACTGTTGAACCTTGGTAAGTAGATGTATTCTGTGAACCGCATTAAGATTTTCACACAAAAATCGAAAAAAAACATTAAGTTTTAGGGGTCCCCATACTCAGAACTGAAACTCAAAAAAATTTTTTTCATCAAACCCATACGTGTGGGGTATCTATGGATAGGTCTTCAAAAATGATATTGAGGTTTCTGATATAATTTTTTTTCTAAACTGAATAGTTTGCGCGAGAGACACTTCCAAAGTGGTAAAATGTGTGTCCCCCCCCCCCTGTAACTTCTAAAATAAGAGAATGATAAAACTAAAAAAAATATATGATGTACATTACCATGCAAACTTCCACCGAAAATTGGTTTGAACGAGATCTAGTAAGTCGTTTTTTTTAATACGTCATAAATCGTAAACCGCAATTTATTTCACGGAACCCTTCATGTGCGAGTCCGACTCGCACTTGGCCGCTTTTTTATATTTTCTTTCTTTCTTTCTTTCTAATATACTTACGGTGACATTGGCGTGTTCCGGATGGTCCGGGTCCCAGCAGCCGGGGTGGTCGTAGGACAGGCAGTTGTAGCACTGCAGCCCTTTCACTGTGGCCGGTATAGTCTTGGAGCCCTTCCTCGGTATTAGTGGTTTCTTGTGCCGGTCCTTCTTGCCTGGACATAGAGGGTTATTTATAGTGAGCACTCATCAGTATTCAGCATTTAGGATATAATTGTGAAAAAATACTGTTTTACTTTTAGTGAACTGTTTAATGAGCATTTTCCAAATTAATGTCACGTTGTTAAGAACTTTTATTTGTACAATTTAATTCGTGCCACTACGTCACGAAAATTAGCCACGCATATATATATATATACGGGTAAAATACGTGACGTAGTGGAACGAATAAAATTTTACTAATCAAAGTTCTTAACAACGTGACATTTATTTGGAAAAAGCTCTGATACGAATGATTCGTTATAATATAATTGGGAACTTGCATGTGACTTCAATGTTGAATAAATTGTACTCAATCGAGGCGGATATACATAGAAAGATAGAAATATTATACAAAAGAGAAAATAAAGTAAAAAACTATTGCATTCGTTTTATCTCACGTTAAAATTACGAAAAAGAATTTATTATTTCTTCGTTAAAATTACATAACAGTTAGACAGAATATTGAATTAGAAATGATATGATATGTATGACAAGTACAGACTTAAACGCACATTTTGTGGAGATAACTGCAAATGAATGACTTAATCCATAGTAAAAGCGTCGAAAATATGAGTTGTGACGTCATAGTATAAGCCCGTTTACTATAGAGCGTATATTCGGTGGGTGCCGGCGGCGCGTGCAGATTTCAAATTCATAATATATAACATCAGAAAAATAAATCATAAGAAAGTTTTAAGGACCGTATACCGTATCGGAAAGAAAAACACAACTTCAAAATGGTATTATTTTTATTCTGTGTGAAAACTGATAATGAAACAAATAGAAACTGAAAAATAAGGTCTTTATAAAAAAAATGTTTTGAATAAATTGGTCGTATTACATATATATTGCCTGCAACCTAACTTTATTTTTGATGTGTCGCATTCAATTCTGGACGATCACTTTTGACACATTTGATGATGCCCTGTTCCACTTTTTTTCAAAGTTTTCAACTGAGGTGGCAGTTTCGACGTTTTTTTAGAGGTGTCGTTTCATGATAGACCAATATCGCTCAATTGGGTGAACTTCTGGGCAATTGGGAGGGTTCATCTCCTTATCCACTACTTCTACCTTATCGGCTTTATACCATTCCTTCGTTGTTTTAGAGTAATGACAAGAAACCAAGTCTGGCCAAAATGCTTCCTGTGCTTCTTTATTAGTGGTAGTAATCTTCTCTGTAAGCACTCGTCACTGTATACCGTAGCGTTCAGTCCATGTAGTGAAGGATTGCGATCGCATACCGCATTGAAAAATCGCTTGCCACACTAATACTTTTTTGCCGAATTTCTCGATGTTGATGGCCTTATGTTTTCGAGTAACCTTCTATAAGCCGGCACCGTAATAAATTGAGGTCCTGGTAAGGCTTTAAAGTCCAATTTGCAATAGGTCTCATCATCCATTACAATGGACTGATTTTTCTTGTCCAATAGATATACGGTCGTATAATTTCCTTGCCAGTTTTCTGACAGCTATTGTTTTATTTTCATCTCGTTTTGGTTGTTTTCGTTTTTTAGGTTGCATCTTAGTTTAGCCGAAGAAGTTTTGGCTCTTTTTGCCGAATTGAAAGGGACGGATTTTGTTTAAACATTCTTACGACTTTCTTTTCTCATGCCAAGTCGGTTGTCCCCGCTTTTCTTCCAGATTTTGGCAAATCTTGGAGAGTACAGAAGTCACCGAATTTATCTATTATCTTGTGCACGCCCGCGGGACTCAACTCGTACTTTTTAACCAGTTTTGTAATCGTCATACCTTTTATTTTGCACCAATCGTTCAAAATATTTTTACGAACGTGTAAGCTAATTCGCCCCATGTTGACAGTTTGACAAAAGTAGTAATTGCTTTTTGTTGCAACTAAAAGAAAAGTATATAGTTCGTTATTAAAAAAAAAATATGCCGATTTTATGTACGTACTAGTTTTTAGAGATGCCTAAAGTTGTCTACTTTCTTTCCTATACGGTCCTTAATGCTGCAGTTGATATTCCGCTGGATTATTTTTGATTTTCGTAATAAAAAAAAAAAAAATGCATGTTCCCTATTGAAGATCTTAATTTTTAACCAGTAAGGAATCACATCTAATAGTACATTACTGCAAAGGCCGTGAAGTGAGGGATTGATAGACGAGTTTGGGCTAGACGGATACAACGAGTCCAGCAATCCCTGTTCCGGCCGAGGCTTGTATAGTGCTTTTCTCAAACGATGTGAGGAAATAATAAATAGTTATTTGTTATACAAGGGTGCAGTTATAATTTAACCGCGAGTGTGGAATTGAAACACGAGCTAGCGAATGTGAGTGGTTTAAAAATAGAATCCTTTTCACCTCACTAAAGTAAGAAAGATTCTAGATAAAGAAATCTAAAAAAGAAAAAAAAAACATTAAAAAAGAATAATATTTAAAAAACATTACAAAAGAGTAAAACAAAAAGGAAAAAAATATTTAAAAAAACAACTAAAAAAACAAAAAAAAACAACTAAAACAACAAAAAAAACGCCCAAAAAAATGACAAAAAACAAAAAAAAAAGGAAAAAAAACAAAAAAATGGACAAAAAAAAGAAAACAAACAAAAAACATTAAAAAAAAACAAAAAAAAGGAAAAAAAAACAAAAAAAAGAAAAACATTAAAAAACAAAAAAAAAAGGAAAAAAAAACATTAAAAAAAAACAAAAAAAAACAAAAAACTAAAAAAAAAACATTCAAAAAAAAGGAAAAAAAAGCATTAAAAAAAGTAAAACAAAAAGGAAAACTTGAAAAATTTAAAAAAATGTAAAAAACTAACAATTTTTTTTTTACAAAAAACTAAAACAATTAAAAAAAAGTATTGGTGGTTGGCAGTATGTATTTTTTCCTTTGTCTGTTTAATATCAGTAAGCAAATTTAAAAAGTTAGAGTAGCGGCCAATAATGTTTTTAGTTAGGGTTTTCATAATGTAGGCAGCCATAAACAAGGAACTTCATTTCGTGACATTAACGCATACATTTCCGAGCATGTTTGAGAAAATATTATAATAACTATCAAATTTTAAACCAACTCATGGTTTAAAATTTGATAGTCATTATTATATTTAGATGTGATTTCTTTCCATTAGAATAATCCATTGTTTTCAATCCCCGAACAATTAACATATTCTCGTTTCCTACACATTTGGTTGATTGTTATTAATTGATTAACTATTACGGGTTTATTTGTTGATTACTATAGTCTTTATACTTTGTACTTCGCAAGTAAATCGTATTATTGCCTGAAATAAAGAAACATTCATTAATTCATTCATTCATTCATTATGTTCAGTATTTCTACGTTCCTAGCACAAAACACAACGTGTAATTCATTTAATTTCGAAATCGATTGATATTAAATCATATAGCTAGTTTGACGGAGACGAAACCAAACGCTTTTCCGAAAGCTAGCAACACTATGCCTGACATGACAATCGCCGCTTTACCGCGCATCGTTACAGCTCGCACTGAGTTTGCTCGAGCTTCAAACTTCCAAAAACCGAAACGCGACACGCGAAAACTTCTCAAATCCAGGCTCTAGCGGCCTGTGAGGAAATACAGCACCAGAGGGCCCCCAAAACACCACCACCGAGCGACGGATGAGTTCGAGGCAAGTCTCCTGAACACTAGCTAATTTATCGAAGGAACTACTTAAAACACGCTACATAAAGATTCGAGCCGGATATTCCTTATGAGTACTGGTTATTTTGCTTTAAATTCGCGTTCGTTGTTGTTTTGTGCTAGCATTACATGCTAAATTCCAATTTCTTTTACTGCGACTTACATCACTTAGCGAGAATCTACCTGCGGTGACAAATATTAATATCGAGTTTCCAAGCGCCTAGCGTATTATTTTACGGTAATACCAGTGTATACAGTGCGATCTCAACGAGAACTTTCTAATTATATATAGTTTCATAGGGTTTTGAGTGATATTTGCGAAATTACATTTCGCAATAATTTTTACGAAAAGCGGTAGATTCATAATCGAGCTGCTCGAAGCGCCCGCTAGGCACCATTCATATGGCCTTCATTGCATGCCTATATCGTAGGTTCATATAGTTAGTCGCAACTAATTCTTTAAAAGTTTTCGTACAACGTACAAAAACCACTTAGTATTTACGTACTGAGTGTATATCTGTTTAAGCGGTGTAGGTATTACGTACCGAACCCAATTTCTCGGTCACTGGATTGCTACATACCGATTTTTAAGTTGCATGTATTTTCGTACTGCACACATTTTAGTCTTTGTAGCTTGGGATCTACCAACCATTGACCTCTGTAACTACTTGTATTTAGCCGTGCGTGCTTAATATCGATTTAAAGTTTAGTGTGCGACCAGCTAATATTAAGTATACATTTTAATAAATAATAAATTAGTTCTTTATTTAGGTATTAACCCATTACAATTAGATTATAAAAATTAGAAGTCAAAGTCAATTCAAATAAAATAAATTAAAAAATTAAAATGAATTTACAATATAAATTAGTTAAATTACAAAAAAGAGTGTCGTTGACACCTTACTCGTAAGGTAGCATGTCGTGCATACCTACTACTTTAATTTTACCTACTTACTAACTAACATTGCGCTAGTACTTAGCCATCATACAAACTTATACCTATAGGTACATTATCTTACGTACAACGTACGGCCATACATATACATTTCGTATATCGTTTTATTTCGTGCTATTACATCAAGTTTTATTGAGTGACTTAACTTCGTACGAAATGGAAATGGAACAATTGAATTTCGAACGGGACCTTGCTTTGAATAACGTCGAAAAGATTGTTGATTGTAGTAAGAACTTAGCCGAGTTTAGAGTACCTACGTGTTAAGGAGTTAAATTCATTTAAAAAATCATTCTTGCAAACACAAGCAAAGATTGAAAAAATATCGGCAAAGAACGAAACCTTTTCAAAAACGGATAATTTGGCTATTCGTAACAAATTCGATGTATTTTCAAGTCCAAGTGACCTTGGATGCTATAAAGGAAGAACGTAAACAATGTGTTTCGGCACCGTGCGGTGGACACAACGTGTCACATGCGGGTTGCTGTGCCTCACAGCAGGTACCTCAGTCGCACATACGTTTACCTCAGCTTACATTACAAACTTTCTCGGGTGATTTAACTGAATGGAATGCCTTTTATGATTTATTTAAATCACTTGTGCACGATAATGCTACGTTAACAGATGTGGAACGATTCCGCTATTTGAACCTTATAATCTTATTAATCTTATCAAATCAATACCGGTTACTGAATATAACTACGAAAATGCCTTGCAAGTGTTAATAAGTCGTTATGAAAATAAGCGAATTATTGCAACAAAACATTTCGATAATATATTTGATGTCGAAGCAGTTAACGAAAAAAACATCGAATTTACCTTACGTAATTTGATGAATTGTTACCACGAGAACATCACGGCTTTAAAGTCGTTAGGTATGCCTGTCGAACAATGGAGTTTTGTTCTCCTAAATATTTTGCTGCGCAAAATTACCCCTAACATACGTAGACGTTTTGAATTGTTATTAAAAATCTCGAAAGAAATTCCTAGTGTGACCGATTTACTCGATTTCTTAGTCAAAGAATTAGCGGCCTCCGAGATAATGCACGCCTCCGCGCGTACTTCAAGTATGTACCTACTCGGCTCCGGCGCATCGCGCGACCGGGCCTGCGGGCGGGCCGGCGGGCCGGCTCGGCTCGACCGGCTGCTGTGACGTCATCGCGCCACGCGCACGCCGGACGGCGGGCTATTTCGCTTTCTCGCGCGCACTCTGACGTGCAATATAATGTACCGCGCACTCCTGATACATCGTTTGCGCGTAACTCGCGAACTATGAGTATGCATGCTGCTGCAACTGCGGTGGATTATATAAATAAAATTAAATGCGCGTATTGTAAGGATAATTCTCATCCTTTATACAACTGTGAGAAGTTTCAAACACTAACTTTTGGTGAACGGAAACATTTCGTTCAGCAAAATAAAATTTGTTACAATTGTTTATTCATCGGTCACGACGCAAAAGACTGCAAATCGCGCCACTCTTGCCGCGCCTGCTCTCAGCGCCATCACTCTTCATTACATCGACGACACCGAGTACAAACAAAGTTTATGTAAGCTATTTACATACAAACAAAGTTTATATACGCTTTTATTTTAAGTGTAATTAACAAGAAAATATTTTACTAACGCACGATAATCAAAAAGAGTTAATTAAATATTCCGCTGCAATACTAATGTTTTTTTTTAATTTAACGCAACGACATATAAGTGGCCAGTATTAAATGACAAGACAAAATTTTGAAAAAAATACATGTTGTAGTTTATTAGTGGGTGTACTATTGGTGAAAAAACTAGAGCGGTCTCTAACCTTTAAGTAATTAAAAAAAATTTAAAAAAGTTTAGTCAGCTTTTTTTTTTTTTTTGCTATGACATAATGAAATTATTATTATGTCATACAATTATCTTGACTCAATGTACAACATATGTGAATAATACTAAAATCGGTTAACTAGAAAAAAAGTTATCAAAGAACAATGATTATTCGTTTTTTTTTTTACAAAAACTATAATGTTTAGGGTGCTCAAATTTTGCACAATAATTACTGGTGTAGAGCCACACCAACCATAAAAATTACAAGCCCAAATTCGTCGGGGGCAGAATCACTTAGCTTATCCTGGCACGCCCTTTCATATTGATTTAAATTTTGCGATAATGTGATTGGTGCTTCTTTAGACGATATAGCTAAATTGATAAATTCTAGCAATCTTACTAATACCTTATCTTACGAGAATCCGAGAATAATAACGTTATAGTGATAAATTGTAATTTATCTATTCGACACAATGTATATATTATAAACATTGACGTACCATAAAGTAAATAGACTCACAATGCCGAACAAAAATTTCTAGAAAAGTGCCCCAAAATGACAACTCTAGCTATATTTCAGTAGTTGCTAATATCGTCAACTTATAACCTGCATTAAGATATAATGTTTCATAAAAAAAAGAACTCAGTTATTTAGACTTTAAGCACCATATTAGCAAATCATCATCATTGGCCTTGTACATCTATGATAAGATGATTTAAACAGCGTCTATGTCAAGGTGGTGCGGCATTTACGCACATGACTCGTAAGGCCGATACGGGAGCGACAGGCCCGACCGCATAATGACAGTTTGCTTAACCAACATTTAGAAAGTCGTGTTAAGTTACACGACGGTCAATTTGGCTTTCGTAAAGGCTTATCAACTGAAAGTGCTATTCTTTGCCTGAAGCAAACTGTAGGGTATTATACCGATAGAAACACTCCTATTTATGCGTGCTTTCTCGACCTGTCCAAAGCTTTTGACCTTGTGTCATACAAATTATTATGGAAAAAGTTAGAGGCAATGGGCGTGTCGAGTCAGCTAGTACGACTTTTACAGTTTTGGTACGGCAGTCAGGACAACAGCGTGCGCTGGGCCGGCCAGCTGTCCGAGCCGTATAGGTTGGAGTGTGGTGTCCGACAGGGGGGGCTGACCTCACCTTTGTTGTTTAATGTATATGTTAACGAGCTAATAGGCGAGCTAAGTAGCGCACATGTCGGCTGCTCAATTGATGGTTTATTCATAAACAATATAAGTTATGCAGACGACATGGTGTTGTTAGCGCCGTCGATTAGTGCGTTAAGGAAACTAGTAGAAATCTGCGAGAGGTATGCCAAAGCCTACGGGCTGAGATATAACCACGCCAAAAGTGAAGTTATGATATTCAAGGCCGGTAAAAAATGTCCAGGTAATGTCCCGCCCATCAGGCTAAATGGAAATGAACTTACATGGGTTAATAAGTTTAAGTACTTGGGGCACATTGTTACATCAGACCTAAAAGACGACGTGGACATTGAGAGAGAGAGGAGAGCGTTGGCGGTGCGTGGGAATATGCTTGCTCGTAGGTTCGCTCGCTGTACAGACAGTGTCAAAATCACGCTGTTTAAAGCATACAGCCAGACATTTTACACGAGCAGCCTTTGGGTAAGGTATACTCAGCGTTCCATTAACGCCATTCGCGTCCAGTATAATAATGCATTCAGAATGCTGATGGGGCTGCCTTGGTTCTGCAGTGCTTCGAAAATGTTCGCGGAAGCACGCACTGATGGTTTTCACGCCATCTTGCGCAAGCGAGCGGCATCTCTAATGCATCGGTCAAGAAGCAGCTCCAGCAATATTCTGAATGTATTAGCTGATAGGTATGACTGTGGCATTTACAGACATTGGGTCAAGCTGACTGGGAAGCTGAACACTGAGTATAGATTAATATAGCTTAATTTAATTTACTAACATATCTTAATTGATTGTGTAACTGTGTACTAACAAGATTTATGGATTTATATCTGAAATAAATGATTACAATTACAATTACAATAATTGACAAGTAAATGTTGTGCACGATGATATAGGGAGGACAGCAGCAAGCTGGTGTCTCTGTTCTCGTCGGAACGACAGAAGATCGAACCAAGCTGCATCATGCGCAACCATACCTTCGCCCAGGGTCTTCCTCCAGTGGTCTCGGTCCTCAGATTCCAGTTCCCATTTGGTTGGGTCAATCTTAAAGGACACATGTCTCGTTTTGCGCTGTCCTTAAAACGAAGCATTGGTCGCCCTACTGGTCGTTTCGCATGGGCTATTTCGCTCAGGAGAGTTATACGTGGCAAACGAGAGGGCTCCATCCTTTGCACATGCCCCAGCCAGCGAAGACGTCTTTGCTTCAAGATAGCAATAATGCTGGGTAAACGTGCAATGCTAAGCACCCTCTCGTTTGTAACTCGATCCTTCCATGAGATCCCTAGAATACGCCGAAGACATCGCATATGGAAGTTGTTCAATTTCCGCTCCTGTTTAGCATACGATGTCCAAGTTTCAGCACCGTACAAGAGTATGGACAAGATGCATGTCTGGTACACGATCATCTTCGTATTTACAGTTAGGTGTTTGTTATCCCATACCCTTGTACTGAGTTTCCCAAACATCGTGGATGCTTTGCCAATGCGGACGTTGATCTCTACGTCCAGTGAGAGGTTGTTTGACACGGTGGACCCAAGGTAGCAGAAATTTTCTACAACTTCCAGAGGCATATTATCTAACAGTATTGTTGGGTGTAGGTTCAGGCCTTGAGCCATTACAACGGTCTTCTTGGCGTTAATTGACATGGAAAATAGCTTACATGCTGCATTAAACTTGTCCACAACTCTCTGTAGCTCCTCCGGCGATGTTGCAACAAAAGCGGCATCATCGGCGAACAGCAAACTATCAACGTGAAAATCCTTACGATATTTTTGAGATTTTAAGAGTGTAATGTTGAAAAGTTTACCGTCAGCTCTGGTATGGAGGTGTATGCCTTGAGTGGTATCGCCGAAAGCAACTTTTAGGAGTATGGAGAAGAATATGCCAAACAATGTGGGCGCCAATACGCAACCTTGCCGCACTCCTCTACACATTTGGAATGGATTTGAGATTTTACCGTTATGGACAACCGAGCCCTGCATGCCTAAATGGAAAAGTTTGATCAGTTTTAACAGTTTTGGCGGACAACCAATAATCTGCAGAATTGTGTAAAGTCCTTCCCTACTGACGGTATCGAAGGCTTTATTTAAATCAACAAATGCCACCAGCAGGGGAGTTTTCTGTTCTCTGCACTTTTCCTGGAGTTGTCGCAAAGTGAAGATCATGTCGGTGGTGGAGCGCTGAGCACGAAAACCGCATTGAGACTCAGGATACACGCGATCTGCTAGTTTTTGTAGCTTAGCCAAGATGATACGGCCAAGCAGCTTCCCGGCAATGCTCAACAAAGAGATTCCGCGGTATGAGTCACAATTGCCGCGGTCACCCTTTCCCTTATAAATTGTAACAATATTAGCATCGCGCATATCCTGAGGAATGTATTCCTCGTTCCAGCATTTTGCAAAGAAATTACAGAGGATAGGAGCCACACACTGCAATTTAACGATCTCAGCAAGTATACCATCACTACCGGGGCTCTTTCCCACTTTAAGTTGCCTCACCGCGGTATGGAAATCATCGATAGTTGGAATATTATCGAGTTCATTCCACACCGGGAATTTGGGGAGCGATTCTAGTGGCTCTGCCTGTATTCCGACGGGTTGGGAATATAGTTGCGTGTAGTGCTCTACCCAGCGCATTAGTTGGCGTTCTGAGTCTGTTATAACAGTGCCGTCTGCTTCTTTGAGAAGCGCTGTTTTTGCTGGAATGGGACCGAGAACTTTCTTTATACCTGAATACACTCCGGCAAAATTACCGGTAGATGCACTTGCTTGAATACTTTTACATAAATCAAGAAAGTACGTATTTGCACAGTAGCGGGCATTTCTTTGCAGATCGGATTTAGCTCTGACCAATTCTTCGCGTGTTCTATCACTAGGACTGAGGCGATTATGTAACGCTGCGTCTCTTTTGGCGTTAAGGAGTGGCTGAAGATGTTCTCTATTTTGTTGGAACCAGTCATATGTAGTTGACTTCTTATACCCAAAAGCCTCAGCTGCGGTATCAGTAAGAAGACATTTCAGCACATGCCATTCTTGACTGGCGCTCATATTCACGTCCCAGCCAGCTGTCTGTTCACCGATTAGATTTTTGTAGGATTCAACCATTTCGGTGCTTCTTGAAGTTGGAACATTTAACTTTTTCCGACCGGCATGTTGAGCAGAGTGAATCTTTTTGGCGGAAAAGGCGGCTGTAGTAACAACAAGCGAGTGATCGGTGTCACAGTCTGCGCTGTGAAATGTGCGTGTATGAAGTATGTCACGTAGGTCTTTTTTCCTGGTAAGGGTGACGTCTAGCTGGTGCCAGTGACCAGATCGAGGATGTTTCCACGACACTTTTCGCATGAATTTGCCCTTGAAGTAGGTGTTAGTGACACAGAGCAGATTTTGAGAACAGAACTCCAAAAGTCTCTGTCCGTTCTCGTTAATATTGCCAACACCGTGACAACCCATGCACTCTGGCCAAGATGATTGGGACTGCCCTACCCGTGCATTAAAGTCGCCTAAGATCAGAAGCCGGTCACCTTTACGAACTTTGCGCACAGTTTCAGTAAGTAGTTCGTAGAACTGATCTTTAGATTCGGGAGGAGATGTCAGAGTCGGGGCGTAAGCAGCTATCAAGGTAATAAAGCCGCTGGCAGTGTTAATTCGACATACCATGATGCGCTCCGATACTCCTGTTGGAGTCTCTGTGGCATGCAACAGGTTGTTTTTGATTGCAAATCCTACTCCGTGATGTCGAGGCTCGGTCACGTGTTTTCCCTTCCAGAAAAAAGTATAGTTGGACTCACGCAGGGAACCTTCATCCGGAAGCCTTGTTTCTTGTAAGGCAGCTATAGATATATTTAGCCTTGATAATTCTGCGTCAATAATTGCAGTTTTACGAAGATCTTGTTCGTAGTCTAAGCTCCCCTCGGTGTTTGGAAAGCCTGTCCTCATAGTTCGGACATTCCATGTCCCAATTCGCATGGATTGGCGAGGTTGAAAGTTTTTATTATTATTTTTACTTTTGATCGCAGGTGATAATGGTAACGGCACTGATTGTCTAGCTATACTAGTGTTCCTACCACCCCTTAGAAACAAATCAGCACCGAGACGGACAAGTACCTTACTGACCGGGGGCTGCCCGGCTTGAAGCGGGCGATAACTTGTCAGTGGGCCTACAATGGACCCTCCCACTGTCGAGAGTGACCCCTTGCGTCCGCACTAACGCCTATCTGCTTGGACTTAGCACCGGTAACTGCCACTCTCCGTGTTGTTTTCCACTCAGCAGGCTGAAGTGGGTGAAGTGACCTCTTCACGGACGCTGCATCGCCTGGGACGCCAATAAGATAATACAGGCATGCCCAAAACCCATATCACTCTCTCGACCTTACCGACTCGGCCCACAGGAATGACAAAGTCAGTACGTGTGGAGTCGGTTCGGTTGCAGGTGCGTAACGGCTGGCACCGAGCCGGGTTTGTTTCAAGTTTGCCTTCTCTGTTACCACCTCTTCCGTTGATCAGCAGGAGGACCACGAGCAGGCGAGATAGCCGGAGCACGTAGATGTTATTTGTGCTCCCCCTCCCGGCAAATCAACATCAACAGATAAAATACTTTTTAGTTTATTGAGATTTAATCATAATGTGACTTAACTGCTCACGTCAAAACTAAAAAACGAATGAATGGAGTCGCGTTATAAAATTATTTTATGTAGGAATTTAAACAGAAATACCAATATCACAAATAAATCAGGTTTCTTTATTTTACAAGTGGGGAATAAACAGTTTCAAATCTCCAAATTATGTATTGATATTGGATTATACAATTATAGTATAGTTAATTAAGAGTCCGCAGTAAGCTCAATTCTCCATACAAACGTAGTTACGCTCTCATTTTAAAACGACTACCTAGTTTGCTCTAAAACTTTGTACTTAGCATACCGTCCAGGTCTTTAATTAGTTTATGTAGCTTCAGTATCATAGTAAAAAAATTCAGCAAAATTAAGTTTTTCATACAAAACTTGTTTTTGCTGTATTTTGTTTGTTTTATAAACTGGATCCATATAAACTTATTAATTTTGCCTGACAAATTATTGGAAAGAATTGAAATTAAAATTGGACTCGTTAGTCCATTTCTTTCTATGACAGGTGTGGCAGTTTTAGTTGGCTGTTTAATCCATTTTTTGTCGTATATATTATCCGAAGCAGAAAAATAAGTCCAAAAAACGACGCGCGAATAGAATAGAATAGAAAGTTCTTTATTGTTTTTCTTTTCGGTGTCTCCTTTATGGAATATGTCTTAAAGATTATGGAATATGTACTGACATTTATTTTATATCGTGTAGCAAATTTACAGCTCACAGATTGTATTTAACATATTGATGTTTTACTTCGCTTTTTATTTTAAAGTCGTTTGGTTTAAATAAATCGTCTCGACTGTCGCGTGCTATGACTGCAGCCCATTTTACACGTCGCTGAGGATTTCTTGGAAATCTTAAATATGAAAACCATATAACGTAGGTAACAACGTCATAAAAAAAGTATCTAATACCGACACCTTAGATTTATGTTCTGCGACGTACGTCATTTGAACTAACAAAACTAATTATTTAAAACATGTTTAAAACTATTAAATTACAACGAGTTTACACACATTTCGTTATGTTATCAAGAAAATTTACTGGAATAAATATATCTCATCTTTTTTTCTTGTTTTTTTGTTGGTATTTACGCAGTTTTTGACTGAACATTTAGACATATCTGACAACCAACAAGTCTGACGGTCGAAACCAGACTTAAACGCAAAAGAGCCGGCCAATTCCATCAGCCGGTTCTTTTGGACTGCCATTTTTTTCGGCTGATTGTGTATCTAGTTACATATACTAAATCAATTATTATAAAGAATAAAATATGTATAATATAATAATACGCTCCATATTTATAACGTTTATCGTCAACTCACCTAACACGGTGACAGCGACAAACAGCAGATACACAAAACTTTTCCCGACGAACATCCTGCCTCGCTTGCGCTCGGTCGGTCGGCTCGGCCGTGTCTGAACCGTGCGCGCGCGCTGCGGTATATAAATGGCGCCGTGTTTTCGTTAGTTTGCTACAGAGTAGTGTGATACAGGACGATTGAAATGATTTACTGTGATTGTGAATTAAACCGTCACGCGTCCTTTAGACTACGCCCATATACAGGATTTTGTTGAATTCAGAACTTACTTATGTTTTTTATACTCGTCGACTTTAATGTCTGAAGACTTCGTACCTACACCAATCTATAATCTCATACTTTTATTCTACGGAGAGCTGCCAACTCAATCGAAATAGTATTTTTCACAATCGTGTTATAATAGAGAGCTTTTTAGTCGAGTACCTACCGTGTTTAGGCCACGAAGCTTGCTGAGTGGCCTAAGTAAGGTACGAGATTAAAAAGCTTGATTATAACACTATTGTGAACAATACTTTTTGTACGAGTTCATTAAAATTAATTTTCTACGAGTCAACTGAACTAATTAAACAAACTCGATACTGTTGAAACGAAGTGCAGCTCATCGCTCGTACGCTTGTTGATATCTTAAAAGACATCAACGAGCGTACGACATCAAAGCAATTCTATTGGTCCAATTCATTACAGTTCAGTAAAGCAGCCACGTGATTGGTCGAATTTATTTTAGTTGTCTGGAGCGTATCGAAAAGTAGTTATTTCGATTGTTTCGACAGTAACATGGACTACAACTATGAAAAGAGTGACGTTGCAGTATTCTCTATGAAATCTTAATACACATATTTTAATCGTCGAGTACAAAAAGAATATTTAATAACTGTTTAGACAACTAAAATTAATTCGACCAATCACGTGGCGCCTTTACTGAACTATAATGAATTTGACAGTACAAGACAGAGTAAAATACATCAATGAGCTTTGAGCCCAGGTGGGTTGCATTTCGTTTCAGAAGGAAGTGTCAAGTTTGTTTAATTAGTTCAGTTGACTCGTAGATAAAGTATTGTATACAATAGTTACACAATTAGTTCTTAAATTTTCATACACGGTACTCGACTTTAAAAACCGATTGTGTAAAATACTTATTTGTTGATATTTTAACTGTTATAATACTTCTCGGAGTTTATGTTAATTTAAAGACGCAAAGCAAATTACATTTCTGAGTATGGAATTAAAATTAAAAATTAAACGGATTTAAAAAAAATTGCATTCAAAGTTTGACATAAGATCATAAAATATTTTCAACATTCATATTTTTTATAAAAAATAATACAACGACATTAGTAAGTAGTAACTTACCCGTAGGACAGAATATTATAATTTAAAAATTGTTATTTTTTTATGATACGCGTAATAGATCGCAGGTTTTTGATGTTCGAGCCGAAAGCAATGGCAATATAAATATGCAAAAGTAGGCTTTCTTTAATGCGTCCCTAGTCAACTAGAAAATCCGTCAAACCCTTAATCAGAATGAAATTATCTCTCCCGTTTTTAAAATTTGTGTATGCAAAATCTTTTATCATACATAAGGTATATCAAGTTTTATGAATAAGGTAGAATTAATTGAACTGTCCCCTATTTCACCAAGTTGATAATTGTCACATGACAGCGACAATTCACGGTACAGTCAGGAGCTTATAATTTAGGACCCATTTCCTTCAAATGTTGTTAGAACATTCACAATGCAATAAGGTTGAAAATTTCCGTTCAATAATAGCGGTGAAGTGTCAAGATAAGACAATTAAAAAATGTCTTATTGACTGAGCCCTTGAATTGGAAATAACCTCTTTGCAAAAAGCTATCATTACGGTTTTCTAATTACGAACATGTGTCAGTGTCAGACAAGAAAATTGAGAAAACTGACATTTTCACGATTTATAATTTGCAAATAACAAATATGGCCGGAGAGAACGGGCCAAAAAGACGAGTGACAATTAGTCGGAAGAAATCGGAAACGATCGTTTGACGTCACTGAGCGGTTGCCCTTAGACACGTATAAACGTAAGTTGTCAATGACACACTTTATGACACTACATTAAAATATTAGCTCTAAATGTCTTCAGTATGCTATACGATATTCCACCTTAGGTGGGTCTCAAGTTAAAGCTCCTGACTGTACATTGCTTGTTCCACAAATAGCCAAGCGACCACCTTAACTTCTAGAACAAGCAATGTATGGCAAATTGTCAGTGTCAGTGACAATTGTCAAGTTGGTGAAATAGGGGCCTGGTTATATAGAGTTAGTAGCGTTGCACAGTGTGTTTTTGACCCAAAAAAGTGACATCCTCTTTTTATTAAACAATCTATTGCTTGTATCGTTACAATTGCGAGACGAGATGTCCCGTGTGCCGATTTTCAATATTTATTCAAATATAATTTTTTAAGTTTGTGTGACTTTGTCACGAATGGAAAACGAAAATTAATTCCTATAAAAAAACTATGGACAGTTCATCGTTTAACGTGGCATTGTTTTATGTGGCAATTGAATGCGCATATTAGTCCGATTTCACTTGCTCTTAAATGTGAACAGACTCGTCGCAAAAAAATAATTTCTCCTTTTTGGTTTTTATTTTTTATTTCCATTTCTAGTTTTCCGTCTGGGCAGGACAGACCCAGCTTATCATATTCGAGGTTAAGAGGAATGCCTATCTGCGATTTTCCCATACAAACGCTCTCGACTGTTTCCTCCCTGGTTTTTGAACCTAGAGCAATGTTTTTTTTTCAAATAATGCTCAATATCATCAAAAACTATGCTATTATGTTTCGCTTTTTTGGATCTTTTTATTTTAAAGAAACTTACAGCGCATAAAAAAACGCAAAAACGGCATAATTGAAATGACGGCTAAAAAAGGCGCAGTACACAAGTATAACAACAAATATCCAAAATATCAAAACATAAAGGCGTAGATTATTTCTTCCTCTTGCAGTTTCCAAAATTTTATGATGATCCGTTGCGTTTTGGAGGAGGAAACAGTCGAGAGCAAAACCACGATTTTTGAGTTTTTCGCGTGGGAATTTTAGTTCGAGCTGCAGTTGTCCTTATCGCATAGACAGCTCCCGCCGCCCACAACAGCGCGACAGAAACATTGCGTCAACATTTTGAGATTTCAAAAGTTGCTCAGCTAGGCCCTTAAGCAACGCTGGGTGTGGTACGCCGTAACGCGTGGCAGCATTTTCCCGCTTTGTAGCGGTAATCGCTCGTAGAGGCTTGACTCGTAACCGAGTCTTCGGCCTTGTATGTGTTAGTGTCGGAGTCACTGCGAATTTCCTAACTATAACCGTACCATACAATAAATAATTGTGTAATCAGCCTGTATAACGCTAGAGTATACTTGAAGCCGTGTACAATACGATTAATTTGTTGCATTATGTTTATGAAATTCCTCGTATGTAAACACGTTCTGTTTACTATTTACATCGGAAATTACGGGCTAGTGTATATTGTATATTAAAGTTTATATTATACGAGATCTCGAAATACTGCGGTTGATGCCAGCAGTGGCGTAGCGGTACATATATAAATCTCAATTCTCAATACCTATTTTGTATTTTATGACAATGAACACATCCTATTAGACGAAAAAGTTCAGGCTGGCCTAGTCGGGGTCTATTCCGTCGACAAACAATTCGAACAGACTTAACACTTGTCGAGATTGTAAAAAATCATAAAAAATCATCCTCGCCCAAATCATAAGTTCACGCCAGTTAACCAAAATGTGTGTACAATAGAGTTAGATTCTTGTTAAAATTGTGTTTCTAAATGGATAGTAAACCATCAAATTATTGGATTTGGACGGGGCCGGTTGGTTTCTTATTTTGTTGGATTCGTAGGTAGGCCAGTTTCTGATTTTATCATATTCTTAGGAGGTCAGTTTCTTTTCTGACGGTTTCGTAATATGTCATTTCCTTATTTTGTTAGCTTCGAAGTAGGACAGTTTCATATTTCGTAAAATTTTAAGAAGGGTTTTTTTCTGAGTAGGTCAGATCTATAAATTGGCGGCTTCGTAGGTAGTACATGCATCATTATCATTTAACCTCTGTGTTATTAAATTTTATGTTCATTCGTGCATTTTACGTATCAAAATGTAGAAATACAATATATAGAAGAGAATATACCTACAATCTACATATATATATAACTAGAAACAGTAATGATCCACTTACTATACGAATCCAACAAAATAAGAATCTGACCAACTCAGAAAAAGAGTAATAATAAGAAAATGCCCCTCTTAGAATTTAACGAAATAAAAAACTGTCCTACTTCGAAGCTAACAAAATAAGAAAATGATATATTACGAAGCCGCCAAAAAAGAAACTGACCTCCTAAGAATACGATAAAATCAGAAACTGGCCTACTACGAATCCAACAAAATAAGAAACCAACCGCGGCCTCGCCCAAATCCTGTGGACCTAAACGCAGTATTTCGCGACCGAAACAGCCATTTAGGTACTTCATTTTCCATACAACGATTAGTACAAATAGGGGATTGTGACGTCAAACTTTTAAGTCATTTATTATGAATCGTTCTGGGCGGCCGCCAACGAGGTCAATCTTTGTAAAATTTTTTTTGCTATTTATATTCTTTGATTGTAGTTGCACTGTTGTTGCAATGCAATTCCTCTCCAAACACTGGTCCGAATGGCATCGTTAAAAAATCTTAGTCTTCACCCCTATTGATTTTTATTATTATGTATGTCTTTCCCGCTCAAGGGACAATGATGTCCCGGACCTTTGGGAGGCGTGCGTGGGGCTAGGTACCTACAAAGTACCAACTGAGCCAACACGTAGAGACCCTTTTCACAATTTAATGAAATACAAGGAGTACACCGAGCGGATGCTGTCCCTGCCCGTGTCATGGGACGCACACAGAGACAGCACCCGCTGGGGTGTATAAGGACTATTGCTGGTTGATGGAATCTAAAGAAAACGGGTTATTGGGTGAAAATGATGGACTAGTGGCTGGGCTATTGGGTGAAACATCGGACGCCTGCCTAATAAACTGTCTCATTTCTTATCTCTCATTATTATTATTATTGACGCATCTTAATTAATAAAAATAAACTTATCCTAATAATGGGCTTGTGACTTTAAATTTGTTTACAATGCCATTCGAACCAGTTTTTGTAGATGAACAAATGTGTGTATGGAAGCAACTACATTTAAAGGACATTAATACCCAAAAAATCGAGTTAAAGACGGACCTCGCTGACAGCAGCCGAAACGCTTCATATTGATTGGCTTTAAAGTATGACGTCACACCGTGCAATTTGTAATAACCGTTGCATGGAAAATTAAGGCGCTCTTATTAGACGATATTTAGGTATTTGCGGAGGTGAGGCAGACGGAGCGGGAGACGCGCGTCCCGCGCACCCCGCTAACGGCCTTATTCTGTTGGCATCCGTATTCGGCTCGTTTTTGCGGATCATACGATCAAATGTTTGTTTTCTTGAATAATTGTTTTATTTTTCAAATCTTGGTTGATTTGTGTAAGATTGTCCCCAAATATTTATTGTTTATTTATTTATTTAAATCTTTTTTTTAGAAAATAAGGAATAATAGGTAGTTTCAGTTCTTAAGTACATCGTAGTATGATGACATCAATTATGGACACTTACTTTCCAAAGATATGTTAGTACATATTTCTTCATCATCAATCCACCTATCGTTTTCCCAGTTCCTATGTGGGTGCTTCCGTTTTCCAAATACGTAGAACTGATAAAATAATAGTACATCTTCGCTTCCTAAGGGTGAACGTCGCCAATTATGGATTGTAATAATAGATTAAGGTTTTTTTTAAACCGAAATAAAATCGATTACTTCTAGGTAAAGTTATAGCGCCGGTTTACGCCCGCTTAAGAAACAATCAAAAATAATAAACAAATAGCTATGTTCATCTATTTATCTCCTGGCAAATTATATTATTACCATAATTATTACCTTTGTTACATAAGTATGACTGACTGATCAAAAACTGGATAATTAGACCACTGTTAGTCAGAAGAGCATTTTATTATACAGGTTGGTTATTTTAAGACCATCAAGTTCTTCAGTACATGACTATGTCTATTAAAAAATGTAATTTGACCAAACATCATATAAAAAGAACAAATTCAATTTGTCTCTTAAATACCGAAACGTGTTATGTCACTGCGCTCGCGCGGCGCGTGCTGCCTACCATGCTACCTCGACCAGCGGCCACACCGCGATGGACCTTGATACTCTCAACAAGCCAACAAGATTGGACTTATACTTGGCTCTATACTCCAGGCAAAATACGGTTTCGAAAATCATTAATTTATAATAGCATTTTTTTGTATATTTCATTTTTAATCGTTATTGTAAGATGCTTTACACAAGAATCATACAAATTTTCCAACCGGAAGTAATTATATAAATTTAAATTATGCTTTAATTGTCTTTTTTTGTTTGATTTATATTGATTTTTTTAAAGCAAATGTAAATTTAGGTAAAAGCCTCCTAGATCTCATGCCATTTTTCTCGGCCTTTAGCCAACTGCATCCAGCTAGGTCCAGCGACCTCAGTTATGTCATTGGTCCAACGTCTTCGTCGTCTACCTTTCCTTCTTTTGCCTTTCGGCCCTGACCAGTTTGTTGCTTCCAGTGCCCATCTTTTCTCCTAATATCTGGCGATATATGGCTTTTACCCGAATGGGGTCCATATAAGAAAGAAAAAATGGCATAAATCTTTTAGATTTAGTAAATATGTACTAACACAAACAATATGGAATAAATAAAGCTTAAATAAATATATATATAAACTAGCTGTTGCCCGCGACTTCGTCCACGTATAACATGTTATCGTCTAAATGTTTGTTTAAGAAATTTAAATGTTTGTTTAATAAAAAAAAACATTGAAATTAGTTTTGTACAGTCAGCATCAGATAGTTAGTAGCAGCCTAGGTAACCAAATATATCGCAACACGTCTTTATTACTATAGGAGTAAGGATGTGTTACGATATATTTGGCTACTTTGGCTGCTACTAACTATATGACGCTGACTGTACCTAGTCTTTTAGTAAACAGTCTAAAACCGAAGAAACAAATCTCTCTTCATTTCAAAATGTCTTGCTCTCTATACAAACTTAGAACCCTCTTTGAACTCTCATAGTAAATAGTCTGAAACCGAAGTTACAAATTTCTTACTATAAAAATTTCTTGCTCTCTATACAGAATTCGAACCCCCTTTTAACCTTCTTAAGTGATTAATAATTTAAAAAAATGCTGAAATAAGTTTTGTAGTATTTTAGCAAATATTCTAAAACCGAAGTTACAAATCCCTTACTTTAAAAATGTCTTGCTCTCCATACAAACTAGAAGAACTGTATATCCTAGAAGTAGGTATTTTTGTCAAGACCAATCCAAGCATGTTCAGTAACGTTTCAGAAGGCCGCAGATTTCCGACACGTAAACAATACAAACATAAATTGAAAACTTTGCAGGGTAGCAACAACACAGCGCTAATCAGAGGTGGAATCTTGGGAATGGCACCAAACATTTTCAATAAAATTCCAGACCGAATTAAACACTGGATATTAATAAATTTAAAAGACAATTGACTTCATATTCAGATTCAGATTCAGTTTTGTTTATTATCATAATTTTACAATTGAAATCATAGTACAATGAATAATGAATATACAGATAAAAATGTGTTAAAATTATGACTTGTCAGTTACAATAAAATACAATAGATGTGTACAGTTGTGTACAGAATTGTTATTATTTGTAAATAGTTTAATAATACTCATACTCATAGCATAATGCTATTACATAAAATAGAGAAAGAAAACATAATAGAAATATTAACGTCAAGCTTTTAAGATCTTGTTATTTAGTCATTTGAAAGAAATTCTTGTAAACTATACAGTGTTTTTTCAAGCAATAGTTGTTTTACATGGAAGCGAAAAGAGTTGTCGTTCGTTATGGTTTTAAGGTTTGACTTTCAACTTCGGAAGTTTTGTGCCTATTCTAAGTCTGGGCGAGGTTGTTTTGAAGTGGATACTTCTTTGCTCGCGTTCTTGTATAGGGGTACAGTTTTAAATGTATCACGTGACTTCCGGAATAACTTTTTGTAGAGAAGCCTAATCTGATTTCAAATAATTGTTTGTTACATGTTTTAATCCTTCTTTATTTGCCATTAGTTGTTAATCACAACATGTTATTTAGTTTATGTGACAGGCATGAAAACTATGCTGAAATGACCGCCATTTTCAATGCCTCGCGAGTCAAACGAGCTACGTCAGTCAATGTTGCTATATATACCGATTTATCTGTGCTTATACAGATTTTAGTGAATTAATGCAGATATATATTTTACGGGGACAGCCAACAATGAAGTATCCACTTAAACTTAATTAACGGTTGTATCTCGGACACAACCCGCTTCTTTTTAAGCTATTCACAATGCAAAAATTTATGCAAAAATTTAAGTCTCTAGCTCTAAAAATAAAGTTTCCCCCATACAAACTTTGCACCCCTATTTACCCCATTTAGGGGTGGAATTTCCAAAAATCCTTCTTAGCGTTGCCTACGTTGTAAAAGGTAGTTCTGGTGAAAATTTCAACTCTCTAGTCTTAGTAGTTTCGGCTGTGCGTTGATGAGTGAGTAAGTGAGTGAGTCATATCAATAACTCCATACCGACAAAAGGTATTTTCACTTAGATTACGTCACATTTATTTGCTTTAGTGGGCTTATTTTTAAAGGGGCGTGGCGGGGGAGGCTTTCTTGGTAGTTATTTGGAGAAGCAGCGGCGGCAGAGTGAGTGCGAGATGTGAAACAGCATACTTTAGTGTTTTGTGATGAGTATCATGTGCACAAACAGCTGGCAAAGTTTTGCAGCTGTATAGGGGAACACCCTGTAGTACTTTGTACCCGACTGCCTCAGAAGGAAGTTTATGTTTTTCGAGCGTATGTATCATCATAATCAGCCGAAAGACGTCCACTGCTGGACATAGGCCTCCCCCAAAGAGTGCCACAATAGCCGGTCCTGCGCCACCCGCATCCAGCGGACTCCCGCGACCTTTACCGCGCGCTTGGATGGTCCCTTCCTGTTCCATTGGGATAGGTTGCATAGGCCATCCAACTGCTAATTGTAAGTGTGATAAAATATCTACTAACATAGTTTTAAGATCACTGTTCCTAACAAATTATGGAAATAATATTTCTGATGTAAATTATTAAATAAAAAAAATTCAAAAAAATACCAGGTCATTAGTCCACCTTGTGGGGGGCCTAACCACGCCGCGCCTTCCGGTACATGGTTGCCACTCGAGAACCTTTCCGCCCCAACGGCCATCGGTTCTACGTGCAATGTGCCCCGCCCACTGATACTTAAGTTTAGCGATTCGGAGGGCTTTATCGGTTACCGTGGTTCTGCTGCGGATAGCCTCATTTCTGATGCGATCGCGCAGAGAAACTCCCAGCATAGCCCTCTTCATCGCCCTTTGAGTGACTTTGAGCCTTCTTATGAGGCCTATAGTAAGCGACCACGTTTCCGTTCCATATGTCATCACTGGCAACACACACTGGTCAAAGACTCTCGTCTTGAGACACGGCGGAATATTGGACGAAAAGATGTGCCGTAGCGTATGTATGCATGTATGTCAATGACGAAGATGAGGAAGGGCCGTGGCCTGCTGCTGGTGGAGTGGCAGGATCTTTTTCCGCACTCGTTTTTAATAGAATCTACTAAACAGCAAGTAAATATACTTCAGTTCACCAACTCGTTTAGGACTTTAGACAAGGTAGTCGCTATCCAGCGCAATAGCCCTGAATGCTTTTGATATATTTCTGTATGAATAAATAAATCTATTATTCGGACAGTCCATAATTGGTACCATTACCCCCCCAACAATGTGTCCGAATCCGATTTACACCCGACTACTTACTAACCTAACAGTTCTAAATACGTATTCAGGATAACTGAAGATTTTTATTGACATCTTGTCAATATGCTCCAGCTACCTATTAATACGTTTTAGGTGCGGATGTAGAAACGCTTTATTGTAGTAAATATCGCATACCTTATATTTGTTATTCTATCATTTCGAATGTGTTCTCCAGCATGTATTAGCGTTTCCTATTCCTTTAAGTATTTTTATTTACCTTGATAACTCGAAATAATTGCTGCAAAAAGGCGTATTTGCGTGCCAGGTAAACATTCACAGGTCCGTCGTCGGCAGTGGCCACGGGCGTACTAAATTGTACTCGCCACCGCGCATGCACGACGCGGACCCCCGGTTTTTCAGACAAATGACCAAATGTATTGAATTATCAAACATATTGAAATTCTAAGAAGCCGGTAGATAGATCTACCAAAAAGCTACCTATCACAACAAATTTCATTGTAATGTTGCAAATAACTTTTGAGATATTTCGAGTTTGGTGGTAAAAAAGCACTGTTTTGAAAGGCAAAATCTATCGAGGTTTTTGTAAGCAATCGTGATTTTACGAAGCACGAACATAGCCAATGAACTGAAGATATACATATCAAAAATTTGGATCTCTAGCAATAGTACAAGTATACTAATAATCGGTTTGGAAAAGGCACTTTTTCGATGCGCAGCTGCATACAGCGCCTTAAGTAAATTGCTGTTTCGGTCGCGAAATACTGCGTTTAGGTCCATAGTTGTCATACAATTTTTTTTTTTATAAAAGCGTAAGGATTCTATTGGTACCTTTAAATTTAGTCTTGGACAATAAATAAAAAATCTTTTTTTTCTAAACTTTCAAGGTTCATAACTTTTTATGATTTGAATTGTATTTTGTAATTTATACTTTATTGCAATCATTTGATGGTTAACTATCCATTGAGCAACACGACGTTATCAATTTTAACACCACGCAACAAGCCTATTGTTCTATCAATCGATCGTTTGGATCGGAACAGATTGGTTTATCTATCGATTCGCCATTCAACTGTATTTTTATTGAATCAACTTTTGTTATAATTTTACATTGTTAGTGGAAGTAGCTACCTTCTTATTTTATGCAAATATTTTTTTTCTATTCTTTTCATTGTAAGATTCTAGTCATAGTGTAAACTGGACTCCGCGAAAGGCAAAATATTTATATGTGACTAGTACTACTCATAGTTATTCTAGCATCACGAGGTACTTACGGAAATCTCAGTAGCATGTGTATTACTTGACCCAGTGGCGCATCCAGGATTTTGGTCTGGCGGGGGCTTGGCCCCACTGAAGTTAGCACGATTTTGGTAAGGACTCAGATGTTTTGGGGGGGGGGGGGGGGGGGGGGCATGAGCCCTCTAGCCCCCCTCTGGATAAGTCTCGATCTAGATAAGTTTGGGGAACGGTGACAGTTTTGCCATATAGTCAATGTGTGTATGAATTGACAGCTATTCCACAAACATGTGGTCGATTATTAAAAGTGTGAATAGTCACTAGAGATTTGATTTCAATTCAGTTTTACATGTCAATTTATAGATCTTAAATATGTCTTAGTAGATTATGTGTTTTAATTTTTGTTTTCGTCAGTCAACAAGACCCTTATTTACAAATTAACCTTATAGACTAAAATACATTTTGATGTTTCGATTTTCGAGCTCTAAAAATATGTATCAAATTTTCAACTTTATTTGAGCGAAATGCGTTCGTGAACATACATACATATTTATAGACGTGAGTACAGTCGCCATCACATACATCGGTACACTATAGGTGTTCAAAAATATCGGCACATGCCTTGCCGGCGCGCCGCACCGCCGTTCTATTGACTGCTAACGGCGTATGTTCCATAAAACTTTGTGCTGACTATGTTAGTCTGGTTTTAGGTACTATAAACTACTTGCACGAATTTTTTAGATTTTATAAAACACTTTTTTTGCAACCAAATTTTTTGACGGGTTTAGCGGGCTGCTGACGCGTATGTTCCAATATACTGCAGACTGACTATGTCCGCATAGTTTGTTAGTTGTCTTACTATCCACAGACAAATTTTCAGATTTTATAAAACAGTTGCGACGTAAGTAGGTGCTTTTTTAACAAGTTCGGAACCACCCCCACGCCAGTTGTCCCAAAAACTGGCTGACTGACGGCAGGCTATTGATATTCGAGCTATTTATTTATGACCTAATATTAAAATATCAGCCTTTATAAAACTGTTGCAGTTTGGTCCCTCAGCTCTCAGTCTATGCCCTTACCGGAATTCGAACCCAGGACCTCTAGCTTCGTAGGCAGGGTCACTACCAACTAGGCTAAAGCGGTCGTCAAATTGTAAAGTGTATTTTATTAGTCCACTGTACTGTTAATCCGTAAGCCCACTCCTAATATGCCTACGTCTCATGGATTTGGACTTGGAAAACAGTGCCAAAGATGGCCACCTTTGGCACCGTCTGCCAAGTACTTCCGACCATTTCAGGACTGAAAGACTTAGGTTCACTCTCTCTAAGATTAAAGGGCTAAATGATGCCACATGTCTAGTATTTTTGTCTCATAACTTAAATACGAGTATACCTACCCTTACAATTTTGACCGGAAGTGAAGGATTTTTCAAACTTTCGGCCAATGTTAGGTGCGATAATCTTCTGATTCTGGCTCAGCACAACTTTCTCGACCTGCTGCCATGAATTTTATCGGGTTGTCATGAGACGTCGGCGTATTGGGAGTAGGCTTACGGTCTATATTGGCACAATCTAGACTCAAGATATATCAGCTCACTTAAGTAGTTGTACCTGTACATCAATAATAAGGGTGTAGACACTAAATAAAATAATCAATAATGTTGCATTTTCTCGAAAAAGGATTAAAAATGTAGTCAAATGGAGAAAAAAGCAACGCAAGAGGTTAAATAATCACAAAGTTATAATATAAGCGTCCAAAGTTTTAAGAGGGGGTATGTTCTGTCCCATTTCCGCAAAACGCACCTTCATATGAAACGATTGTCATTTACTATGACGCTAGACGATCGTGACGTCACGATCCCGGAGCGTTTTCTCTCTCTAACAAGCAACATTAAAACGGTTGTAGCTTCGTAATTTTTTGAGATATTCGAATGGGATTTTGGTCACTAGGCATATTTTTTTGCCTTCTTTCTTTTCAAGTAATAATAAATTTTGAGTCTAGACCCCTATTTAATTGTCCCCAGGGCTACCGAATGGAGTGTCCCCCCGGCTGTCCCCCAGCCGTCTACGAGCTGATGCGCCGCTGTTGGCAGTGGAACGCCCCCGACCGGCCAACCTTCCACAAGATACACCACGACCTCGAGCACATGTTCCAGGACAACAGCATCACTGAAGGTGAGTTGCTTGCACTGTTCAATCTCTGCTGGCAAGATTTATTTACGATGCCATTCGAACCAGTTTTTGGAGTGGAACAAATCGAGTTCAAGACGGACCTCGCTGGCGGCAGCCGAAACGATTCATACTAAAAGTATGACGTCACGTCTTTGCAATTTGTACTAATCGTCGTATGGAAAATCAAGTACATTGCTGTTTCGGTCACGAAAGACTGGTCCATACTTGTATATTGTCGTACAATTTTGTTTCTATAAAAGCGTAAGGATTCTATTGGTAGCTTTAAATTTATTCTTGGACAATAAAAAAAAACGTATTTTAATACAATAATTTGACGGTTTACTATCCATTTATCAATTTTAACATGACGCAACTACCCTATTGCGCGTCCATTGCCAGCATTCAGGCGCAGCTGACCGGACCACTGAAGACCGTTGCTGTCCCTCAGCGAATAATGGAACCATATAAAGAAAGCCGAATGATCCAAAAGCTATGGTTAGCTTAGTGGTTCAAGCAGGCGGCGGCGTGGGTTCGAATTCCGGTCCGTACCAATTAGTTAGGCCCACAGATGTATGAATATAAGGAGATCGGACATGGCGGCCGATTTGTATAGAGTGAGCCTGTCGCAAGTACATTAACCCACACAACGCCCAAGTAATTGACAAGACAAAGCACGCACACATCTAAAACACACACACTTGTATACCTACACGCTTATTTGACAATAAACGCGCATCATATCAGGCATTTTGGGAAAAAACGTAATATTCTCTGCGATCAGCACGCGTGCACAGTATAGCAGTGTATGCCCATTGAGCATACAGCTGCGACACGGCCGCCGGCGGCTTGTCCTCTCTCTAGTATTCTATGCTCTGAGGTTAGGCCCGTCTCTCACGGGGCGACTGACAAGCGACGCGACTGCAATGCAATTCATGGTCGCATACTGGTATGCTACTCGTTTCAAATCGTTTCCGCACACGGTGCAACGCAACTGAGACGATTTTTTATCATTTGCAGTACGGCTCTCCGCTCAATTGGTCGTAGACGCGTTTCGTCGTGTGCGGAACGAAGTGAATTTGTATGCAGGCTACTCGCGAGCGACGCGTAGCATACGCGTATGAGACGCAAGTCGCTTGAGAGCAGCCTCGTGAGCGGAGGGCCTTAATCTAAATATCTATGTCAAATATTACTTCAACCAACTCCAAAAGAACTTTTGTCTATTATTGTTTGTACAATCGCAACTCTATCGTGTTTATTTTCGGATTGCGGACCGAGCTCTCCTAACGTTGTCTAACAAACATGGTGTCATTTTTAACCAAATAGACACCCGTTTTAGCGGCAGTGTTTTATAAACATGTTCTCCTAAATTGAACAATATTTCTATAAGAATATGTCTGGGAATTGACAATGTAGTATTAGTTTCGCTGTGTTTACCTAGTTTTTTGCAGACTTGGTTATATAATTAGGATGTTAGTTTTGTTCGTTTCGGAGCTCTTTCTACTTACAAATTCTCAACTTTATCTACAAACATAAGTGTATCAGGTTTATAATCACGCCCGTTTCCCGGAGGGGTAGGCAGAGATCACGGATTTCCACTTTCTATGATCTTCACAAAGCTTTCTTGCTTTATTCACTTTCATGACATTCTTCATACATGTCTTTCTTTAGGTTTTCTCCCATCGTCGAGTTCGCCCCCTTCCAACTGTCCCATCCACTTTTCCCTTATACATTCTCTTTGTTAACCTTCATTCAACCTCTATAAGATTTAATATATTATTTATTCATCTCATCCACAGAAGTAGAAAAGCAGCTGCAAGAGGGCAGCGCCTCCGCCACGGGCACCCCTCAGATGTCCCTCAAGAAGGCGGGCGGTGAGGCGGCGAGGGTGCAGATGCGGCGGCCTACCAACAGGCGCGGAAAACAAGCACCCACACCTCCTAAGCGGACCAGGTATTATTACTTATCGAAGCGAACGATATGGTAAAGGCAGATCTGCGTGAACTCCAAATTACCAATGCGCTAATTGGCAAGAGTTAGCGCAAGAACCGAGAAGAGTGACGCACTCTCGTGTGGGAAGCCAATACTCACTTTGGGTCGCTGAGCCTTCGGAGTAAGTAAGAGGTTCCACAGAGGTAGAGCTGCAAGAGGGCGGTGCCCCACGGGGACAGATGTTCCTCAAGAAGGCGGGTGGCGAGGTGGGGTGGGAGCAGATGCGGCGGCCTGCCAACGGGCGCGGGAAACAGGCACCCACACCTCTTAAGTGAACCAGGTATTATTACTTATTTACTTAAACCAGCGAAATGGTACAGTCAGATCGGCGTGAATTACCCTTTGGCAAGAGCTAGCACAGAACCGAGAAGAGTGGGCACTTCGGGTCGCAGAGGTAGAGTAGCAGTTTCAAGATTATAAACATCAAACTACTAATTTAAGAAATATAAATAAATTTAAGAAATAGCAAGCGTTAAATACTCACTGCACACATCTGTTCCATTTTGCTCTCAGCATTGATAGCGTTAAATACTCACTGCACACATCTGTTCCATTTTGCTCTCAGCCTTGATACCGTTAAATACTCATTGCACACATCTGTTCCAGTTTACTCTCAGCCTTGATAGCGTTAAATACTCACTGCACACATCTGTTCCAGTATACTCTCAGCCCGGATAGCGTTAAATACTCACTGCACACATCTGTTCCAGTTTACTCTCGTCGTGCAGCTCGTTTCGCGAGTCGCAATACAACACCGAGGAGCAGCAGGACGACGGGCTGGCGTCGCTCAACGGTACGTACACGACACGCTGCGTATACGCGACGTAAACGGTGCGTACACCCGACGTGAACGTTGCGGCGCCGACGACCTATGAACATGTTGAGCATACTTTGTCATTTGAAGGAAACAAATTCAAACAGATCTCACAATTATTTTAGACCTTCGATATGAAGATGACTCACGACTCTTAAAAATTAAGGTATTCACTTAATCGAGAACAGTCAATATAATCGCTCATTTAATTAACGACGGAGTATTCAACATTTCCGTATGTCGAACTAGACGTGGCACTTACAAAAATGTCGGTTGAACGCACATGCGTTTTTAGCATGAGAACGTTCATTGGTGCGCGTGTGTTGGTACATAGCTACCAACGCGTGAGTAAAACACTGTTGAGAGATGTAACCGTAAGTGGTGATCGAAATGGAGGTGCATAATTATTAATAATGATAATTAATACGAATGCTGATAGAGGTAAGGCCTGTTTTAGCCTTTTGATAAAGCCAGAGATCCACTAGGGGACAAATGAAGATGGTTCGAAGTGGCGCGACGTTGCCTGACATCGCCCGACATGTCGCGCGGCACGTGAAACTGAAATCTCGTGTCGTGCGATGTTGCCAGACGGCCAGACTTGTCACGTGAAATCGCACGGTCTGACGTTGCTGGCATTTATTAATTTACCGTATGGCGGTTACACACTGGTACATATATGTATTCGTATCGATGTCGCTGATAGAGTTCCAGTGTGCGCTGCGAGGTTCAGAAGGAGCAGTGCAGCTGCTGAGTTTGTTGTTCTTTTAGCACCACCCGGAGGTCACGTGTAGGGTTTCTAGGGTTATTCCTACAGACGTAGAACCACAACGACCTCCATGCTGACATTTTTTTTTTTTTTATTTACTTCGGAAGTATTATTTCCATAATTTGTTACGGGACGCGGAATATTTGTGCGCTAGTGAATCATTGGTTTATTGTAGTACTTAACGGGTTGCCAGCAGTTAAGTGTCATATTTTTGTGCTCTTAGATATAGCAGATTCAGACTGCATCACAATTCATAAAAAAAATTCTGATAGAAAAACGCCGCATTTCAGTCAAAATCATTACAATAAATAGCGCATCCATTCCGATCACCGTCATTATTTAAAGTGTGACTGTGTTCTGACAGTGGAGTCATTACCGTCCGTGAGGTCTTAAACAGTCTTCGGGTTTGACATCGGATTTTGAGAACTAACAAGAAAAATATATCTAGACCCAAATATTGTTTAAAGCGCTCACTGGTTGTAGATTCACTACAAAAAACAGATTCATTAAGTCAAAATGTTCGCGACATTTTTTTATATGAATTTAATTTACTATGAAAATTTTAACGCAGCTAAAGAAACAGCCGAATAACAATGTAGGCTGGATCTAAATTATATGGGGCCATCAGAATTCAATATAAAATATTATGGTAAAATATTAAGCTCCCATAACGTTATTGCAAAACAGTGAACAAAGTAATATTTGCCTTTTGACAGAAGCGGCCATATATCCCCACTTTCAAGTCTGCCTTTCAAAATCTGAATTACAGATAAATAAAAGTGGAGCTACGTCCGCTTTTGTCGAATATCGCGGATGGGATACATGCCCAGACCTCGAACTTCTGATGCAATTGACGTAAAAATAAGTCATCGTTACGCTGCAAAATAAAATCTAATATTAGAATTAACTTCTATACCTATACCTAAATTATTTTAGCATCGGGACGATACGTAATGAATTTAAAAATGACGTGTAACATTTTGAACGTCATGTTTTAAAGCACATTTTTGACCACTTTCGTGTAAATTCAAGTTACTTGATTAATTGATTTAATTACTCGTTTCCCATAATTATGATTCCTCCTAAACCTAATTGACATTGAAAGTACATTACACCGAAATGTGCTTTAGAAACATTGTCAGAGTATTAAAGGTGATCATGTTATATTTTACAGTGTTAACATTGCCTTAGATAAAGGGATAGTATTTGAAATGATTTGAGGTGGTAGCCAACTCACCAAACCGTCCAAAAAGCAATTATACTGCTAATTACGCGTAATTTTATACTTTTTTTAAGCAGGCTATCTCAATTCTCAAATAGTTAAACGTCAGAAGTAATGCTTTGTCTCCGGCAATGACTGCTAGTATATGATTGTAGGCCTGTTATGGTTGCGTAAGCGCCAGCTTTCTCATTCTGACGAGTATGAGTGTGAGAGAGTAAACGCTGCCATAATGGCCTAACAGCGGTTAGGCCTGTTGTACACTTGTAAGTTCTTACGTAAGTTCAGTACAAATACTGCTCACGTAAGTCGTCTGTAAGCAATATTTGTACTGAACTTACGTCAGTAACTTGCAGGTGTACAGGCCGCCTTAGGTTAAGTTTATCGTGAACCGTTCGTTTCTTACTTCCATTTTGTTTTGTCAAAATTATTCTCAGCTTCCGCGATTGGCTTCTGTGTATATGTTACTTTAGATTTTTTTGTTACCGCCCCTCGTAAATGTTTGTGCAATATTTGGTATCCGTCGTGTGCAGCCGGCCTAAGATTGTTGCCATTTTATAACTTATCGTTGTTCATAAGTGATCAAATTGCGACCATGTTAAGGCTGACCATAATGTACGGCCCGATAATACGCGTCTACTTTTTGTGGCTTCGTATTATTGGGCTGTACATTATTGGGCCGTGCATTATCACCCTGAACAAATTCGGTACGGGGCAATAATTGGAAGCCACCTTTGTCCGGGCTGATAATGTACGGCCTGTTAATACGCGTCCACTAAAAGTGGACGCGTTTTATCGGGCTGTACATTATTTGGCTGTACATTATTGTCTCCCGAAATATTCGCCTAATAAAATAATACATTTTTTGCGCCAGTTAGAGTATCAAAACATATTGGACAAGTATTTTTTTTGTCAATGAAACAAAAAATCTGCGTGACGTCACATTATAGTACACATTTTAGCATAATGTGACGTCACGCGGAACTTTAACGGGCTAGGTATATCTTCACCATTTTTTGTTTCATTGGCAAAATAAAACAATACGTGTCTAATATTTTTTGATAATCTTACTGACGAACTAGAATTATATTTTTTTACGCAGGAACAGAAATTTCGTTGACTCGTACACTTTGTGGAATAGGGCCCTGTTAAGGACTGTACCCATTACTAGACATTAGACAAGCTTCCGACCGAGGTCATATTCCGGGATATGTAAAAGAATGGCCGTGTGTTGTGTAGGCTTGTGCAAGTGGGACGTGCTGTTTTAGAGAGACGCATAGCCAAATTAATGTGTGTATTGATACGGTATTTGAAGATCGGGTTGCCAAACAGGCATATCTTGGCCCCTTAAGTAGCGCGACAAACCCATTGGAAGTCCCAGGTAGCCTTGGAATGACGTCGTCTAATTAATTTATTTATTTATCGTATGGCACAAAATGTATCTACTTAAATGTTTATGATATTAGATTTAAGGTAAGCAACTGCGTCCGTCGAGATAGTCTTGATATCAGCCGAATTCCCGCTAAATTTGGTGATGGGACTCGAAGATGATATGTACTTTGTCTAATCATAGCTGATGATTCGCTTTTTTTTTATACAACGACGGTGGCAAACAAGTTTACGGTCTGCTTGATGTTAAGCAGGTACCGTAGCCTATGGACACTTGTGACTCCAGAAGAATCACAAGCGCGTTGCCGACCCTTTATTCACTTGAGGTTTCGCTGTGTTGGCAGATAGAGACATGCAGGTCCCTCACTCCCAACACAGCGCATCCTAGGGAGCTCTGGCGACCTTACTCACCACCAGGAACACAACACCACCATGCTTCATAGCATGCAATAATATATCGCTTTGGGCAAAGGTGTCATTGCAGTAAATTTATTTATTTAAGTTTTTTACCCAACTGCCGAAGGAGAGAGGGTTATGTTTTTCGAGCGTATGTAAGTATGTATGTATGTATGTGGGTATGTCTTATTCTTTGACACGCCCTGTAGCCTGAACCGTTTGACGGATTTCGACATGTGAGGTGTCGTTGGATTCCTCGTAATCGTGGGAGTGACATAGGCTATAATATTTGCAAAAAAGCAGTTGGGTTTTTCGAAAAATGTGTTGATTTTTTTGTGAAAGGTCCTAAGGACATACAGACTAGTGAGGTCACATTTTTCTATGGTCGAACAGTGACCGAAGTTCTATGCTTCAGCTTGGGCCGAAAATCGTTTGTCCGGTGTCAGTCACGAAGTCCGTCTGTCCCGCTGTCCGGTTGTTCTCCTTTACAGGTCGCATTTCTCATCCGATACACGAGAAATTTTGTGAGCAGGCTCGTTAATTTTTTTTTTATCGAGTCACTTTTTCGTTATTAAAAAAATAAACTTTTTTTTTATTTAGACAGGGTCCCTAGTTTTACAGTTCACAGAGCCAATAGTGTTAGTTTTTCTGTGTCATTAAAATATCAAAAATATTACCTTTATGTTTTCCAAGAATTTTAATCAGTTTTGTTTGTTAGTAATATAAAATAGTTTATCCATCCAAATATCATAAACCCTCCATGATGCATTCAAGAACCGCACATTATGACCACCATAAAAATAGACTGTTTTGTTAGAACAAATGTCTTATCTGTGAAAATGTTATTATTGCTAAATAATAACATCGATTTCGATAATATTATTTCTTTCAAATTTCGAACATATCTGAAATCAAAGAAATTTGATTTGACCTCTATTCTAATATCAGTCGAGATGATGTTTAGTTCGAAATGAATTGTCAATTTGCATACAAATTTGACAAATGTCGCACGTAAGTAAGATATCGAACGATATGACAGTTGGATCCGACTCTAGTTTGTCTCTGAACTAAAAAAGAACTATGACAGCTGCCAGAAAACAACGCCGCGATGCCGGTCATAATATGCGGCTCCTGAATGCATCGTGTAGGCTTATGATATGTGGATAGATAAAGTAGTTTATGTAACTATACATAATTAGGCATTAAGATACTCGTGTGATGTTATTGTGAAACTCGCCTTCGGCTCGTCTCATAAACCCACACTCGTATTTAATGCCCTTCATTATGTACAGTCACATAAATTTTCAAATACATATCGTATAGGACTAGCGACCTTTGCACGGGTATGTATTATTCATATAAACCTTCCGCATCAAAATCCATTACTTACGTAGTTTTAAAGATCTAAGCATACATAGGGACAGACAGACTTTGTTTTACATATAATATGTAGTGATGAGGCACGTTCTAAAAGCCAGCCTACACACGGCTATTCTTTCTTGCACAATGTCCAGCAACTTGAAATTCGAATGTTCGGAAGCTTGCCTGGCAATTTGTACAGTCAACCAATAGGGAACATTACTGCAATGTTCTGCCGCCAGAGTGCAGCACTATCACAATTAGTGAACAGTTTTTTTGACAACTTTGACAAGGCCTTCAAAGCTCTGGATCAAATGGGGAAGAACATATTTCAATGAATAAAATGCATCAGTGCTGCGTAATTGGATGCAAGAATAAAGGGCATCATTCTTTTCCTAAGGAAACGATGATACGAAAACTATGGGAAGCGGCAATACGTCGTAAAGCAAAAAAAAGCCCTCATCCACCTTTAAATGGCTATAGGATGCCATTTTAATATCACAGTACAGGTATTTTACACACGAATGATAATAAAACTATTGTAGTTTAACGCGTTTTCATCAATTATTTGTTATTGTTTGTGAGGTAAATAAATATGACATTGTACGTCATGGCGGTTTGTTTACGGGTTGTGTTAGTGTCGCCCCCTACGCAGAGCTTTGCGTAATGTTCCCTATTTGATTGCCAGGCCATCATAGAACCTTGCCGTTGTAAATGCTATGTCAATACGGGTTACTAGGATTATTGCGTCGCTATGTAGCAGTTAAAATGACAGGGTTCTACGGTGGCTTAGGAATCAAATTGTTTGACTAGTACATTTAGAAGGAAAGAAAATAGTTTATTAGTGCAAAAACTATACATAGAGTACAACAAAACTTAACTTAAAACATATATTTTTTAAGATATTTGCACTAAAAGGCTTGCACTCAGCTTGATGTCGCGGAGCTAGCCAGAGGAAACATTCCGTGACGCTGATTTTCAGTCTAGCCATTATTTGGGCTGGATGACGTGTTTTATAGACGCCAAAAAAAATTATTTGTACGCTTCGAATAATAACGCATAGAAGGATAGTTTCATACGGCCGACGCGCCAAGCCTGAGGCATAAAATGGATTCATGTAGTGGTGATCAACTCGTATTCACAACGCACACAAACGCACCAATCTTGTTCCACCGATCGGCGTATTGGGCCGAGTTTTAGTGGCCTCACCGTTGCGCGTGAACTGCGTTTCTAGGCGTTATTATTCTAAGCTTGTACGATGTAATAGTGAGACGGGTAGCTCATATTGCGCAAGAGTCTATGGGTGCGTGCGTCGTATCGGAGCCAGGCTTGATCGTTACGAATGCTACGATGCTTGTTATTTTACTATTATTTATGTTCTTTTCACTTCTACTCTAAATGTGACAGGAGGTTGTACCTTGTTCCACCGACAAACGTTCCATCAAATGTATTGTTTCGCAAATTTTTCATCTCGTAGTTTAATATTTATGAGGGATGTTATAAAACAAACCAATTTTTTTTTACGTTGGACGATTGCGGTGTGTGCCCAGAAGGCCAGACTACCCACTAAATCCCCAACGATTATAAATATACCTAGATATTTTTCTAGCACGAACGAATTATTGTGAGTGTTTGACAAAATAAAAACATCGACAGTCTTGTTATCGATAAGTCCCACTGAGTCCCACATCAACGACATACAGGTAATACAAAGACAAATACAGGGTGTGGCCTGTAATAGGAGCAAAAAATGAAACACTAGATTATTAAGCTTGTGAACAATTATTTCCACATGGTAAAACTTGAAAAAAAAAAAACTTTTTTTTGAATTTTTTTTTTCGTCAAAATAAGTTAAGTTGTATTTTTTTCACTCTTCTGGAGTGCTATCAGTAACTTTTTATTAAAAAAAAGCTAAAAAAAATTCAATAAAACTCAAAAAATGACAAAAGTATCTTTTGAAAACAAAAATGCAAAAACTATTATGACTCGTTACATGATGTTACCTCAAAATCCGCATTGTCTGCTGTGCTATGATGTCGTGGTGCCAAGTTACATTACTTGGAGGTCATAACTTTAGATCAAAATATCTCCGAATCCAACTACAAATGCTCTAAGGAAGCGTCCCTTTGAATATTTGCTCCTATTACAGGCCACATCATTTTTATTGTGGCAAGCACTAAACAAATGTTGTTCCTGCTAGAATAAATATCTAGGTAACTTATAAAACAAACCTAACCTAACCTGCGGGCGTGGCATGGTTGCCAATATGTCACTTAGGGCTTGTCCATATATCACGTAATTGTTTTTTGTCGATTTTTGACCCCCTTCCCTATCATCATCCTTTTAATTCCTTGAATGGATCCTCCCCGCCTAATAAAATGACTACTGCCATCCAATGTTCAGCCCCCCCCCCCCTATTTTGAAATGACGTAATATATGTACAGCAGATTTTTTTATGTAACGGATATTACATTATCAATGAAATATTTGTCTAGAGACGAAATCCAACAAAATTTTTGACATCAAAAAAATTATAACTTAACTAGCTTCTGAAAAATCGTAATATTAGTAAATGTTTTTATCTTTATTTTGGTTCATTTACATTTACTCTAATATTCAACATAAATCATACAAAAAAGACTCTTATATAATTACTTACGGGTGGAAAGTTTGTTGGATTCTTGAATTCTAGAATAACGTAATAAAATGAAATAAAAAAAAAACGATATTCTAAATTAATGTTGTTTATAACCTTATTTTTCCTGGGGTATAAGAGTGGCGACACGCAGCGACTTTTAACAGCACTACAAACTCGGTACAGTAACGATACCAGGTATGTAACCGGTTTTTTTTTGTATGGGAACGTAACCGTTATTTTTTCGTTCTTTGTTAATTATTTCATTTTCTAATTGGGCAATCGTTACCTTAAACCACAACTGAGTCCTACATTTCGCATTAAGTGTGTGTAAATTTCTATAGTTATGTAATTTGTAGGTACCACATTAGTGATTTGGTGTTACACTATTAACGTATGTGTGAATTTATAAAATTGATTATTCTTATATGAAGTATAAAATCGTTTGAGAAATGTGGTTAAATTATTTCGTGGTTTTTGCAAAAAACCGGTTACAATCCCAGTAGCTCTAGTATAAGTTTTATCGATACAATACGTTTTCGAACGCGTTTGCGTTTAGTTTCAATTTGTATGGCAACGCGTAGTTCCTAATAGTTAACACCAGAGGCGCTGTTCGCGTTGCCGTACAAATTGAAACTAAACGCAAACGTGTTCGAAAACGTATTGTATCAATAAAACTTATACTAGAGCCTCTGATCGATACATGTGATTTTGACAGGTGATGTATGGCTAATAGTTCGATACAGTCGCGATCCGCGCTTTTCAAAAAAATCTGCGAATTAATATGTTTAATGAAACGTTTGTCGATGATTAAAGGGGCACCGTGACAGACAGACCGACATTGTGATGTGATCGAATTAAACAGATTTTCCGAATGAGATGATGTTTATTGTGTAACGTTTCACATTACTGACTTGTTATTTATACATCGATAAGTGTAAGTATTGATAATGATATGCATCCATTTTTACCTGATTGCGGAAAGGGTTGTTCGACTAAATTAAGAATTTTATATAAAATTGGAAAGATAGTGCTATTTCCTTGAGTATGTTTCCACGTACTGAAAATGTGATTAAAATCTAAATTATTACTTTAAATGGATTACATCGGGACCATAAAAAAAAACATTGTTATATAGATGTATATTGTGATAAAAGGGCGTAAATAGTTGAGACCACATTACGCCATCCCATAAAGAATTGTCTATCTTCCTATACAACATTTTATATTCACGACACAATAAAAAGCTTATAGTAATTACACTCGTCCTACAAAATACACTAAAAATATCGTAATAAAACCTTTGAGAAAAATGTTTGTGTCGAAATCAATCGCCTATTCCATGGCAGAAAAAAACAAGGTATTCCCGCCTACGTCATACAAATGTTGCCATTGTGAAAAGTTGGAACACAAATGTTACCATTGACTGACATCTTCCATACAAACAAGGAGATTTGGTAATGCATGACTAGTATTTTTAAAATGTTAGCTAACTTAACTATTTATTCGGGGTGAAAATACTACTGTATACCTACAAATAGAAGTTTATAGTTTACGAGAAATGCGACTGATCATTTGACGTAAATTGGCACTGCTCATCGAAATAATAAAAAAAACCAGCCAAGTGCGAGTCGGACTCGCGCACGAAGGGTTCCGTACCAATATCTATAAAAAAAACTATTTTATTCTATGTTTTTAGTATTATGTTATAGCGGCAACAGCATCATCTGTGAATATTTCAGCTGGAACTATCGCGGTATCAGTGAGATACAGCCTGGTGACAGACAGACGGACAGCGGGGTCTTAGTAATAGGGTCCCGTTTTACTCTTTGAGTACGGAACCCTAAAAAGGTTAAATAGCTCACGAGTTACGAGACAAAGTTCAATCTCTATGCACGCACTTTTTAGCACTTATAAAATGATTGTAATATTTTTTTACGGCTTATTTGTGCAGAAATTAGCATTGAAAACTCGGTATGCGAACAATTAAGTCCTACGACTTTTTTTTTTAATTTTAGTGTTACACTGCTTCAATCGATTGGAGTCTGTCAATTTAGAAATAAATCGGTATGAATCAAATATGTTATTGTGAATCGGATAATAACAATGTATCATTAATTAATTATTTTCACGATTATACGAAATAGAATCACGTCGATCCACGAATCGATCGAAAGCGACATATTAGATTGTAATCAATCGATTCCTTTTATTAGCTACCATCAATTGTAATCGGATATTACGACAATCGATATGCTCTAGCCACATCACTCTTTACGTCATATTGAAACTGTCAAAAGACCAGTCGCATTTCTCGTAAACTATAGCGTAAATATTTATTGAAAGCGCGTAAGTGAAGTAATTCCATTTACTCGGGTAATTTATTTTCACACAGTGGTAACACTGACAGTCCGCCATTTTTAAAATGCTGATGACGTAGGCAGGTTATTCCAAAATGCAGACTCTTGAACCATTCTCGCTTAGATACGTACTTCGACATATATACACACGCACAATTTATCAAGGATCGGGGCGTTGGAACACTTGGCGAGACTTAACACTGATATAACCCTATCATATCGATTGGAGAAACTAACCCAATCGTCGCCACAGAAAAAAAATTGCGGTGGCACCGCCATGCCATGCAAGTCTTAAGTCTATTGTTTGTGACTTCGTATGAAGTCGGTGGCAGGTAGGTGGCAACTGTGACGAAATGTTAATTAACTAGTAGATATGATGGCCCCGTTATGACAAGGTTATATCACAGTTTAAGTATCCTAAATTGTTCCAAACTCCCAACCATAAATTGTATACTTATTCTAGGCTAATCTCGTACAATTTTTCCGCAATCGGGTATATTGTATATATTACATGTTAAAATAGTATCTTTGTTTCTGCCTGCCCTCAGGTGTATAGCGATAGGGTCAAAGTTGTAAGTACACGCGATACCGCGTAGAATATCTATATGTAACTATATATACGAAGCCCTTTTAAAATTAGTACGTGACAAGTTAAATTGTGGTTTTGAATAGAAACGAATTAATCTCTCTCGTTTGTCACATTATGGTGCTGTAAAAGTCTATGCCTCGGACATTTTTTTTTTATCTACACCCATATCATAAATCACCATTATTGCAACCAGTAACGTAACATCAGCATTATATCTGTGCCCGTGATATTATAAATTATAATATGCTGATGTTACATTATAATTTATAATGTATGACAAATCATAATACCATCGATATCGATGTTATTATGGAAATCTTTAACCCTTTTCCAGGCCAGCGATTGAAACATGACAATCAAATGTCAGTCTTATTTTTAGTCAGTATTATACATTAAGATACGTGTTTGACAGTCTGTAGGTGGTCAATAAAACGCCACAGCCTGGTAAAGGGTTAATGCCCTTCATTATGTACAGTAAAATAAACTACTATTTCATCATACTGTGCAAATAACTTTAGCCGCCCACTGTACAAGAAAAAATTACAATGAAATTTATATCACTAGTAGAAAAAGAGGTGACTTTGTTTTGTTTTAGAATCGAATAAAACAAAGTGAATGCAACTCTGCTCCAATTTAGTACGGTTAAAGTGGAAGGCCGTAAAAGGCCTTTGAGCGGCTAGAGGTTAAACAGTACATTTAATATTTACATTGCCATGGACAAGTTTGTATTGTTGGGCTTATATGTAGTTCGTTATAATGGTGTGTTTGCCTTTATGCTTTTTGGCCATAACAGTACAGTCGCCATCACATACATCGGAGCAAACAAGCACGTCACAAACATCGGAACACACCTCTATTTTCAAGGCATTAGAGTGCATGTGCCGATATTTTTGAACACCTAGAGTGTACCTATGTATGTGATGGCGACTGTACTTTTACGTCTCCACTGGTCATTAACTGAGACTTTCCGCACGCTGAGTGGGCGGCGATTGTCACTTTACGGCTATTTTATAATTATAACATCGACTTTTGTAGTTTGTAATGTTAATCACGTTGAAATAAATACTGAAACATTTTTATTTCGTTCGGGGTATTATTAAAATGTGCCATGCCACACGTCAATTTCGGTCAAACGCTAAATGCGTAAAGTCATATATTTTTACAGCACTCTGAATGTGTAAATACATTATTGTGACAAATGAGTATACATGCGTGGTTTTTAAAATCCTAGTTTAAAGTAGTGTGCATGTGTCAGAAAACTAGATATACATATAGTGTTTATTTTCTTTATCTCCGGTCAATCATCGTTTCTGACGACAAAAATACTTTCAGACGCAAGTGCGAATGTGTTGTGCCGATAGCTTAGGCTCGGCCATGACTTGGAGTGGAAGCGGTACGCCATACGTGGGAGCGTGAGATAGGCCAGTCATTTGTGACCAGTAAAATTGCAAGCAAACGGCTAGTTCTGCTTTTTTAATATGTTGTTAGCACCACTACCAGTACTGTATATCCAAGTTTGCAGCTTCGAAAGACCTCGAAAAACCACGAAAACTTCGCACTTTTTTGGTATTGTCAAAAAAATCTAAACGTTTTTTAAAGTATTCTGAAATTGCTACATTTTGTGACCAAAACCAGCTCTGTAGATTCAATACTTATCAAGATACAGCTCTTCAAAAAATTGTTGCTAAGCCAACTTTAAATCGTTATAAATCCTAAACAGTAATTTTATCTGAAAAAATATTGAAGAAACCTAATAATGATTTTGAAATACCTATTCAACGATACCCAACATATTTAATAGCATAGTTCGTCGACTGTATTTTTTTCTTTTTTTAAATATGATGTCTGGTGGCCGCCATTTTGAATTGTATTACTGTGATGATCGATTGATGTACGATTCATTAAAATGTACCCACGAGTTTGGTCTCTAGAGTGCCACAAAAGTACCAGTCTGTGTATTTATGTATGTATGTTTGTTTGTTCTTTTGTGGCACTCTAGAGATCAAACGCGTGGGTCCATTTTAATGAATCGTACATCAATCGATTAATTTTAATCTTGCGAGTGTCACAAAAGACATCACAGTAATAAAATTCAAAATGGCGGCCACCAGACATCATATTTAAAAAAAGAAAAAAATACAGTCGACGAACTATGCTATTAAATATGTTGGGTATCGTTGAATAGGTATTTCAAAATCATTATTAGGTTGGTTTAATATTTTTTTAGATAAAATTACTGTTTAGGATTTACTAGCGACCCGCCCCTGCTTCGCACGGGTATATGTGTATAATACATTCATGTATGGTTTGTATTATACATATAAACCTTCCTCTTGAATCACTATCTATTTAAAAAAACCGCATCAAAATCCGTTGCGTAGATTTAAAGATCTACGCATACATAGGGACAGACAGACAGACAGACAGATAGCGGGAAGCGACTTTGTTTTATACTATGTATTGATAACGATTTAAAGTTGGCTTTGCAACAATTTTTTGGAGAGCTGTATCTCGGTAAGTATTGAACCTACAGAGCTAGTTCTGATCATAAAATACTTTAAAAAACACAAAGTTTTATTAAAAAAACCGCAAAGTTTAGGACTTATATAGACAATACCAAAAAAAAAACCGGCCAAGTGCGAGTCGGACTTGCGCACGAAGGGTTCCGTACCATTATCTATAAAAAAAACTATTTTATTCTGTGTTTTTAGTATTTGTTGTTAAAGCGGCAACAGAAATACATCATCTGTGAAAATTTCAGCTGGAACTATCACGGTATCAGTGAGATACAGCCCGGTGACAGACAGACGGACAGCGGAATCTTAGTAATAGGGTCCCGTTTTACTTTTTGAGTACGGAACCCTAAAAAAGTTTTTCGAGTGCCGCAAAGTTAGCACAGGTTTTTCGAAGTTGCAAACTTGGATATACAGTACTGGTAGTGGTCCTAACAACATATTCAATAGCCCTCCTCTCCTTCGGCAGTCGGGTAAAAAGCAGAACTAGCCGTTAGCTTGCGATTTTAGCCATTTTTATGGTCAAATATGACTGGCCGAGCGCGGCCTCTCGCTCCTACGTATGCTGCCTCTGCCGCCTCCGCTCGATGTCGTGGACGAGCCTTCAAGTGTAAATAATGCTTTATTTTATTACCTATTTGTGTAGCGAATATATAATTAGATTCTTTCTGTGTTCAAATTCCATCTAACAATTTTCAGGTTGAAAATGACCACTTCCAAAATATAACTTTTTAAAAATCATAATCCCTTCTGAAGTACGAGTACCTTCACTTTCTGAGCCCTTTACTAATTCCCTGAAAGATAATTTAGTACGGGGGACACCACAGGTTAATGAAAAGTTTTCTGATACATTGCATTTTGAATGTTGCCTGTTTTTGCATCGAGCTCTAATATTATATTTTTGAATTCACACTTAACCTTTTTAACGCCATCAATACAGGTATAGTGAAATAACCATTTGTGGTGTCTTAAAAACGCGTTTGTTTTCGATGGCGTTCAAAAAGTTAAGACCGTCTCCGTTAGACAGGAATGGAACCTAGATAAATGTTTTTTTTCTTCATATCGCGTACTGGATTTTAGCATGAGATATAAAATAAAATATAATAACGAAAACTGACTTAAAACTACATATTTAAATAGGCGTCTTGAAAAGCTTTCCAGTAGTACTATTACATTACCAATCTTTTTTAATGCGTGTGATTATTTTTTACCAATAATACTTTGTTGTATTAATTATTTGAAATAAAACATTTGTCTTTAACTAAAAATAAACTTGATAGAATTTTTAATAGTAGTTTATGTGACTGTACATAATGAAGGGCATTAAACACGAGTGTGGGTTTATGAAACGAGCCGAAGGCGAGTTTCACAATAACATCACACGAGTGTCTTAATGCCTAATTATGTACAGTTACATACACTACTTTATCTATTCACATATCATAAGCCTCCACGATGCATTCAGGAGCCGCATATTATAGACCAGCGGCTGAACAAAAATGGGTTTTGATAACATTAAAGTTTTTTCTTTTTTGATATGTCATTGGAGGCATGTTAAATAATACTTATACAAAAAGTTAGAAGTTTTTAGGTTCGGCTTTCGGTTATATTGACATATTTTATTTTTAGCCAAGAACTATGTAAATATAGAATTAGAGTTACAAAAAACTGTAACATATCCAATAACACTTTAGTTTCTTTAAAATAATCTGTTTTTAGAAGTCTGGAACTTCTGCATTTTGGTGAACAAAAAAATGCAAATAATTTTGCAAATAAAGAATTAGAGTAGCTGATATTGTTAAATTATGATGTAATCGATCCACTTAATATCCTGGAAAAAAGTTAGATGTGTAGACAATTGGCTTTTGTAGATATTTATTTCTGGTTAAGCAGTATAGCCAATATTGAATTAGAGTTTGTAGAGTTAATAATAAACGGTCTTGACAATGATCTCAGTTACCAAACAAAAGTTTAGAAATATAGAATCACGGCGACACTAAATACTGATATGTATAGGTAAGCATTCCGTGCCTATATTACTACGTTTCAAACGCGCTGTATTGTATGCGCGCGCCGTGCTGTGCGCTGTGGCGCTGTGGCACCAGGCAGCGATCAGCGGTGGCGGGGCAGCGGGGTGCCCTTAACTCATCCATAAAAAAACCGCAAAGCATGTTTTAAACTAATATCAATGGAAAATTGTTATTTTGTTTTAAGTACGCTAATGGAAATACAAAGACGAAACTTACCCTTATTTATTACTATACTAGGAATTGCCCGCGGTTTCGTCGGCGTAAAGTCCATTATAAAGTAGGTTTTTACTTATTGTTTTATGTTAAAGTAAGTATTAGTGGCTTACACAATGGTAACAAATAACAAAAATACAACTTTTTACAACAAAATTATAATTGCAACATTTGCAATTCATTCATATTTGTAATTGTAGGTATATACATAATAACTAGGGTACGGACAAGTGGTGGCAGATTTCACACAGAAGGTAGTAGAGTCGCCTAGATATTTTTATGACTAAACAAATACTGATTGAATGATTTATTTCTCTTAATTTTTTTTTATTCTCTTGCGACTAGATATTAAGTTTTTGAAATGAAAATGTACATGTATTTACATTTTATGTTTAAAGAACTTTATTTTTCATAAAGAATCAACATATTTCACTTACATGAGAAAAGTTATAAGTTGTTGTACAAAAATCATAGTGGGTAGACATGCATTACAGGGTATATTATTCAAACGGGGCAGTGAGGGAATATCCGAAACTATAAGATATACGGAAATTTGCTCTATAAGGAGTTACGAGATCGATTTTAGAAAAAAATCAAAACTGCATTCAAATAATTTCAAAAAAGCCTCATACACAGCCAGGAATCGAACCCGGTCAAATCTGTCTAAAATCAGAGTGCGTTATTTTGCGTAAATTAATAGTGTAATGTAAGGAAGAATTGGTGCTAAGGAACCCTGTATCTACAATCCCAGGAAGATGCTGATTTTTTTTTTTTTTTTTTTTTTTTTTTTTTTTTTTATTGAGAAATTCTTAAAAAACACATAAGTAACTTAGCTATGGCTATGTGAGTAATGCTATAATAGACCTATAGTTTCATAAATGTTTACAAAGTTACAAGTTATATTAAAAATTGGAAAATATGTTTAATATAAGACCAAATGTCATAAATATATAAATATATATATACATATATGTGTTGTAAATACACTTATGACAGTTAAGTACATTTTACAACTTAGGTACACCATTATACAATGCAAAAAAAAGAAAGAAAAAGTTAATGAAAAGGTTAAGGTAACTGCGTTTTTTGAATTTCATAGTTTAATGTACGGAAATGGATCTCCCCGCACAAACAGTGTACCTACCTACAATGAGTAAGTATGGGAATTATATTTTTATTACAGCTTTGAAAAGATTGGTGTAAATAATGAAAATAAATTTAAAAAAAACCACGAATTTACCAATTTTGTCTAGTTTCAGACGCCACAGTTATTCTCCCCATACTTACTAAGGAGCTTAGTATGGGGAAATCCATTTTCGTACATCAAACTATGAAATTAGGCATTTTCCTGTGATTGTAGATACAGGGTTCCTTAGCAACAATTTTCCCTTACAATTCCGGACTTTCGCAATTCCGGAATTGTTACACTCAAAATATCGGAAATTCCTGAACTGGATTTTATGTATTTCCAGAATTTATGACTGTTTATTTTCATAGTTTACCATAAACTCGATAAGTCTCGTGACTTTTCGTATCTCTTATAGTTTCGGATTTTCCCTTACTGCCCCGTTTGAATAATACAACCTGTATATAACGCTAAAGTTCGGCCGGCCGCCTTGTTGCGGCGATAACGGCGATTTTTGTTTAAGTTATCTTTCCACAAAAATTTAAATCTTTCGTCTACTACAGACTACATATGCCATTGTGTTGGCATTTACGCATTTGTACGCTAACAAATCTGCCCTTCTTATTGCAAACGCAGTACTTGCAAAATGGTGGTTTCGAAATAAACGCGGTAAACATATTCTTTGGTATCTATACAACAAATCTATGTTATATAACTTTTGAAGTGTACTGAAAAATTGTAAAAAAAAAAATCTTTAGATTGAAATATTTCTTACTTTACTGCCTTATTTAGATAAAATACGCAGTACTGCATTTTCATCAACTATATGGGTTTGCAGTTAGGCCTATGTCCAGCAGTGGACGTCTTTCGGCTGATATGATGATCTGGGTTTGCAGGCATTACAGTATCACTAAGGCTTAATGCAGTATTTGTGTTTATTACTGCAAAATCACCTAGCACGTGTTAAATACTGCGTTTCAAGTTCGCAATCATGCTCTATTTTCATACCTAGTAATAAATAAGTGTTGGTAAGATTTAACTTCAGACAAATATTGAAGTGATGAAGAGACGAAATAAAATTGATTTTAGGTAGGTACTAGAAAAAATGAATATTTTTCTTATCAGCGTATCAAATTATTATTTTTAATAGTCTATAAAATGTGTTTCAGGAACATTTTTTTATTAAAGTCAATTAATATAAAACACCTCCACTCATCAAGCCATCAATCACTCTTTTGAATTATACAAGATGTAACCAAATCAAGTGCAAATATTTCACTCTGATTTGCTAGCACGAAATGCGGCACTGTACCGTGTGGCTTCGGTCCATGCGTAGCTTTATGTTACTCTCGAATACCTCTCGATACTCTTAAGCGCAGCACTGTGGAATAAGTACTGCGTTTAAGTACTTTTAGCGTGGCAAGAGTAGCTCTTTGGTTTTCTCGCTAAACTCAAACGCAGTAATTTTGAATACTGCGTTTGGCTTTAGTTAGTATTCGTTGCAAAAAAGTTATATGCCTAATGAATCTGCAGTAAACGTAGCAAGTACTTCACAACCTTCTAGCACATGCTGAATGCTGTAGATCTTGTTAGCATAAGTAATATTTTTGTGAAAGTACTGCGTTTTTGGTTAGATATGAAACATGTTTGAAATATAAAAAAAGACCTGAATTTTTTTTTTAGGCTTGTGATTTCATTTTTGCAGAAAAGTGAAAATCTCAAAAATGACTACTGCAAGTACTATTATCAGGGCCTTTGGCCACATTATCAACGGTTTCGTGTACTGCAACTACTGCAAGCCATAAATTGCAATAAAATATATTTAAAATACTTAATATAATTTGGATATATTTTTATTTTTGATATCCAAATTACACTATAGTTTAATACTCTAAAAATATAAATTAAATAAATAATGTATTCATTCAACCGTAAAAAGTAAATAAAAAGCAACGACTCCATTTTACTCCCTGTGCGAAATTTGCCACCACTTTTGTCTGGACGCTACTAATAACAATTTTAAATTAACTTCTGTAACTTCACATTATTCCATGCAGATTTTTTCATAAAAAAACAGTATCTGTAATTTTTTATTGTACATAATAAAATTAAAAATAGGTAAACTAATGTTACATCTTATAGGTTTTGACATAGCTATAATAAAAAATCTTTCTTTTCATCCGCTTTTCCAAACATTGAATATCTCCGAAACATAAAACCGCCTTATGGTACCTTTACACGTAGACCATCACTAATATTGTAACAGTGCTGTTATACGTATTTTCCTGAAGGAAGGTTTTCAAAAACTATTTTGGTTAGTTTTTTGAAAGAGCTGTTTAAATAGACGATTTGTATAACATATATTTGTTTCATTTGAATCTGGCCACTTTAAATTTTTTCTACATATGTTTTACTATGCTCGAATCTGGGTTTTGCCCCCAAAAAAATCTCATAAACTATACATAAAAAGTTTTTGCGCCTTCCCTATTTTAAACATATAAATACGAAAAATGGTTTTTTTTTAAATGCGGCAGAACGGGGGCGCTCGGGCGCGGCGAGGGATACCTAGCAAGCGATAGCTCGCAAGGTCGACTAAGATCTGCTCCGCCGTAGCTACAACTTGTAGTGCGGCTTGGTTTTCGCGCCTTTTTTTAATAATATGCGTTTATGATGCAAACTATACACAGAAATTTCTTACTTTCCATAATATGGCTGCATATATTCTTTTATAGTATTAGACATATTTTTATAGACTCTAATTCAATATTAGATCTTACAGGATAAAAAATGCGTATTAATTTTAAAGCTTTTATCTTATTCCTCTAAACTTTTGGCTTTGTCTATTAACTTAAGAATTTAGAGATATTGTTGTGGATTTTTAAAACTCTAATTCAATATCGACTAAATAACAAGCTAATTCTGGTTTGACGTAGTCGCGGGTGTTTTTTTTTTCTAAAAACTTAACAGTGTAAAGCGTCATACATATCATAAACGATGAAGCTTAAACTTTGCACTTTAATTCAATATTCACAAATCATCAATAAAAATAAATAAATACCTAATTTATATCTAACCCTCGTTCTAACTTTTCTTCATATAATACAAATATGCTTGAAAATAAGTCATATGTCATATAAGCATAACTTTTCCGACTTTAGAATTATCAAAACTTCTAGGGCCAAAATCCGGTTCCACTACTGAGCTATTATGACCGGCATCGCGGCGTTGTTTTCTGGCAGCTGTCATAGTTTTTTCTTAATTCAGAGACAAACTAGAGTCAAATCCAACTAGGATCGTTCGATATCTTACTTACGTGCGACATATGTTAAATTTGTGTGCAAATTGACAATTCATTTCGAACTGAACGTCATCTCGACTGATATTAGAATAGAGGTTATTTAGCAATAATAACATTTTCACAGATAAGATATTTGTTCTAACAAAACAGTATATTTTCATGATGGCCATAATGTGCGGTTCTTGAACGCATCATGGAGGGTTTATGATATTTGGATAGATAAAAGCTATTTTATTATAGGTAGGTACCCTGTATACGTATACAGAGTCAAATATGATCATGTCAAATACTCGTATGTTAAACTTTAGATTACAGGACGATTAACATTTGAATTACGTAGTGGTAGCATAATGACTATCATTATGTAATAGCCTTCTAAATTGTCTAGTTATGCTTGGCCAGAATCTAAAAATAATAAAAGGTCAGGGCTCACTCCGAACTCATAAAAAATCAGGATTGATGAAATTTTTGATCAGATTTTTTTTTTAGGTTAAACCTTTATAACAAAAAAACACCCTGTTTAAAACCTTAAATGTGACGTAGAATGTAAACTGTTACCCCTTATTCATAGAACTTAAGAAACCGCTGGTACGTAAAATGTGTTATGTTCCTTTCTCATTAACAAATGTCAAAGTGAAAGAAATTTAATGGGATGTTAACTAAGGTGGGTTTGATAAACGTTTATGAATAAGGGCATAAATGACTTTCTACTACTTCTTTACTAAATGCTTATTATTTTCGCTGTTTGGTCCATGTTTTTCGTTTTAGTTCTAAAAGTGTGATGTGTTTTAATTTCAGTCAAGTCTTTCGTTTTTGAACTAAATAAATCTTAAATAGTGTATTAAAAATGTCATATTTTCATAATGTATAACAATGTTTTGGGTTATTTGTTAATTCCTTTATAGCCCTATGTCCTTTTTGTAGTACGGAACAAAAATCATTCATACTTCGCATATACATCACTCATGACTCTAGAATTATAATAGGGCTATGAAGGGGTTATCATTATTAAGTAAGTTTCTTAGAAAAGCTAAAAACTGTACGAGACGCTTTCAACTTGGATAATTATATGAATGTTTGATACAATACAATACAATACAATTCTTTATTGATAACACCATAGTTACAAGTCAAATTAAATTTATTAAATGTACATTAAATTATGTTTGTCTCTCAAGGCCGTAATCGCTCGCAACGATTCATGATATTTTACTTTCAAGGCTAATGAAAGACGTAACATTATACACACTATAGAAGATGATAAAAAACGCCTCATTTCACATGTTTAGGGTTCCCGCCTTCGGCTCGAGCGATTAATACCTGCCTTCCGAGTCATTCTTTATTTAACCGTGTAATGTACAATCGAACCGACTGAATCATGACCCACCATAGAACCTTGTTACAATTAACGAACATACGCACGATCATATAACGTTAATACGTCAGTTAATCGTAACAAGGTTCCATGCTGGGTCAGGATTCAATTTTGTCGATAGTACTATAACTTTGAACAATCCAACTGATGGTGTACTTTTTAGAATTTCTTTCGAGTTGCGTAGAGAATAGTACACTTCCCTAAACAAAAATACTACTCTCATTCTCAATTAGCATGGGTGGGTTGCACCAAACAGTCTGTAGTCATAAGTTTACGTTAAAATGTGAATGTATGGAAAATTTGTCAATTATAGTGACAGCTGCCGGCGCCATATTTAACCCTTTGAACGCCATGATTCACGTACAAAACTGTCACTGACACGCCAACCATTTTTCCATAAGAGAGTGACTATGAACCTTATATGAAAGACTGAAGGTTGCTTTGACAGCGGACGTCATAACCGCTACCTATATGATTTCTTGGCGTGGTGGGTACGACGACACACGACCACTTTATAGGTTCTTGGCGTTCAAAGGGTTAACGCCGATCAATCTGCAATCTTAAGTTGGTCCTACCCGTCCTAATTCTCAGCATGTACTTTCTAAAGGATAGTACGGGCCAAAAGAACGTTCCGATGGGATTTGGGTTCCGATTGGTTTTCCTAAGAATGAGTTCAAAACTAACATATCCAATTATTATTATTTAAAACCCCATCGCATGGTGTTATTTATATAATATAATTGGATATGTTAGTTTTAAACACATTATTAGGAAAACCAATCGGAACGTTTCTTTGGCCCGTACTATAGTCGACATGCGTCATGTGTGTTTGTGTGCAGGGGGGGCGCGGGCGCGCGAGGCGTCCTCCGAGGGGTCGCTCGCCGAGGCGACTCCGGACACGGACGAGAGCGGGGGTGCAGCTGCAGGGGGCGAACACAGGCACCGTGCGAAGCGCCGGCACGCTCAGCCCGAGCAGAAGGTTGGTGTACTTTATGAAGGACTTCGTCCCTTTATCGCCGTCGTCTGATATTTCAGACAAAGAGTACCTTGACACCCATAATTTTTCTAGACACCAGTGACAACGCTACTTTGCTATTTAGTGAAGTTGCCGTTTATTATATTATACTGTTTTTATAAAATTAATTTCGGCTGTGTACCTACTAACAACTTCACTGTTATTTTTATTTACACTCAATAAATAATTGCATATATATTCGTATCGTATATATATGTATTCGTATCGATGTTGCTGATAGAGGTCCAGTGTGCGCTGCGAGGTTCAGAAGGAACAGTGCAGCTGCCGAGTTTGTTGTTCTTTTAGCACCACCCGGAGGTCACGTGTAGGGATTCTAGGGTTATTCCTACGGACGTAAGGACCGTATCGGAAAGAAAGTAGACAACTTTAGGCATCTCTAAAAACTGGTACGGACATAAAATCGGCATATTTTTTTTAAAATAACGAACTACATCCTTTTCTTTTAATTGCAACAAAAAGCAATTACTACTTTTGTCAAACTGTGTCAACATGGGGCGAATTAGCTTACACGTTCGTAAAAATATTTTGGACGATTGGTGCAAAATAAAAGGTATGACGATTAGAAAACTGGTTAAAAAGTACGAGTTGAATCCCGCGGGCGTGCACAAGATAATAAATAAATTTGGTGACTTCCGTACTCTCCAAGATTTGCCTAAATCTGGAAGAAAACCGGGGACAACCGACTTGGCATGAGAAAAGAAAGTCGTAAGAATGTTTAAACAAAATCCGCCCTTTCAATTCGAGATGCGGCAAAAAGAGCCAAAACTTCTTCGGCTATGATACAAAGAATCAAACTAAGATGCAACCTAAAGACCTATAAAAAACTAAAACAACCAAAACGAGATGAAAATCAAACAATAGCTGTCAGAAAACTGGCAAGGAAATTATACGACCTACATTATAATGGATGACGAGACCTATTGCGAATTGGACTTTAAAGCCTTACCAGGACCTCAATTTATTACGGTGCCGGCTTATAGAAGGTTACTCGAAAACATAAGGCCATCAACATCGAGAAATTTGGCAAAAAAGTATTAGTGTGGCAAGCGATTTTTCAATGCGGTATGCGATCGCAATACTTCTTCACTACAGGGACTTTGAACGCTACGGTATACAGTGACGAGTGCTTACAGAAAAGATTACTACCACTAATAAAGAAGCACAGGAGTAGCACTTTATTTTGGCCATACTTGACTTCTTGTCATTACTCTAAAACAACGAAGGAATGGTATAAAGCCGATAAGGTAGAAGTAGTGGATAAGGAGATGATTCCTCCCAATTGCCCAGAAGTTTACCCAATTGAGCGATATTGGTCTGTCATGAAACGACACCTCTAAAAAAACGTCGGAGCTGCCACCTCAGTTGAAAACTTTAAAAAAACGTGGAACAGGGCATCATCAAATGTGTCAAAAGTGATCGTCCAGAATTGAATGAGACACATCAAAAAGAAAGTTAGGTTGCAGGCAAAATATATAAAATACGACGAATTTATTCAAAACAGTTCTTTATAAAGACCTTATTTTTCAGTTTTTTTTTGTTTCATTATCAGTTTTCACACAGAATAAAAATAATACCATTTTGAAGTTGTCTACTTTCTTTCCGGTACGGTCCTTAGAACAACAACGACCTCCAGTTATTGCGTATCATAGAAATAGTCGTTTGATCGTTTCTATTGTTTTTAAGTATATTTCTTTATTATTAAAATAAGTACCTACAATCGATTACATAAATATATTACATATATGTACGTCCCCAAAGGTCTAAAAATATCTGAGCAACGTTATGCGTCTAACAATAGTCAACAAGTCAAGTCTGCCATTCTTGTTGACTTTGTCCGTGCACCTATTTTCGAACTCGACTGCACAATAACTGTATCCCAAACCAAAGCTATACCTAAACCTTGACCTTGCAGCAAGGTGTCCAAGTAGCGGCCCTGGAGGTCCAGAACGTGAAACGTGCCATCAACCGCTACGGCACCCTGCCCAAGGGCGCTCGTATCGGCGCCTACCTCGAGTCCCTCCGCCAGTCCGGGGGCGCCGCCTCCGTCACCCGCGAACCAGAGGAGGCCCGGTCCCTCTCCCCCCGAACTCGCGCCCAACCACACATGATACGCTCCAACTCATCAGGCGGAGTAACCGCCCCTGCCCCCGCTTCCCCACGCTCCAACCGCCCTTTAAGGTCCTTCAACAGCCCCGCCAAACCACGCCCGAGGTTAGCGGAACTAGAATTCCCCCCACCACCACCGGACTTACCCCCGCCTCCGGAGGAAACGCTACTCCCCCCACCACCCCCGCCCGTCGCTGACGATGAAGCCGAAGAAGAGAAAAGCCACAAGCAAGCCATGAAGGAAATGCTAGAGTTGAAACTCGTGGCAGAAATCAAAGAAAGGGCTGATAAGAAGAAAAATAAGCTCAAAGATTCCCCGCCACCGAACGATATAGTCATGCAGACGTCCTTCGGAGACCCAGTCACTAGACTTGTGTCTGAACTGTCCGAGAGCTTGAACATGGAAGCTTTGAGGAAGTCAGACAAAAAGGAGCAGCCGAAAGAGAGCAAAGAAACAGTCTCCCCTATAGACCTCAAAGCAGGCTTACGAAAGACCTTATACAACAACGTCCAGAAAACAGACGAAAAACCTACTGACTTCAAATCGCAGCTCAAGAAGGTAGACAAGAAAGTAGCTGCCAAGGAAGAGGAGTCCCGATCGATAATAGACTTTAAATCCCGCTTACGGAAGGTCGACAGCTCAACGCCAGCGACGAACGGAACCAAGAACTCCCCCGACCAGGACTCCAAGAAGAGTGATGAACGGAAATCGGATTCAGGGTCTTTAGAGACGGAGGAAGAAGACAAGAGAAGGAGTACCGGCAGCATTAGCAGCTTGAAGAAGCTGTGGGAGAATAAGGAGACGGACGAGAGATTGAGTCCAAAGCTGAAGCCTAGAGGAGATGACAGCGAGGAGACTTCTCCGGAGGAACGTAGCAGCCATATAGGTAAGAATGCTTCCACCTCCGATTAACTACATCCCGAATGATTACCGGTATAAGTATCCTATGTTTTAATCCAGGTATAAGATTATTAGTATAACAAAATTCATCTTAATGCGTTCTGCCGTGTTTGCGTTATAAAGTAACATATATCCAAACTTTCGCATTTATACTATTAGTAGGATACACGACATATAGAATGCCTTCGGGTTTACTCCATTCAATATGGGTGTAGACACTAAATAAAATAATCAATAATGTTGCGTTTTCTCGAAAAAGGATTAAAATTGCAGTTGGTTTAAATTGCGTCTTAAGGTCCAAGCAATTGGCTACTTTACTAAACAAAAAAAAATTGTCTGTCAGTTAGATTATCAAAAAATATTGGACACGTATTTTTTATTTTATCAATCAAACAAAACATGATGAAGATATAGCCCGTTAAAGTTCCGCGTGACGTCACATTATAGTACACTTTTTAGGGTTCCGTAGCCAAATGGCAAAAAACGGAACCCTTATAGATTCGTCATGTCCGTCCGTCTGTCTGTCTGTCTGTCCGTCCGTATGTCACAGCCACTTTTTTCCGAAACTATAAGAGCTATACTGTTGAAACTTGGTAAGTAGATGTATTCTGTAAACCGCATTAAGATTTTCACACAAAAATCGAAAAAAACCATTAAGTTTTAGGGGTCCCCATACTCAGAACTGAAACTCAAAATTTTTTTTTTCATCAAACCCCATACGTGTGGGGTGTATCTATGGATAGGTTCTTCAAAAATGATGTTGACGTTTCTAATATAATTTTTTTCTAAACTGAATAGTTTGCGCGAGATACACTTCCAAAGTGGTAAAATGTGTGTCCCCCCCCCCTGTAACTTCTAAAATAAGAGAATGATAAAACTAAAAAATATATATGATGTACATTACCATGCAAACTTCCACCGAAAATTGGTTTGAACGAGATCTAGTAAGTAGTTTTTTTTTAATACGTCATAAATCGTAAACCGCAATTTATTTCACGGAACCCTTCATGTGCGAGTCCGACTCGCACTTGGCCGGTTTTTATTATAATGTGACGTCACGCGGAACTTCAACGGGCTATATCTTCACTGACGGACTAAATAGAATTATATTTTTCATCTCTCCTGTTCTGAAAGTTGACTTTTCATGGGCATATAGCCGGGTGGAAAAATGCGTTTTCTTCCCTAGGGTGGAAAGTATTTTATTTTTATTGTTACGGTCAGCCACAGAGTCGAGGATTATTGAGTTACTTCATATTACTAAAATAAAAGCTTTGCATATATCTAAACTCAGCTATACATTAAGCGACGGGTTCATTACGACGATGGTGATAAGATCATTTTACAGTTGGTATTTTTTTTCCTAATTACATAAAATCAACATTTAAAATTATTTCTGTAAATTTCGGCTGCCCGCCATAAATTCCTAGTTGGTCCATTAATAAATGAATTTAATTTTAATAATGCCATGTAACTTTACTTTTTCACGTTTCGGCATGGCCCTCTAGATTAGTTGCGTCGCGGCCTACTCGGTTATAATCTAGTAGGCCGTGGTAAGTGGCCAGTGCAAAGAGGTTGGAGGTTGGATATAGTTTTAATTATTTTATTTAGGTATATATAATATTGAATAAATTTATTTATTTCATATTATACTCGTACATATAATTCTGTACATTTATTTATAGAATTATACAAATACAAAAAAGAAAATTGAAACTATTAGATCAGATATCAGATACATTTTTTTAACTTTTCTAAAGTTGGCAGTATGTGTATTTTAATTGTTTTATAAAATATACGAGTAGTATTTTACTTTCCTCACAGTCGAAATGAAAACTCGGGTGAAATTACCCATTCCACCCTCGAACTATTGGCGCTCTCACTTCGTTCGAGCGCCAGAAATATCTCAGGTGTATGGGTCACTTCCAACCCTTGGTTAACAATCTATTATTTTTTACCAGCAAAGTACCTACCCAATTTTTAGGACGTTGGAAATTATGGTGCAGTGTCTAAAAGTTCGTAATTGATGCATTCTAAGTCTTGACCATTGAGTGATTCCATTTTAAATATAAAAATATTTAAATATTTTTCTGCAAAATTACTACTAATTTATTATTAACCAATTGTTCGACACTCCAGGTAGGAGCGGTAGCGTATGCAAACGCGACGAGAAACCTGCCGTCCCCAGTAAACCTGCTGTAAAGTGCCGCCCCCTAAAAGGGGGTATATACGCCACCCCCATCAGCAGTGAGGAGGCGGAGGAGGACGCCCTAGCACGACTCAGGACGTCACTAGAGAGCTGTACCAATGATGTGAGTATAATCACTACTGTAACAGATTCTTCGATAGCACAGCGAAAAGGGGGGTTGGAAAGCATGAATTCCCCAGAGAAAGTAACCAAGGCGATTAGCAAGAGAAATGAGCAACCAACTCACCTTGTGCACCTCAATGGCAACTTCTCGTGATGTGGTGAAAGCCCAGCTCCTTTCTCCTTCTGCTATGCCTTGGTCGTATAAGCCTCGATCTTGGTTCAGCACAGGTTAGGGTAAAAGCACAATAGAGAAAGCGGTAAAAGTATATAGCCACGAAAGCACCGTGGTATATATGTCTCAGCGGCTGGAAGGGATGCGCGCGCGACGAAAGCCATTTGCATACTAGTCCGCCAATGTTCGGGACTGAGCTATTCGGAAAGGGCAAAATTCGCTTGGCATTGAAGGAGCCTTCAGTGATGGACTACTCTTAGCTCCTGACAAAAGCCTAGTTACTTAATCCTAAACAACTACTGTCTGTCAATGGCCGGGTTAGTCAATTTATCAATGATCATTTTGGTCTTGAATACTTTTTGTATCAATGTGTGTGTGTGGGGGGGGGGGGGGGGAAGCTCCCTTCGGAGGGGTGCGAAGAGTGAATTCTGTAATACTCTGTCCCTCCACACATCCCAATAGGTTTCAGAACTACAATATTGTCCATACATTGCGATCTAGATTACCTCCACCAGATGACAATGAATTTTCAAAATGGCGTAGCAACATGATTTGCAAGAGTTTATAAATAAACTATATCTCATTTTAAAGAGGAAATTCTATGCTTTACTTTTGTCATACGTTGTTGATATTTTTTTTGGGAATATTTCACTTTTAGATAAGTAACATAAAATGACTATTTGTGGCAGAACGCGTGACAACCATAAGAGATATTGCTTTGGTATTTATGAGAAGTTGATAGTAAATTTATCAAGGATTATTTTAGTCATACACATCTTTCGTGCAGGTATTACGGTTTTTTTTTTATGAGATAAAACCGCGTTTTGGGATACTTTTGGTGGTGAGAGGGGGTGAATCTTCCTCCCGGAGGATGTGGAGACTATTTTTTTTAATACTCTGTCCTACCCTACCCTATACATCAGACAGGTTTCAGAACTACACTATTTTTGCCAAATTTTGAGCTAAGTTGCAAAAAATTATTATTTCTAGCCGCTACACATTGGACGCGACAAGTTGTGGTTGCTCTAGTCTCTTACCTCGTTACCCATCGACGTCAACACACGTCTATATCCGCAGGTCCGCCGCGGCTGCACGGGCGGCGGTCGCGGCTCCCTCTGGCGGCTGACCACGTCGGAGCGGCTCGCGAGCCTCGGCGCGGCCTGCACCGCGGCCGCGGTCGCCGCGCCACCGCAGCTGCGGGTGCAGCTGCGAGCCGCAGCCGCCAGGTGAGACAGATGCAGCTGTGCCAAGTAAGAGGAAGTAATTAAGAAGAAGTGAGACAGGAAGTAAGACGAAGTGAGAGAGGAAGTAAGAAGAAGTGTGAGGGGAAGTAAGAAGAAGTGAGATAGGAAGTAAGAAGAAGTGAGAGAGGAAGTAAGAAGAATTGAGAGAGGACGTAAGAAGAAGTGAGAGAGGAAGTAAGAAGAAGTGAGATAGGAAGTCAGAAGAAGTGAGAGAGGAAGTCAGAAGAAGTGAGAGAGGAAGTAAGAATAAGTGAGAGAGGAAGCAAGAAATGCAGACGTATAAGAGACAGCAGAGAAACAGAACATAGATTTAGATTTATTTATTTCATAGTATAAAAATATAATATAAATTACACTCAGGTCAATTTACATAAACATATCCCATCCTTTCGGCTCTGCCGGGCATAAGTAACTTTTTTTTTCATTTACGTTTCCGTAGTCCTGTTACACTTTTTAGAACTGTTTATCCTTGTTAAGGCGCCGTAGGTTCAGCAAAGTTAAGCGAACAGAGTTTTTGAAACAATATAATGCGACTGTTTATAATAATCAGTGATCGGCACGACCCGTGCATCACGGTGTCAATGACCTCAATCATTATGTTAATATGGATAATCCCCGGGATTCCAGAATTCGAGTCGGTACAGAAAGACAATATTTTATCATTTCAGTCAAGTATACAACGGGGACAAGATTAATGATTTTTACCATAAAATAAAACAACATGAATTTAATGACCCGAAGAACATACCTAAGTAAAAGTAAACATTTTTGTTGTTAAAAATTGGTTGCATTCCGTATCAGTGAATTAGAGAAGGATGACAACAACTCTGTTAATATTACTATTAGCTGTCTTTTTCGCACCATTTTAAACTATGCATTTTGTCATAAACGCAAACAATAGAAAATCCGAAAGTGACCTTCGACATGCCATCAATTCAGGTAGTCGGGAAAAGGGTTTTTTTGCACTTCAAATTGTTACATTTTAACACTTACTTATTTTATATGAGTGCACTTAATATTTTACGCAATATAAAATGAAATCAATGTATATCAATATTTTCTTAATTGAAAAATTATTTTAATTAAATTAAATATTCTGACTTCTATTTACAAATACATTTTTTAACTCTCAATAGTTATTTTTGCGAACTAGATCACGGGATTATAATCATGCATGTCATGTCCATATTAATATTTCTTCTCGGAATCCCGCGGTGTTGCACGGGTCGTGTGCCGATCACTGATAATAATATGGTTTCAAAAATACGAATAGTAATCTTGAGGCTTTTCTGTAGCGAGATAAGTGATTGAGTGATGAAGTGACACACACACACACACTTATCATTTCTTATATCTATATATCTTTAGATTTAATATTTTATTAGCACGGTCATCTTGTTCCATTATTTTAAATTATACTTGTAAAATCTGTACTCTCGGCTCCCAAGATACAGGCTAGTAGTTTGGGGCTGACGGATATCTACCTTTGTTTGTTAAAAATGTGTATGTTAACAGAATTTAAGTTTAATTTAATCGCATGCAACGTTGTTATGGTAAATAAATTATTTGTATTTGTATTAAGCAATTTTCGATCGATAGAAAAAAATCACGAACATTCGAAACAAATTGTGCACAAAAGCTAAACATATTCAAATTGATTCTAAAAAACGGCAATATCATATTTGAGAGAACTTAGCTATTACTTTTTTATTTATTTAAACGCACAAAAAATTAAAAACATGATATCCGCGCTTCCGAAAACGCACTTCCATCTCGCTCACGCTTATGCTCACTGAGAGGGAGAGAAGACCATGAACCTACGGCGCCTTAAGAGCAATGCCTAGCCGAGCAACTTTTGAAATCTCAATTTTTGACGCAATGTTTCTGTCGCGCTGCTGTGGGCGGCGGGAGCTGTCTATGCGATAAGGACAACTGCAGCTCGAACTAAAATTCCCACGCAAAAAACTCAAATATGGAGGTTTCGCTCTCGACTATTTTCTCCTCCAAAACGCAACCAATCATCATAAAATTTTGGAAACTGCAAGAGGAAGAGAAATAATTTCCGCCGCTCTTTTTTGGATATTTGTTGTTATATTTGTATACTGCGCCTTTTTTTTGCAGCCATTCCAATTAAGCCGTTTTTGCGATTTTTGAGGCGCTGTAAGTTTCTTTTAAATAAAAACATCCAAAAAAGCGAAACATAGCGGCATAGATATTGATGATATTGACCTTATTTGAAAAAATAATTTGCTCTAGGTTCAAAAACCAGGGAGGAAACAGTCGAGAGCGTTTGTATGGGAAAATCGCAGATAGGCATTCTTCTTAATCAGAATCAGAAATAATGTTTATTGTAGAACATAGGTAGGCTGTAAGATACAGAGTTGTTAAATACATTTGGTGATCATACTATGTCTTGCCAATGGGCGTACAAAACATTCGGTAGGCAGGAATACAAAATTAAGGCCTCATCCAATTAAAAATATAAATAACACAATTAATGGCCTCCGTAGCCCAGTTGGTAGTGACTCTGCCTACGAAGCTGGAGGTCCCGGGTTCGAATCCCGGTCAGGGCATTTATTTGTGTGTTTATCACGAATATTTGTCACTGAGTTATGGATGTTCTATATGTATATAAGTATCTATATGTATTTATCTATTATATACAGGGTGATTGGTAATTCGACCTATTCCTTGAAAGGGGTTATACTAGAGCTAATTTGCAACAATTTATGTCCAGTCAACCAGGGGTCGAAACTCGCTGGTTTCCGAGATATTCGAGGTTTTAGTTTGTATGAAAAAAATTCTCCTTGCAGCCTTAAGCTGGTGATTGTGACAAAAGTACTTCCATTTGGATGGTAAAAAAACATCTTTGTCACAATCAGCACTTTAAGGCTGCAAGGCGATTTTTTTTCAAACAAACTAAAAACTCGAAAAATTAAAAAAAATCGTGTTTTGACCCCTGGTTGACTGGACATAAATTGTTGCAAATTAGCTCTAGTATAACCCCTTTCAAGGAATAGGTCGAATTACCAGTTACCCTGTATATCATCGCCTAGTACCCACAACACAAGACTTATTGAGCTTACCGTGGGCCTAGGTTCATTTGTGTATTTGTAAGATTGTCCCCCGTAATATTCATTTATTTAATATTTATTAATGGTAATTACAGGTCAAAAAAATCTAAAGTTATAAATAAAGTCAAAAATTATAAAGAAATTGAAATTGTGAATATTGTAACGTTTGTCCGTGTGTTGCAGACTGGAGGGCGAGGCGCGCGCGCTGGCCTCCCCCGCGCCGCCCGCGCACCACCTCGCTGAGGGCGTAGAAAAGGCGCTACGGGAACTACACGACATTGTCACTAGGTGAGTGGACACGCGGCACAAAAGTTTGCGTGCCTGAAGTTAGCCTCGAGTCCCCGCATACCTTTCCGGCCCCTCTGACACCTTTGCGGCGCTACTAGTAGCTAACATCAGAATCGTTAACTGATTTTAATCGTATTGTACAGTCACGTACTTGGATATTGGTGTAGACACTAAATAAAATAATCAATAATGTCGCATTTTGTCGAGAAAGGATTAAAAATGTAGTCAAATGGAGAAAAAAGCAACGCAAGAGGTTAAATAATCACAAAGTTATAAGCGTCCAAAGTGTTAAGAAGGGGTATGTTCTGTCACTTTTCCGCAAAACGCACCTTCATATGAAACGATTGTCATTTACTATGACGCTAGAGGATCGTGACGTTTTCTCTCTCTAACAGGCAACATTGAAGTTGCCTGTTAGAGAGAGAAAACGGTACGGTAAGGGCATTTATTTGTGTGATGAGCACGAATATTTGTTCCTGAGTCATGGATGTTTTCTATGTATTTAAGTATTTATTTCTCTATATAAGTATGTATATCGTCGTCTAGTACCCATAGTACAAGCTTTGCTTAGTTTGGGACTAGGTCGATATGTGTAAGATTGTCCGCAAATATTTATTTATTTATTTATAAATAAATGGCTCAACAATTAAAGTCCGTGACTGTACAACACATGGCCGTTGGGGCGGAAAGGTTCTCGAGTGTGTTGCGTGGCGAGAGATGTTGTTTTAGATATTTTTGCTGGTACTAACACAACAGGTTTTGTATGTGAGCAAAAAGACCGTTACTGGTTAGCATTTGAAGAAAATAGAGAATAACTTACTGCATCTGCTTTTAGGTTCTTGAAAAAAGGGTAGACCCCCCCACAAGGTGGACTGATGACCTGGTAAAGGTCGCGGGAGTCCGCTGGATGCGGGTGGCGCAGGACCGGTCACGTTGGCACTCTTTGGGGGAGGCCTGTGTCCAACAGCGGACGTCTTTCGGCTGATATGATCATGATGATGAGTGGACATACTGTCAAAGGTGGCCAACTTTGGCACCGTCTGCCAAGTACTTCCGGCCATTTCAGGACTGACAGACTTAGGTTAACTCTATCTACGATTAAAGGGCTCTCTCGTACTGTTGTCACATGACGTAAATATACGTACCCTTACAATTTTGAATGGAAGTGAAAGATTTTTCAAACTTTTGGCCAATTTTAGGAGCGATAATCTTCTGATTCTTGCTCAGCACAAGCTTCTCGACCTGCTGCCATGCATTTTATCGTGAGTGGGCTTGCGGACTATAAGGGTGGCTTGTCTGCCAAGTGTTCGTGTCTGCCAAGTACTTCCGCTAATGGTTGCCATGCATTTTATCGTGTTGTCATAAGACGTAGGCGTATTGGGAGTGCGCTTACGAACTATTAGGAACAGAACAAATACATTTTAGTTAACAGTGGTTTGGTAAGATGTAAAGTACTGAACATATTTGTATGAGAAACCTTTGACGTGTTTTTTTCAGGTAAACTGCCTACGCTCCGCTTGGCCCCGAGGACTATACGAGCACTGAGATCTAACCCTGCAACTAACACTATAATTATACCTATTGTCGTTAACAGTATGCCAGTATAGTATGTTCAAACTGAGACTGACAGTCTTTTTTGGACTTACTATATGATGTCAAATTACGGTTATAGTTTAACCCTATCAACGCCACTTCGACGAGTATTTCAGACGCCATCTGAATATTATAACAAAAAGTTTTTCATAATCACTCAGCATTTAAGTACTTTTGTGCTCAATATTGAGAAATTGGTGTAGCTATACCGTCTATCTTATGGTGCTTTTATACGGTGGCGTGGAAAGGCTTAAACAAGCTACACATGGTATTAATACATAGTAATGTTTTGTGTTACACTTCTGTATATTTCGGCCTGCCTTAAGTTTTGATCTCAAATGAGTACAAAGAAGCCATAGATGTCAAATGCGTCATAAGTCATAATATTACGACAAGTGACGCATTTCGCGTCATTGTGTATAATACAAGTTCGACTGGTGCTTCTTTGTGTGGAATTATTTTTAATACAGGTATTATTTAAGGAACAGTATTCCTTTGAAAAAGTATTTATTCGGCGTCGAATTGTGTAATACAAAACATTTCAACAAACACATTCCTACGGTTATCCACTCCACCAAAGAGAATATGTAACTTCGACTTTTCCATTCCGTCAATATGGTCGTGTCAATATTGACAAGTACGTCAATACACTCATAATTTAGAGTCAACTTGGTATCTGTCATATTGTCATGACATATTTGAGACTTTGCGATGTTGCACTTGCGAAATAGTACAAAATGTTACAAACGAGTTAAAAATATCCGTAGTTTTTACACTAGAATTCTGCGTAGAGTATCATCTGAATTAAGTGACTTCTTGTATTCTATCTAATAGCATGCAAGGGCGTTTTGAAAGAAACATACCTACATATTGGGAGTCTGTTAGTGTCTGCTTTATATAAATTGCTTGTGACACCAACGCGTCATCCTGCATAATACTCCTGAATTTCACCAAAATTTGATTATAAATGATGACATATTAGTGGCATCTGAACACATAAAAGTGCAATATACGGCGTTTGATGATTAAAAGGTGTCCTTTGGCAGAGTGAATCCCCTGAACCACCAGACCGTTTTTTAAGAAGGGGAGCCATCTTGATTTGGATTTATGGAATAATATTTACATCATTTTATATTAAAAACTGGAGATATAAGAAAATAAGTTTCTGTCAAAAATTAAATTTTTGGTACAAGTTTTATTGCCGACTGTACTTAAATATAAGAGGGTGCCTCATTGAAATTTAATTTTTTTTGTTTTTAAGAACCATTAACATGCACATTACTCAAATCAATAAATTATGTTGGTACTTTTTACATCGTGCAACTATAGGGCTTTCCAAATATGTATGTATTTATGTTTTTGTCTTATAAATTAAATAATAAATCCTGAAAAAGTTATAAGGATTTTTAAAAAGAAGACAAAATTATTAATTTTTGTTTATTTTCCGTTTTTACCTTTTAAAAAAAAAATGCAAATTAAATATTAGGAATAAATTTGGCATCCTTGGTTTATACGAGAATTAACTTGCCATAATAGCTAAATGCATTTATTGTGATTTTGGTTCCATGTTCCATGGAAAGTGATTATTTTTTTGCACCCACAATACTTTTTACAATGCTTTACTATAGGGCTATCCAAATATGTCTATTGTTTTTTTCTTAAAATTTGAAAAAAAAGTTATAAAGATATTTAAGAAAACAAAACAATGTCAATTTTCATTTCTTTCATTTTTTTTCCTTTTTACGTTCAAAAAAGTTAAAATTAAATATCAGGAATGAATTCAGATAACGCGCGTGATTTATACGAAAATGATACCAAGCTTGCCCTATAGCTTAATAAATATCGTCAGGTTATTCGGAGTAAGCCCCCCCCCCCCCCCCCCCCCCCCCTCCCTCCTCCTCCCAAAATTTACATCTGATATTTTATGGCTCCCCTTCTTAAATCCATCTTTGAGTCGCAAGGACGAACTCGGCAAAAGGAATTCTCTCACAAATCGCCGTATAATGCAGCCAACACTAGCAACTATATGTGTAATGGACTAAGACTTTCATTATTGAATCTAAACTTAATCTACAAACACAATACACAAAATATCTAGGGCTTTTGTAAATCAATTAAAGCAGCAACCCTTGTGTTATGTTGTGTTTTTGCCAATTCTATATCGAAATACATTCGGAGGATACAAACTAAAAAAAATCAACATACATATACATACTTGGTGTTACAAGTAGTTCGGCAACTTAGTCGAAATAACGAGTAAATAAGTAAGTGCAGAAGGTAAGCAATTCTTATAAAGCAGACATAGATCTGATGCGGTCTATTCATTTATTGATCTTACTTTTTAATTCGTCTCTGTTCGTTGCCAAATTTATGAGCTGATTCGTCAGTATGGTAGTATTTATGTCCGACATAACACATCTGTCTCATATTGCCAAATACGTGAGTGCGAAGGGGACGAATGTTTTTAGTCGGACATAAGACGATTGTTGGGTAGACATGTTAATTAAAACAGTTATACTATGGGTAAATAAATAAATAGACCCCAGAATCGCAGATTATGAAGAACATCTGCAACGTCGGTGTTATCTCATCACAAATGACGCTTCGTATTATTATTTGTGACGCTTTTTAACATGCGTCATTCGTCAACATTTAAATAAAATAATCTATTTATATCAATTTAAGGCTGAACTAACTGACTTTGTGTTGTGCTATTCGAGCGTCATGGTCGTTCCATTAATTTTCATTTGTCTCTGTCTTGTACATACTTAACAAACAGAGACGGATGCTCTTAGCGAATAGGTACGACCTATTTTGCAGATGTTCTTTGGTATATAATTCATTTTATCCCGAGTTCAAGTATTATACGATCATATATCGCTATCCCGTTCACACGTACCGCACTAGAAAACAATCTTCGATCCACTGGCGTAACTGCTTTTTTAATACCATGATTTGGAAAACTCTCTCATAGAAGTAAATTTATATATGTCGCATCTCGTTTTCTCGTGCTGGGAAACTTGTTTTTTACACGTGGGCGTTTACAAAAAAAAAACCAAGTTAGGGAATACATTGTTTAGGCACGTAACCCATTACGAAATGGGGTGAGAATATTTAAACATTGTTTTTAATCTACAACGAAATAATTAATATTCAGATTCATTTATTACACGATAAAAAATACAGTATACAATTTACATCAAATATTCGTTCTTCCATAATTACTCCACTAAGTGCCGTACAAGAAGAAAAATGAATGAATATGTTCATACCCTCAAATACTTTAATTTACCTAAATATGACCAAAATTTAAGATGACATTTTTTTCTTATGTCCGCTTCACCGTCTATGTGCAGAATTCCATATTTAAGGCTACACCAAATACTTGAACCCTAAAGTCGGTAAAGTATCTTCGCTGCCGGAGCTCAAGGCTAAAGCAATTCAAAAATTTGCTAAGATGATATAATATAAAGTAAATAATTTACTTTCAAAACAAAGTTTTAACCGACTTCAATTCAGTACTCCGCCAAGCCACATTAACATTTCCACATTTTTTTTCCAATTTAACACATGAACTGATTTTTGAGAACAAAAGCGTTGATTTTTAGACCAATAAACCAAATCGCTGTATGTGGCCCGATAATATTTGAGGACTTCCGTCTGTGGTCTTCATCATCACTTCTACTTCACCAAATTTATGATTTCCGGGTGTAAATACACGAGTTATAAAAGAAAATACCGAAATTACTACACGCGTGCCTAATATATTTGAGGAGTTCCCTCAATTCCTCAAGGTTCCCATCATCCAACTGGGGTTTTGGAAACAATGGGACCAATCTGGAAGCATATACTTTCAGTTAAAAAAAGAATTGTACGAATCGGTTCATAAATGACGGAATTCTGAGGTAACAAACATTAAAAATAAAAAAATACATCCGAATTGAGAACCTCCTCCTCTTTTTGAAGTCGGTTAAAAATGAGTATTTCATAGTGGGTCAAACTTTAGTAGTCCATAATTTCTCCACTAAGTGCCGTACAAGAAAAAAAATGAATGAATATGTTCATACCGTCAAATACTTTAATTGACCTAAATATGACCAAAATTCAAGATTAAATTTTTTTCTTATGTCCGCTTCACCGTCAATGTGCAGAATTCCATATTTAAGGCTGTATACACCAAATACTTGAACCCTAAAGTCGGTAAAGTATCTTCGCTGCCGGAGCTCAAGGCTAAAGCAATTCAAAAATTTGCGAAAATGATATAATATACAGGGTGGCTCATTCAAATCGGTCAGTATGGGAATGTCTGAAACTATAAGACATACGAAGATTTGTTCTTAGGAACCATGTCACCGATTTTGATAAAAATAAAAACCGCATTCATACATTTGAAAAAAAACTGTACCCAGCTCGGGAATCGAACCCCGTTGTTTTGAAAAAATAAACTTACACTTTTTCTATTTAAATATCGATTGTGTAGGTCTTAAGCTGTAAATGTCTCTAAGAAACATGATGTCTAAAATGAATAAAATGCATAGTTTTGACATACTTTAATTTATCATAGTAGGTGTTCGAAGTGACCACCGTTACAATATTCAACAAGTTCAGGCATGTAAAATTGTCTCCATGGCTGTTTGTACCTCTCTACTTGTTACATACACCTTATCATGTGGCATTAGCATTGCATTAAATCTTTAAGGAAGTTTTGTTATCTACAGTAATCAAACATAAACAATCAATTGAAAAGCCCACTTAAAGTAAGTTTGTAGATATTGTAGATAGAGAGACGTGTTAAAAACGGTGGTCACTTCGAACACCTACTATGATAAATTAAAGTATGTCAAAACAATGCATTTTATTCATTTTAGACATTACGTTTCTTAGAGACATTTACAGCTTAAGACCTACACAATCGATATTTAAATAGAAAAAGTGTAAGTTTATTTTTTCAAAACAACGGGGTTCGATTCCCGAGCTGGGTACAGTTTTTTTTCAAATGTATGAATGCGGTTTTTATTTTTATCAAAATCGGTGACATGGTTCCTAAGAACAAATCTTCGTATGTCTTATAGTTTCAGACATTCCCATACTGACCGATTTGAATGAGCCACCCTGTATAGGAAAAAATCAGTGTTTCATTTTAGGTCAAACATTAGTAGTCCATAATTTCTCCACTAAGTGCCGTTCAAGAAAAAAAATTAATGAATATGTTCATACCCTCAAATACTTTAATTTACCTAAATATGACCAAAATTCAAGATAAATTTTTTTTCTTATGTCCGCTTCACCGTCAATGTGCAGAATTCCATATTTAAGGCTGTATACACCAAATACTTGAACCCTAAAGTCGGTAAAGTATCTTCGCTGCCGGAGCTCAAGGCTAAAGTAATTCAAAAATATGCTAAGATGATATAATATATAGGAAAAAATGAGTGTTTCATTGTGGGTCAAACTTTAGTAGTCCATAATTTCTCCACTAAGTGCCGTACAAGAAAAAAATTAATGAATATGTTCATACCCTCAAAGACTAATTTACCTAAATATGAGCAAAATTCAAGACATTTTTTTATGTCCGCTTCACCGTCAATGTGCAGAATTCCATATTTAAGGCTGTATACACCAAATACTTGAACCCTAAAGTCGGTAAAGTATCTTCGCTGCCGGAGCTCAAGGCTTAATTCAAAAATATGCTAAGATGATATAATATAAAGGAAATAATTTACTTTCAAAACAAAATTTTAACCGACTTCAATTCAGTACTCCGCCAAGTCACATTAACATTTCCAATTTTTTTTTCCAATTTACCACATGAACTGATTTTCGAGAACAAAAGCGTTGATTTTTAGACAAATAAACCAAATCGCTGTATGTGGGCCGATAATATTTGAGGACTTCCGTCTGTGGTCTTCATTATCACTTCCACTTCACCAAATTTATGATTTCCGGGTGTAAATACACGAGTTATAATAGAAAATACCGAAATTACTACACGCGTGCCTAATATATTTGAGGAGTTCCCTCAATTCCTCATCGTTCCCATCATCCAACTGGGGTTTTGGAAACAATGGGACCAATCTGGAAGCATATACTTTCAGTTAAAAAAATAATTGTACGAATCGGTTTATAAATGACGGAATTCTGAGGTAACAAACATTAAAAATAAAAAAATACATCCGAATTGAGAACTTCCTCCTTTTTTGAAGTCGGTTAAAAATGAGTATTTCATAGTGGGTCAAACTTTAGTAGTCCATAATTTCTCCACTAAGTGCCGTACAAGAAAAAAAATTAATGAATATGTTCATACCGTCAAAGACTTTGATTGACCTAAATATGAGCAAAATTCAAGATAAAATTTTTTTCTTACGTCCGCTTCACCGTCAATGTGCAGAATTCCATATTTAAGGCTGTATACACCAAATACTTGAACCCTAAAGTCGGTAAAGTATCTTCGCTGCCGGAGCTCAAGGCTAAAGTAATTCAAAAATATGCTAAGATGATATAATATATAGGAAAAAATGAGTGTTTCATTGTGGGTCAAACTTTAGTAGTCCATAATTTCTCCACTAAGTGCCGTACAAGAAAAAAATGAATGAATATGTTCATACCCTCAAAGACTAATTTACCTAAATATGAGCAAAATTCAAGATGACAGTTTTTTCTCATGTCCGCTTCACCGTCAATGTGCAGAATTCCATATTTAAGGCTGTATACACCAAATACTTGAACCTTAAAGTCGGTAAAGTATCTTCGCTGCCGGAGCTCAAGGCTAAAGCAATTCAAAAATTTGCGAAAATGATATAGGTAATATACAGGGTGGCTCATTCAAATCGGTCAGTATGGGAATATCTGAAACTATAAGACATACGGAGATTTGTTCTTAGAAACCATGTCACCGATTTTGATAAAAAGAAAAACTGCATTCATACATTTGAAAAAAAAACTGTACCCAGCTCGGGAATCGAACCCGGTTGTTTTGAAAAAATAAACTTACACTTTTTCTATTTAAATATCGATTGTGTAGGTCTTAAGCTGTAAATGTCTCTAAGAAACGTGATGTCTAAAATGAATAAAATGCATAGTTTTGACATACTTTAATTTATCATAGTAGGTGTTCGAAGTGACCACCGTTACAAAATTCAACAAGTTCAGGCATGTAAAATTGTCTCCATGGCTGTTTGTACCTCTCTACTTGTTACATACACCTTATCATGTGGCATTAGCATTGCATTAAATCTTTAAGGAAGTTTTGTTATCTACAGTAATCAAACATAAACAATCAATTGAAAAGCCCACTTAAAGTAAGTTTGTAGATATTGTAGATAGAGAGACGTGTTAAAAACGGTGGTCACTTCGAACACCTACTATGATAAATTAAAGTATGTCAAAACAATGCATTTTATTCATTTTAGACATTACGTTTCTTAGAGACATTTACAGCTTAAGACCTACACAATCGATATTTAAATAGAAAAAGTGTAAGTTTATTTTTTCAAAACAACGGGGTTCGATTCCCGAGCTGGGTACAGTTTTTTTTCAAATGTATGAATGCGGTTTTTATTTTTATCAAAATCGGTGACATGGTTCCTAAGAACAAATCTTCGTATGTCTTATAGTTTCAGACATTCCCATACTGACCGATTTGAATGAGCCACCCTGTATAGGAAAAAATCAGTGTTTCATTTTAGGTCAAACATTAGTAGTCCATAATTTCTCCACTAAGTGCCGTTCAAGAAAAAAAATTTATGAATATGTTCATATTTTTTTTTTTTATTTATGTATTTATTTCAAGTAACTTAGACTCATATTTCTTATATTTATGGTTAGTATGTACTTATAGCTGTGTTAAAGTTTAGGTTAGACATAGTATGTACATATAGAAACATGCATGTCATCGCAGTGCCTCAAATATGGGCAGTTAAACCCCCCAGCCAACAAACGCAGGATGGGGTTGGGGCTGGCCCGCACCCGACGCACCAGAGATGTGCATCGCTTGCGCATAGTCGTATAAAAGCAATCTATGCGCGCTTCAGCAAACATCCCTGATGCGCTACAGAAGCGGGGCAGCCCCACTATCACCCATCAATATCATACCCTCAAATACTTTAATTTACCTAAATATGACCAAAATTCAAGATAAATTTTTTTTCTTATGTCCGCTTCACCGTCAATGTGCAGAATTCCATATTTAAGGCTGTATACACCAAATACTTGAACCCTAAAGTCGGTAAAGTATCTTCGCTGCCGGAGCTCAAGGCTAAAGTAATTCAAAAATATGCTAAGATGATATAATATATAGGAAAAAATGAGTGTTTCATTGTGGGTCAAACTTTAGTAGTCCATAATTTCTCCACTAAGTGCCGTACAAGAAAAAAATTAATGAATATGTTCATACCCTCAAAGACTAATTTACCTAAATATGAGCAAAATTCAAGACATTTTTTTATGTCCGCTTCACCGTCAATGTGCAGAATTCCATATTTAAGGCTGTATACACCAAATACTTGAACCCTAAAGTCGGTAAAGTATCTTCGCTGCCGGAGCTCAAGGCTAAAGTAATTCAAAAATATGCTAAGATGATATAATATAAAGGAAATAATTTACTTTCAAAACAAAATTTTAACCGACTTCAATTCAGTACTCCGCCAAGTCACATTAACATTTCCAATTTTTTTTTCCAATTTACCACATGAACTGATTTTCGAGAACAAAAGCGTTGATTTTTAGACAAATAAACCAAATCGCTGTATGTGGGCCGATAATATTTGAGGACTTCCGTCTGTGGTCTTCATTATCACTTCCACTTCACCAAATTTATGATTTCCGGGTGTAAATACACGAGTTATAATAGAAAATACCGAAATTACTACACGCGTGCCTAATATATTTGAGGAGTTCCCTCAATTCCTCATCGTTCCCATCATCCAACTGGGGTTTTGGAAACAATGGGACCAATCTGGAAGCATATACTTTCAGTTAAAAAAATAATTGTACGAATCGGTTTATAAATGACGGAATTCTGAGGTAACAAACATTAAAAATAAAAAAATACATCCGAATTGAGAACTTCCTCCTTTTTTGAAGTCGGTTAAAAATGAGTATTTCATAGTGGGTCAAACTTTAGTAGTCCATAATTTCTCCACTAAGTGCCGTACAAGAAAAAAAATTAATGAATATGTTCATACCGTCAAAGACTTTGATTGACCTAAATATGAGCAAAATTCAAGATAAAATTTTTTTCTTACGTCCGCTTCACCGTCAATGTGCAGAATTCCATATTTAAGGCTGTATACACCAAATACTTGAACCCTAAAGTCGGTAAAGTATCTTCGCTGCCGGAGCTCAAGGCTAAAGTAATTCAAAAATATGCTAAGATGATCTAATATATAGGAAAAAATGAGTGTTTCATTGTGGGTCAAACTTTAGTAGTCCATAATTTCTCCACTAAGTGCCGTACAAGAAAAAAATGAATGAATATGTTCATACCCTCAAAGACTAATTTACCTAAATATGAGCAAAATTCAAGATGACAGTTTTTTCTCATGTCCGCTTCACCGTCAATGTGCAGAATTCCATATTTAAGGCTGTATACACCAAATACTTGAACCTTAAAGTCGGTAAAGTATCTTCGCTGCCGGAGCTCAAGGCTAAAGCAATTCAAAAATTTGCGAAAATGATATAGGTAATATACAGGGTGGCTCATTCAAATCGGTCAGTATGGGAATATCTGAAACTATAAGACATACGGAGATTTGTTCTTAGAAACCATGTCACCGATTTTGATAAAAAGAAAAACTGCATTCATACATTTGAAAAAAAACTGTACCCAGCTCGGGAATCGAACCCGGTTGTTTTGAAAAAATAAACTTACACTTTTTCTATTTAAATATCGATTGTGTAGGTCTTAAGCTGTAAATGTCTCTAAGAAACGTGATGTCTAAAATGAATAAAATGCATAGTTTTGACATACTTTAATTTATCATAGTAGGTGTTCGAAGTGACCACCGTTACAAAATTCAACAAGTTCAGGCATGTAAAATTGTCTCCATGGCTGTTTGTACCTCTCTACTTGTTACATACACCTTATCATGTGGCATTAGCATTGCATTAAATCTTTAAGGAAGTTTTGTTATCTACAGTAATCAAACATAAACAATCAATTGAAAAGCCCACTTAAAGTAAGTTTGTAGATATTGTAGATAGAGAGACGTGTTAAAAACGGTGGTCACTTCGAACACCTACTATGATAAATTAAAGTATGTCAAAACAATGCATTTTATTCATTTTAGACATTACGTTTCTTAGAGACATTTACAGCTTAAGACCTACACAATCGATATTTAAATAGAAAAAGTGTAAGTTTATTTTTTCAAAACAACGGGGTTCGATCCCCGAGCTGGGTACAGTTTTTTTTCAAATGTATGAATGCGGTTTTTATTTTTATCAAAATTGGTGACATGGTTCCTAAGAACAAATCTTCGTATGTCTTATAGTTTCAGACATTCCCATACTGACCGATTTGAATGAGCCACCCTGTATAGGAAAAAATGAGTGTTTCATTTTGGGTCAAACTTTAGTAGTCCATAATTTCTCCACTAAGTGCCGTTCAAGAAAAAAAATTAATGAATATGTTCATACCCTCAAATACTTTAATTTACCTAAATATGACCAAAATTCAAGATAAAAATTTTTTCTTATGTCCGCTTCACCGTCAATGTGCAGAATTCCATATTTAAGGCTGTATACACCAAATACTTGAACCCTAAAGTCGGTAAAGTATCTTCGCTGCCGGAGCTCAAGGCTAAAGTAATTCAAAAATATGCTAAGATGATATAATATATAGGAAAAAATGAGTGTTTCATTGTGGGTCAAACTTTAGTAGTCCATAATTTCTCCACTAAGTGCCGTACAAGAAAAAAATGAATGAATATGTTCATACCCTCAAAGACTAATTTACCTAAATATGAGCAAAATTCAAGACATTTTTTTATTATGTCCGCTTCACCGTCAATGTGCAGAATTCCATATTTAAGGCTGTATACACCAAATACTTGAACCCTAAAGTCGGTAAAGTATCTTCGCTGCCGGAGCTCAAGGCTAAAGCAATTCAAAAATTTGCGAAAATGATATAATATACAGGGTGGCTCATTCAAATCGGTCAGTGTGGGAATATCTGAAACTATAAGACATACGGAGATTTGTTCTTAGAAACCATGTCACCGATTTTGATAAAAAGAAAAACTTCATTCATACGTTTGAAAAAAAACTGTACCCAGCTCGGGAATCGAACCCGGTTGTTTTGAAAAAATAAACTTACACTTTTTCTATTTAAATATCGATTGTGTAGGTCTTAAGCTGTAAATGTCTCTAAGAAACATGATGTCTAAAATGAATAAAATGCATAGTTTTGACATACTTTAATTTATCATAGTAGGTGTTCGAAGTGACCACCGTTACAATATTCAACAAGTTCAGGCATGTAAAATTGTCTCCATGGCTGTTTGTACCTCTCTACTTGTTACATACACCTTATCATGTGGCATTAGCATTGCATTAAATCTTTAAGGAAGTTTTGTTATCTACAGTAATCAAACATAAACAATCAATTGAAAAGCCCACTTAAAGTAAGTTTGTAGATATTGTAGATAGAGAGACGTGTTAAAAACGGTGGTCACTTCGAACACCTACTATGATAAATTAAAGTATGTCAAAACAATGCATTTTATTCATTTTAGACATTACGTTTCTTAGAGACATTTACAGCTTAAGACCTACACAATCGATATTTAAATAGAAAAAGTGTACGTTTATTTTTTCAAAACAACGGGGTTCGATTCCCGAGCTGGGTACAGTTTTTTTTCAAATGTATGAATGCGGTTTTTATTTTTATCAAAATCGGTGACATGGTTCCTAAGAACAAATCTTCGTATGTCTTATAGTTTCAGACATTCCCATACTGACCGATTTGAATGAGCCACCCTGTATAGGAAAAAATCAGTGTTTCATTTTGGGTCAAACTTTAGTAGTCCATAATTTCTCCACTAAGTGCCGTTCAAGAAAAAAAATTAATGAATATGTTCATACCCTCAAATACTTTAATTTACCTAAATATGACCAAAATTCAAGATAAAATTTTTTTCTTATGTCCGCTTCACCGTCAATGTGCAGAATTCCATATTTAAGGCTGTATACACCAAATACTTGAACCCTAAAGTCGGTAAAGTATCTTCGCTGCCGGAGCTCAAGGCTAAAGTAATTCAAAAATATGCTAAGATGATATAATATATAGGAAAAAATGAGTGTTTCATTGTGGGTCAAACTTTAGTAGTCCATAATTTCTCCACTAAGTGCCGTACAAGAAAAAAATGAATGAATATGTTCATACCCTCAAAGACTAATTTACCTAAATATGAGCAAAATTCAAGACATTTTTTTATTATGTCCGCTTCACCGTCAATGTGCAGAATTCCATATTTAAGGCTGTATACACCAAATACTTGAACCCTAAAGTCGGTAAAGTATCTTCGCTGCCGGAGCTCAAGGCTAAAGCAATTCAAAAATTTGCGAAAATGATATAATATACAGGGTGGCTCATTCAAATCGGTCAGTGTGGGAATATCTGAAACTATAAGACATACGGAGATTTGTTCTTAGAAACCATGTCACCGATTTTGATAAAAAGAAAAACTTCATTCATACGTTTGAAAAAAAACTGTACCCAGCTCGGGAATCGAACCCGGTTGTTTTGAAAAAATAAACTTACACTTTTTCTATTTAAATATCGATTGTGTAGGTCTTAAGCTGTAAATGTCTCTAAGAAACATGATGTCTAAAATGAATAAAATGCATAGTTTTGACATACTTTAATTTATCATAGTAGGTGTTCGAAGTGACCACCGTTACAATATTCAACAAGTTCAGGCATGTAAAATTGTCTCTATGGCTGTTTGTACCTCTCTACTTGTTACATACACCTTATCATGTGGCATTAGCATTGCATTAAATCTTTAAGGAAGTTTTGTTATCTACAGTAATCAAACATAAACAATCAATTGAAAAGCCCACTTAAAGTAAGTTTGTAGATATTGTAGATAGAGAGACGTGTTAAAAACGGTGGTCACTTCGAACACCTACTATGATAAATTAAAGTATGTCAAAACAATGCATTTTATTCATTTTAGACATTACGTTTCTTAGAGACATTTACAGCTTAAGACCTACACAATCGATATTTAAATAGAAAAAGTGTACGTTTATTTTTTCAAAACAACGGGGTTCGATTCCCGAGCTGGGTACAGTTTTTTTTCAAATGTATGAATGCGGTTTTTATTTTTATCAAAATCGGTGACATGGTTCCTAAGAACAAATCTTCGTATGTCTTATAGTTTCAGACATTCCCATACTGACCGATTTGAATGAGCCACCCTGTATAGGAAAAAATCAGTGTTTCATTTTAGGTCAAACATTAGTAGTCCATAATTTCTCCACTAAGTGCCGTTCAAGAAAAAAAATTAATGAATATGTTCATACCCTCAAATACTTTAATTTACCTAAATATGACCAAAATTCAAGATAAAATTTTTTTCTTATGTCCGCTTCACCGTCAATGTGCAGAATTCCATATTTAAGGCTGTATACACCAAATACTTGAACCCTAAAGTCGGTAAAGTATCTTCGCTGCCGGAGCTCAAGGCTAAAGTAATTCAAAAATATGCTAAGATGATATAATATATAGGAAAAAATGAGTGTTTCATTGTGGGTCAAACTTTAGTAGTCCATAATTTCTCCACTAAGTGCCGTACAAGAAAAAAATTAATGAATATGTTCATACCCTCAAAGACTAATTTACCTAAATATGAGCAAAATTCAAGACATTTTTTTATGTCCGCTTCACCGTCAATGTGCAGAATTCCATATTTAAGGCTGTATACACCAAATACTTGAACCCTAAAGTCGGTAAAGTATCTTCGCTGCCGGAGCTCAAGGCTAAAGTAATTCAAAAATATGCTAAGATGATATAATATAAAGGAAATAATTTACTTTCAAAACAAAATTTTAACCGACTTCAATTCAGTACTCCGCCAAGTCACATTAACATTCCCAATTTTTTTTTCCAATTTACCACATGAACTGATTTTCGAGAACAAAAGCGTTGATTTTTAGACAAATAAACCAAATCGCTGTATGTGGGCCGATAATATTTGAGGACTTCCGTCTGTGGTCTTCATTATCACTTCCACTTCACCAAATGTATGATTTCCGGGTGTAAATACACGAGTTATAATAGAAAATACCGAAATTACTACACGCGTGCCTAATATATTTGAGGAGTTCCCTCAATTCCTCATCGTTCCCATCATCCAACTGGGGTTTTGGAAACAATGGGACCAATCTGGAAGCATATACTTTCAGTTAAAAAAATAAATGTACGAATCGGTTTATAAATGACGGAATTCTGAGGTAACAAACATTAAAAATAAAAAAATACATCCGAATTGAGAACTTCCTCCTTTTTTGAAGTCGGTTAAAAATGAGTATTTCATAGTGGGTCAAACTTTAGTAGTCCATAATTTCTCCACTAAGTGCCGTACAAGAAAAAAATGAATGAATATGTTCATACCCTCAAAGACTAATTTACCTAAATATGAGCAAAATTCAAGACATTTTTTTATTATGTCCGCTTCACCGTCAATGTGCAGAATTCCATATTTAAGGCTGTATACACCAAATACTTGAACCCTAAAGTCGGTAAAGTATCTTCGCTGCCGGAGCTCAAGGCTAAAGCAATTCAAAAATTTGCGAAAATGATATAATATACAGGGTGGCTCATTCAAATCGGTCAGTGTGGGAATATCTGAAACTATAAGACATACGGAGATTTGTTCTTAGAAACCATGTCACCGATTTTGATAAAAAGAAAAACTTCATTCATACGTTTGAAAAAAAACTGTACCCAGCTCGGGAATCGAACCCGGTTGTTTTGAAAAAATAAACTTACACTTTTTCTATTTAAATATCGATTGTGTAGGTCTTAAGCTGTAAATGTCTCTAAGAAACATGATGTCTAAAATGAATAAAATGCATAGTTTTGACATACTTTAATTTATCATAGTAGGTGTTCGAAGTGACCACCGTTACAATATTCAACAAGTTCAGGCATGTAAAATTGTCTCCATGGCTGTTTGTACCTCTCTACTTGTTACATACACCTTATCATGTGGCATTAGCATTGCATTAAATCTTTAAGGAAGTTTTGTTATCTACAGTAATCAAACATAAACAATCAATTGAAAAGCCCACTTAAAGTAAGTTTGTAGATATTGTAGATAGAGAGACGTGTTAAAAACGGTGGTCACTTCGAACACCTACTATGATAAATTAAAGTATGTCAAAGCAATGCATTTTATTCATTTTAGACATTACGTTTCTTAGAGACATTTACAGCTTAAGACCTACACAATCGATATTTAAATAGAAAAAGTGTAAGTTTATTTTTACAAAACAACGGGGTTCGATTCCCGAGCTGGGTACAGTTTTTTTTTCAAATGTATGAATGCGGTTTTTATTTTTATCAAAATCGGTGACATAGTTCCTAAGAACAAATCTTCGTATGTCTTATAGTTTCAGACATTCCCATACTGACCGATTTGAATAAGCCACCCTGAATAGGAAAAAATGAGTGTTTCATTTTGGGTCAAACTTTAGTAGTCCATAATTTCTCCACTAAGTGCCGTTCAAGAAAAAAAATTAATGAATATGTTCATACCCTCAAATACTTTAATTTATCTAAATATGACCAAAATTCAAGATAAAATTTTTTCCTTATGTCCGCTTCACCGTCAATGTGCAGAATTCCATATTTAAGGCTGTATACACCAAATACTTGAACCCTAAAGTCGGTAAAGTATCTTCGCTGCCGGAGCTCAAGGCTAAAGTAATTCAAAAATATGCTAAGATGATATAATATATAGGAAAAAATGAGTGTTTCATTGTGGGTCAAACTTTAGTAGTCCATAATTTCTCCACTAAGTGCCGTACAAGAAAAAAATGAATGAATATGTTCATACCCTCAAAGACTAATTTACCTAAATATGAGCAAAATTCAAGACATTTTTTTTTTATGTCCGCTTCACCGTCAATGTGCAGAATTCCATATTTAAGGCTGTATACACCAAATACTTGAACCCTAAAGTCGGTAAAGTATCTTCGCTGCCGGAGCTCAAGGCTAATGCAATTCAAAAATTTGCTAAGATGATATAATATAAAGGAAATAATTTACTTTCAAAACCAAGTTTTAACCGACTTCAATTCAGTACTCCGCCAAGTCACATTAACATTTCCACATTTTTTTTCCAATTGACCACATGAACTGATTTTCGAGAACAATAGCGTTGATTTTAAGACCAATAAACCAAATCGCTGTATGTGGGCCGATAATATTTGAGGACTTCCGTCTGTGGTCTTCATCATCACTTCCACTTCACCAAATTTATGATTTCCGGGTGTAAATACACGAGTTATAAAAGAAAAACCGAAATTACTACACGCGTGCCTAATATATTTGAGGAGTTCTCTCAATTCCTCATGGTTCCCATCATCCAACTGGGGTTTTGGAAACAATGAAACCAATCTGCAAGCATATACTTTCAGTTAAAAAAAGAATTGTACGAATCGGTTCATAAATGACGGAATTCCGAGGTAACAAACATTAAAAATAAAAAAAATAAAAAAATACATCCGAATTGAGAACCTCCTCCTTTTTTTGAAGTCGGTTAAAAATGAGTATTTCATAGTGGGTCAAACTTTAGTAGTCCATAATTTCTCCACTAAGTGCCGTACAAGAAAAAAAATGAATGAATATGTTCATACCGTCAAAGACTTTAAGTTGACCTAAATATGAGCAAAATTCAAGATACAATTTTTTTTTTATGTCCGCTTCACCGTCAATGTGCAGAATTCCATATTTAAGTCTGTATACACCAAATACTTGAACCCTAAAGTCGGTAAAGTATCTTCGCTGCCGGAGCTCAAGGCTAAAGCAATTCAAAAATTTGCTAACATGATTTAATATATAGGAAAAAAATTGTGTTTCATTGTGGGTCAAACTTTAGTAGTCCATAATTTCTCCACTAAGTGCCGTACAAGAAAAAAAATTAATGAATATGTTCATACCGTCAAAGACTTTAAGTTGACCTAAATATGAGCAAAATTCAAGATAATTTTTTTTTTATGTCCGCTTCACCGTCAATGTGCAGAATTCCACATTTAAGGCTGTATACACCAAATACTTGAACCCTAAAGTCGGTAAAGTATCTTCGCTGCCGGAGCTCAAGGCTATATCAATTCAAAAATTTGCGAAAATGATATAATATACAGGGTGGCTCATTCAAATCGGTCAGTATGGGAATGTCTGAAACTATAAGATATACGAAGATTTGTTCTTAGGAATCATGTCACCGATTTTGATAAAAAGAAAAACTGCATTCATACATTTGAAAAAAAAACTGTACCCAGCTCGGGAATCGAACCCGGTTGTTATGAAAAAATAAACTTACACTTTTTCTATTTAAATATCGATTGTGTAGGTCTTAAGCTGTAAATGTCTCTAAGAAACATGATGTCTAAAATGAATAAAATGCATAGTTTTGACATACTTTAATTTATCATAGTAGGTGTTCGAAGTGAGACAACCGTTACAATATTCAACAAGTTCAGGCATGTAAAATTGTCTCTATGGCTGTTTGTACCTCTCTACTTGTTACATACACCTTATCATGTGGCATTAGCATAGCATTAAATCTTTAAGGAAGTTTTGTTATCTACAGTAATCAAACATAAACAATCAATTGAAAAGCCCACTTAAAGTAAGAATGTAGATATTGTAGATAGAGAGACGTGTTAAAAACGGTGGTCACTTCGAACACCTACTATGATAAATTAAAGTATGTCAAAACAATGCATTTTATTCATTTTAGACATTACGTTTCTTAGAGACATTTACAGCTTAAGACCTACACATTCGATATTTAAATAGAAAAAGTGTAAGTTTATTTTTTCAAAACAACGGGGTTCGATTCCCGAGCTGGGTACAGTTTTTTTTTTTAAATGTATGAATGCGGTTTTTATTTTTATCAAAATCGGTGACATGGTTCCTAAGAACAAATATTTGTATGTCTTATAGTTTCAGACATTCCCATACTGACCGATTTGAATGAGCCACCCTGTATAGGAAAAAATGAGTGTTTCATTTTGGGTCAAACTTTAGTAGTCCATAATTTCTCCACTGAGTGCCGTTCACGAAAAAAAATTAATGAATATGTTCATACCCTCAAATACTTTAATTTACCTAAATATGACCAAAATTCAAGATAAAAATTTTTTCTTATTTCCGCTTCACCGTCAATGTGCAGAATTCCATATTTATGGCTGTATACACCAAATACTTGAACCCTAAAGTCGGTAAAGTATCTTCGCTGCCGGAGCTCAAGGCTAAAGTTATTCAAAAATATGCTAAGATGATATAATATATAGGAAAAAATGAGTGTTTCATTGTGGGTCAAATTTTAGTAGTCCATAATTTCTCCACTAAGTGCCGTACAAGAAAAAAAATGAATGAATATGTTCATACCGTCAAAGACTTTAAGTTGACCTAAATATGAGCAAAATTCAAGATAAAAATTTTTTCTTATGTCCGCTTCACCGTCAATGTGCAGAATTCCATATTTAAGTCTGTATACACCAAATACTTGAACCCTAAAGTCGGTAAAGTATCTTCGCTGCCGGAGCTCAAGGCTAAAGCAATTCAAAAATTTGCTAACATGATATAATATATAGGAAAAAAAATGTGTTTCATTGTGGGTCAAACTTTAGTAGTCCATAATTTCTCCACTAAGTGCCGTACAAGAAAAAAAATTAATGAATATGTTCATACCGTCAAAGACTTTAAGTTGACCTAAATATGAGCAAAATTCAAGATAATTTTTTTTTTATGTCCGCTTCACCGTCAATGTGCAGAATTCCACATTTAAGGCTGTATACACCAAATACTTGAACCCTAAAGTCGGTAAAGTATCTTCGCTGCCGGAGCTCAAGGCTATAGCAATTCAAAAATTTGCGAAAATGATATAATATACAGGGTGGCTCATTCAAATCGGTCAGTATGGGAATGTCTGAAACTATAAGACATACGAAGATTTGTTCTTAGGAATCATGTCACCGATTTTGATAAAAAGAAAAACTGCATACATACATTTGAAAAAAAAACTGTACCCAGCTCGGGAATCGAATCCGGTTGTTATGAAAAAATAAACTTACACTTTTCCTATTTAAATATCGATTGTGTAGGTCTTAAGCTGTAAATGTCTCTAAGAAACATGATGTCTAAAATGAATAAAATGCATTGTTTTGACATACTTTAATTTATCATAGTAGGTGTTCGAAGTGACCACCGTTACAATATTCAACAAGTTCAGGCATGTAAAATTGTCTCTATGGCTGTTTGTACCTCTCTACTTGTTACATACACCTTATCATGTGGCATTAGCATTGCATTAAATCTTTAAGGAAGTTTTGTTATCTACAGTAATCAAACATAAACAATCAATTGAAAAGCCCACTTAAAGTAAGTTTGTAGATATTGTAGATAGAGAGACGTGTTAAAAACGGTGGTCACTTCGAACACCTACTATGATAAAAAATAAAGTATGTCAAAACAATGCATTTTATTCATTTTAGACATTACGTTTCTTAGAGACATTTACAGCTTAAGACCTACACAATCGATATTTAAATAAAAAAAGTGTAAGTTAATTTTTTCAAAACAACTGGGTTCGATTCCCGAGCTGGGTACAGTTTTTTTTTTAAATGTATGAATGCGGTTTTTATTTTTATCAAAATCGGTGACATGGTTCCTAAGAACAAATCTTCGTAAGTCTTATAGTTTCAGACATTCCCATACTGACCGATTTGAATGAGCCACCCTGTATAGGAAAAAATGTGTGTTTCATTTTGGGTCAAACTTTAGTAGTCCATAATTTCTCCACTAAGTGCCGTACAAGAAAAAAAATGAATGAATATGTTCATACCGTCAAATACTTTAATTGACCTAAATATGACCAAAATTCAAGATTAAATTTTTTTCTTATGTCCGCTTCACCGTCAATGTGCAGAATTCCATATTTAAGGCTGTATACACCAAATACTTGAACCCTAAAGTCGGTAAAGTATCTTCGCTGCCGGAGCTCAAGGCTAAAATTCAATTCAAAAATTTGCTAAGATGATATAATATATAGGAAATAATTTACTTTCAAAACAAAGTTTTAACCTACTTCAATTCAGTACTCCGCCAAGCCACATTAACATTTCCACATTTTTTTTCCAATTTACCACATGAACTGATTTTCGAGAACAAAAGCGTTGATTTTTATACCAATAAACCAAATCGCTGTATGTGGGCCGGTAATATTTGAGGACTTCCGTCGATTCCTCAAGGATCTCAGAATTACCTTTGGCACTTCATTGTTTGCTATTTCAACGGAATAATATCAGAATCTGTGACGTACTTATATAGTTTGAAGTACATCATTGAGAAGTTCCACAAGCCATCTGTGGTCTTCATTATCACTTCCACTTCACCAAATTTATGATTTCCGGGTGGAAATACACGAGTTATAATAGAAAATACCGAAATTACTACACGCGTGCCTAATATATTTGAGGAGTTCCCTCAATTCCTCATGGTTCCCATCATCCAACTGGGGTTTTGGAATCAATGGGACCAATCTGGAAGCATATACTTTCAGTTAAAAAAAGAATTGTACGAATCGGTTCATAAATGACGGAATTCTGAGGTAACAAACATTAAAAATAAAAAAATTCATCCGAATTGAGAACCTCCTTTTTTTGAAGTCGGTTAAAAATGAGTATTTCATAGTGGGTCAAACTTTAGTAGTCCATAATTTCTCCACTAAGTGCCGTACAAGAAAAAAAATGATGAATATGTTCAAAGTATGATTAATTATTAATCACAGAACGAATATTTGATGTAAATTGTATACTATAATTTTTATCATGTAATAAATGAATCTGAATATTAATTATTTCGTTGTTGATTAAAAACAATGTTTAAATATTCTCAGTCCCCATTTGAGTTTCATAATTTCGTATGAAAAAGCGAGGTTACTATTGGTGGATGAAGAATTCTCGCGCGATACATAATGTGAATATTGTGAATAGGTGTTAAATCCAACATACCCTAGCACTACCCTGTACATATCGATTTTGAAAACACCATCATTAGCGCCCCTTAACTGTTATTTGGAAAGACTATTCCTAAAATACTGTGTTAGGGTAAGCTCGAAAATTGCTACAAAAGACATTGTCAGTGTGACATTAATGACATTATATGGTACAGTCGCCATCACATACATAGGTACACTACAGGCGGAAAATAGAGGTGTGTTCCGATGTTTGTGACGTGCGTGTTTGTTCCGATGTATGTGATGGTGATGGCGACTGTACCTACTGATTTCGTCATAGGTAAATCGGTTGTCAGATCCTTGCTTTAGTAAATGTGTGGTTAACCTATGGTCTTATACCTAGTAAACCAACCAAAAGCTACTAAAAATAAAGTATATGAAAATTAATCCTGACGTCAAAATTTGAATGTAACTTTTGTCATAATTGACAACATTTCATAATTCTAAGTCCATAATTTGACTAGCTCATTGTATTCTACTCGAAAACAGGAACACGCTGGTAGTTTTATATTTCCAGCGTTATTTATGTTCAATTTTTAACGAATTTTTAAAAATGCACTCTCATAGCAAATCCAGTTTTACTGCAGAATGGGCACCTTGCTTTAGTCTTGTTTACATATACCAAATTAAAAACAAACATTGTCAAGATGGCGTAAATGTAACCCACAAGAAAATGACATTTAAACTTTTTAAACGTTTTCGTCGAAGCGGGACTAAAGCAAGGTGCCTATATATAGGTTATAGGTTGTACGCGGGCTGGGTTTCCGCAACTCGACGTCATAAATGCGCCTATTTTGCGTAGGGGTTTTGGCACTACTGTTATTCGTGCCAACCCAGTTCCACCAGGAAGCCTAGCAGACCCTTTACGTTGCCGACGGCCTCCGGTAGTGACCCCGGTGTTGCTCGGTACTTTGCCCTGTAGTCCGCCACTCCAGGACATGTCAGGATGACGTGGGCGGCTGTCTCGTAATCTTCCATGCAAGCTCTGCAGAGAGGACTGTCTGTAACACCTAAAGTAAAAAGGTGTTTGTTTAGTAGTGCATGACCAGTTATAGCTCCTGTCAGAAGACGGAGTGCCGGCCTCTTTAGCTGTTTTAGCTTCCTTGACAATCCGGGGTTGATTGTCGGGAGGGCCTCCCTGGTTTGCCTGCAGGTTCCTAGGGTGTTCCAATGTTTTTGGTGTTCTACCTTGGTGTTTAGTCGCAGTGTGCTCCGCAGCCATGCAGAGGGTAGAGCAAGGTGCCTATTCTGCAGTAGAATTGGATTTGCTATGAATGCATTTTTAAAAAATCGTAAAAAATAGAACTTAAATAATACTGGAAATATAAAACTACCAGCGTGTTCCTCTTTTCGAGTATAAGTAGTAGTTATAAAATGTTGTCAATTCTTCAAGAATTTTGTTTTTGCATTTTATTTCAAAATTATGAATTAGGTACCTACTGTGTGCGATGTTCGGCCCGATAACCGATAAGTTTAGACTTACATAGATACTCCGCAGATAATAGGGAACTTGCATCTTTTTATTTTATTACGAAAATCAAAAGTATAATCCAGCATTAAAACAACTGTAGCATTAAAACTTTCTTATGATTTATTTTTCTGATGTTATATGCATTTGAAATCTGCACGCGCCGGCACCCCCCGAAATCGCTCTATATTAAACGGGCTTATGCTATGACGTCACAGCATATATTCTCGGCGCGTTTACTATGGAGTAAGTCATTCATTTGCAATTATCTTTACAAAATTTACGTTAAATTTATACTTGTCATACAAATTATTATTTCTAATTTAATATTGTGTGTAACTGTTATGTTATTTTATCGAAAAAATTAAAACAGTTTTTTCGTCATTTTAACGTGAGATAAAACGAATACAATCGTTTTTTTTCTTGTTTTTTTTCTTTTGTATGATATCTACGTATATTCGCATCGATTGAGTGCAATTTATTCGAAATTGAAGTCCCATGCAAGTTCCCCATACGTGGAAGCGAGAGGCCGCGCTCCGATCTCATGGCGAATCGCCGCCGCTCGAAGTCATGCCCGTGCTGTAAAAGTTAAAATAGCGGTCAAATAATACAAAAATAAATTTCACGTTCCTAATGAAAGTTCAAAATAGTCTTTCTGAAAACAACCCGAAGTGTTCAGAATCGATATAAGTCTAAGTAGGGGTTAAGTTATCAAAGACTGAAGTGAATTCGCCAATGAAAGTAGCGTCGGTTATACAAGGATCGATCACACAGGAGCTTGACGCAGCGTATGCGTCACGATTTCTACATACATTTTGCTGGTTAAATAGTCAGTATTTAAGCTACGGTGTAGTTGATCCTTAAAGCAAACGCACATGCCGTAGCGGCGCGGTATGGCGACGGTTGTTAACATTCCAACTTACAGTCATGACCAGATAATTAAGAACATGATTTTTTTCCCCATACAGTTGCATACAAATATGACTTTTCAAATCTATGATGATGACATAAAATATGTTTGGCCAATTTTATTTCTGAGTATATGGAGGTATCTGTGTATATATAAGATTTAATTTAGTTTATATAAAAGTTCTGTAAAAGTTGTGCTTAAAAAAATACGGATGGTCAAATGGACAGTTTTTACGAGTTCATACTGTAATTAGGAACAATGTATGAACTTATAAAAAGTGTTGATTTGATCGCCTGTAATTTTTAAGTCTAAATTTTACAGAAGCTCTTTTGCACCATATTAAATACTGTTTAAACACGGTTACATCCGTATAATCAGAGAACCAAACACATTATAAATTATCATCAAATTGTATGCAACTGTATGGGGAAAAAATATTGTTCTTAACATGAACATTACTGCAATGTTCTGCCGCCAGAGTCAGCACTACCACTAATAGTAAACCAGTATAGGAATATAGGGATTCACACACACATGCACAATTGATTGTCAAATGAGTGACAAGGATGCTTGCATAGACAACACCGCAAGTGGGAACGAGATACAAAGTCAACGCTGCTAGTGTCGCCACCTACGAAAAGTTTTGCGTAATGTTCCCTATTATCTGGCCATGACTGTAATGTGACCTCACCAAAGCGCAGAGTGTGACCTCTATCATACAAGTACGAATATAACAAACGTTGCCGAACCGCACCGCTACCGCTTGTGCGTACAGCTTATACAGACCAAGCGGGTTAATATTCTCGACAGAAGATGGTGACCATCTGACTTTTTGGACCACATCATTGAAAAACAGGTTACGGCCATTACAGGCCTCGCAATTTATCACAACAACTTGCTTTGGTTCGAATGAGAGGTATGTATTGCTGTTTTACTCCAACCACAACAAGTAGTTGTGAAAAATGCCTAGGTGTTTTATGGCCTAGATTCAAAAACACGTTTGGAGTATTTTTCAAGAATTTACAAAAATCTTCTAAATATCATAAAATTGTCTATTCATTTGGTTTGACTAAATTTGATCTTAAAGTATATCTTACGCATCTTAATATGTTATATTCCCCGCTTGGTCTGATAGAAAGTTCCAGAGCACTGCCTTTAGTTAGGTACACGTCTCAATTTGAAATTGTTTTTGGCAATCGTTTAGATCTACACAAATTTGTCATAAAAGTGTGTAGATCTTTGCCATAGCCATACGTTTAGAAATTGCTGATGACTGTGTTTAGAAATATGTGGTCTCAATTCAAATTGAAACTAAATAATGTCCATGGTTATAGACAACTTGGAACCTTATCGATTTAACAAAATAGTGGTACTGAAGCGTACTGTTATAATTGTATCGAATGTGTTAAACTGACAAGGTTCCAACAAGTCTACGGTAATAGAAATCGGATTATGAGATTGGCGAACGCCTAAATAGATCAAATATAAGAAATTAATATGAATAAGTGACATTTTTATTATTAAGTTACTAATAAATTAATCCGTATGATTTCCGACCGTATTGCGTAGTGTATAGAGTTTGTTTTTCAGTGCCAAATAGTATGTTTAAACATAATTTAGTGGAGCTGCTCATTTCAACTGGAGATGGTACTAGAGAAGTTACTATGAATATTCCTATAATAATAATATGTCGGTCATGCTAGTAATCTTTCAGATATCTTTAGGAATAATACTAGTAGTACTATAGAGTTTTACTAGAAATATTCCCACGAAGATTCTAGAATGCTTCTAAACCATCCAGATCTTTAGGAATACTCCTAGTAAAGGGGTCATTAGGGTCATCTAGTAGAAAACTAGGAATATTCCTAGTAACACTGCATCTTCAGTATTTCTTCACACGACTGTAGCGCCATGTATTCGTCAAAGTATTTATTACATATTGTATGTACTTTGCTGTTTATATGCGCAATTTAATACTCGGCACTTTTTACATAACATATGAATATAGTTGTAGATATATTAGTGTTATGTATCGGAATTGAATCATGCCCGATTTTTATTTATATAATGATGTATATAATGTTTCATCAAGGATCTTATTTAATTGCACATTAGGGCATGATTGTTTGTACATGCGACACCCTAAACGCGTCGCGTTCTTCCTTGTACTTCCAGCATCTTAACTACTTAATTAGTGAGTCACTCATTTAGTTTGAAATTGTACAAGGGCGCGCGGTTTTTTGCGACAAACGCAGCGCTAAACGCAATACGTAGACAAGTTACTGAAAATATTTCTGAGTTAACGATGCGTACCTAACGCTTCAAACTGCGATTGCCACTTTTAAAAACCGCGCGTTTTCGTTTCATATCACAATTTCAGTCAAGCTTTGGTTGTATGATGTAATCTAATCTTGATGGTCAGTTGATTATAAAACGCAATTGTGATCTGTGACCCGTTCCACGAAACTACAATATCGCGAGTGTAAACTGGTGACACTGGTCAAATGGCCAGTCGTTATTGGGCAAGCCCCAGTGTTGCCAGATTACACTTTTAAAATTTTAATGCTAACTGTAGGGTTCGTGAAATGGTCCCCTGCAGTAATGCCGTTAACAGTACCAGCTTTAGACAATTTGAAACCAATTTCAGAAGCAAATGTGTAATATTAGTGATATTATTCACTATATTATATTTTAATATGTCGGTTGGAAACTGTCGAAGCTCTGACTGCCCTAGGGAACACAAAATTTTAGTTCCAATCATTTAATTCCATATTATATATCAAAATCATTGTATCACCTGTTGTCTTAGGCCTTTCTCCACGAACTAACGATTGCATTTCCAGCAGTCTCTTTAGTCTCTGTAATAACTTTGCTAGTTTCAAAAATACTTAATCTGTAGAAGATTTGTTAATAAATTTACTTTCCACTGTCACTGATAAATTCGATAGCTTACTCGATCGATCATGTAAACTATATGATGGGTAATGTTTCCAGTTATCTGTCTAGCTAGAGATTGGAAAAGCACTCGTTTCGGACCAATAGTTGATGCTTCGCTTCCCTTTCCCCTATCGTGTACGGGCTGACCCGGCAAGATAACATCTATGTAAGGGCGTGTTCGTTTCAACTCGGGTTTCTGCCAAAAGTAAGAAAAACAAGGCTTTTTTTGGCTTAGGAATGACGTTCATTGTGCTTTGTCTATAATAAGGCCCGCTAAAATAATATAGAGACTTTTGCCAACATTATAGTCAGTATGATTGATTTGGACTTCAAAAATAACGGGAGCATTTTGTATGGAAATTCTAAGGAAGCGTTTTTTGATTTTCTGTGATAAAACCACTAAATAAATGTTACTAGCCTGCAGTTTTGAGAGGGCTTGCTTGACACTAGCGCCATCAATTAATAGTGAGAATATTGTATACGATATTGATTTCCACTTTTCTTGAAGACTATAACTTAGACCATACAAGCAAATATCAAGGCCAGAGTTGAAGCGAGCAAGCCATATTTTCGACTGTTCTGCATTTAAGACTGTATTCGGCGTTTAGTACAGGCCTACGCTTGGTAGTATCTTTTAGTTATTACTGTGATAAGGCAACTATCTGATTGGATTTGTGCTCAATATGATTTCCTTATTCCCCCACGTGTGTAATCTAACTAGGCTAAATAATGCTATATAGCTAACTATACGAACCACTTACGTATGAAAAATGTTATTTAAGTATAACTGATGTATGCTAGTCTTTAAAATAAATACCTAAATTTGGTTATAAGAATAAATATATACGTAAGTTCCCTTTATTATAGAGTAATTTCGAAATATTTTAGTAACTTAAATTAGGTTTTGTATTTACCGGTAGTGGGCGGTCGTAGCCAGTATACGACTCGCACGGATAGGGGCGCCACTGCACTGGGATCACAGACTTATACTGATATTTTTTCTCTGTCAGTCTTTTCAACATTGATATAAGATTAAATTTCGCCTAGCCCGTGGATAAGGTTATCCAATATACCTAATTGACTTTACTAGACTTGTTTGTAGAAATTTCGTGAAATTGTTGGGCTAGACGTGAACAGAGTAATATAATTATGGTAATTGTAATATACATTGTACAACGCTACATGTACAACGGTAGCTTTTAGTGAATTTATATCTTCTGTGTATTTTATTATAATTTAAATGTTTTATTTATTTTGTGGCAATACATTACAATGAACAATGAATAAATCATTAATTTAAAATATTTCTCAACTGAATCTTTTTGGATTTATAGTTTTAAATCGTGACTTTATTTCAATTGCTTCTTTATGTTTATATTCTACTTATTTATAAATAGTTGCCATTGCATTTATTTCGATTACAGTTTTTTTTTTAATTCGATTTACTGGGTTGACCCGCTTTCTAGCTTGACCCATGTTGACCCCATTAGTGACCCGCGTAAGTCCAGTGGCGCCGCCGTCCCGCAGCGCACTCTGAAGACAGCTCAGAAGGCGCGGGACTGCTCAAAGCAAGAGAAACGAATTTAATAAGAAAATATAGGGGTTACGGACATGGCGCTTTGGACAAATACAATCTTTACGTTTATTTCATTTATAGCTGAGGTGAGTAAACTAAAAGCCTACCCATTGGAGGTAATAATGAGTGAAAAGTAACGTAGTACTCTTTTACCAAGGCAATATTTTAGTGGGGTCGTTTAGTAATTCCTATCCGGCCCCCAGGGTCATTTTCCATTAAATTTCTTAAACTTCATAATTGTGAATTATAGCGTGTTCGAAATTCAATATTTGAAATTCGAATGATTGGAGATTCTTTTGTTGAAAGCGCCGGAACTCCGAGTGAGCTCAAGTAGGGTCGGACTGCGTTCAGAGTGGGCGTTTAGTTCTATTTGTCTATGGTAATCCGATACCTTCACGGCTATATCTTCGAGGCGATGGGCGTACGTTCCGCTTCGCCGTACTTCGGCCGTCCATCATGAGGCGGTTATAACACTACACGACCAACCCACACGGACCCCTTTACGGACAGAACTCAAAGGATGACTCACAGTAAACATTTCGTGCCGTAGTAGCCGGAACATATAACCCGATTAAATAAAGATTCACAAAGACTTAAACACTTTTGGTGGCGCATAACCGAAATGTATGATAAACTCGGTGACTGATTGCGAGCATGGAACGTATTGTGACTTATACTTAAGTCCGCGTATTCAGGGTTTGATTTGGGAAGGCCAGGCCTGCAAGTGAAGCCGGATTGATACTTGGCTCTCGTGAGCGACATAATGATATCGGTTTTGTACATTTAGTACGGTTAGGTTCGCACTGATACGTTCTGACGTGATGGCTCCTGTTGTCTGACGTCAGAGCGCATCAGATATCACGTCAGATAAGTCTGAATTATAGTGCTGCTTGCTGCTTAAATTAGGCCCCAGACCTTGATTTAGAGAAAGGATCCCTCAATACCTTGATACGTACAGTGTAAAAACTGCTGTATTATTATAATGAACACTACTTTATTTTTATAATAAGAGCTTGACAGCTGTCATTTCAGTAAGTATAATTTGTAATTTGTAACACTATGCTATCGCGTTGAAAATGTCTGCAGTGTCCAAAATTTTCGTGGATTGGAAATTTTATTGGGTCATGGATCATGTATTTAAAAAGAAAATCAGTCTTTATACCGTTGTTATAAAATTGTATTTCGCCTGGCCGGTGTGAAGTTTTATAACTCGTCTCAGTATGGACCGGTCGCTTTGCCAAACGCCCGTAATCGCTTCAAATTTCAACTATTTACTGTAAGTAGTGAAACCCAAAGAAACAGTACGTACAGATGTCAAAATGTAATGGAAATAAAATGTTTTCTTAATGAACAGGAGGTTTTATTTATCCAACAACTCTGTATTCTGATGTGCAGGGGGCGTACTTTTCATGCCGATGACATCAATTTGACGTCACGCTGCATATAGGATGATCCCAAATAGTTTTATTGTAATTAATAATTACTAATTATTAATCATTAGTCGTCAATCATTTTAATCACGTACAAATTACTTCAAAAGTAAATTAAACTATTTGTTTTGTTTTTATACATACATTTTATTAAATGGTATTGTTACCACCAGGGCCCGTACTTATCATGCCGTTGACGCAAAAATGGCGTCACGCTGCATAGAGTTTGATTGCAATTGTATGTAAGTATAAAAACAAAACAAATAGTTTAATTTATGTTTCACGTATCAAGTAGGTAGTAGGTACCTATTAATTATTCCACGTGTAAAAAGATTACTTTTGAAGTAATTTGTACATGATTAAAATGATTGACGACTAATGATTAATAATTACAATAAAACTATTTGGGATCATCCTATAAGCAGCATGACGTCAAATTGATGTCATCGGCATGAAAAGTACGCTCCCTGCTGATGTGTTACTGAAATAATATGTGTGCTGCCCACCTATACCATATTTTTCTAGGAAGATTAGAATGATAGATGTCACTTCATAGTAGAATGTCACTTTGTATTGGTAAGCGAAATTCATATTTTTTCCATGGGACAAATATTGCTTGTAAAAATTCACTTCCAATATGCGGATTGTATAATATAGACATGATCTCAAATCAGTTCATAAAAGGTAGCTACCGCTAGCTACCGTGAAAACGTCCGTAATATAAGTAAACTAAACTAAACTAAACTGCCATAGGAGTGATACGAGTAGGAGGTTGTCTGACGGGTGAAAGCGACAAGGTATCATGTGTTCAGCTACATGAGTTCGACTGTACACTCAGCGTCAAATACTCTGTAGCAGTCAAAGTGGCCAAATAGTTCGGTACACCATACTAAATATATGGTGTACCGAACTATTTGACTAGTTTGGTTGCTATAAAGTATTTGACGCTGAGTGTATCGTGGGTCTGGAATTCAATTCAATTTATTTATTTATCGCTTACTTAAATTAAGTACATCATTTGGTTATATACTATTAAGTATGGTATACAAGTTGGACTATTAACAGATGTTCTTATTTTTATAACAGGTAGGTATACACTTCGAGGTAAAAGTAAGCTGCCTTCCGTACTAGTTTGCACTGTATTACGGCAAGGTGGGAGCCAATAATGTACACTTTTAGTGGACGCGTATTATTGGGCTGTACATTATCATGGCCGTACATTAACCGGCACGCGGCAAGGTATCCCCTTCCCCCTCTTCCCGCGATTGACTCCATAGGTCGTTATATTATAATACAAAGTGGTGGTGCCTATTGCGAGCGATGCTTCTTATTTAGTGTTGTGGATAACGCTCATTTTGAGGCTTAAAGACTCGAACCCTAAAGACTCTCGGGACGAAAAGACAATATTTTGCATTCATATGCGTAAAATAAACCAACACGATTCTTAAACAGCATCGAGTCTTTAAGCCTCGGGAGTCTTTAAGGCTTGAGTCTATAAGCCTCGAAATGAGCGTTATCCACAACACTATTCTTATTCTTTCTATGGATAGTTCTAATAAGTATTTAGCATCTATCACTTCATAGTTATTACTTATACTCTGAGAACTTTACGGTTTCTCTCTATGAAAACACAACAATATATCGATATCAGCCATATTTTTACACCATAAAATAGGTTGGGTAATTTGACTAAATATTCATTAATAATCCACCTAAATTTAACACCGCAACGGTAAAAAATAATGAAAAGTAATCTTTATAAATTCCGTAAAAATCAGGCGAAAATGGTATAAACTTTATTTACTTTATAATTGACTACGTCTATATACGTTCTTTGGGATACGCGCATAATCCACTTATTTTTGTTAATGAATAAACCTTTCTATAGACCAGATGAAATTCAATATTATCTCAAGCTCGTAAATATTTAATTAAAATGCTGTTATTTCCTGATGCATATATTTTTGGATTAAGGTAGTAAGTCTCCAAATTTGTGTACTTAAACATGTTTTCATTGTAAAAATACTGATAGCATTTTTGCTTCCGGTTAATTTTTTTTTTCCTAACATCCGGTCCATAGAATTATTGACTTCAATAGTAAAAGTTTTTTTAAATAACATATAAAAGCCGTATACAAATAATTAGCCTGATATTGAATTATTTCCAAAAAAACCGTAATTTTCTCAGGGTATTAAGAGATAGATGTACCTACATAAATAGCAATCTTAATTTGTGGCTGCCAAAAGTTGTCCCAAGATATCTCGTGATTTTGATAATTTTTGATATTTGTTCGGTTGTATCGATGTAAACAATATTTAAAAAAAAATCTTTACCACCTTTTGCAACAAAGATACTCTACGGACTGACCTAACATACGAACAGTGCAAGTTAATGTAAAGCTTGTAAAAACAAGGGATTTTTTTCTTTATTTTTCCTAGCCATTTTAGGTCCTCAGTAACATAACTTGGTACCGGTAGACTGGGGTTACTTTAGGAAAAAATGGGGCTACTTTGATCATTTAGAATGTAGTATAAGGGTCAATCAACTATTTCTTGTTGCTCGTTGCCATGGTTACGTCTCCTGGGTCACCCTTTAAAACTATGATTTTATCGGGTTTAAATCCACTAAACACGTGTTTTTGTCATATTGGTAAACCCATTCCATGGTGGCGCATCTCCTTAGCATGATAGGAGTCCAGTTTATAGTATTTTTTCTAAGAAAGTCTGTTACTGTTGTCTCTTGGCTTACCGGGACAGAATAACAACAAGAAAAGGTTGATTGACCCATAAAAGCAAAACTATTTGAAATGAAGAAGATTTAATCGAGTATACAGCAAGATAGATAACTAATATAAGTATTCACTGCCACAGGGGACCGATTTTTGACTTTCGAGCGCTCGACTCTTTCACTCGAAAACTGTCAGAAACGATGAAATACTATTTTTGAAATCCGAGCGATAGAAAATTCAAAAACGAGTGGTATTGACCACTCGTATTCAATTCTATCGGTAGAAAATAAGTGCCGACAATTTGGACACTTCACTTGTATTTAATTTTGGACTGACAATGAACTTAGAAAGAGAAAAATAAAGATAATATATTTTATATTATTTTTCTGCCGAATTTTGTGGCTGAAAACAAAGAACTTGGTCTTTTGGCGGGTTTGTTTTTTAAGTTAAATAATTTAAATTGTCTCTCTCTCTCTCTCTCTTTGCACATGTTAAAAAGAGACAGCAATGGGACAACAACAACACGCTATACTTAGAATGAATAGTATGAATTGCTGTCTCATTCTAACTAAAGAAAGTTGTTGTGACAAATTGTATCATTTGTAATTTGTATTGCTTTTATAACAGGCGGGAAACGAAACGTTTCGTTTACTAGGTATTATTTACTACAATCTTAGTTTTTTCTGTTATGTACCTAACGCATAAAACACAAAAAAAACACTTAATATTATAGCTATAAATAACCTTCTGATGATGTTTTATTTTTATTCCATGTGTAGAATACAATTTTAAATAACCAGTACTTATCGAATTTCTGCGTAGGTACAACGAAGCGCAAAAGTATAAATAGCCAAAACACTAGCTTTCGAGTGATGAATTTCAAAAATACCTATTATTGGGTTCATGCGAAAATAATCGTGACAAATTTTCGCATGCGATTAGTTTCTACCGCTCGCTTTTGATTCCGAGCGCTCGAAAGTCAAAAATCGGTCCCCAGTTCACCCACAAGTAAAAACAATGATTTCGGAGAAAAACCTATTTGATCAAAGTCGCCCCGCGAATCAAAGTAACCCCAGTTGACGGTGCAAGCTTTTACTACCGACTGTAATTTTCAGCCTACCATCATCAAGTACTCATTGAGGCGATTCTAACGAGCCCATCCTCGATGGGGGTTGGTCGTTTTATTGTATATTTTTATATATATCCCAAATGCTATTAATAAACTACAGGATGCGAAGCTGTCCATCAGCGATAGTTTAAAAATAGTTCATGAAACCTATAGAGATGTTTCCAAATTAAACATGAGCGTAAAAGGAAAACAGATTTATGATAAACTGAAGTTGGCGTTAAAGAAGAATTCTGGCTATAGCACACTAAAAATTATAAATGAGTTGGTACAAGGCAAAGAAATAGAACTTCAATCTCAAACTTCTCGTGCATCAAATGATTCCTACAAAAAAATTAAATATGCACCTATTACAACTGTCGACGTGGAAAGATCATTTAGCTCCTTGAAATGGATATTTACAGCAAGACGCCGTAGATTAACTGTACCAAATATAGAAAAAATATTAATAGTTTATTCTGAAAATCGTGTCAACTATTCAATTTACAGCAGGTAATTAATTAAAGTTATTTTTATTGTTACCTTATAAGTTATAAGACTTTTACGGAAATTAAAATAAAACTTTGTCACAGATTGTATACAACTCACAGAGAGGTAGTTATTCATTAGGCATAATAAGATATTTTCTTAGACTAACATATCTGTTTATCTCTACTCTTTCTGAAATCATTCCCGCTCCGAAAACCCCGACGTCTGCTTATATGACAATAGGTACAGCGAATTTTGAAATACTTTGACAGCCTAGCCTAGCAATCGCTACAGCTTCAGAGAGTTCGCCATCTATCAAGAAGGTGGCACTGTTTTCAATAAGAAACTGGATTTGCATTAAGTTCTAAGTTCGCATAGCATGGAACGGTCATCAGATGAAGCAGAAAACCTTAGGAGTAAGTAAAATATAATGAACGTTAGTTATGATAACAAAATCAAATATCAATACTTTTATAAAGAACTAGCTGTTGCCCGCGACTTCGTCCGCTTAGAACTTTTTATCGTCTTAGAAAATGATTTCTCTCAATGCAACATTTGAACCCTCTTTTACGGGATAATTAAAAAAAAAGTTGATGTTCATTTTCTAGTTTGTGAACAAAACAGTCTAAAACCAAAGTTAAAAATCTCATACTTTAAAAATGCCTTGAAATACTCAAACTTTGAACCAATTTTAACACTCTTAGGGGATGAATTTGGAAAAACTCTGAAATCAGTTTTGTAGTCTTTTAACGTACAGAATAAGACCGAAGTTAAAAATCTCTTACTCACACTTTAAAATTTTATTGCTCGCCATTTAAAATTTGAACCCCCTTTTAAACCCCCTTAGAGGTTGAATTTTTCTAATCGCTGAAAGAACTTTTTTCGTAAACTTTTAAGTCTCTAGCTCAAAAAAAGTGTTACCCATACAAAGCTTTCTTAACCCCCTTAGGGGTGGAATTTTCTAAAACTCTGAAAGTACTTTATTATTAATTTTAATAAGTAACATTTCGAATAGTTCTAAGTCTAGTAAAAAAAAAAGTTTTTCCCACACTACACTGGCTACCCTTCTTAAGGATCTTAAGGATCCCCTTAGGGATGGAGTTTTCTAAAACGCTGAAAGTTCTTTTTTAGTATTCTAATAAGTAATCTTTTTGCAAAGTTTTAAGTCTAACTCAAAAAAAGTGTTGCCCATGCAAAGCTTGCTCTCCTTTTTAACCCTATTAGGGGTGGAATTTTCTAAAACGATTTGTGTTCTTTTTTTGTATTTTAATAAGTAATCTTTCTACAAAGTTTCAAGTCTCTAACTCAAAAACATAAACTTTCCCTGATAAAAACTTTGCACCCCTTTTTATCCCCCTTAGGGATAGATTTTTTCAAAACGCTGAAAGTCTTTTTTTTGTATTTTTATAAGTAATCTTTCTACAAAGTTTTAAGTGTCTAGCTCAGAAAAAGTGTTCCCCATACAAACCTTGCACCCTTTTTTAACCCCCTTAGGGAATTATTTTTGTAAAACGCCGAATGTAGTATTTTTCATGTTCTAATAAGTAATTTTTCGACAAAATTTTAAGTCTCTATTAAAAAAAAATATATTTTTCCCATACAAACTTTGCACCCTATTTTACCCTCTTAGGGGTGAAATTTTCCAAAACGCTGAAAGTACTTTCTTTGTATTTAAATAATCTTTCTACAAAGTTTTAGGACTCTAGCTAAAAAAAATTGTTTCCCACATACAAACTTTGCACCCCTATTTTAGCCCCCTATTTTTAGGGGTAGAATTTTCTAAAACGCTGAAAGTACTTAATTTGTATTCTGATGACTAATCTTTCTACAAAGTTTTAAGTCTCTATTTAAAAAATTTATTGTTTCCCCCATACAAAATTTGCACCCCTATTTTACCCCCTTAGGGGTAGATTTTTTTAAAACACTGAATCTAGGTACTTTATTTGTATTCTAATGAATAATTTCTCTACAAAGTTTTAAGTCTCTATTTAAAAAAAAGTAGTTTTTCCCATACAAACTTTGCACCCCTATTTTACCCCCGTAGGGGTGGAATTTTCCAAAACGCTGAAAGTGTTTCATTTGTATTCTAATAACTAATTTTTCTACAAAGTTTAAGTCTATAGCTCAAAAAAAAAGGTTCTCCCATACAAACTTTGCACCCCTATTTTACCCCCTTAGGGGTAGAATTTTCAAAAATCCCTTTTTATCCCTAGCCCACGTTATAAAAGCAACATACTGTGCAAAAATCAACTCTCTAAGATTAGTAGTTTCGGCTGTGCGTTGATGAGTGGGTGAGTGAGTGAGTGAGTGAATAAGTCAGTCAGGACATAGGCATTTATTATGTATAAATAGATAGAAGATAATGAAACTCCCATTCAAATATCTCAAAAAATTATGAAGCTACATCCGTTTTAATGTCGCTTGTTAGAGTGAGAAAACGATGAGGGACTGTGACGTCAATATACTCGAGCGTCATAGTAAAAAACAATCGTTTCATATGAAGGTGCGTTTTGCGGAAAAGGGACAGAACATACCCCCTCTTAAAACTTTGGACTCTTATAACTTAATCATTACCTATATAACCTCTTGCTTTGTTTTTTTTCTCCATTTGACTATATTTATTTTAAATTCTTTTTCGAGAAAATACATTATGATTATTTACCATATTTTCGATTCCTGAGCTATAACCACGAACTTCGGAATTCGAAAATATTCGGGTATCTCTATCTCTATCGCACTAACCATACTCGAGTGACAGGGATGCAAATATATGAACATTGAGTATCGGTTTTCGTGGTAGCGCCGCAGGTACTTTGGCTGAATGCGCCGAGCGCGTGCCATTGTCATTCAAAAAAACAAATTCGTGTTAATTATATTGTTCAAATTTGTTGATTTCATTTATTGAAATTACGACATAAAACGACATTTGCGCATATAAGTTCTCATATCAGAATCGAATATTTTTTTATGGTTTATATTTTAGCATTTGTCTCGTAAAGGTCTATCGTAGACGGGATTTAAATTATTAATAAGTGAAAGGCAAAGCAATTCCGCCATTTTGACGAAAATTTGACGTTTCTTATAGCTGACAGTTGGAGCAGCGTTTGATTTCAATAAAAATAAATGAAAAATTAAATGAAGTCGTATATTTCGGAAAATTAATTAATTGTCGCAGTCGGATAAAAACTATCCTAAGTTGCAGCTAGAATAATAATGTACCTATATAAAATGTTTCATATTTTTCCGTTCATGGGATGCTGAGAACATTCGTACCGCGCAAAGCTTAGTTTCAAACTGGCTGATTCTTTTTTTAATTTAGAGATTTATTATAAGTGGAGATAAATAGATAGAAGATAATGAAACTCCCATTCAAATATCTCAAAAAATTATGAAGCTACATCCGTTTTAATGTCGCTTGTTAGAGTGAGAAAACGATGAGGGACTGTGACGTCAATATACTCGAGCGTCATAGTAAAAAACAATCGTTTCATATGAAGGTGCGTTTTGCGGAAAAGGGACAGAACATACCCCCTCTTAAAACTTTGGACTCTTATAACTTAATCATTACCTATATAACCTCTTGCTTTGTTTTTTTCTCCATTTGACTATATTTATTTTAAATTCTTTTTCGAGAAAATACATTATGATTATTTACCATATTTTCGATTCCTGAGCTATAACCACGAACTTCGGAATTCGAAAATATTCGGGTATTTCTATCTCTATCGCACTAACCATACTCGAGTGACAGGGATGCAAATATATGAACATTGAGTATCGGTTTTCGTGGTAGCGCCGCAGGTACTTTGGCTGAATGCGCCGAGCGCGTGCCATTGTCATTCAAAAAAAACAAATTCGTGTTAATTATATTGTTCAAATTTGTTGATTTCATTTATTGAAATTACGACATAAAACGACATTTGCGCATATAAGTTCTCATATCAGAATCGAATATTTTTTTATGGTTTATATTTTAGCATTTGTCTCGTAAAGGTCTATCGTAGACGGGATTTAAATTATTAATAAGTGAAAGGCAAAGCAATTCCGCCATTTTGACGAAAATTTGACGGTTCTTATAGCTGACAGTTGGAGCAGCGTTTGATTTCAATAAAAATAAATGAAAAATTAAATGAAGTCGTATATTTCGGAAAATTAATAAATTGTCGCAGTCGGATAAAAACTATCCTAAGTTGCAGCTAGAATAATAATGTACCTATATAAAATGTTTCATATTTTTCCGTTCATGGGATGCTGAGAACATTCGAACCGCGCAAAGCTTAGTTTCAAACTGGCTGATTCTTTTTTTAATTTAGAGATTTATTATAAGTGGAGATAACGGTCAATTGACATACCGAATATTCATTTTATATCAATTGGTATTATATCTAAATAACGTTATACTTTACGAAAGTAGATACTACTACTAGTAGTACTTATTGATAGATAGTGATTGATAGTATTGTACTTAGTTATAATTAAAAGATAAGTATTCTTACACAGTAGACAAGGAAGTTAATATATAGTGCTGTTCGCCAACAAACTTTTATGCAATATTTTTATTTGGCGCAAATTTTACTGTACCTAAATTTATACTGTTTTGGTTCAATAATAAAAAAAAAGATATTTTGAAATTATACTACTCAAAAGAAAATAGGGGCCCCTAAGTATTTTGATTGCTACGTGAAAAATATAGTAAACAGTAATGTATACTTATTAAAATAACATGTAACAAGGCTTTTGTTTTAACTTATGCTAATAACCATTTAATTGTGTAGTCAATTGTTTCACTTATTTCAATTAACATGAAATTAGTCCATTGTCAACAGCAAAAACTAAACAGAAACTCTTTGCAAAACAAAACAAAAACTGACACAAGCTGTTTTTTTTAATGGTTTAGTAACGGGTGTGTCCTCCTCTCCTGTTTTCACACTCCTGGAGCCTTGAATGCATACTCTCGATTAAGTTTTTGATGTTTTCATCAGGTATCTCTTCCCACGCACGTTTCAGAGCATCCATAAGCTGTTGCTGGTTGTGAACCTCTTGCTCATGCTCCCTAACCCTTCGTTTTAATTGGTCCCACATATGCTCTATTGGATTTAAATCCGGACTATACGCTGGCCATGGTAGGACACGAATATGGGAGTCATCCAGTACAGTCTGAGTGGCCCGAGCTGTGTGTGGGCGGGCATTGTCATGCATTAACCAGAACCCTGGCCCCACTCTCTGTGAGAATGGAATCACATGAGGCCTGATGACTTCATCGATGTACCGTTGTGCAGTTACTGTGCCTTGATTTAAGAAAACCAGCTCAGTTTTGCCTTGTAAGCTAATCCCAGCCCAAACCATCACACTAGGACCTCCAAAGCGGTCAATTTCCTTGATGCAGACATCGGAAAATCTCTCACCCTGTCGTCTCCATACTCTAATCCGCCGATCATCACTACAAAGCTTCACTTTACACTCATCTGTGAAGAGCACCATACCCCATTGATTCATGCTCCAATCTGAATGTTCGCGGCAAAAACTTAAACGATTTCCACGTTGAACCCTAGATAAAGGAATTCATACTACTCGGCGTCTGGACCTTTGCTGGTCTTCATGCAGTCGATTACGTATCGTTTGGTCACTAGCACGAGTCCCCGTCGTTGTCAACCGTAGGCGATTTTGTAACTTACGTGCCGTCACAGAGCGCTCTCGACGGGCACTCAATCGGATGTAGCGATCCTCTTCCGTAGTCGCTCGCACCCTGCCCGATCCAGGCCTTCTTGCAACACTGCCCGTCTCTTGGAACCGATCCCACACATTTCGGATGGCTCGGCGAGAGAAACTCAACGAAAAAGCTACAGACCGCTGTGAATGACCTTCAGCAATCAATGTAACGGCTCTGGTGGCAGTAATGGTATCCATATGCCTTCGTTGACGTGGCATTATTAACAATAAAAGATGTTAAAAGAAGCAAAAGATGGACAGAAATAGTTTTTTAACAGAATAAAATTGTGATTCCATCTGAAAGGATTTGACCTGAAACTCGTTTTTTAGGGTTCCGTAGCCAAATGGCAAAAAACGGAACCCTTATAGATTCGTCATGTCCGTCCGTCTGTCTGTCTCTCCGTCCGTATGTCACAGCCACTTTTTTCCGAAACTATAAGAGCTATACTGTTGAAACTTGATAAGTAGATGTATTCTGTGAACCGCATTAAGATTTTCACACAAAAATCGAAAAAAAACTTTACACAGTGCGTTGCGCGTCTCGACCGCGCAATGAACAGATAAAACGCTGCCGCAGGTCGCTTAAGACCAAAGTCGTGACCAAGGCGTCATAGACTGGTGCGGCCCCTGCGGTGGGCGGTCAATAAAAATTCGACAGTAGTTTTTGGGGTCCCCATACTCAGAACTGAAACTGTTTTTTTTTCATCAAACCCATACGTGTGGGGTATCTATGGATAGGTCTTCAAAAATGATATATTATGGAGGTTTCTAACATATTTTTTTTCTAAACTGAATATTTTGCGCGAGAGACACTTCCAAAGTGGTAAAATGTGTCCCCCCCCCCCCCCCCCTGTAACTTCTAAAATAAGAGAATGATAAAACTGAAAAAAATATATGATGTACATTACCATGCAAACTACCAACGAAAATTGGTTTGAACGAGATCTATGAAGTAGTTTTTTTTTTAATACGTCATATATCGTAAAAAGCAATTTATGTAAAGGAACCCTTCATGTGCGAGTCCGACTCGCACTTGGCCGCTTTTTTTATTTGCTTCAATTTCTGGCCAGATCTGGATCTGGATACTGAAGGAGGCCGGACATCATTAATTAGTCACTTATTAATTAGTTTACATCTAAAAATTTACTCAAAAACAGAAATATGTAGGTAAGTGGCCCTTATTTTCTTTTGAGTAGTATATATCTTTCGTTCATTATATTCAGTGAACGATATACTAAACAAGCTTATACAAAGTGAGCGTATACATTATGAATGTTATATGATCTGTTCTTGTATGTCGTATTTATTTTTTGTTTATCATTTATTTCAAGTAACTTAGACTCATAATTATATTTATGGTTAGTAGCTAATATAAGTACCTACACACTAACCGTTAGTGTGTATGTCCTTATATTAGGTATGTTAATATCTATGTATATTACTTAATCATTAAACATATTATTATTATTTTTACCTATTTTTAATGTCATGTTTCTAGAAGCACTTAAGTAGGTCAGACATAGTAAGTACCTAGGTAAGTACTTCTAGAAACATGCATGTCATCGCAATGCCTCAATATTACTTACCCGTTATAAATTTAGACGCACACGCAGAAGAAAACGTTGGGATTAATGAAAGGAGACGCCACCAAGGGCGTAAGAGGAGGCATTCGAGAACTACTTAACGTTAACGTTGTGCCACAGAATAAGTAATAGTACTACGTACAGAAGGTTCTCTGTTAACAAATTCCCTGTTTATGTACGCCAAACGTGCCTAAATGTGGCCATCCCTTTCTATCGCATGCAACGCGCTGCGACCCGTGCGAGCGTCGCGTAACAACGCGCGGCAACTACTAACGGGCCGCCAATTTGGCGGCCGCCGGCATGTACTTGTAGCGGCGCGACGGGATCACAGAGTGAACCACCCCTGGTTGTGCGCACACCTGACATCGAGGTAATCCATACTAGTATTATAAATGCGAAAGTGTGTAAGTCTTTTGTATTCCGAAATAATGATTTTATTATTATTATAACACAGGAACCCGAGCCGAAGAAAGCTAAACGGTCACTGTCTGCGGCATGGAGCCCATAACGCTGGCGGCGTTACCTCTCTGTATTGCTAATGAAAATGGCCCCCTGAAGCGTCGACGAGTAGTTTAGTCACTGCCCTCATAAATGATTTCATGTCAGCTGACCAGGGACCCAATGTTTCTACCGCAAGCGCCGCAAACTCGTAGTCTTTAATTAAAGACGAATATTTGCGGCGCTTCAACACCTGGGCCTGATCAGCTGCAGCGCCGGGTTGAGTGCGAGTCCCCTGGATGTGGGGATTACCTACTTACTTTATCATTCAATATCGAATTTATAAATAAAAAAAACTGTACCTGCCCCTTGGTGATATTTGGTGAGATTCTTGGCTACCCCCCCCCCCCCCCCCCTCCCACGTAACCTCACGTATATTTTTTTCATTCGACCTAATTACCAGACCTGATTTTCAGCCGCTTACCCCAGGACACGTTTTAATTGGCAGGCCCCTCACATCGTTGCCGACTCCTAGCTTCATCGACGTCACGACTTCACGCCTGAACCGGTTCCAGCGCTTGGAACAAGAACAAGAATACGTGGCAGAATTACAGCAGCACACGAAATGGTGAGTTGCCAACAATTGCAACTCGATGACCTCGTGCTTATCAAGGTGGATACTCCACCCCTGTATTGGCGCCTGGGACGCGTCAGCAAGTTATTTCCTGGATCTGACGGGGTACCTCGAGTGGCCGACGTCAAGACAGCTCACGGAACTATTCGTCGAGCGCTGAATAGTCTATGCCTGTTCCCCTCCCCCGAGAACGAAGCTTGAAAGCTCTGCATGCTTCCAAGGGCCGGGAGGATGGTCACGCCGCTGCGTTCAGCACTTCATTTAGTATTAAGATTATTTTACTGTTAATCAATTATACACCTTATTTACACTACACGAGGCACATATTTGCATTGTATCGAGTCTCTGCCAATCAGATAGCTTAAATATTGCGTGATACATGTAATCGTCCAATGACATAGCTCACCACATACACACGCCAGCCATCAGAGCCCTCTGCTTGACACACTTGCCATTCTATCGCCTAGCGAAACACATCCACACAAAACCAAAAGATGTATTTTAAACTGTATTAAACAGCATTTCCTTTAAAAAATGGTTTAAATCATCTTCCCTTGTTCCCGTCTGGAACAGTAAACAGTAGTAGTAAACAGTATTTAATATAGTGCAAAAGAGCTTCTGTAAAAATTAGATTAAAAAAAATACAGGCGATCAAATCAACACTTTTTATAAGTTCATACATTGTTCCTAATTACAGTATGAACTCGTAAAAACTGTCCATTTGACCATCCGTATTTTTTTAAGCGCAACTTTTGAACAATTATATACACTAAATTAAATCTTATTTATACACAGATACCTCCATATACTCAGAAATAAAATTGGCTAAACATATTTTGTATGCAGTTGTATGGGGGTAAAAATCATGTTCTTAATTATCTAGCCATGACTGTATATCTCCGTGTATAGAGTTAGTTATTTTTGCAATTTTAATTGGAATATTATAATTCTGACTATAATAATTTGACTCTATTGTCGCAGAAAAAGCAACTCCAAAACTTACCAATTTTCAGAAAATTCGTTTTTGTACGGGGCAACGGTGGACTTTTCCGTGGAATGCTCCCGCAGTACAGGGTCTTCGTCTATGCCGGAAATTATAGGATCATAAATAACACAACACATATGTATTTTTCGACGTTTTTATAACAAGTAGTCCCAATAAAATTTTACAAGTTCATTTTGTACAAGAATGGAGTAATCTCCGTGACAAACGAAAAGTATTCAGATAATTTGTGGCATAACATTATTCGGGATAGTGCTTAAATGAAGACAATCTAGCGAAATGGGATACATATACATTATATGTCCCAAGTACGTGTTCGTCCGTGAACATACCGACGCGGACTTCGGACACAAGCATATAGTCTAGGCGCATGATGCCTACCATTGTTGCTACTACCGCAACTACCGATACAGACTAGGGTATACCCTAACATGCCAGCGCATGCTATTTCACCAATGACAACATTGACAATCCGCTGGAAATCTCTTGCTAGCTCTTGCACCTTGTGACACTAGACAATTCACTTCAGATTGCTAGTAGTAGTATATCAACAGTGACTATCGGGTCAATGTTACAAAAATTGCCATCGATGAAATAGGACGAGCGCTAGCGTCATCCATTATCCTAAAGTCCAATATAGACTTGCGTAAACTTAAATCTGTTAGACTACGTACTCTTACTAGCGTTTCTCAGAACCCTGCCGATTAGACCTTGCCATGCACTAAGAGAGACGAATCTAACAGACCAAGCCAAGCAGTTAGAACCTTAATTGTCAGTCAAACCGTCCCAGCTGGGCTGATGGCGCTTCGAAGGTTACTTATATCTAAACATCTTAACATTGAGCGCTTGAATTTAGAATATACAGTACAGCACGTATCACTCGTGACTACGGCTGTTAGGACTAACGATTTCTTAATTTTGCCCGAAACAGGGGCTGAGAACTGCGCCACTTGGCAAATAAATTCATTAATTTCGTACTATGGGAAAGGGGGTCGTTTTGTGTCAATAGGTATAATACAACGGTATAGATATTGTATCCTGTCTAGATGCGTGATAATTCACGTTTTTAAATCAATAATTAAGACTTGTGACAATGCTCATTAATAATCAGACGTTACGTAAAACTTTTCTTTAGGCTGTTTTCAACCAGTGATATTACCAAATCGACATTCTGTCTTGCTTTTACGATGTTTTTTTTCTCGTCACCATCTTGGCGAGGGTGACGTTTATTTCTCCTTGTTAATGGTAGGTATAAGTAATTATTTGTTCCTTCATTGACTCTGGCAAAGGAACTCAATGGGGAATGGATGAAAATTTTAGAAATGCCTGATTTTTTTTTTGGTGTTAAACCTGACAAGTCTGCAATTTTTTTCTGGTGTTAAGGAAGGTTATTCCTAACATCAAAAAAAAATCAGGCACTTCTAAAATTTTCATCCATTTCCCATTATGTATTTCTCTAGTTTGTCACAACTTAGTTTCTACTTTAGTTCATTGTTCGACTCCAACGACGATTGCCATGCAATCATAGCCATTCAAAACCAAGATTATTATCTTATTCACCAACGATCTACTTAAGTTTAGTTCTTTATCATTTTTCGGTGTGACACGACCCAAAAAGTAATTCAGAGTACTTAATAATAATACTAGCCTCTGTTATATTCGTTGATGAAAGAGGTAGATAGAAGAGCCATGACCGTATTGTCACTGGATTGGACCACATCGCCTACTTGAATGTACTCGTAGCTTCGTCAACTTCCATTTCATTTAGGTAGTTATTTTTTTGTGACCTTTCTTTGTTATTCCTCGTTATCTGTTATGGTCACGGTTAATTTTTCTTTGTTTCTCCTTCCTCCTACTGAAGAACACATTTAATAATGCGTGCGTCAACGCACTTATTTAAGTATGAGTTGACCGAGAGGATATTATTGCTCAATCCGCAAGCATGAGCCTTGGTACAGTCAAGTTCACCAATATGTATACACCACAAACTTACAGAAATATGTATACGGACCTTATTAATACAGTAGTAAGGTTGTATACATATTTTTGCAACTTTGGGTATATACATATTGGTGTCCTTGACTGTATAAGAACATTAAGCTCTTGTTATTTATCATCTTTCAAACTAAGTCACTGAAGTCTTCTATAGTACAGTCAAAGAATTTAATTTCCTACCCATTTAGGACTATTTCAAAGTGACACTGTAAATAAAATCATAAGAAGTCTCTTACGTTTTGATTGATTACGTCACTTTGACAAAGTCCAAAGTGGGTAGGAAATTAAATTCTTTGACTGTACATTACTTACGTAGGGTGGTAAAAGAAAGGTAGGTATTTGACGCCCGAGCCGAAGGCAAGGGCGATAAATATGCGATCTGAGGCTTTCTTTATTACCGCCCGTGGTAAGTACAAAATTTTACGTCTCTCCCTGGCCAGGAAGCGGGATTTTCCGCACTCTTAGCTTGCGGTAATTTTTCATACTTTATGATCAGGTATCATAAATCATAAGATATTTTCCGTTAGACCCAAACGGTACTTAATTTGTCCTCCTTACTTGTCACCTCGTTTGGTAAAGCGTTGGTTGCAGATAATTTGACGTGTTTCAGTTTTTTGTTAGTCCGGAAAAGTGCTATTCGAGTTCTCTAAACTTAATACTACTTAATTATAATCGTTGCGTAGTAAATATTATTATAATATTTATATTATCAGGCGAGTTATGTGTTAGGAGCGTAGACGATTTGAAAGACGTATTGGCAGTGGTGGCAGTTTAGCCATTCACTTTCTGGTTTAGGACCAATAATACAGCACCTGACGTCATTACAATACTTAGTGCTCAAACGGCTTTGCTTTGCTGTGAATCTAATATCAGTGCCATTAAAAGTACCTAATCGTTGTTGCTTAGAAGCTGTTCTCTCGGCCATTGGATTCATATTCTATCGTCCCTATAAACGATCCGCTCTGCCAGCGCGCGTCTTTTGTTTTTTTCTCTCTTCTCGTGTGAAATTGTTGTACTTAGGTAGATTTTAACAACTATTTGCGTGCTTTTTAAATGTAAATATATAGTTACTTGTGTATATTTTCTTTGTTTTCTTCGTTTGTGCTCTTATTAAAATATAATAGTTATTTATACATCATGAGAATGCCAGCTGTTCCTCTGAAGGCCTGAACATCCACAGCAACGATATTGTCCAGTGCCAGGTAAGCTTCAGTCAACAGTTTTCACCGTTGTTAATAAATATGACTATGTATGCCCAATGATGATGATTTAGGTGGCAAGGATGGAGTTGTTATGTATTTGGCTTATGTATATGGCTTTGGATGTCGTCATAATAAAGCGATCTCAAAATAAAAATATCCACTGAACGTAAGTTCGAAATTTAAATGCGTTATTGCTTCGCTTTATCGCCATTTTCTAGAATATTGTCTGGTCATCTGCTATATGTTCTATTTTTGCAAAATTTTCTAATGACACTGATAATCAGTGTCATTAGAAAATTTTTCCTATCCATATATGCCCCGGGAATCCGGGCTTTATGTTGTTAGAAAAGGCAAACAAAAATACAATGTGTTATTTTATTACACTTTAAAATATCTAAGTAGCTGATAGACGAGTACTTACTCTCCGTTCTTTTGTCTAAATCGAACAAATGAGCACAAGTAATTACACTGACAGCTCATTTGCTGCCTCCAAAGCGGCACATTTTGTACCGTTTGGATAAAAGTTCAGCGAGTAAGTACGCTTGTCTATCAGTTAGTATGTTATCTATATGGTTACTACGCGGGTTAATAGGGAACATTACTGCAATGTTCTGCCGCCAGAGGCAGCACTACCACTAATAGTAAACCAGTATAGAAATACAGGGATTCACACACACATGCACAATTGATTGTCAAATGAGTGACAAATGAGTGAAATTAAATGAAATTGTTTGAATAAATGAATTCGTTATCAAAAAGTGAAATGTCAATGTCAAGATTTTGAAGTATTTTTTCCATCATGACAGATATATAAGTTGATACTTTGTGGAGGTTTTAATATATTTTGCTTAAAATAAAGTGTTGTGTGTTAAAGTGTTAGGGAAAGAATAGAAGTTTTTGTCTCAACTGGTTGCCATGTAAGAGTAAAAAATTCCTTAGAGATAATTTAAATTGTTTTATTTTTGTACGGTTTGTTCAGTATCGCGGGAAACTGTCGTATCTATATTAACTTTTCTACTTGATATCCCGCGAGGGAGAATCCAAATAACCGATCACTGCTGATAATAAAAATCTATTATCCCTGTTGTCTAAAGACCGACGTCTTAATGAAAGGCACATATGTATGAGCATGAACTCTGTTTCTTCAAAGTAACAGTAAGATCGTGGCTAAACTGTAAACACACCAACCCGTCGAGGTATTGTCAGTTCAATTATTAAGTCTATTACATTGTGATAAGTCCAAATTTCGTTCAAAAGGGTGCCCCTCGTTGGTTTGCGACTTGTATACTTAAGTTAAAAATGCTATAAAACGTGCCAAAAGACACTGATGTGCACAGCCTATGTCATGGTGTCTTTGTACGATCATCTACGCTCCTTGTGTGGTGTGTAAAGGTATTCTTATATCTTGAGTCAATAGAATGATATAGATTAGAATCTAGCACAACTTACCACTACCACACCGCTTAAATTTTTCTGTTTAGTACCTTTTTACGAACATGTTGCCTAGGGCGAATAGTTTGAGGTCAGTTGTGCTAGCCTTTCATGTTTTCACTAACGTAACAAATGACAAACGACAGGTGACAATTCTCCGTGAACTATATATGAAGCACCTGTACATTGTCAACTTTCGCCTATAACTAGTGTTGATAAAATCGTAGCCTTGTCTCGAAAAGGCGCCAAATGAGAAGTGACAGCAGATCATTGTACAGAAGGAACAATTGACGTATTAATTCACTTTAACGAATGTGTCAAAAGTGACAGTGATATATCGCTACAGTGCCGAGCGTCATATAGTCAAATGATATACCTATATCAATGTGTCATTGTACCATACCTTTGTGGGTATTCCCTCAGACTTTTTAGGGCCTATGACCTTTGATTTGATTCATTTGTCCATAGGGTTGGATGCCGTCCGAACCATACGTGTACGAAAATATACCTATTAACTGTCGTTTCTGGTATATATCTTCTAGCCATTTAAGTGGCGTCGGTCGTGCTGTGTCAATTCTTGTATTTGAGCAATAAATATATATATATTATCATGCGGCACGAACGTTATTATATCTCTATTTTCACTATCGATACCTATAAATGAAATGAATATAGTTTAGTGTAAGTACATATGATACATCCATGCACTGTAACATATTCGCCGATCGTGACAAATCTAGGAGGAGTTTTCGCTACATAGGTACCTATGTAAAGTACATACATAACAGTTAATGCAGTTTCACGATAAGAACCTATGTTAAACAAGCATCAAAGAATACAGTGGACCATAACAGTTGGAACCAGTACTACGCAACGATTCACCGTTAACTGAACCTAACTCCGTTAGGGATTGGAAATAATATGTATTTGCAACAATGATGGGCACCAATACATTACATAATACATTATATACTATCCTAAGCTCTTCGAACAATGCGATTTTAAAGATGTATTCAACCACCAACTTCCTTTGCATTCCCTTCTACAAACTGCGATACAATAATAGTATATAATATCAATAAATCATCAATATATAGCATATACTATTACAAATTTCCATCACTTTAGCTTGGGCATAGCAGATACAGAAGCTACAAAAATAAAACTAGTCAGATATTCTGTAGTTTAAGATATGCTTTGGCTCGAAATGTTTAAAAATAATTTACAAACACTTGATTGCTCTTCACATGGACGCAAAGAAAAATTAGGCAGTTACCTACTTATAAATTATATTTACATACCTAAAGCCAGCCGGTATCTAGTCTAAAATGAGAGTACCCATATAAGTAAACTAGTTTTTACAGAAATTTAATTATATTTACGAGTATAAGTCGACCGCTTCACTAAAACGGCGCGGGAGGGGACGTGCCCCCCGCTCCCTACCCTCTGGCGACTCCCCCCGCGCCCCTTTCCCGTCACGATAGGTCTATAGTTTTCGTTTCAGCTAATACACTATAAAAACATATGTACCGACATATTCGAGAAACTGCGTAATGTAAGCGGATCCATTTGTTTACACCCAAACTATAGATTTTAACGAAAAGTTTCTACAGGGTTGTCAATAATTTGTTTAAATCAGTCGTTCATAAATATAAACATGCCAACAGTAGGGCGTTTACTCCATCACAATGTTAGTTTTAAATCAATTAAAGTGTAACATATTCATTTTCATATACCTACCTTATTTAAAACTAAATGACACATGTTTCTTACACGATAGAAAAAAAGTAGTACAACTTCTCTAAACATAACAAAGTATTTTTGACACATAACTTGCTTATCGGCTTGCAGGTTTGCCAGTCACTTGTCTTTTACAATCTTTTTGCAACCCTTAGTAACGTGACATTAATTCTACAGTATAGATATCTCAACCACGCGCTCGACGTACAATAAAATTATCTTCTTGTTTCATTCTTTGATAATAACAATCAACATAGAAAACATTGTTTTTTTTTTGCATTACATTTGTCACTTAATTTTCAGCACATAAAGAGCTTTACTACATGCATAACTCAGCTACGCCCAAGCCCACATCCCTACACCCGTAAAATTGCATTGCTCGCGTCCAGCTAAAATAAACATTATTTACACACCCGAAGGTACATTTTAAATCTAGTTTAGAACTTATCGATTGAGATTTGCCACCAACTTAAATTTAATATTGTCCGTAGGTTACCATACGAACGCGGGGGCACGCGACTAATACCTTAAATCTTTCAGAAAAAAGTTTTCTCTTTAAGGATGACTCACGCTAGAACGCGCCGTGTCCGGCCCGGGCCGTTTTCTAAGAAAAACGACGGCGTTTTCGCGCGGCAGAGCCGTACCCAAGCCCGGCCGAGCCACGGCCGGGCCGGGCCGACACGGAGCCGCTTTCGAGCCTCGGCTGTGGCTCGGCCGGGCTTGGGAATGGCTCGGCCGCACAAAAACGCCGTCTTTTTTGCGCGGCTGAGCCATACCCAAGCCCGGCCGAGCCACGGCCGGGCCGTGCCGACACGGAGCCGCTTTCGAGGCTCGGCTGTGGCTCGGCCGGGCTTGGGAATGGCTCGGCCGCCCAAAAACGCCGTCGTTTTTCTGAGATAACGGCCCGGGCCGGACACGGCCCGTTCTAGCGTGAGTCATCCTTTACACATTCGCATGTACTCTTTTGACTAAAACTTTCCTTCGTTCCATCAAAACCTTTTCAACTTTGAAAAACAATATTTGACGATACAGTTTTAAATAGGTAGGAACTTACATAATTCCGTTGCTTAAAATATCCGATACGATGTCTCCCGAAACCATCGTGGATACGAACTCAAAAAGTGCCATTCAATGCATAATTTTCTACCAGACTACAGTTGAATCTCATATTCTGACGGCTGAGAACTTCATACTTGTCTTTGTTTAACTCAACACGTTTAGGCCACTTTTTAAATGCATACCTATCATTGACTATCAATAACTGAACACCGCAGCGCAGTCGCGCCCGCGTTCAAACGCTAAACTATTTAAAAATATAACTACAATTACACAAAAAACGTAAACTCGAACTAAACTCTCAATACTTGTAAGTACATTAACATTAAAAATATTATTACTCATTTTAGAATATTGTTTTTATAAGACTAGGCAGTATCGTGTTGCCTAAGCCTCGAGATATTTATTTGAAATCACGGTGCTCGCCTAAATCTAGTTTGTTTGACATTACCATAAGAATAATCAGTAATACGTGGGGAAACGGCATGGACGCCGCCGCTCGTAGATAGACACATTTCATATTCAAAAATTCCCGACAATACAACCCTATGATATAAATACAGTTAGCTTTCCCGACGTGTGCCCAGCTATCCATCTTTTGTATTACGCGATTCAGGCGCGTCAATTTCATGCAGGAATGTAATTTTTCTTAGTATATCGGGTGCACGTAATGCCGCTTCCGCACGATATTCTTAGGTTATTTTTATTTCATTATCGCGTTTAGGTCGTGTGTGAGGCTGCCCTTAATATAGTTTGGTGTGACATGACATGACTAGAGGTGCTATGAAGGGAAATTTAAATTGAAGGTATGTGAACAGTCAATCGCTAGGTATCCCTGCATTGGTGGTGCAAACTTAAATTTTCGACCGAGCGTAGCGAGGAATATTATTGTAGGAACTAATAGCAAACTTATAAACAGCTTTCTTTTTTTAAGAAATTTTGCAGAGATGGCAACTGACTAGCTTTTTTCTTAATAATTAAGTAATCGTAATCGTACACAACAAGTTACTTAGGCCATCAATTTATTTGTAATGCTCTTTTTCACAAGTTACGAACTTTACAACAGTAGGTATTTAAAACATTTTTTATAACATTCGTGTCCATAATTATGAACGACAAAATAATTGTATAATTTCTAGAATTATCTATTTACAAGACTGCATAATAATGCGTAATAAACCCTAACATAAACATTAATAGAACATCACAGTTCAAACAATTACACGAAAGAGAGTTTCATAATAGTACTTAACTAAATTATATACAAAATTAGAGAAACCAGACCTTATGGTATTTAATGGCCGACAATTCCTAACACACCCACTATTAAGTTTGGATCAGCGTAAGCGAGGCGTAAGACTGCTAAACGGTTAAAATTAAGCTGTTTTTATTACACTAGCGATCGACTGTTTATAGCGAACATATTTGGGCTAAGGCCCAATCGTACTCTAAGGACATTATATCTGTCACAGCGTACATTCACGCGAAGCTAGGCGGCGCTGTAAGACTCATTCCGTGTGTTTCAGTTCTGGCATGTAGATTGTGAATAAAGTTGTCATGTTAGGCGGTCATCCATCAGTCATCAGTCATCACACTGCCGCCGCGTCCGCCGGTTCAAACGTTGTATGCCAGTTGTGTGTATATGTTACCGTCAGATTATCAACACCGTCAGTTTAAAATCTAACTCGCGATATTATTATTATGTATGTCTTTCCCGCTCACGGGACAATGATGTCCCGGATCTTTGGGAGGCTTGCGTGGGGCTAGGTACCTACAAAGTACCAACTGAGCCAACACGTAATAGAGGCCCCTTTGACAATTTAATGAAATGCAAGGAGTACACCGAGCGGATGCTGTCCCTGCCCGTTTATTATTATTATTAATTCATTTTTTTTTTACATGAATATATTTTATTAAAGAATAATATCACAATAACAGATAATAAAAACTTAAAACTAAATAAAAATAATGAAAATAACTATTAAGTATAAATATGATCAAAGACTAAATTTCCCCACCCCGCATCGCACCCGGCTCAAAGGTCCCCATGATGCCCGCAGCATTACCCCGCTGAACGGCGATGGAGACCTGCTGAATCAAGTACGACCCATGAGCGGGGGTCACAGCCCCTCTCGTGTAAGCGCCGGCCTAACTCTTTAAAAAGTCGGCGGGCCTCCGAGCCCCATGGTCCCGCGGTTTCTATGGCTACCGGTACAAAGTCGTACGCCGGCTCCAAGGCGGAGTATTTAGTGTGCTTCAACTTAGCAGCAGCCTCTGCTGCCAAGCCGGCACAACGTGAGGTCTGCCTTAAATGCGATGCTGCAAAAGTGCTTACGCAAGTAGCATCCCATAATTAATTCATTTATTTTCAGATAAGACAATCCATAGTTATTAATTAATTGTTAGTAACATTTAATGACTGAAGTATATGACTATGTTAGTACAATATAATAAAATTAATTAAATACATTATAAACTGAGGTTAAATTGTGAACTGTCAAAACCGTTCACAATTTGACGCATTATTTTTCGTTAGTTCAACTATCAACGACGGATCGTCAAAATGTGAACTGAATAAAAATTGGTATGATTCGGAATGCACCATGCGCGCTGATTGGTTGAACGAATTATTCCTCTTGTATCAGCTTCCACTTAAGTCAGAACATGATTGTTTTTTTTTTCACCCAGACATTTTATTCCATTATTTCATCATCCAGCAATGTCGACGAAGACCCGCTGCGCGGGGCTCCTATTATTGGGCGGTTTGCCCTTCGGGCAACTGAAGCTACCTAACTAACCTAACCTACCTAGTCTTTGTGTATGCGGTCCGTAGCATGCTGATTTGATCTCAGTTGACAATTTGACGATTCAACATTGATAGTTTATAAACTAACGAAAAATAATGCGTTAAATTGTGAACGGATTTGACAGTTCACACAATTTTACGTCAGTTTATAATATCGCGAGTTAGATTATAAACTGACGGTGTTCACAATTTACCGGTGACATATACTCGTACATTCCGCACGGTACTTCACACTGCACCGCACCACCGTCCGGCGACATTCGTACGCGGTTCCGCACGCCGCATCGAGATACGACGGCTGTGTGTGATGGGCGTTGAAACATATTGATTCTTAACTATTTGATTGTGTGATTATAGCCGATACACGATTGCTTAAAAACTAGACTATTGAGCATCCTGCCTATGGGCTGTACAGAAAGGAAATAAAAGGAAGAATTTGAAACGGTAATTTGGGAGTACACTTGATTGTTGATTCCAACTGCATGTGTCACACAATTATGAACTTTATTACAATGAGGGATAGTTTAAATCAGAACGAATCGTACAGCCGCCGCCAACGCACACACCCCTAAAGCTTTAACAAAATACGATGTCGTGTCGGGCAAAAGCCGTTTTTGTGCCGAATTGTGCGACAAAATATATTTGCGCTTGTCATTTATACTACACAACGAGGATTTGTACAAAACCCGAGCCCCGCGTGAAACCCTGGAGCGTCTAACAAACACATTACATTTTGAACTCTATAAGTCAGATTCGGTTTTTGACCACACGCTCCAGAGCCCAACACGGCGCGTCCTTCGTTGATTGGTCTATACTAACGGTAACTACGCCTGGAAGAAAGGATTTCGCCTGTGTACTGGAGTCGACTCCAAAAAAACTTATAAACCTTATATCTATTGCTTCCAGCGAGGGCTCAGGTTATCTTTAGACTCCGTTATCACGTCGCTCTGACGTGCCTGAGATGCGCGGAGGTGACTTGAACGCAAATGCCACGATGTCGCGAAGCGTATTACTTTTGCGGTTGGAAAGGAAAGGGCGCTCCCTAACCGGCACTCTCGTTACCAAGACCAAGGTTGTACTAAAAGTACGAGATGCTAATTTTTCTATACAATTGCTTGGTGTTACCAAGTGTTGGTGATAACTATGTAACACGTAGGTAACAGTTTCGAATAATTATTCTTTCCCATATTATTCCAGCTCAATGCAAACGCAATAGGCGGTGAGACGTGGCAATTGCTAGTTTACATACGATAAGCAATGTATATTTAGTAATACACAAATCTGAAAATAAAACAAGCAATCAGCAAGCCCCTCCGTATAACAAAAGTGGACTTTTCATTCTAGAGTGATTAGATTCTGTAGCGAGCTAAATGCAAATTTTTAAAAGAGCAACTTTTGGGATCTTCCTATATGAAATAACATATTTTATTTTGTGTCACAAAAATTTTGCTTCGATTAAGTATATACATTACTAGTTTGGTTAATCGCTAAAATAAAAATAAAACTGATTTTAACTTCTAGAACACACCACTCTAGAAGTATGAAACGTAAACATAGTGTCGAAGTCTCAGAAAAGAAACTATGTAATTTATAATAATTGTTAACATAGATTTTCTAATATGGACACTGTAAATTGCTTTTCCCTAGCCCATCGTGTTAACGCGACAAGATTTCGGAGTCTACTTATCTTAATGTAATATCGATTCATATGTATAGTGGTATATGCACAGCCAAGGCATCACTTCTCTTTCGGTGACCACTCGCTGGTGGGTCGGTGCGACAGATGTATCTGCTTTTACATCAATAACTTTACACCCAAAGAACCCTATGCTATGCTAGGATTTTCCACAATGGATGCGTTCTGCGGTCAGGTCACCATTGTTTTTGTTCAAATGTGGCCTGACCGCAGACAGTGTGGCAAATCTCCCAATCTAAACGTAAAGTGAGAAGATTGGTGGAGTTACATCGGTGCTGCTCTTACACCGAAGCACATTCGCATGAATTCATTTAGTCCATGTTTTAACGACTAGAAAGTAAAGTGGTTTTCGATGAATTGCTACGCAATATAAACCACGTGGGTTATTTCTTTCGTAGCAGAGCGTCTGCCGCAGTAGAAATACCATTACACCTTAATTTCCATACAAAGCGTAGGTATTCATTGATTATTGAATATCAAATTCGACATTTTCTTTAGTTAGAAATGTCTTTTGTTCCGTTTCAGCGTAATATCTTGTTGTTTTTTGGTTGGGTTAGTGAACTTTTTCGTATATGTTATGTATCTGCGTATAAACGGTTTTAGACATGTGAATGATTGAAAACAGATTCTATCAACTAACTTTACCCATTTTTTTATTTACATGATAAATCAGATAAATCTGTCGCAGACGATGTGATGTTCACACAGTAACATTATGTTCACGGCAAGCTAACAAAGATATTTGCGGGTCGACATTTAACCAGATTTTTAGACAATTAAATGAGTTAAAACAACAATAAGTCCTTAGTTAAATTCCTTCAATACATTATAATAAACGAAAATTTCCGTTAAATTCATTTTACGTAATTCATAGGTAATTAGGCATTTACACACGGTTGTTACAGCGCTGGCCCGGCCAGCATTAGACTGAGCTGTGACCATTTCGTAACAAATATGCATACTTATGACTTTGTTTGTGTCCACAATTTGTCACGAATAAATATTTTATTTATTTCTTTATTTAAATGTGAATATTTCGATCACGAATTACACAGGTACTTGAGTCTGAAACTATTATTATCTATAATATTAGCATAATGTAGACATCTGGTTAAACAGCATTTAAAATTTATGGTTTCTGTTTATTATCTTCTGCATTTCGATATTCACATAAAAAATAAACACGCCCTAACAAAAATGTATCATGTCAATTTTTTTTTAAATACCTGTTACTAAATTTTTAAACTTATTCAAGAACACATACATTTTATTCTTGTTTACTTGTGCTTGCATTTTCTTTTTGCTGCATGAAAAACATTATTGTCATTTTACTGCAATATGATACTAAAATTGGATTTTTATGAAGTTTTTTTTTACAAAAGTAATATAAAAAGATTAAAATGCGATAGAATATAAAATATACATTGGGTAAGTAGGTAATATGAACTTATCTTTATGTCATTGGTAATTCAATTACCTACTTTGCACAAACACATTTTCGATGATATTTTACAAAAAAAATTGTATTCTTTAACTGTCATGTTTAATATTGTTATTTTCAAGCTGAATAAGAAATACGCTATTGATCACAATGTCACTAAATTTTAATCTTATTTCACAAATATCTTTGACAGCTTCACAATGCTTACTTCCCGATCAATAAACCTATTCGCGAATAACCCAGTCCCAAACGCCGCAAGCCCTCAAAAACGCACCTAATCTTATACCGTACTAGGTCCTTATTCCAATAAGTCATTGTGGCTTTGTGACCTTTGTTACTGGCTCTTACTTGTTACAAATTAAATCGGTTTCTATTTCATATTGTCGAGTGTACCAACTTATTCTATTGCCGTGCTTGTCCTTCACACGTACCTATTTCACGCTTGTGTGAAAGAGACGAATGATGGAAACGGGCTATCCACGGTGACCCACTGCGGTCCGGGTTGCTTGTACGCAACACGGACGCGTACAAGGTCTTTATTGCTATAGGTACAGTCCTGGTGAAAAACAGTTAGATATTTAGACGTGCGCGCCGAGATTTGGCGGTGACGGCGACTCCAGTCAAAAAAACGATAAAAACCGGCGCCGTGCATGCAACAGAAGCGTACGGCGCGCCGCGGTGGACGCTGCAAAATAGGTACGGTCGGCGCTCACGTCTAGTAGCGATTTTCCTATATTAATTTAAATGTTTGTAGAGGTCAACGACCTCACGTGGGCCTAGCCCTTGCATACGCCCCCTGTACAGAACATGCGTGTATATCTCGATCGGCTCAGACCACATATCGGTACATTCACCTGTAACGTGCATTGTTAACTAAATATCAATCACTATACAATATGTTCTGTTTTATCAGGCTTTGTTTAAGACACTGCGTTTACAATTCCTTCAAGCAATCACGATTACATTGCTAGGAAAAAAATGTCAATGAATTATAAAAATGCGACTATAGCTAGCTTTACAGGACATAACATGTTGTTTGACTCACATTACAGGTGAAAATGAATGGACCGACTCCGATATGGGTCCCACAATCATTGTAAGTGTACGGCGTCACGCCGACGCCGACATGACAAAGTCTTAACTTGAATTGAGCAGTGTTCAGATGCATGGACGAACAATTGACTACAACCCTGTGGTGAATACTGAACCCTAATTAATTAATAAACAGGTGTAGCATCACTTAACCCTTCACTGCGAGAAGTAACCTTAGACCTCAACTCCCAACTTTGGACGCATGGACAATATCTTCAATCAGCAGTAAAATAAAAATAAAATGTTAGTTTATTTTTGCTACAAGCTGTATTTGGCAACTGTACTTTTTTGCAGTCACCACAACGCCAAAATATTTCAAGTTAAACGACAACAGAACAACCCAACCCACAACAACACAACAGAGCACTCATGCAAAAACTAACGGAAAAAATAAATATTCTGTTTTTTAACCCAAAGACTTGTACTATTACTAATGCTGTGCCCAAAGACAATCGCTGACGAAATATTGTCCAAATGTACTTTGTTTTACGGTGACCTCAGGTTGATCGACGTTGCATAGGTTTGTGATGCTACTGACCCCTCTCTATTGACCTAATTCTATCTTTAACTTTTTGGCCTGTATTAACCTCTAAGGAGAAACTCTGAGATTAAAGGACTGTTAAAATGGAATTCTCAAACAAAAACATGGCAAGATAGTGCAACATTCGCGCCCTCAATTGTTTAACAGCTCGCAACAAAGTAGAACTAAACTGGATTCGCGCAGGTTCACTAAGCGCGCAGGTTGATAGCAAGCGCGGGGTACAGTCGCCATCACATACATCGGAGCAAACAAGCACGTCACAAACATCGGAACACACCTCTAAGTATTTTCAAGGCATTGGGGTGCGTGTGCCGATATTTTTGAACACCTATAGTGTACCTATGCATGTGATGGCGACTGTACCACGCCGTAGCAATGGATGCGCGCGTCCTGCCCCACCTCACATTACACACGAATCGACTCTTGCGCATAGTGTCGGTTACAATTTGGTGGCGAAAATTACAACGTTCATTAAAAAAAGCCCATTCAAAGACTGCGATGATGTAGAGATGCGAATTCTCTTGACATTTAATACAGTAATTGGGGTCCGTGCATAATGACATTTAATTTGTATTACAAGTGGAAGCATTTCGTCTCATTTTATTAGAAGGTGACTTTCGCATGTAACAAATTACCCCCTGCCAGTGGATTTTGCAATATTTTTTTTACCGTCTTGAATGTATTGATAAACATAAAAACACTGAAAATGAGACTTATTTGACCACGTCTTCAGTATTTTAGAAATGTAGCGCCTATATTACATATGCAGGTTAAACACTTACGGATAGTCCAGTCAAAAAGCTACCGATAGCTCAGTCAAAAGAGCCGAGGGCCGATGAAAAATAAACGTCTGTCCGACCAGGGGCGTACTTTAAAAGCTTAACATAAAAAATCACATCACAAAATCGTAAAACTTACATTACCAATAAAATATTTATCCAATACTACAAACGAACTGAACTCTGAGCGAAGTGAGTGTAGCTGATACTAGTCAATTCCGCTCCACTCGCGCCGACACACACACATTAATAGACTTCTCCGAGATATGACTTAATTTATATTGATAACAATGAGTAAAAAGAACAAATACACAGGAAACAATTAAATACATATTGTAAAAAAACAACAACGTCACAGCATATTTACATCGTATTCTATACGTGTGAGTCCCCCCACAATGCGCATCTTTACAATAATTCTCTACATAGATTTAGTTGGCATGTCCGCGCGGCAATAACTGCCTATAACCGCGCGCTACGTGTACTCAATAAAAATCTACTATTTTATAATGAATTCGCCTCTTATGTACGGATAAAACCGGCAAAACTCATAAAAGTAACATAAAGTAACACTGTTTTCATCGTAACGCAAAAAACGTACATTTACAATGATTTTGTCCAAAACATTAAAAAGCAACACAATAGAAGTGGTACTTTTATGTTACTTTTAAGTGACATTTTTGGCGGGCTCACCCTTATTAACCTTTATAAATATCAGAAGCTAATCCTTTACAACTCACCGTGGAGCCATCAATAAAATTTCCATGATACTAATCAACATGGCTTTTTATATCTATGCGAGTCATAAAATGACACTAACCAGGGAGTCGAGGAACATGCCGCTAAAGCCAAAGGAACGATCGTACTGTAAACTCTCATTAGATGGCGCTCACGTCTTGTAAACTTACTATTTTCACATGTTTTAAAATATACATGGCCAGCGACCCCGTCTCAGACCAAATCATATAGGTACTATTTGTATGTAATAAATATCAACTTTCTACCATTGACTAGGTCCATTTCATTGCTAAAGAAACGATATTTAATCGTTTTAAAATAGCAGTCGTTTAAGCGCCATCTACTGGAATCCACGACCTAATCATAAATTTGATTGTAACGGCCGCCAGCACGACATTAGGAAGTAGTATATCCTCCTTTCTAATATCTAGGCTTGACTCCACCCCCCTTCCTATACCTAATGCTCGTGACTTATCCTATTATACCTAATCACATAGATTTAGAACATTTGTTGTGTGGTGATAGGGGCACGGGTGTTGCGCCTCAGTCCATGAAAGAAGAAGCTGGCTGCGGCTTTTATTGGTGCGACGAGGGGGGCGCGCCCTGGCGGCTCCCATTGTCAGACGTTGCCTGTGGCGGGGAAACGGGGCGGCGGCAGGGGGGGTGGAGGGCGGCCCGCGTCGCCCGCGCCCGATGATTGCTCCGATACTGTAGAAAAAAAATTATATATATATATGTCACCGTTAGATTGTGAAAACCGTCAGTTTATAATCTTACTCGTTATATTGTAAACTGACGGAATATTGTGAACTGCCAAAATAATTCATAATTTTACGTATTCATTTTGGTTAGTTTATAAACTAACAATGTCATATCGACAAATTGTGAACTGAATCAAATTTGCCTGATTCGGAACGCAACCTGTGCGCTGTTTGGTTGAGCGAATTATTCCACTTGCATCAGGTTTTCACTTACGTCAGAACATGATTGTTTTTTTTGTTATTCAGACATTTTATTCCATTTATTTCGGCATGCAGCAGTGTCGACGGAGGCCCGTTGCGCGGGGCTCCTATTTCTGGGCGCTTTGCCCTTCGGGCAACTGAAGAAACCTAACTAACCTAACCTACCTAGTCTTTGTGTACGTTCCGTAGCAAGCCGATTTGATCTCAGTTGACAATTTGACGATTCGACATTGATAGTTTATAAACTAACGAAAAATAATGCGTTAAATTGTAAACGGTTTTGACAGTTCACAATTTTTCGTCAGTTTATAATATCGCGAGTTAGATTATAAACTGACGGTGTTCGCAATCTAACGGTGACATATATAGTCCTCCTCATCGATTTCGATGACGGCGACCCTAGCAGTTACGGATTTGCCCTATTGTGAGCTCTGATGTGGCTGGCTAGGCCAAACTTACTCTTAAAAACTATATTGCATGGGGGACAGTAGAGTTGGCCAGTTGTGTTATAGGTCTACACGTATGAAGGTTAAGGCCTCTTTTTTCGCAATTGGTGTTTTATGTCTAAGGTTGTTAAGCGGTTTCGTTCAAAAGATTTAACCTTACGAAAGATGGTAGACCGCCAAGATGACCTGATTCCAGCTAGCCATTAATTTTTAGCCTTTTTCGGTTGACGGTGGATTCCCACTACGGAGCAATTCGAGACGAAAAATAAAGCCATTCTCGCAAAAATAAATAAAAAGTACTTCCCGCCATACAAATTTAGCATTTTTAGATACAACTATTGGAGCTGTCAGTTGGACAGTTGCCTTCCCCATTCCCAGGAAAAACCATGAAAAATACCACGTTATAGGTTGACAGTTTACGACGGCGCCTGGAGGGAATGGAGGGTAGCGAACAACTGAAACTGGCTACAGTTGCGCGGAGGGAGACGTCAAAGGGAAATGGAGGGTAGTAGGGGATGTAAACAGGCTGTGTAGCCTGTTCCCGTACGTTCGCGCCCCTGTGGGCGCAGGGGTGACGACAAAGGGGAATGGAGGGTAGTAGGGGATGTAAACAGGCTGTGTATCCTGTTCCCGTACGTTCGCGCCCCTGTGGGTGCGGGGGTGACGACAAAGGGGAATGGAGGTTAGTAGGGGATGTAAACAGGCTGTGTAGCCGGTTCCCGTACGTTCGCGACTCTGTGGGCGCGGGGGTGACGACAAAGGGGAATGGAGGGTAGTAGGGGATGTAAACAGGCTGTGTAGCCTGTTCCCGTACGTTCGCGCCCCTGTGGGCGCGGGGGTGACGACAAAGGGGAATGGAGGGTAGTAGGGGATGTAAACAGGCTGTGTAGCCTGTTCCCGTACGTTCGCGACCCTGTGGGCGCGGGGGTGACGACAAAGGGAAATGGAGGGTAGTAGGGGATGTAAACAGGCTGTGTAGCCTGTTCCCGTACGTTCGCGACCCTGTGGGCGCGGGGGTGACGACAAAGGGGAATGGAGGGTAGTAGGGGATGTAAACAGGCTGTGTAGCCTGTTCCCGTACGTTCGCGACCCTGTGGGCGCGGGGGTGACGACAAAGGGGAATGGAGGGTAGTAGGGGATGTAAACAGGCTGTGTAGCCTGTTCCCGTACGTTCGCGACCCTGTGGGCGCGAGGGTGACGACAAAGGGGAATGGAGGGTAGCGGAGGACCGCTTCAGTACCCTTTAACATCTCCCATCGTGGGGTCTCGTGTACTTATAAGAGCGTGTAATACGGCCGGGAGAACATTCACCCTGAAGAAGAAGTCCCGAAGGGTTCGAAACTTGTCAATGCGTGAGTTTGACTGTTTACTTTTAAACCGGCAACACTGCGGCGTTAGGCCTGTGTAGGAAACACAGGCCTAACGCCTGAAAAATTGTATCTTTGATACATTCAAAGTCTGATGTAAAACCATTTATTAGTTCTAAGTAGATGAAATTAAATGAAATCGAGTGCCAGTGCGCCGGTTATCGAAGTCGTGTTAAATTTGTAGTACACTCAGCGTCATATAGTTAGTAGCAGCCAAAGTAGCCAAATATATCGTAACACATCCTTACTCCTATACTCGTAGTAATAAAGACGTGTTGCGATATATTTGGCTGCATTGGCTGCTACTAACTATCTGATGCTGACTGTACTACTAGCTGGACAGTGAAATTAGTGATTTTGCTCCAGCCAAACTGAGCTGGCCTGAGATTGAATAGTCAGCCATGAAAATTGGTATACCGCTTTTTGACTCTATTATTTGTACGTAAAGGTTGAAAATTAAGTGGTAGACCTTATTGGCTTACTAGACAATCCACCAGGAAGCGCACCACTTCTCGCTTCTTCTTCTTATGTTATATGGAAGAGATAAAGAATATTTGGAAGCATTGGCAATGTGGTGTTGGCGTAGAATAGAGAAAATTAGCTGGACAGAAAAAAAACACAAATGAAGAAGTGCTGAGAAGAGTGGGAGAGAAAAGGAAACTGATAAAAACGATAGAGAATAGGAGAGGAAATATGATTGGTCACCTTATACGACATGACGCTTTTATTAATAACATCATGGAAGGAAAGGTAGAATGCAAGCGAAGAAGGGAAAGACCAAGGATACGTTACATGAAACAAATAAAATAAAAACCGGCCAAGTGCGAGTCGGACTCGCGCACGAATGGTTCCGTACCATTATCTACAAAAAAACTATTTTATTCTGTGTTTTTAGTATTTGTTGTTATAGCGGCAACAGAAATACATCATCTGTGAAAATTTCAGCTGGAACTATCACGGTATCAGTGAGATACAGCCTGGTGACAGACAGACGGACAGCGGAGTCTTAGTAATAGTGTCCCGTTATACTCTTTGAGTACGGAACCCTAAATAGTAGCAGTCACGTCGTATAAATAGGTCAAGGAGGCGGCCCTAGTTAGAGTCAGATGGAGGGAGCTACACCGACAAGAGTCTAACTCTTAAATTTATGATGATCTCTTTTTAGAGTTCCGTACTCAAAGAATAAAACGGCACCCTATTACTAAGACTCCGCTGTTCGTCTGTCTGTCTGTCCGTCTGTCACCAGGCTGTATCTTACTAACCGTGATAGTTAGACAGTTGAAATTTTAACAGATGATGTATTTCTGTTGCCTCTATAACAACAAATACTAAATCTAGAATAAAATTAACACGTTCGCGTGATCGCCTCACATCCGACGAAGTCACGGATTGACACAGTATTTTTTCATACAAAACGAAACGACGTTCACAAACGTTCAGTTCATACCAGAACTTATTACTACATATTATGCAGCACAAACGTTATTTAACGTCTGCGTCACAGGACGTACTGTTACAAACCATATATTTCTTTATATTTATAATAGAACAACGTGTCTTCACGTTTTCGTCCACAGACGTTGTTCGTTATAATGTAGATTAAATACAGTAATTTACATGTCAACGTTATAGAACGCGTCATTATTCAGACGTCACACGACGTTCCGACGAAAAGTGGTGTTACTATATAGTCAATCTTTGTAGCTACGTGTTATCACGTTCATGTTATTTCGACGTTTATAAACAAATAAAGTAGGCATTTCGTTAGAATACGCAAGTTTTATTCCTAAACACAAACAAATACACAGTGATAAAATTTTGTCAGTCCTAGGTGCGATTTGAGGCATTAAAAGTCGTTGATTGTCGGAGGAGTCAGCTTCCGGGATGTTATAACTGCGAGATGTGCATGTGTTGCACATGATTTACATCATTTTTAGGATCAGGTTTGACCTCTTCCGCAGGTGACAGACACGTAATGATGTTGGTATTTATCGCGTTAGGTTCCATGGTCGACTTTTGTTGTGCCGTAGGTTGTAAGACTCGATAAGCAATCGTTTTTCACATTGTATTAACAGTGGTAGGAGCAGCGAAGGAGATGGGAGAGACCGATCATTATTCTCTGAATGATCGATCAATATTTGACCTGGTGGCAATTGGTGCGTTGGCGAAAAAGGCAGTTCTCCATTGGCTTCCACATATCCAAACATTGGCATCAGTGTAGAGTGATGAGGTAGTATTTGATTTAGGGCTGATGAGAAGTGACCTGGATTAGCTAGTTCGTTTTTGGAACTTGATGGAAGCGGGGCGTCGTCTGGCGGTGATAGTTGTGATTCTACCGCTCCATTCTCCTTAAACTCTGGTGCTTTGATAGAAACCACGTGCTGGCATAGTGGAATAGTGCCAAATTAGCCCCAAGATTCCGTTTCAACACATCTTAAACCTCTGGTGAGGATGGTTGAGGCGTTACTGGATCAAGTGTCAAAGATACGTTATCTAAGGAGTAGTCACTATCTAAAACTTTCTGCATTCATGACATCCGTAGGAACAAAGATATCATCCCTGTCAACTTGATGTGAGTCAACACTAAGTTTAGGCTTTTTAGCTTTATGTTGAATATTAATTCTCACGTGTACTGTCGATATTGATGGTTGATCAGGTCCACTAGATCTACGTATCACACAAGACTCGTATATGCTGTCAGAACTTGACGACATATATAAGCGTCAGTGTCACTACTTTCATTAGAATCAGTACCTTGAAGTACTCAACCGCTTGATGCTTCGTCAAATTGACGATTGGCATCGGACTGCTTGTTTGTGGTACTTGATCCACGCCTGGGATTCACACGGACTACGAAATTACTGGGTCGCCTTCCTGGGTCATAATCACGGTCTGAGCCAAACTGACCATCATCACATCACTATATGGGTCCAACAGGGTAGCATCACTCGGAGATTGAGTAGGTACCTATCTTCGAAAATTTTCATTAATGTATGCTACGTCTTTTGTATCCATCGAAAACAATTATAATAATGAATTAGCGTAACGAAATTACTAAATATACAAAAATGATATTTAACTAACAAATTATTACAAAAACTAACGAAATAACGTGATTAAAATAACCAGTGTCTACCCGTCACAGCCGGCGTGCGCGCGTCTACTTTCTTGCGCACAGTCTCGCTAAATGTAAAGAGTCAGGAACATTAGGCTACGTTTAATGACGTTGTAAATGTATGCATACTCTCCTTAATGTTTGCGGATGAACTACCTTCCAAAGTCAAAACAAGTGATACCGCGTGGCACTAGCAGTTCCAAATGTTTACGTGTTGTAGCGCAATGACGTCAGAATAGGAATTTAGTATGGCCATTTGACGTTTAACAACGTTGTCTGAGGAATCAAAGGTTAAAACTTGACGTGTAAAGACGTTGTTAGCTATTGCATATGTTCAATATTTACGTCTAATGAAGTTGCTTGCGCGAACGTGTTAATATTTTTATATACACCGTGGGCCTGAGGAACCCGACAGATTTTAGCAGCGTACTCCTAAAGATATTACGATTAATTAATGTTATATAAACATCCAATTAAGCATTTTAACAAATTTTTTTTTAGAACCAAATTAATAAATAAAGATAAGCACTTCCTTGTGAACAAATCTTTAGGTTGAGTGAAAGAAAGAAAATCCTATCCCTAGGCGAGAAAGTAAGTAATCAAACGACAAACAATTTAATGACAAACTTGTTGATCTGAACTAGCCAGAAATACTGCAAATAGCGTATTCATTAAAATAGTTTAAACGCGTCCATGTACCTACGTCACGTTCTTAGGGTGTGTTAGACTTGAGATTTTAAAATTTTAATTTTGGTTTAAATAATTTATATCTCGACGATTATGCGTAATTGGACTATATGTTATACCACATTATATACTCCAAATAGGCTCTAGAATCGATACTTAAAGTTGGTCGGGTTCCTCAGGCCCACGGTGTATAATGGTACGGAACCCTTCGTGCGTGACTCCGACTCGCACTTGGCCGGTTTTTACAAGCTTTATATTAACTTGCACTGTTCGTATGCACGTTCGTACGCAATTCATTTTTCAGTCACTTCCCGTTATCCAATTGAGCTGAAATTTTGCTAGCATATGTATATGTATTGCATGACAATGCAATATTATGATGACTTGGAGCTGATCTGATGCTGGAGCTGGAACTCCTCAATAAAACGACACAACCCGATCGAGTTTGGCCTCGTTAGAATTGTCTTAATGAGTAGTTGATGATGGTATGCAGAAAAGTACAGTCGGCAATAAAAGCTTGTACCAAAAATGAAATTTTTGACAGAAACTTATTTATGATGACCTCATTGAGTGCATAAGCGTGGTACTCACGTGAATCGTGTTTCTCGTCGACGGGCGCCGGCGGCGGCGGCAGCTGCTGCTCGAGCGCGTTGACACAGTTCATCATGCTGCCGTATAGCCGGCTGTCGCGGAAGCTGTCCCTGTCCGTCCACAGATTATCACCCAACGACCATACACATGCCCACCGAACATTTTAATGTTTTAATGCCAATTGACGACCGCTTTCACCTAGTTGGTGGTGACCAACGCTACGAAGCTGGAGGTCCCGGGTCCTCGAATCCCGGTAAGGGCATTTATTTGTGTTATAAAGACGAATATTTGTTCCTGATTCATGGATGTTTTCTATGTATACAGCGTGTATTTTTAATATTACCTCAAATTGTAACCAGAGGTAGGTGTTAGGGCTATGAACCGATATTGAAAGATTTTTTTTCTTAACTACTAACTTTTTTTTTCCATACAAATTATTCAGCACGCAATGTATCACTACATTGTCTTACTGATGTGACGTCACAACTGTCACAAGTAACCCGCTTCTTCCATGTGTCAAATGAGTGTAAGCATTACATTGCTGCTCGATAATTTTTCAAAAAATAATTACGCTTTGGTAGTTAAGACTAACATACAATTTTCTTACAATATCGGTTCATAGTACTGAAAGCTACGTAATGCATGGTTAAAATTTGAGGTAATATTAAACATTCAGGCTGTATAAGTACATATGTATATCGTCGCCTAGTACCCGTAGTACAAGCTTTGCTTAGTTTGGGAGTAGTTCGATTTGTGTAAGATTGTCCCCACATAATTATTTATTTATTTAATTATCTCCAATTACGTCGCTTTACTTTAAACGCTGCGGTCTAAAGGCTGCTTCTTGACCACAAACGTCAAGGACAGTTCTTCATACGGCCAATGCTACCTACTTAGCTATCCCCTTTTTGCCCTGTTTATCCTAATGCGAGGCCAGTTGCAAATATGCTTAGGAATAAGCCACCCAGGGGGAATAGGTACTTAGCCATCCCCGTCTCACAGGCTACGGACACTGTTAGTTATTTTGACAAGATACAGTTCTCGTAAAACTTTTTAAACATTTTTGAGAAGCAGCCCTTGTTGACACACTTTAATCAACTTTGCTTCTCATGAAGATTCTGGAAAGTTTACGTTCTTGTGAATTTTACATTTTCGGTGGCCACCAACCCAATCATAAATACTGATCCTGAACTAGTTAATTTTTCACTGAAAAATCTGGCACTTGTACAATATCTGGGTACAATACGCCGCTACAACTTCAAAGTGTTCAAGATGCTTACAGTTATACTGCACATTTCACAAGAATTAGAAATTTCATGTTAAATTTTTACCAGAGATTAGTAACACGGGCAGCTTGGCCGATAACGTTGCCTGTTTTAGGTACTTCTGAAAAATGAAGCGTGTAGGTCCTTTATGAAACAGCCCATAGGATTAATACTAGTTTAAAACTTACTCGCATCGCCCACGACAATTATAATAAATAAAGACATGGATTTGTAGGGTCCACTCTCTGTGAGTAATTGTTTAGTTAGTGCAACGCGTGCCCATGGGGTGTGGCAGGTAACTGTTTTTAAATTTGAAGTAGGTACGTCGACGGACACCCGCATGTAACAACTTGCGACTCGCTTTTAACAACTTTAAATGAAAATAGAGATTTGAGAACAAACTTGATATCACTTGAATGTTATTAAAATACTACAAACATTTGAGAAAGTATGCCAATAAATTTGAAAAAGTTCATCATTGTTATTAAAAAAGGACTTACCCCGCCGTGCCATGCGGGTAACTCATCTCTTCAAAGTTGTCAATGTCTACGAGTAAGTTGTTACCAACGGATCCCATCGTACTGTGCAGTGTAGTGTCAACATAAATGTTAGATGAAAAATAAATAAGTTCACCCCTCACTCACCTCCCGTTAGAGTTTCTGAAGAGCGCCAAGATTTCTTCGAACGTCTTATTTTTCGTTTCAGGAACTTTTTTATACGTAAATATCCAAAAAATTGCAAGGAATACACTAAAAGGCAGGAATGTATAGTTTTCCAATAGCGCCTGAAAAGAGAAAAGGTAGAGTGAGTTTATAATCAAATTAGTCAGCTTACCTGTGCAACTTTGAAAAATCTACCCGTGGAGAATAAACTTTTACCTGTAGATAAGTGATAAGTGAGAAAGGTTTTCCCTGACAACTTGACAAATGTTATTGACATACAAGATTGAATTTGACTCTTAAATACAACATATTGTTTCCCTTTCCACAAGTTGTGAAATCTGTTATAAAAAAATACTAGCAAAGAAGGTTTCCATAAATCACACATGTAAGTATATTGGAAGTAGGTACTTAATGACGACCATGAGATGTAGGTGCTAAACGAGGTCCTATGGTAGTCAAATCTTTAAACAACTTCAGGTACGGTACTTAATCTGTACAGATAAAGAGATTATTAACTAGGTGCTGACTAAACTTTAATAATTATACGGTAAGCAAATTAAAAGATTACCTTCATGCTAGGGAACCCGATGCCGACGACAAAGTTAGCCATCCAATTGACCAGCACAGCAATGGCCATGGCACTCGGGCGTGGCCCCTGGGAGAACAGTTCAGCCGTGATGAGCCACGGTATGGATCCAGGCCCCACGGCAAAGAACACCACGAAACTCAGTGTCGAGACGACCGACAGATAGCTCATCCAGTCTATCATCTCCTGTACATAACCAAAGAACTCCTATCAGTGCGTAGAATCACATTCTTTCCCGCACCGATCGGTTGACCAATACACATCACGCACGGTGTATATGTGCATTATAATCCAGGTTGTTACGGGGGAGGGGAAGAGGAGGTCGCTTGCTTTTTAATGGAGCTTTAGGGACTTTACAAACACACTCTGCATTGGCAGATGTCTTCATTATATCAACTTATATGGGTCCTTTCTTTTGCTCAGGGGTGGATTTCGCTAGTCCAACTACTAACAAAGTTGTGAATGGCGGACAGCTTGTGAACACCTTGAATAAAAATATTTTTTTCATCATTGTGTATGGACCATTAGGTGAACCAGAGGTAGTAAGCAATTTTATGTCCATGTTACAAATTAATTGCACACCGTTGAATGAATATTCGAATTTCTCTTTATTGTTGTTGACATTATAAAAACATTTGCCATTTATGAAATTATCAAACTGAGACTAACCATTTCATGTATTTATTTGTTTAATCTTTATTGCACAAAAATAAATCTTAACACAGAATGCTCCTTTAATGCCACGAGACATTCTCTACCAGGTAAAGCGGAGAGATTGTGATTGAAACGTTCGAAATTTTCAGATTATATCCTTATACAATAATCATACATTTTTACGAATATTACCAACAGTTCACGTATCAAAGGATATACAAGACATAAACGTGTTTTGCATAATTATTTCTAACATCCAAGACAGACATTATCTTTAGTATTTTCAGGCTTAACTACGAGAGAGTCGGAAAGTAACACATTAACACTAAGTCCGTAATTAAGGATTGGATAAGGGATGGCACTGTAAAGTCTGGAGCAACTCATTCAGAGACAAAAAGTATGCGCTTACTTCAGCAGTCAACGGAGTAAGCCAATATTTTTGATCATTGAATAAGCTCTGTCCGTTTACTTTCAAATGGTTATCCTAACCACAACAAAGTAGCCGAAGACAGAGACTAGTAAATTATAAATGCCAATGATTATAGAAGGTCGCGTTCCTTTAAAATAACAAGCCTGCTGTAACTAGTTCTTCTAAAAAGGTCTATGTATGATTCACTTTGTATGGCAATTAGAACACTACAAAACACATTAACGCCAAAGCTAATATGCTAAGCAGAGTTCTAAGTGCCGACATGAATGCTACAGACCTATACTTAAACTAGCTACAGAACTCTCATAATTTTAAAGGCGATGTATAGACACTGGCTGTTTTAAATTTACTAGTTTCTGCTGAAGATCTTCCAGATTGAAACGACCATTTGCCAATAAAGGACAGCAAAAGACAGGGACACCATAACAACCCCGGTTATAGAACAGTGAAGTATCGCCATCGCTTGCTATATGTGAAGGTGGTATCTGCTTGTAAGCAGTGTTAGTGTCTTTAAGTATATTTGCCGGCATCCATCTTGAATGCTGAGCCGCAGAAGTCTAAGCACATGGTCTACTGTTATTCGAGATATTGGTGATACAAACAATAAGACAAGATCGAAAGCTTTCAAGTATTCCGTTGCTTCGTTTCGTTGGTTTGACGAAAGCAAAGATTACCAATGCACGGATGGAAATGAATGTACTTTATTGCTTAACTCAATTTCACAGTGGCTCTGACTTTCTAGCTGCTAAAACACACTGACATTTGATTAGACATTAAAAATTAAATAGAAATCTTTTTTAATTGTTACTGAATGCAACATTATCATCGATTATAAATAATTTCCATTGATTTTTGCAGCAATATTTTTGCAACAATTAAAGCAATACTATAATTTTCTACAACTAATTATTTTTAAATCTGATCATCAGCTTGTTTAACGCTAACAATACAAGTTGGTTCTTTATTATTGTCGTTCCGATCTTGTCCCCAACAGACCCACAAGCCTAGCCTCAGCATTCAGGATCTGCATCTTACGCGTGCTGGAGCGTCCAATTCCATTTCCAAATCGTCGTGGCGTGTGAGTGCGGTGTGTGATGTTTATTTGATCAATTTTCCTTTCCTACCGAGACACCAGCATCGGTGCTAGGAAAGTCGCAGTTTGGGGGGGGGGGGGGGGGGGGGGGGCGAAGCGAAGCAAACAAGGGTGAGAAGAATAACGCGTGCATGCGGTGGTCGATCGAAAGCGTGTTCAGAGTAACCACGAAAATCAAACCTTGAGGTTCGGGTATCTCCGTGTCTATCGCTCTTATAGTACTCGAGCGATAGATGAACTTCTTGATTCGATTTTTGTGGTAGCGCCGCTGTGGTATAGATATGTTCATTGACGAAGGCTCCGCCTGGTTTAGAATTAGTTTGACGGAGTTAATAATGAACATATCTGTACATACTTCATCTTGCATTTATATTACCTGTAGCAGCAGTTCGTGTAGCATCAAAAAGTCCGTGGGACTTATAAAGTATTTCAAGAAAATGTTCAAAAGTCTGCAGTGAAATAAATCACCAATTAACCATTATTTTTATGAAGATGCCTCAACTTATGCCATTGGCGCATGTTGTAACACGCTTTCGATTCGCATTTCCTGAGTTCCTTTTGAAAAATCTAACAAGCTCTTTTTCATTTCTTAAAATTATATTTTATCAGATCCATAAGATAAGATCTCCATAAAATTGGCACTCATTTTATTCATGTGCCGTGCTAATGTTTAAAAATGGTTAATGATTTCCATCTTTAAGTAGGTAAATAATGATACGGCAGAGAACAGAATGCCGTTGATCCTCATTCCTAAGGGCTTGTTGGATAAGTTCTCCAGAGTCAAACAGTCGACAGACCGATGATAAAAGCCATTCTGACGATGATCGGAAGCCAGTGAAGTATTGTCAAATCCCGATTTTCATCACACTGACTTAAAATCACCGGTGTAGCCCCTGTCACCAAAGTAGAACCAAAATGGCGTCCGCGCGTACTCAGGCCGCACCAGCCCGTTGCTATGGATAAGCGCGCCCCTGAATCCATAAGATTACACCTGAACGGCTACTTAGTTCTTTGGTGCCAGGTATTATCGACAATTTGACATGACATTGATGAAGGAAGGTATTGAAGCGATGTAAAAGCGTGCGAAAGCTTAATATTACTGATGCATTTACAATACAGATAGCGTTCATGAGGTTAAAGGTTTTTTTTACCTGAACCAGTTGAGAGAAAACGCTAGCATGGATATTGTAAATGCTTAAGAGTCCCCAAGAACTTCGACTTCTCATACAAACGTAGTTTGGTTCTCATTTTAAAATGGCATGCTGGAACAACATGACACTTTGTATTTAACAGCTGGATCCACCATATCTAGGTCGGAAACTAGTATTTTTGCTAGAAACTGAAGAAGTTTTTCATACTAAACTTTTTATCTCTCTATTTCCAACACGCCATTTTAAAATGAGAGCCTGCAATGTTTATATGGGGAGCCGACTTGTGTCGAGCTTGAGTTATTTTAAGTTAGTCAGTCGCAAATGACGTCAAAATAATGTACTTTTAATTTCAATGTTTATAGAATTGTCCTTTTAAATTTTCCCGTTTAATAGTTACTATGGCTCAGAGACTGACTATCCTGATGTACTCGTATGTTTGAAATTACTAAACTAATGATTTCATGATTTTCCAAGCACTGGTATACTTACTTCTAGATTACTTAATCTAACTTAAATAACATTTAAATCTAATCGAGTTTCATAATTATACTGAGTATGATAGCAGCGTAGAATTATACCGTCGTTTTGAATATAACTTCTGATATTTATGTATGTAGATACTAAAAAGGTTTACATTGTATACTGATGCAATGTTCAATTAAAGTCTTACTTCATTATTCATAAAACTTAACAAACCTTTGTGTTTTGTCCCTATTCCACAAATACTATGTCAAAGTGACCGATAAAGAAAAACAAATTACAGCGGCTGTTTATCTAAAATAGGTTTAATGAACGTTTATGAATCCATAAGTATCAAGAAAGATGATCTAAATTTTAATTGTGTTTTTAGAACTGCATTCGCAACTGTTCCGGTAGCAGCTGAATAGCTTTTATACCTAAATCTTCCAAAAGTATTATATAATTTAGAGAACTTTTAAAAGTAACTTCACTATTCTTAGAAATCTTTCAGTGAACAAGAACCAAAACGAAAACTACAAAAATCACGTTAGGTTGTGATCGTTCATACGTTAACTTTGCACAACAATGGAATACGTGGCACCGCACGCTAGACCCGGACTTCAGCCGGTTTAAGTAATTTAAGTCGGCACTCTAACAAATTGGCCGTTCAGGATCGGGATTCTAACAAGGTACTTAACTTGTTAAAATTGCTCAAAGTTTTCCCATTCCGTTGACTACTCCAAAGATCCAGGAGTGGTCTTCGCCTTATTAAACTTTCCTTTGCGCTGTACCTAGTTATCTCCTAATAACTTTCATAGTTACAAAGGGAATGAGTCATTTTGAATTGCTAGTTTAAGCTTTCACTAGTTTACACTGACTCTTGGTTATTATAATCGAGGACGGTTTTATGTGGAGGTCCTAAGGGTGCAATCTTGGAACCACTTTTACTTTTGATACGCTTTATTAATAGCTGAGTCAAAGTAACTGATTTAAAACGCTCACAACTAGGTCACTAAATACAGTGTGTAGTGTTTTTCAGCTGCTACAAATATTAATAGCACTGTGCGATACCGCTGAGGTAATCACGTAAATAATTTTGTTTAAAATCGAGGATAGTTTTAAGTGGAGTTCCTTAGTTTGCAATCTGGAACCCACTTTTACTTTTGATACACTGTATTAAAAACTGCTATTGATTTAAAACGTTGGTACCACTAAGTAAATAGTATATTTTTTCGGCTATTACAAATAACAACAGCATTGTTTCAAGTGGAGTTTCTAAGGGTGCAATATTGAGCCCACTTTTACTAATGACACGTTATATTGGCGTCTAAGTTATTAATTTAAATCGTTATAATAAATAACCAAAAATATGTTTTTCAGCTGTTATAAATAGTTAACAACATCATTGATGGTAACAATTGCGGTAATAACGTACGTATGTTCACCATCTTGTGGAAACCTTAATACTTTAAGACACACCTTTATTAGAAATGAAATTGTAATGAAGATTGAGAAGATGAACATGCCGCCGAGGCCGTAAAGGTGAAGAGTCCTGAAATCAGAACAATAATAAATATAAATTAAAACATATATCCACATATATAAAATGTAAAGAGAACGTATTACTTCATTATTACTTTTGAAGATTGTGGTACTATTATCGGATAATACATTATTACGATCTTGGGAAACTATCAACGTTACTTCGCATTTATAATACTAACACTTTCAGTGCCAGCAACCCGCTAGATGGGCTCTGCTTGTAGGCGTTTTTCTCTACAAAGGGACTCACGCAAATTATCTTCAAGCGTAGCGCTACGAATTAGTTGTCAGTAAATGTGTTAACTATGGATGTTGGTTGATCCATTACCTGCGTCCAGTGCGATCCATGAGTGGCAGTGATACGAGGGTCATGCCCACCATGATGGCGCCGATGCCCATCGTGGCGAACTTGGCAGCCTCCTCCGTCAGCCCGGAGGAGGTGAACAGGGAAGTCGAGTAGTAGAACACCTGTGCAAACAAACTGTCTCAGCTTTCCATTTTATTCCAAATATTTTAACTTTAATGAAGAGCGTAATTTCAAAGAAAAAGTTCTATGACAAAGGCAACGAATGATGTATCTCTCTGTCACTCTATTGAGATGTGCATACCTCTCGGTCGGTAGTGGTATTATTGTTACTGCGACGGCAGAACGCTTCATTTTTGACAGTTGACAGAAGGGACAGTAAAAACTATCCGTTCTCCTTCCCAGGGTCTCAAACTATCTCGAGACCAACTTTTATCTAAAAATCATCTAACATCAAAACATTAGATAGGGTCAAGGTCACCAATATGTATATACCCAAAGTTGCAAAAATTTGTATACAACAACCTTACTTCCGTAGTAATAAGGTCTGTAGGTGTTCTGTAAGTTAGTGGTGTATACATATTGATGACCTTGACTGTACAGCGGCATACACAGAGAATATTGTCGGACGAATTAATGGGAACGGAACTGGAACAAGTAACAGGCTTACCGCATTGATGCCGCTCAGCTGCTGCGAGAGCTGCATGACGACGCCGATGAGTAGCGGTGCCCGGAGCGTGGGGGAACAGAGGAGCTCCCGCATTGAGATGGAGGCCTCCGCCTGCTGCGCCCGTTCCTCTGCCCGCATTTCTTCTATGTCTTCTTCCACCTGATGACATGAGAAGTTAATTGACAGCCAAGAACAGCTAAGGAGGAGTTGAATTTCATCTCGGTCTTATTTAAAGCAGGACAGCTGGGGAAGTACCTTATAGAAAACCGCAGCAAAATAAGGCTTGATACCGCCCGCTGCTGCTCGACATAAAATGTATGGCATTGCCACAGACAGGCGGACTGAATTCTGCCGCCGAATTCATGCTCCTGTTTTTGGCATCGCCATACATTTCATAAGAGCGGCTGCGGACGGAATGAACCCGGCGGAATTCGGCGGCTATATTCGGTCGCATAAATCACCCTGTATGTAGCGTGCCTAACACAACTTGCTCTGTCGGTACCAGGAAAACATGAACCAAAAGAGAGCCCACCTGGTTGCTCGCCCGTAACCTTTGCAGCGCGCGCCGTGCCTTCTCCTCCCACTGCCGGGTGATGAGCAGGTATCTCGGGTAATTAACTACTTCTACCAGGAGAACAGAACCACAATAGAGCTCACCTGGTTGCTCACCGGTAACCGCCGTAGCGCACGCCGTGTCTGCTCCTCCCACTGCCGGGTGATGAGCAGGTATCTCGGGTAATTAACTATTTATACCAGGAGAACAGAACCACAATAGAGCTCACCTGGTTGCTCACCGGTAACCGCCGTAGCGCACGCCGTGTCTCCTCCTCCCACTGCTGGGTGATGAGCAGGTATCTCGGGTAATTAACTACTTGTACCAGGAGAACAGAACCACAATAGAGCTCACCTGGTTGCTCGCCCGTAACCTCCGCAGCGCGCGCCGTGCCTCCTTCTCCCACTGTATGGTGATGAGCTGGTAAGAATCTCTGGCAAGTACCAGTAGGTCGAAAACGTAACGCATTGTACGAACGTCGGGTAGGTCTAAATGTCACTTTTTATATGGAAAATTGACAGTTAAATCGTACCGACGCGCGTTCGTAACGTTACGTGATTACCCCTCAGGACAACATAACCCACAAGAGGGCTAACCTGGTTGCTCACCCGTAACCGCCGCAGCGCGCGCCGTGCCTCCTCCTCCCACTGTCGAGTGATGAGCAGGTATCTCTGGCAAGTAACAGGACAACATAACCACAAGAGAACTCACCTGGTTGCTCGCCCGTAACCTCCGCAGCGCGCGCCGTGCCTCCTCCTCCCACTGTCGAGTGATGAGCAGGTATCTCGGGGACTCGGGACAGGCCGGCAGCAGCAGGAGTTGCAGGATGGCGGGACAGATCGCCAGACCTGAAGAACAGACGAGTAAAACTTTACCATTGATACCTTAGTTAATGTCGGACATAAAGTAGTCGTAGGTACCTCTCGCACTTACTTACTATAGACCGGGAGATACTGACACAAATTTTTAAAGTATTTATACCAGGTATGGTGACCCTCCAGGTGTCTAATTACGTAATGAAGAAAAGGAAAATGATGGTCATAGCGCTGGTACCGGCGGCCCAAACGCGAGGGCGTTAATCGAACGTGTCGTTTAAATTACGAAAGTCAAACGATTTGTTACACAAAAATTCATGTATTTTCCGATAGGCGATGAAAAAAGAAGAAGCGGTAGCGTAATGCCATACTTCTCCGATGTGACCTAGAGCCCGCCATACCAACGAGAACACATTAATTTGGTTTGTTTTTAACCAATTCAACCATTTGTACCTACTAGGCTAATTTTTGCACAGACAACCATCGTCGAGTAGCCATTTACGAAAATCACCATGCCATACTTTTCCAACGGTTCCAAGTGGCCGCCATACCGCCGCAAAGGAGTAATGTTTTTTGTTTTTTTTTAAACGATTTGTACAGCATAGCATTTGGATTTTTGGAAAAAATATAAAACAACGTGACGGTTATTATATTTGCCATACTTCTAGTAGGGGGGAAAAGTGGTGCCATACTTAAAAAACTTATTTATTCCGCACGTTTTCAAAATACGACTTTAGAATACGTAAAATATTTTTTACAGCATGGCATCACTGTATTCTGTTGGTTTGGATACAATTCTACCTAAAAAAAATATACCACATAATATCGGATTCTAAAACAAGATTGCCGCACTTGTGTTTGAAATTCTGTACCGTAAAACCATACAACTATAGTCTACTTACTAACCCAACTATGGTCCAAAAGTAAACTCATTCGTTTCCATCAATACCGATTTCGTAATAGTGATTTTATACGTTTTTATTTAAATGTGTGTTATTATATTGCCTGTCTTTAAGTTCATTCACGAAAATAGTCACACCTGAGCAAGTAATATGAGAATTGATTTGGACCATAGTTGGGTGACCTGGACTATAGTTGTGTGGTTTTACGGTATTTATGTTCTTTGAACCGCAAACTTACAGGAAACACTTGTGCCATACTGGTACAAATCGTTCAAAATACGCATACTTTGAAAAAATATTGTACCTTTTCGCCGCCACCAACAGGTATGGCATTGTCAGACTTCTATTTATGATACTGCAAAGAACTGGTAAAAAAATATAGGGTGGAACAAATCATTTAGCACAAAAAAAATATTGCGACTTTGCTGCGGTATGGTGGCCTTTTGGAACCGTCGGAAAAGTATGGCATGGTGATTTTCGTGAATGGCTACTCGACGATGGTTAGCTGTGCAAAAATTTGCCTGGTACAAATTGTTGAATTGGTTTATTTAATGTGTTATCGTTGGTATGGCGGGCTCTAAGTCACACCGGAGAAGTATGGCATTACGCTACCGCCTACTTCTTTTTTCATCGCCTATCGGAAAATACAAGAATTTTTGTGTAACAAATCGTTTGACTTTCGTAATTTAAACAACACGTTCGATTAATGCCCTGGCGTTTGGGCCGCCGGTACCAGCGCTATGACCATCATTTTCCTTTTCTTCATTACGTAATTAGACCCCTGAAGGGTCGCCATACCTAGTACAAATACTTTAAAAAAACCGGCCAAGTGCGAGTTGGACTCGCGCACGAAGGGTTCCGTACCTATAAAAACGGCAAAAAAATCACGTTTGTTGTATGAGAGCCCCCCTTAAAAAAATATTTTATTTTGGTATTTGTTGTTATAGTGGCATTAGAAATACATAATCTGTGAAAATTTTAACTCTCTTCTCTCTAGCTATCGCGGTTCTTGAGATACAGCCTGTTGACAGATTATCTATAAAAATAACAAAAAAACACGATTTTTGTATGGGAGCCCCCCTTAAAAAAAAATTATTATTTTGTTTTTAGTATTTGTTGTTATAGCGGCAACAGAAAAACATAATCTGTGAAAATTTCAACTCTCTAGCTAAGTATCACGGTTCTTGAGATACATCCTGGTGACAGACAGACGGACGGACAGACAGCGAAGTCTCAGTAATAGGGTCCCGTTTTACTCTTTGAGTACGGAACCCTAAAAATTGTGTCAGTATCTCCCGGTCTACTAGTAGGGAACTTGTAATGCCATCCATAGGTGGTTTAATATCTAACGTTATATGGAAGTAGCTGCCTCTGAGGCGCGCCCGCAAATTTGTAATTTTGACTCCATGATTATTTTGACGTTTATTTTAGTATAATTATTACAAATTTTGTGAATTCTATTATTTTATTCTTTGTTAATTTATTATATTAATGTTGACATATCGTTATAAATTATGTTTCGTAAGTTCGTAACGTAGCACCCGGAAAAGTGTGCATGCCTGCATGCAGGCTGTATACATGGAACGGAACTGTATTTTAATGTATATACTCGTATAAGAACTATTTGTACCAACTGTACTAATTCCAGGAAATAAACGATTTGATTGATTGATATTGCAAAAAACGCAAGCAATGCCACGGCATAAATATAGCTCCTCTTTATCCTGAAGGTTCATTCCATACACTGATGGAAGAACTTTTGAAATGAATGAATTTCATATTTATAATATTAGTATTAATATCACATTTTGTCGATCTTTTATACCCACATTTATGCCAAAAGTGGCACTGGAACACAAGTTTCATGTGCTCTGCCTACCCCTTTTAAGGATAAAGGCGTGATTGTTTGTATGTATGTATATAGGTATAATTTAAAACCACTAACTACTTAGTCCTGTATCAGAACCTATAAATTACTCCACTAAACCAAATAAAAAGCATCGACATGCAAAATAGAAAACCAATACCGTCCTGAAATAAATCAGACACACTTTTAATCGAGGCAGCGTGGAGAACATGATAAAACTGCTGTTCTCCGGTTAAAATATCACTGCAAATTTAACTTCACTGCCAACATTCTGGTTGAACAAGCTTCGCCAATGCTAAGTTCGCTAGCGTCGGCGGTAAGCATTAGTTGTCTAACCGCAAACGTAAAGTGGTAACAGATAGCCTGCGCTAGAATAGACGATTCGATTAAATAACAAGTTGTCATCGCTGTGGACTCGGGTTCGAGACGGTCTGAGGTTTTAATAGATCGGTACGTGACTCAAGGCTTTGTTGAGGTGGAACGGTATCAGTTAACGAAGACGTGGCTCGCTATTTCTCTAGTCTAACTAGAGATAAAGGTAGATATTATTCGATGCATGTTTTAGTTAGTTGGACCCGATACTTTTGTGCAGGTATTTAAATAAGTAGGAGGTAAGTATACATATTTATGCACCTACTTAAGGAATATGTTTTTTTTTTATCCAACTAGCTTAAAATCTAGCGTAATAGGTTTCTTTTCAAAATAATAACCAGGAAATTCCAATATTTTCATGAAAGGAAACAGCAACAATTTCTATTTCTATTGAAACAGTTTGTTAAGACGGCTCAGAAACTTCATATTTTGTAGCGCTTTTGTTATTGCAGATGCACTGTTTGTGCAAAATACTGCGACGAATTGTATATTGTTTAGAGTTCAATTCCAAAACAACAGACAGTAAGATACTAAAGAATGAAAAGTAGTTGTAGATTGAGCGCCTGGCATAAGCATTCACGTGAGTGGAATTGGCACCCACTTAAACTCCATTTACTCACCAAGGACCATAGGCCACTGCATCGTCATTGCCAAGGATCTGCGTGAATGACAGGTCAACCGTGTACGCCAGCTGATTGACCGTGCCCAACACGCCATGCCAGTTCATATGGGGATCTTCGACATGAGCATTACTCACCAAGGAGAATAGGCCAGCCATCGTCAGTGCCCAAGATCTGCTCGATGCCCAGCACCTGTGACAGCAGCAGGCCAACCGTGACCGCCAGCTGGTTGACCGTGCCCATCACGCCATGCCAGTTCATATGGGGATCTTCGACATGAGTATTACTAACCAAGGAGAATAGGCCAGCCATCGTCAGTGCCCAAGATCTGCTCGATGCCCAGCACCTGTGACAGCAGCAGGCCAACCGTGACCGCCAGCTGGTTGACCGTGCCCAGCCCGCCGCGCAGATTCAGAGGAGCGATCTCCGATATGTACATTGGCACAAGGGAAGTGTTCAGTCCTGCGTAGAAGACAAGAGATGCTTGAAACAGTTGCCTACTTGTGTCGGATTTCAGATTGAGAAAAATCTAGCGATAAGTATCTTATTTATTAGTCAGTCGAGCCTATAAGTTTGTTACTTTACATGTGTATATTCAAGAGCAATGAAAACAGATTTAGAAGATTCCAACAGAAATTGTAATAGATTTCTTTAAGATAGCACTAGTTATATTTCTTCGCTTGTCACTTTTGTTTTAAATAAATAATACAATTTACGCTAGCCATGACTAAATTATATTTTTTAACCAAAGCTAAACCTTATAAATTTCCCAAAGTACGTATAAAGAGTAAATTTCTGTAACACATACCGCAGTTGACTCCAATAATGAACCGCCCGAAGAAGAGCATTTCGTAGCAGTGAGAGATTTTGGTGAACCCCATGAGACTGGCGCCGCTGATGCCGAGGATGTTGTTGAGGAGTAGGCCGCCTTTCCTGTACCAGAAAGGGGTCTACGTCACAGCTCCTCTTAATTGAACAAATTTTTTTAGGGCAACTATTCATTAAGTACCTAGTAGACTGAGCATATTTTTTGTTTGTTTATTGTTAACTGTTTCTTGAATAAATTGATATCGTGTTCAATCCAAAGATGACTCACGCTAGAACGAGCCGTGTCCGGTATTGTACATAACGTCAATTTATGAAAAAAAAAATAAGTGATGATGAATGAGGAAAATAAGGATAAAGATGCTGACTATGACGATGAGGACAATAATGAAATTGAGGAAATTGAAGATAGGCTCTGTACCTTCCGAAGCGGTTCGCGATCATGCCACCGGAGAAGCCGCCGAGCATGCCACCGATGGCGAAGATGCTGACCGCGATGGAGTAAAGCCGCTTCACCGTGTCCTCGGTGATGTCCTTCCCGTAACGATCTTTGTACACGTCCTTCATGAAGTTCTCGATATTCTGGAACAAGACAATAATGAGCCTTATTTATTTAGACTTAAAGAAACGATTGTATGTAACACATACAATACGCTTACGTTGGCTAGGACACGTGCAAAGGATGGAGCCTTCTCGTTTGCTATGAAAAACTCTCCTGAGTGAATAGCGCACGCTAAACGATCGGTCGGGCAACCTATGTTTTAAGGACAGTGCTAAACGGGACATGGTGTCCTTTAGGATCGACCCCACAACTTGGGAAGAACATTCCCAAGATCGAGACCATTGGTGGGAGACCCTACGTAATGGAGTGGTGGAACACGATAAAGTTTGGTTCGATCTCTTATCCTATAGACGCGAATTAAGACACCAACACACTGCTCTTCGTCTTTCTTCTCCGGGCAGGACATTTACTTCCCAATTATGTGGTCGTGGCTGTCGCTCCCGTATCGGCTTTACAAGCCACGTACGTAAGTGCCGCAACTCTAATATGGATGCTGTTAAAAACATCTTTATATATATGTATAATTCTAATGATGATGACGTAACACATGTCACAGTACACCCTACTAACTAGCAGTAGATATAATCCCATCAAGTGATGTGCTCTTTTGCAAATGGGGATTTTTATTTAGAGAGGAATATCTCGAGAATCCGGAAATATTTCTGAGAACGGCACATCGCTAATCGCACTACAGTAGAACCCTGTTCATAACGGATTATCGCAGCGGAGTGAAGCGCTTATTTATGGATTTTTTTTGTCGAAACCGGTGAGGACAGGATGATGCTAATGAGCACTTACCCTGCCAGGAGCATTGATGACACCAGTGTTGTATCCGAACTGTAGCATGCCGAGCACCGCCGCCAGGATGGCGTAAGAGAGGAAGAAGGTCAGACCCTGGAACAAGATTGACAATCAGAACATGGTCAGACAATACGTGGACTATCCACGTCGATCCTGAGGCTCAAAACTCATATCAGGATCAGGGGGGTAATCAAATCACGTAACGTTACGAACGCGCGTGTCATTTTTTCATACAAAAAGTGACATTTAGATCTACCTGAGGCGCGTACAATGCGTTACGTGATCGACTTGCTGGTTCTCTTACACGGTTTCAGGTTTCAGGGCGGTCGTAACGCTTATTGTCAAAACCTATTAAGAGCTCGAATATGGGCATTTTTAAAAATTGTGTACCTACCCAATGGGGAATGGATGAAAATTTTAGAAGTGGCTGATATTTTTTTTGGTGGTAGGAATAACCTTCCTTAGCACCAGAAAAAAGTTGCAAATTTTTCAGCTGCGTCAATTATTTTTGAAAAATATAAACAGTTTCCTCACTAACGTTTTGGGTTTAGGACGGCGAATGGGACAATTTGCTTGATTCGTCTCGGAGTCGGACTCGCACATGAAGGGTTCCGTAATAGTACATTACTTATCTAGGGCGGTTAAACAAAGAATGTCTCAGATCGCAGGTATTTGACGCCCGAGCCGAAGGCAAGGGCGATAAATATGCGCTCTGAGGCTTTCTTTATTACCGCCCGTGGTGAGTACAACATTTTACGTCTCTATCTGGCCAGGAAGTGGGGTTTTCCGCACGCATAGCGTGCGGTAATTCCTACAATATGGCCAGGTATGACGTAAAATAAATTGCTGTTTACGATTTATGACATATTAAAAAAAAGCTACTTACTCGATCTCGTTCAAACCAATTTTCGGTGGAAGTTGCATGGTAATGTACATCATATATATTTTTTTTAGTTTTATCATTCTCTTATTTTAGAAGTTACAGGGGGGGGACACACATTTTACCACTTTGGAAGTGTCTCTCGCGCAAACTATTCAGTTTAGAAACCTCAATATAATTTTCGAAGACCTATCCATAGGTTTGATGAAAACATTTTTTTTGAATTTTTTTTTCTGAGTATGGGGAACCCCCAAAACTTAATGTTTTTTTTTCTATTTTTGTGTGAAAATCTTAATGCGGTTCACATAATACATCTACTTACTAAGTTTCAACAGTATAGCTCTTATAGTTTCGGAAAAAAGTGGATGTGACATACGGACGGACAGACAGACAGACATGACGAATCTGTAAGGGTTCAGTTTTTTGCCATTTGGCTACGCAACATAAAATCAAAGCCTCAGAACCCGATCCGTGAACCTGACGTTTGCTGCAGGACTAAGAATAACATGGCGCTGTAAAGAAAACTATTGACCGCCACCGCAGGCCGCGTCTTTGTGATTCTGTTGGTCGATCATGTAACGCATTGTACGCGCGTCAGGTAGATTTAAATTGTACTAACGCGCGTTCGGAACTTTACGTGTTTACCCCCTTGAAGATCGGTCATCTTGAAGGGGGTAAACGCGTAAAGTGAATTGATGTATTGGGTACACATACAGGACGTATTAACAAGAAGAGACGCCCTTTCCTTTATCTCGACTGATATACAAAGAGTATAGAATGATGCAGGAGACAGTGTAGAATGATGTAGGAGACAGTGTAAAATGAGCTATTGAAGACGTGATTATCAGAGCGGACAATACATGATGGACCATGGGTTTAGACTCCAATACAAGTGTGTGGTAGACCTCACATCCAACAGTTACAGTATGTGTGTTGATGTCTGTGCATGTATGTATATGGACATTTTCCTTTTAAAGTGTAACATTTTTAAACGGCAACTTTGGGTTTTCTGTTTTCAAGTTCACGAGCACTATTCATAAAAATAACGAAAGTAAGTGCACGCAAATAAGAGTCAGGTTTGTGACGTTTGTCATTTTCTTTATATGACCCGTCACATAACAGAGGCTCTAGTAAAAGTTTTATCGATACAATACGTTTTCGAACGCGTTTGCGTTTAGTTTCAATTTATATGGCAACGCGAACAGCGCCTCTGGTGGTAACTATTAGGAACTACGCGTTGCCATACAAATTGAGACTAAACGCAAACGCGTTCGAAAACGTATTGTATGGATAAAACTTATACTAGAGCCTCTGACACATATTAAAAAAGGGTATTAGTGAGTAAATTAATTATGAGTGACGAAAACCCAAAAATACCAAATTCAAAAAAAAAATGAAATTGCTCTTATATGGGATATTTACATCACGGTAGAGCCCATGGTGTTTGAAACAAGTCTGCAACTGACCCAAATATAAAGATAACATAAAGCTCATTTATAACCTTCATCACATCAAGGTATTAACGAGATCGATTGTAATAAATAACACATAGACAATAAGGGCCACTTTTATGAAACACGCGTACAAACTAATCTTTAAGGCGGTTATCACACTGCTGCCGCATCCAACTGCGGCGCGCGTAACGACGGTTCGCAACGTTGAATGCCAGTTTGTATAAAAATAAACACTCCAATAACAACAAGACAGTCGTACTGCAGAACATAACGAGCCGCACCCTGAAAGTGCGCCACATAAAGGGCACCTTCCTGCCTAGACCGTAAGAGATAGAGAGGTTCTCTTCTTTACAAAATGTAGGCCAGCTCAATACCCTGAGGGCTATTTTTCATTTTTTCGATATCACTTTTCGTTTTCAAGAAATTGCCGATTTAGTACGACAAGACACCAAAAAAAATTAGAATTTTTCGACATTTTAGCATTTTTTAAAAGAAGATTTTATTTTTTTTAGTATTTTTTTTTCCATTTTATAATTCTTGCCATCTTTTGACACCTCAATCATCCACGTAGCCCTTAAACTCACGAGACCAGCCTCTCGCTGAAATTGGAGGCCTTACTGAAGCGATCGAAAAAACATTTTCAATGTTAAAAATCCACACGGAACTTCACGCTACACCGCACCTACGGCCAGCGAAATTTGTACGCCGCTCCGCACACCGCACCAGAGGGGTAATCACGTAACGCATTGTACGCGCGTCTGACAGTAAAATCACAATCTAACTGTCATTTTTCCATATAAAATTGACATTTAGACCTTACAGACGCGCGTAAGAAAAGTTACGTGATCGACCCACAGGATGCGGCGGCAGTGTGTGATGCGCCTTACACACTTTTCGCGTATCTCGCGTCTCCTTAAACGTGGCCTTATATCGGTGCGTAGGTACCATGAAGACCATAGTGCATAGATGACCATAGATCCATTCATTTACATACTTTTCGACGTTTCTTTTTCTCCGATTTGACGGACGCGGACGAAGGCTAGAAGAAATAAGTGGTGGTAAAAAACTACGTCGATAATATGTCTCGCAGGAATTTTCATTTCATCGTAAACCATTTTGTTTTTCAGAAACAGTAAGGTTTCCAGAATTGTTATAAAACAAACCTAATGGGTTTAGCTGTGACAAAAAGTTGACCGTTTCTGAGTTTTTTTTTGATGAAATGATTCGGTAAAACAATGCATTCGGTGAAACATTTGTCGGTAAAATAAGGGACACCGGTAATCAATTGTTTAATAACGCTGTAAAACATCAAGACTCGATATTGCTCTTGAAATAAATATAGGTACTTTCTTTCCACAATCCTCAACATCGTTTGAATCTAAATATTATAAACTCTAACCTTCACAATCTCGACTACTAGTTACCTCGCCAAACATAATGACCTAAACTATTTCAAATAAGGGCATTATATAAAAAATAAACAATTAGTGCGAGTTGTCAAACAAAAAATTACTCAGTGTCCGTTTAGTGACGACAATTAAGTAGATATTCAGGTTGCATGAAAATTAACTTTTTCTTATTAATTAATAAAATTAAATGATATGTATAAACACGTTCTTTCAATGTGAAACTAGCTCATTTTCACATTAAATAAATGAAAGATTAATTTTCGTTACAAAACTGACGTTCGGCGTTATTTTGGAAATGCCCACAAGGTGAGTTCCCAACGTCTGCGTTTTTGTGAGCCTTAATTCCAATTGATTGCTTGTATACCTGTATTGCTTTCAAATAAGATTGAAGATGCCAATAAGTATGTATATGTCGCGCACTGGGATTTTTACCTTACTACTACTACTCCACTGGCTAAACGACCCGAAGTGGATCTTGGCCTACGATACGAGTTGATGCCAGCGCGCCCTATTCTGTGCGATCGTCTCCCAGTTCAATAATAGTTAGCATTCAATAATATCTGCTATATAACCCATGTTTTATCGGATAAAAATAGCACCGCCATCTTTCTTCCCGTGGGTGTCGTAAAAGTCGACTATGAGAATAAAGAAGAACTACAATATCAGGGTTTCCCCATCTTTAAATGGGCAATTGCTATTTTTAACATCTCATTACAGAACATCCAAAGCGTCTTGAGAACTAAACCACACAAATAACGACTCAATTACATCGGTACCGTGGACTGACTAGCATCCATTGCCTTACTATATCTCAGGCATTCATATATATAATTATATATATTTATATCTAAAGACCTTTTCATAAAACTTAACTAACCTCTGTTGGCAAAAATATGTTTAGTCTCTACACTAATATCAATTCCATCTAACATATTTCAGCTAAAATACCGTGAAATTTTGTTTGTCTTTATATTCATATAACGTACGTTACGGACGTTTTCGAATCAGGGCACAAGTGGGCATTTTCTAATTAAGATGAACTAGGTATAAGGTGTATTTAAATCACAATCATTTCAGTCAATTTGGTGACAAAACGTATGCTTTGTCTTTGACTGTCAGTTTTGTGACGACCTCGTAAGCATCCGTTTACTTTCTAATTAAGATTAACTATTAGGTGTATTTAAATCACAATCAAATCAGTCAATTTGGTGACAAAACGTATGCCTTTGACAGTCATGTCAGTTTTCTGACGACCCTGCAACCATTAACTAGCTTTTGCTCGCGACTTCGTCCGCGTGGATCTCGTTTATATCGTAGCTACATAAAAACTCTTGCTCCCCATTTCACAACTTTAGGGGAGGATTTTTGGGATTTAAAAAATCCTATGTCCTTCTTCGGGTTTCGAACTATCTCCATACCAAATTTCATCTCAATCTGTTCAGCGGTTTAACCGGAAAGATAAACAGTCAGACAGACATAGTTACTTTCGTATTAATACTTAGGTAATATTAAGTTTGAATTGCTCTGATCATACACGATAATTAATAGCTAGTAAATACCAATTTCAAGCATCAACTATTGTAGGTACCAATAACCGTGTGAACTGAGCCGAGACTATCAATATTACCGCATTGCTCCACAATAGACGTGTTCAGAACTGGACTATTGAATCTCGAATACTGAATAACAACAGATATTCCCAGTAATTAAGGCGAGCCGTATGTGTGCTAACTGGGATTATCGTGTGCAGACGACAGACATGCGTCGTTGGAGTGTTGAATTGAATTACTTTAGGTATCCAAACATTTCCTCAAACAGACTCGTGGGTTGCGGGGTACTTCTGACAATTATTAAATACCGCAGAAAGTGCTACAGTAGGTATGCGTTTCCTATTTTTTTTAAATACTTACTATATGTCAATATATTAACTTGCGACCATTCCAACCATCATCTTACGAATAACTTACAGGAATTTATCTTGGGTAGTCAGGAAGTCTGTCTAATCTAACCTCCGTCCGACAGAGGTTTTTCTATGGAAGGCAAATTTCTGTAAAAATGGCAAATACACAAAAGTGAACATTCCATGTAACTACCTCAAACCGAAGTCAAATCAAAAAAATTAAATATTGAACAAAAGACACATATAAGGTTAATTAAGTCGCTGATCAAACTTAAAGAAAAAAACTATGTTTATGAGAAACACCTCATAAATTCTCACAGAAGACGCTGTTCAAAAAGTATTAGGAGAGATGTAGTATAAAAGGAAAAAACTTGAATTCGTCCGTTTATTTTAAATACGATTATATTTAATTTTATAGAATGGTATCTACCGATTACTATAAAAATGCCAGTGCATTTGAATTAAACTACAAATTTCTACAAAGCATTTTTTTTATGTAGGAGTCGATAAAAGTCCGAAGTTATAAATCACAAATAGCATACTTCCGAAACTGGAAATCCGTGAACCAATTTATTGCATTGACGGAAGTTGTGCTCCGGTAAAATATGAAACATAACTAACATCTTGCAACTGAAATACCTACATTTTGCTTCCCAACTCCATGAGTTAGGTTATCAGGAGTCGATAATGCAATTTCTGTTGCGGAGCCACGCACGACCGGGTAGGCACAGCTAATTGGTTTAAAACATCAGACGTTAGTGTTGTAAACAGTTGGTAGTAATTCAATAAAAAAAAGTCTTGCCTGTAGACCATCGTTTTTCAAGCGCGACCTTTCGCTGTTAAGTAATATTTTTTTATTTTACAAGTATATAAACTTACATTTTTTTTACTTTAAAAATACACGTATAATCTGCGATCCCCTTTATTTATTTAAGAGATTCATCATGTGGCCCCGCGACCCCCTGGGGGTGAAACCTGGGAGGATATGAAACTCAGCTGTAGACAACGTTAGTGTTTTGTACTTCAAACTTGATACTAACACGGCGTTTTACACGTTTCATAAAAAGTTACATATATATTTTATATATATTTTCTTACATACAAACTTATACAACCTTTCTGCAACCAAAGTTGCCATCTTCGGGCCCCCTAAACTGATTGTGGCAACTGTAATTGCCAAGCGAAGTTTTGGCCGTTTTGAAACGTAAATATTCTATGTAAAGCAATTTTTAGGCTGCTATTTTTAAAACCCGTCTCCATGTGAGCGTTACGTCCCAACCTTACAGACGTTTCCTATTCATAACATTAGCATTAATATATTGCATCATCAGTATGAACAACTTACTTCGAAAGCATATTCGATTCGCTGTAATGTTCTCAATGTCAGGAAGTTAGGAAACTTCCAAGCACGTTGCACGTGTTATGGTCAAGCGCTCGCTTATATCACAGAGTGGTTAATAGTTTGACTACTAACCAGTTAGAAGTTAGCCTGCAATCGAGTTGAAACTGGCCGTGTAGGTATATCTTTATTAGATGCTAACGTTGTACAGATGTAGTGCATAATTGTTTCCCTTCGTTTTTCAACGGAAACGTAACGAACGTGTCTTGCTATTTCAGTCGGTCACGGCCTTTTGTCGCATATGGTGCCGTTCGCAATTCGTCCCGATCGCAATTCGTCCCGTTCGACAATTCGTCCCGATCGCAATTCGTCCCGTTCGTAACACAGGTCACAGTTCACAGTATACCTAACACTCCTACTGGCTTCGCTCGACGTCGCACCTACCCGGGACGAATTGCTGAACGGGACGAATTGCGAACGGGACCATACGCGACGAAACTGGTCACCCTACAAAAAGTACGGAGGTTGACTGATGTAGCATGACAAATACGAACATTTCCGAGAAAATACGATGGGAAATAATTATTCACTACATCTGTACCTAGTTATAGTTGGGCAGTTTCAGGTGATAATTTGGACACGCTGCACAAAAGCACCAAATTTTTTTCATGTACTAGTTAGGTAAGTCCAACCAACTCCTCCGTCGGCCATCTTTTTTTTATGTGGGTCATTTTGAATTATAGGTATATTATTAATATCTCGGGCTCTAAATCACTTAGAATCACAAACTTGTTTTTAAGTGTGTGTAACTTGTGATTCTAAGTGATTTAGAACCCAAGATATTAATAATGTACCTATAATTCAAAATGACCCCCATTAAAAAAAGATGGCCGTCGGAGGAGCTGGTTCCTATCAAAAACTTAAAGCTAGTACCTAACTAGTACCTGAAAAAAATTTGGTGCTTTTGTCCGGTGTCCGGTCCACATTTACGACAATTTGTTCCGGCAGTCTGCCCTACTATTATACTATATAATCAACTTAAACAAATGCATTTTGGTCAGGTTTATAACCTCATGTTACCTATACTTAATGTATATTTATGAAAAAACACGTCAAATTTTAAATACACATCGCCTTTTGACACATCATTTTGAATATATGGGATTTAATTTTAATCGCGTACCTACCTATACCTAATTAACTTGTACCTACTAACCTATTTACCCTCTTTGAGTTTTTCCTAAGTTTCGGCTGTCACATGCTATGCTACATCCTTGGTCGCGTGCGCGGGATGACCCGTTAAGTTTAGTTTCGTTTAGTTAAAATAATGTCTGAGAATCGTGAAATTTTAAATGGAAGTCGGGAATTGGAAATTTTGATTGGTGAAAGGGGTCCACATACAGGCAGTCTTAGCAGCGAGGTGTAAATATTAATGTTATAGAATGTTTAGGGGGCGTGTTGTGCCAGATTACTCGGATGAGAATAGCACCACCCCTTTTCTTTCCGTGGGTAGGTATAGGATCGAAATCCGTTGTGGTCGGGGTCGATGATAAGAGGTAAAAATTAATAATTCTCGCAATTAAGTCCCGTTTTGTAAAAAAAAGTTTTTCTTGTTTGCTACAATAAAAAAAAAACAAAAAAAAAAAATTTTTTACGTAACAGGACTTAATCGCGTATAATTATTTGTTTTTACCTCTTTATCATCGACCCCAGCGATAAAAGAATCGAAAAACATTTTTCAATTGTACAATGTTTTTCGAATTCGTTTTATACCACATGTTACCGTAGCCTCTGGACACCTGGGGATGAAGTTCCCTGACACGCTGGTCGATTGCCCAACGTATGTACATGAGGTAGACCTAAATGTCATTTTACATAATGACAGCTGAGTTGTTCTTACGCAATTACCCCTCGCGATCCTAAATGTTCGATTCTGAACTCTATCTTCTAACTAATAAGGTTCAGTTTACCTGTTCCAGCAGCCGCAGCTTCCGTCTCTGCGAGTGTTCCTCCAGTCGGTCTACGTACTCCCTCAGCTCCTCTATCTCCTCCTTGACTTGTTGTACCGTGTCCAACTCTTGCTTGATTGCGACCATGTCACGTTTCACCTGTGGAATGGAGTTGGTTAGAAAAAGTCATTCATAGGCGGGGTAATACCAACTAGGCTAAAGTGATAATAATTTCCATGGAACCGTATTCTATAACTAGATAAGTCAAAAAATTGTAATACGGTACGGAACACTATTTGCCGAGTTCCGACTCGCACTTGGCAGATTTTTTTAACTATCATTTTTGCAGTGTAGATGTAAAATTAAATAAAGAACTGTACAACCTTGCACTATTTTAGGAAATATGTCGGTATTTCACCGACCACAAACTTTTGCTCTTGAGTGTATTAAGTGCACTGTAAGTCGATTTTAGTCGGTCTTGAGTGGACTAAAATTGTAATATCCAGTTGCAACCAGTACGAGTATACTCGCGCTCTACTAACTCTCATCGCGCACGCGCTGGGCTGGAAATATTAAGATCTAAAATAATTTACTTTAAAAAAAATTTAAACCGACTTCAATTCAGTACTTCGCCAAGCCACATAGGTACATGTAAATTTCCACATTTCTTTTCCAATTTACCACATGAACTGCTCTCCGAGGGCAAATGCGTTGATTATTGCAGAAAAACCTCAAGTCGCTATGCGTGGGCTGATAATATTTGAGGAGTTCCGTCGATTCCACAAGGATATCAGAATTAACACTTCATTAGTTGCTACTTCAATGGAATTATGTCAGAATCATTGACGCACTTTACACCATTGAGGAGTTCCATAAGCCATCTGTGGTTCAACATCAGTTCCACTTCACCAACATTACGATTTCCGAGGGTAAATACACGAGTTATAATAGAAAATACTACACGTGTGCCTATAAAATTTGAGGGTTGCCCTTAATTTCCCTTTGATTCCATCATCAGATCCTGATTTGGTGACAATGGGAGCACCCCAGGAGTATACTCTTTCGATGAAAAAAAGAATTTTGGAAATCGGTCCACAATTGACGGAGTAAGTAATCGGCGAACATACATAAAAAAAATACATACAGTGGAACATACCAACTCCTCTCCCTCTGAGAGGCCCTTAAGCCCCCCAGAGAGGACATACCGGACCAAATCCGTAGCTGGCCGCAATGCAGGCCAAACGGGAAAAAAACTAAAAACTAGTTTCGAACCAGTTTTCTGAGTGGATGAAATGATAATGATGGGACCGAATGACTACAATTAGAGCACTTAAAAAAACAAAACAGGGTCAAAGGCGGACCGTCGTTGGCGAGAGCCGAAAGGGCTCATACAAATTGACATAGTATTATGAATTTATGACGTCACAGCATTAATTATCTTCGTAAAAACTGTTGTATGGCAAATCACGCCAATTGCTAATATAATAATAATAATAAACTCACTCTTACACAAATCGACCTAGTCCCAAACTAAGCAAACCTCGTATGATGGGTACTAGACGATGATATACATACTTATATTGATAATTACTTAAATACATAGAAAACATTCCTGACTCAGGAACAAAACTTCATGCTCATCACACAAATAAATGCTCTTGCCGGGATTCGAAGCCGGGTCCCCGGCTTCGTAGGCAGGGTCACTACCAACTAGCCTACAGAGGCAATTTGGTCGTGAACAGCTTTTAAGTATATAGGTAGTTGTTGTTATAGGTACAATTATCTTTCATCAAGAAAATGTCGTTAGTAGTGACCCGAGGGGTAATCACGTAACGTTCCGAACGCGCGTCGGTACAATTTAATTGTCAATTTTCAATATAAAAAGTGACATTTAGACCTACCCGACGTTCGTACAATGCGTTACGTGATCGACCTACAGGCCTGCGAAGCCGGAGGTCCCAGGTTCGAATCCAGGTAAGGGCATTTGTGCGATGAGAACGAATAAGTATGTGTTCCTGAGTCATGGATATTTTCTATGTATATTATGTATTTATTTATCTATATAAGTATGTAACATACATCGGCGCCCAGTACCCATAGCACAAGCTTTGCTTAGTTTGGGACTAGGATGATATGTGTATGTCCCCAAACATTTATTTTCTTTTGATACAAATGAAGAAATATAGACGAATTTATCCGTTAGAAAATCTAATGTTATTTGGAACGACGTATACCTAGTGACTTTAGTGATTTTCACCCAATTCAAATTCCAGTTCCGGAATTAATCCATCCCAATCTCCTTAGGAAATGCAGGACCAGTATTTTAATTAACCCGTATTACCGATACCGGTGGAACCGTGATTTTCCGGTATTCTCGAAATGGAATACGTTCTAAGTACACATCAAAGAGATGAGTTCCCGCAGTTGCTTTACAAATTATTCATTTGTGTCTCTATTACTATTCGTGGTCATCGGTTCCGAGCTCAAATAAACTGTAATTCCGGGTACCTACCCTTGGTGACTGTACCGGGTAAAAAAATGTGCAAATAATTACAGTAAACTGTACCTACGTAAGTACACCCTAGCTTCATAAAATGAACTCATTTAGTAGTCATGTAGTCAGTAATAGGTATTAATTTTTTACTGATATCAAGAATTTTACAGTTTTTGTTACATAGGTCAAGCACAATGAAAAACATATTGTGTTGACTGTGGCTTAACAGGTCGATTGCGTAACGCTTCGTAAGTACGTACGTTGAGGTAGTTCGATTTCCATACGAAACGTCTATTGACATTCGCAGGCTAACGGCGTGACATTTTAAGAAACACCTATGCAACAAACTTTCCTAAATTGGCTATCCATTTGCCCGAATATAGGATGACTCACGCTAGAACGGGCCGTGTCCGGCCCGGGCCGTTTTCTAAGAAAAACGACGGCGTTTTTACGCGCCCAAGCCTCACCCAAGCCCGGCCGAGCCACGGTCGAGGCTCGGAAGCGGCTCGGTGTCGGCACGGCGCGGCCGTGGCTCGGCCGCGCAAAAACGCTGTCGTTTTTCTTAGAAAACGGCCCGGGCCGGACACGGTCCGTTCTAGCGTGAGTCATCCTTAATTTGAGAAATTATTTTGGGACGTGATACTTTGGGAAAACTATTTTTCTCAAATTATTCTTGTTTATTATACAAGTTTATTCTAGGAAAGAGGGAATTTCGCGCAAATGGAAAGCTACTTTGTGAAAGTTTGTTACATAAATAAGTTTCTTAAAATATCACGACGATAGCCTGCGAATGTCAAAAGACGTTTTGTAAGGAAATCCTTCTACACATAATGGACCATCATGGCGCAGGACAGGGACGCAGTTATGCGTTGGAATGCGATGGCGATGGAAGTATGTCTTTCTCCGTCTAACGCATAGTTGCGTCCTGTATTATAGGCCATGATGGCCCATGATGGCCCTGTGTGTAGAGGAGCCTTTAGGTAGATCCGAATGGTTGTTTTAAAGGGTTCATAAGTCCTAACGCTTGCTCGGATAGTTACGCTATGTATCCGTCTGGTAGGAATCCAACTGACGTATATGGATTGAATGACTCTAATTCCGCATTAAGAGTAACTTACGGTACGGTTAGTGCAATTAGTTAAAAGCAATCGCATTGCAGCTAAAAGCGTTGTTGTAAAATAAATTGATATCCCGTCTGTTTTTGCAGTGAGGCTGGCGAATGCACGGTTTTGACGTGAATATTGTAATTACGTTACCGTGGCAATTAGGCTATATTGCTGATCCTATGAGGTCCTAATTAATAGAACGGTATAGAATATTTTGGTTCTTGAATTTATACAACTGCGAATATTCGAATAGTAACCAAAAAGGTACCTATAAATAACTATGTGCGGGACAACAGCAAGCAATATTTTAATGTAAGTATACCTCATTCATTTCATACAAATTCATCAAACAGGACAGCACCAAAAAAGCTAAATTTGTGTGGCGGGAAGTAGTTTTTATTTATTATTGCGAAAAAGACTTTATGTTCCGTCCCGAATTACTCCGAAGTGGGAATCCACCGTTTTCCGAAGAAGGCTAAAAATAAAAGGTTGTGGATTAAAGCTTTAACATCAGGAATGTTCCCAATTGACGCTGGGATGCGACAGGAGCCGAGCAAATCCACCCTTCTCTGTCTAATTTGCACTATGTGTACTATATCTCACCTCGGACACCTCGCTCTGGCATGACTCCACACTCTTCGTCAGCTCCTGTAGTTGCGTCCTGATCTCGCAGAGCGCCACCGTGGTCTCGAGTTGGCGGTCGCCGCGCTGCAGCTCGTCCAGTTTTTGCGACAGGTTCATGCTCATCACGCTGACCTGTCTCTGCAGGCTGTGAACAGGGGCATGGTTAGAACAGTTCGATGGGGACTACAATGGGCTTGTGACCTTAAATTTGTTTACGATGCCATTCGAACCAGTTTTTGTAGATGAACAAATGTTTGTATGGAAGCAACCACATTTAAAGGACATTAATACCCAAAAAATCGAGTTAAATACGGACCTCGCTGACAGCAGCCGAAACGCTTCATACTGATTGGCTTTAAAGTATGACGTCACACCGTGCAATTTGTACTAACCGTTGCATGGAAAATTAAGTAAATTGCTGTTTCGGTCGCGAAATACTGCGTTTAGGTCCATAGTTGTCATACAAATTTGTTTCTATAAAAGCGTAAGGATTTAATTGGTACCTTTAAATTTACTCTTGGACAATTAATAAAAAAACTTTATTTTCTAAACTTTCAAGGTTCATAACTTTTTATGATTTGAATTATATTTTGTAATTTATACTTTATTACAATCATTTGACGTTTTACTATCCATTTATCAACACGACGTTATCAATTTTAACACCACGCAACAAGCCTATTCGTCGACATGGGATAGTTTCATGAGCTGAACGGTAAGCCACGCGATTTTCTGACTGGATGTTAACCTCCAGCCCGTAAGGGTTCGAACACGTAGGTACGATGCGGTGCGGATTATTTTTATTGACCGAATTTACTTCTCTTTGTGTCTACTTACCGAGTAAACAATGCGATTCGGTATTGGACAAAAGACAAATCAGCTTCTTTTTATGAAACGTCAAAAAAACTCCGCTAGTATGAATTTTGTAGGGATTACTATGCAGTGATGTCACAATCAAGCAACGTCCTTATCGTTAGTTTTTATGAATTTAAAAATCTTAAATTAGCAAACATAAATGGAAGCTTGATACTGTCCGAGTATTTTCGTAATGTTTATCGATTGCTAATAAAAAAAAATTTTTTCACTGTTGTCAAATACCCAATTGTCTTTCATTGTTAAGTGGTAAACAAAGCGATTGTCTTTTATTGTTAAGTGCAACCGCTAATTAACACTGATAAATAAACATAATAAACATCAACACATTTCAAAAGGCGGCTTTAGTTCTACAGAATGGTTTAAAAAAAATCTACTTAGCCATGTTGACCATTTTGCATCTAAGACAATAGAGTCGCTAGTCGAGTAAAGTATTTATTAAACATGCCTTTTCATTTCGAAAGGTTTGTGACACGTGGCTATTATGGCTAAGTAATTGATTTGTTGAACCGAAGTTGGTCTTAAGATAAGATCCGGTCTAGATAATAAATCCGCACTAGTTACACCAGCTAGGTTTCAAAACCCTGGGTTGCTCTTATGTCCGAAATATCCTTTATCGTAGCTTTTTAGTGGCTAGGCGCCAAAGCGGATCCTTTAAGGTGGTTCGATTGCCATACAAAACGTTATTTGACATTCGCAGGCTAACCGCGTGATATTTTAAGAAACTTATGTAACAAACTTTCATAAATTGGCTTTCCATTTGCGCCAAATTCCCCCTTTCCTAGAATAAACTTGTATAAACTAGATTAATTTGAGAAATTGGTTTGGGACGTGATATTTTGGGAAAACCATTTTTCTCAAATTAATCTAGTTTAAACAAGTTTATTCTAGGAAAGGGGGAATTTGGCGCAAATGGGAAGCCAATCGATGAAAGTTTGTTACCTACATAAGTTTCTTAAAATATCACGCCGTTAGCCTGCGAATGTCAAATAACGTTTTGTATGGCAATCGAACCACCTTAACACATTCAGTGCCGCGAATCACTACGCGCTTCGCTCGTAGCCAATCCCGTGGTTTTCCTCGCATGTAGCGGAAAGCGCCTACGCCGTAGGGACTCGATATCGGGTTCCCGGCACTGAATGTGTTAAAGTTCAACCAGGAAAACGCTGGAGGATGACGCTTGATGATTGGAATTAGTTTTCAGCCCCCAATATGACTGACCAGTCTATAGAATAAAGATCGCAAAAGCAAGTGGAGACGGCCGAAGTTTAACTGTCAGAAGTCGCTTAAGCAAGTTAAATTGTGTTTATTGAACAATGGAAAGAGCTGGGACTCAGCGGTGCGCCAACGTGCGAGCGAGAGATCGGAGCGTAGCTTCTCGCTCCCACGTAAGGGCTCATGGTAGATCTGCTAGATTAGCGCGGGTGATCGGGTATTGGCTCCCGATGTGCCCGCGTACCAATGTCTAAAGGTATTCTCAGGGCAACGTGTCGAGTCCGATCCGAGCGCCGGTTTACACTTGGTCACCGAGTTCTCCATACCTACATTCGACCGTGCGCCGGCCGACAAGACTCGCTGCTCCAATATTATAGGGTTATATGTTACATTGTCGGGGTACTTCAATTTAGACCTAGTGTCACTCTGGCAAAGTTCAAATTTCAAGTTGATAAAAGTTCAACATAGAACCCTATAATATTGAGGTCAGCGAAGTGCCACCTGTCAAATTCTCGTAGGCAACAGAATGACAATAAAAGGGAACATTACGCGAAACTCTTCGTAGGTGGCGACACTAGCAGCGTTGACATTGAATCTCGTTCCCACTTGCGGTATTGTCTATATGCAAGCTTCCTTGTCACTCATTTGACAATAAATTGTGCATGTGTGTGTGAATCCCTATATTCCTATACTGGTTTACTATTAGTGGTAGTGCTGCCTTTGGCGGCAGAACATTTCGGTAATGTTCCCTATTGTTCGGTAGGTATATGACTGTGACAAATACTTTATTTAGGGGTAGCGAACAGCGCGGACTCGGTACGTTGTACCCTGAGTCAATTTTACGCGTAGCATAATCACCCGTAGCGCTCGTAGCTGGTACTCTAGACCAATCAAATTAGCTTACCCTGGACATAATTCGTAAACTCGTTGTTTTTATTGTTTTATCGGATTTTACTATTCAGTATCAAATATTAATGAAATATATTAAGTAAAAAATCCGCGATCGTAACCGTAGTTAAAAAAAACACGAGTTAACGTACACTACCTAACTTTTTCCTAAAAGTAAAAAAGGTAACCAAGTACCTTGTTAGTATAACTTTGAGGTGCATTCAAATTCGATCACTTAAAAGCAAAATTAAACTGATATCAAATTCGCATATACGTTTTTTTTCACAGTTTTCCTCTGATCTCATTATCTAGACAAGCCAAAATGGTAACTATGATGTTTTTATCTGTTTAAGGTATATTGCGTCTTTTTAGACATTTAAGACAATAATTAAACATTTATTTTTAACGTTTTAATAATAATGTATTTCTCAGTAATTATAAATAGTAACTATGATTTTTTTGTTTACTAATAGCCTTTTGTGTACGATAATCATGTTTTCATCAAAATTAAGCATGTTAATTTCACGCTTAAGAAATTGAAAATTTAATTGAAAATACTCGCGACCTTGTCGTGGAGTCTGATGCATGCGGTGGGTGCGAGGCGGGGAGAGAGTGGGGCGCCAGCGGGCGAGCGCACGGCGAACCCGTCTTAACGAGTTTATTTCAATTACGTGTTTTGCACCGACCGCGCCGTGTACAAATAAAACAAATATAACGGAATATCCTAATTGTAGGATTTTTAGCTCTAATGAAAAATCACAGTTTGTCCCTTACGCCCTTTGAAAACTCTGGTCCAAAGGGCGTAAGGAACGATTGATTTGCTTTTATCATCGAAAACAGTAAACTCTTAACTGTTAAGTAAATGAAAGAGATGATGCCGTGATCGTGGTTAGCATAAAAAAAAACCGGTCAAGTGCGAGTCAGACTCGCACACCGAGGGTTCCGGACCACCCCGTACAATAGAAACAGGTCCACTATAAACTGAGACTCACTAAGTATGTATTTACATACTTAGTGCGTGTCAGTTTATACTGGACATCAAATTTTCAGTGATGTAACTAAAAATTTACGGTTTTCACAATTTTTCCTTTATTTGTGCTATAAATACTTCGTACCAAATTTAAAGATTCAGAGTTTACGGGATATGGGCATGGGCATTTCGTCCCTTACGCCCTTTGAGCCTACGGTAGTCGATATCCTTATTGGCAAAATTGTGCCGACACAGTTGGCCAGAACGCCAAAAAAAAAGAGAAGATATGCTTATCCACCCAGAGATGGGATAAATTTATTCGAATACGAATAACGTTTAAGAATAAATAGGATTATTCGCGAATGACGAATAAATATTTCGCATAATTATTCGCGAATAACTTCTTCATTCGCATAATCATTCGTAATGCTTTTCGGGAATACTATTTTGAACGAATATTATAGGAATGCTTTTTAATGGAATATATCTCAAAAACGTAATAATTTTCTACAGACAGAACAGTGATACCTAGTTTCTAAATTTCAAGTTTCTGAGTTCACGGGAAGTAGGTTTTGATTCCCTTGCGGGTTTCGAAAACTTGCGGAAATTTGCGGCATAAACGGCTGCATCTTTTGATTGTGTTGGCTTAGAAGTTTGATTTTTTCACAGCTCCAAGAGACAGTAAACCTGAGTATTTGATATAAATTTCAGCTTAATTCATTTATTTGTTGCAGTATGGGTCTTACAAGATGTTACATATAAATACAGTTCCAGCATAACCCTGTTAGGGCACAGCAACATTAATATAAAAAATATTAATTCTAAAATAATGCATGCACACACTATGCACAGGAATTCAAACTTTAAATGATTGATACCTCCACGCGGTTCTGAGAAAAAGGGTATTGACAGACGGACGGACGGACAACAAAGTGATCCTATAAGGGTTCCGTTTTTCCATTTCGAGGCACGGAACCCTAAAAACACACAGATCAGAATATAACATGATTAAGTACATACAATGTACAATTACAGGTATATAGTTGAACAATCTTACATGCGTAATCGCCTCTAATAACATACATTGATCCAATTACAGACAGTGGCTTTCCATAAATTACGTCATTTCAAAACTGGGGGGGGGGGGGGGTCTATTGGATGACGGTAGTCATTTTATGAGGCGGGTAGTGTCCATTTAGGAATTAACAGGATGATGATAGGAGGGGGGGTCAAGAATTGACAAAAAACAACCGGCCAAGTCCTGAGTCATGGTTGTTTTCTGTGTATTTAAGTATTTATTTATCTATATAAGTATGTTTATCGTTCGTCTAGTACCCATAATACAAGCTTTGCTTAGTTTGGGACTAAGCCGATTTGTGTAAGATTGTAAAAGAAAAAAAAACTGGTTTTTAGTATTTGTTGTTATAGCGGCAACAGAAATACATCATCTGTGAGAATTTCAGCTGTCAAACTATCACTGATGTTGAGACACAGCCTGGTGACAGACAGACAGACTGACAGACTGACTGACAGACTGACAGACAGACAGACAGACGGACAGCGGAGTCTTAGTAATAGTGTCCCGTTTTACTCCTTGAGTACGGAACCCTAAAAAAACAATAGTTCAGTTTCAATTGTTTTTTCGAGTTGTTGAGTCGCCGCTGAAGATGGAATTGTCCCGTAAAAAAATATTACGACTTTCAAAGTGGATTAACACAAAAACAATGTGGAGACCGGATGATTGCTGCTTTTAGTAATGAAACACCTTCCAAGACGACAATATACAGGTGGTATCCCTCACGGATGACGCGCGTGAAGGTCGACCAAAATCGGCAGTTACGCAAGAAAACGTCCACCTTGTGAGTCAGCTGATAAAAGAAGACAGGCATGTGACATATCGGGAAATTCAGGAGTCTTTGCGGATTGGAATGAGTCAGATACAAATCATTTTACAGGAAGAATTAGGCGTGCGAAAGTTGTTTTCCCGTTGGATCCCGCACTTATTGTCTGACGAGCAGAAAACGACTCGTGTCAATTGGTGCCGCAAAACATTGAATAAATTCAACGGAAGAAGCTCAAATGCAGTTTTTAGTGTCGTATCAGGTGACGAGTCGTAGATATACGCATATGAGCCTGAAACTAAAAACCAATCTCGAGTATGGGGTAACGAAGACGAGCTTCAAGCCAACAAAAGTTATTCGCTCTCGCAGCAAGGCCAAGAAGATGGTGGCTATGTTTGTCTCCAAATCGGGTCACGTGGCTACTATTCCACTTGAAGATCGTAAAACGGTCAAAGCCAATTGGTATACAAGTATTTGTTTGCCGATTGTCTTTGCTGAACTTAGGAAAAAAGGCCTAGTCGCCGCATCATCGTTCACCACGACAATGCCAGCCCTCACACCGCTCGTAAAACAAATGAGTACCTGGAAGGTGAAAAAGTCGAACTACTGGACCATCCTCCATACAGCCTTGACCTAAGTCCCAACGACTTTTTCACATTCCCCAAAATCAAGGATAAGTTGCGTGGGGTATATGGACAAGCCCACACACATGAAATATTGAAACAAACCTGTTAAATGCCCCATGAAGCGACTCATTTAACTCACAAAAATATTGTTAATTAGTAAAGAAGGGTATTAATACTTGAAAATAGGTACACTTGTAGTGATCATGTTAAATTCGTGTACGTATTACAACGAGCAACCGCATCCTTAAATATTATTCGTGGATTTATTGGAATAAAATGAGAATAAATCATTCGTCATTCGAAAGTGTAGACGAATAAATTATTCGCGAATAAATGTTTATTGGAATAATTATTCGAATAAGAATCATTCCAACAATGCCCCTTTCTGCACCCACACAAGTAACATATTTTATTTAAATAATTCTATACAGAAGACTGAGCGCTTATAAATAGGTAATCGACATTCCACGACAATTATGTCTCATGCTGAACAATTTAGTTATTATCGATCTAATGAACACAATATTTCAATAAATCTCCACCATAGCCGAACCGTGGTAAACGCCACGTTCGTCTTTATCAATGTTTGACAATCATTGACCTATCCATAATAAATGAAGGCCGAAACGCATTGACCGCGGTGGCGAAGCGGCGGCGCGGCGCAGTGTAGAGGTGGTACCGGCTGTAATGTTCGATCTAATAAAGCCGGGAAAAAGCGTTCGGATCCTTTCATATTAGCTCGAACATTACAAGTACCGCCTCCGCGCCACCCCGCGCCGCTTCACCACCGCTGTCAGTGCGTTTCGGCTTTGAATGCCTGCGACTCGCGACAGCACGGTCGGTAGTTGAGACGCAAAGAAATGACGGCCTTATTCTGCAAGAGATAAGGTTCATATTAAAACTTTAGTACGAAAAAATATGAATTAATTAATAATCGTGGATATTTTTTGTTTACTTTGTTTCTTATAGTACTAATAATATGTTGACAGCATAAATCAAACACTTTCCAAGTAGTTATGTATTTTGGTTTTCCAAAAACTAACAATATTTGTGATTTTAGAAATCCGCAAAGAGAATCTGTTTAATTTTTAATAATTTATCAACACACATAATATACTATTCAGAAAAATTTGTTAAATTGCAGTTATCTATAATTTCTGGTAAGATAATCCAGAAAATGTGTAACTTACTGAACTTTCTTTATTATTGATAGTCCCGGTTGATAAATTAGATTAATTTTGATTTCTTTAACTGGAATGCAAGCGTCATATCATAATAAAGGCACTTTTACAAAGTTACATATTATGCTGCACTCATGAAATCAGAATTTTTTTTAAATTTAGATTTTGGTTTTTTTACAATGACGCGGAACCCTAAAATGTTTAATTTTTTTTATTTTAACTATAACTAACAATACTTTACATCATAGAAAAAGAAAATTACAGTTATCGAATTATGTCCAGGTTTAGCTAATTTGATTGGTCTACTCGTACAGTCTACGTCAGAGATATCTTTACACTTTTGCACTTTATACCATTGTATATGGACATATCGCTAGACTGGATGAAAACAGGTGGACAAAACTAGCTACACTCTGGAAAGGTCCAACAGGCAAACGAACTCGTGGACGGCCACCACAGTCGAGATGGATCGACGATATCAAAAAAAAAAGTCCTGATAATTGGCACGCGAAAACAGGGAGATGCCTTTACTCGTAACGAGGTCCACTCATTAGATTAAGTTTAATTTAATTACATAAATAAATAGCATTAAATATTTAGCAGATAAGAACATAGATTTTGATAATGTAACTTTTAGCTGATGAGACGGAATAAAGGGCTTTTTTATTTCTATTTATTTATTATATGTATATAACAGGGCGTAGTGCATGCATACATATGACGTCAACTGATCGTAGTTTGGTCATACAGTGATTTAGGTTAGCGTCTCTTGTGGACATTGCGAAAGTTAACACATTCAGTGCCGAGAGTCGCTACGCGATGCGCTCGTAACTGATATCCTGATTTTCCTCGTATGTAGCGGAAAGCGCCTACGGCGTAGGCGCCCGCTAGACGGGTTCCTGGCAATTAAAGCTTAATTTTTGGTTGTACTCTTAATCCGCATAAACGGCCATCATGTAGAGTCGGGGGTACTAATATACGTATACATAAATATCTGTACACGCCTTTATGACATTGACAATAGAGTCCTGTACAGATATTTATGTCCTTATTTTATTTTTTATTTTTTTAGCCTATATTGTGACCTACTGCTGGGCAAAGGCCTTTTTTCCGCCACTTGTCTCGGTCCAGTGCTAGTGTTCGCCAATCTGTACAAAATGTATCAAGGTCGTCCCGCCATCACCTTTCCGGTCTGCCTCTACTTCGGAAGCCATCTTGTCCTTATTTATGTACGAATATTATTACCCCTGACTGTGTATGTTATATGATTTCATGCAATCAAAACATTTTTTTATGCTCGGAAAACCTTCACCATTGTATGACCCAGTTATACGGCGTTGTAGAGAGTCCGTCAGCGGACCACCGACGCGAAACCGCAAGCCAACGATCCAGTACTTTGGATTGATTGCTTTACCAAGTAATAAGAGCTTTCTAGCTATACTACTATCGAACAGTCGCTTCGCGCGCCGCCATACAATGTGGGAACGGGGCATCGAGAAGAACAGAGGTGACACAATTGTCGTTGCTTATCGTTGTTGGCTTTAAGATTTGGCTTAATCATATATCAGCCGAAAGACGTCCACTGTCGGACATAAGCCTCCCCCAAAGAGTGCCACAATGACCGGTCCTGCGCCACCTGCATCCAGCGGACTCCCGCAACCTTTACCAAGTCATCGGTCCATCTTGTGGGGGGGTCCTACCCACGCTGCGCCTTCCGGTACGTGGTCGCCACTCGAGAACATTTCCGCTCCAACGGCCATCGGTTCTACGTGCAATGTGCCCCGCCCACTGCCACTTAAGCACTCTCTGGCTAAATGCAGTGCACTAACTGCACTCACACTCACTGATTAGAGTGAGATGATTTATCTCCCCTCCCTCAGTTAGTGAACTGCATTTAGCCAGGTCTAAAGGCCGCTTTATAGGCATGCACCCACACACCGGCAGTTATTACTCTAACGAGGTGTGGTTGGGATTCAATCAGTAGCTCTAGTATAAGTTTTATCGATACAATACATTTTCGAACGCGTTTGCGTTTAGTTCGAATTTGTATGGCAACGAGAACAGCGACTCTCTGTGTCGATAAAACTTATACTAGAGCTAAGGTAAACGTCCGAGTGCTCGACGCTGTACTAGTATATGGCATGGGCACTTTATGTCAAAGCAATATGGGTTAAATTCGAACTCTCTTAGTTCGTTCTTTATTTTTCTTCATTCGAATTTAAGGGGCTTACAGCTCCCAATGACCTTCGATCTGTTACTTTCCGTTTTTTCGTGTTTTTTGTGGCTTACCGTATTAACAACAACGAGGTTTACCGAAATAGTGTCCCATATTTACTTCAAAACTCACCGTTTTCGAGATATATGGCACCAAACTTTAGCAGTTTTAGGCCAAAAAACCAGTTTTTTGAAATAAAAATCTCTCTTGGGTTGTTAGAGACGTCAATAAGGAACAGTTACATGTAAATTTCATATATAAAAGTGCATAAACAACATACTAATATCGAAAAAAGAGCTTTTTTGGGCCATGTTTGAATAATTCATAAAAAATATGTATACATTTTTTTCTAAAAAACTCTCTTGCAAAAGTAGATAAAGTATTGAAGAACCGATTAACGTTTGTACCATAAATATATCTATTGTAATGACGGAGGAATATCAACTCAAAACACATCAAAACTAGTAAATTAGCGCTTGGAGCCCCTTAAGCCATGCCACTTTGACATAGAATGCCCATGCCATATATTAGTACCAGCGTCGAGCTCTCGGACGTTTACCTTACAAACAGTTCATATAAAGTTAGGCGTATATATGGCAAAATTTTCACCGCTAGTCCCATTCTAATCGCGGCTTGATAAGGTCTGAATCACATTGACGCGGCCTGCGGTGGCGGTCAATAGTAAACTTGACCGCTAATATCAAATTTACTATAGACTGCCACAGAGGCGCCGTCAGTCTGTGAGAGCCCTGAATCACACAGGCGATGCCTGCGGTGGCGGTCAACAATAAATTTGACAGCTCATGACCCGTTTACTATTGACCGCCGCGGTCAGGCCGCGCTAGTATGATGCAAGCTACAGGCATACAGCGGCGCAAAAAGATTCAAATATCTATAATGAGGCCTTGGTTGATCAATTTCGCATCCTTCCTTTGCAAAATGTCTGTCTCGTTTTGACGCGTTAGCTCTACGCGCGTGGGAGCGAGCACGTGTAATTAAAACAGGAATCGACGAACAAAAAAGATTTCCGCGTTTTTTACCGTTTTGTCTTTCAGCTTTTATTTGGCTCGACGGGCTAGATCAACTACACAGCGGCGAATCGGTTCGCAGAGAAGAACTATCGGGAAAATCAGAACGTCTGTATGGCCTAGGGATTTTTTATTAATACGCATTCCAACTTTTCATATTGCGAACGAGTTAGATTGAGTTGGTATCGATTAAAGTCATCCAATCGAAACTTCCGTTAGCACTTTGTTGAATACAGAGAGCCTGTTAAATGGAAGTAGGTACATTTTTTAGTTTTTTGATTTCTGAAAATTTTAATCCTATACTTATTATTTATCTTTATTCATCTTTCCTCTTAGGCTAGGTTTGTACAATAATCATATAAAAAGTAAAATATATAAAACAATACATACAAAACATAAAATCATTATAAAAACCTAACCTAGGGTGCCGCCGGCAGCGAGGCGGGGCCTAAGCTACCGGTGGTCAGGGCGACAGACACAGGAACCTCCTGACTATCCGCGCAGTATCCAGAACTACCGCCTTCTGTATCTGACCCTTGATCCAGCCATCTAGCGAGAGTCTCTTAAGGTGACGGTCGATTATTATTATTATAATTATAAATGTGAAAGTTTGGATGTTTGATACTCAATCACGCTTAAACGGCTGAACCGATTTGGATGAAATTTTGCACGAATATAGTTTATAGCCTGGATTAAAATATAAGATAATTTGTATCCCGGGTTTACGCAGACGAAGTCGCGCGTGGAAACTAGTAACAAATATTTTTCACTTCTCAGACTCGTATAATTCCGTCTTTATTTTGTGTGTTGGCTGCAAAATGACTTTTTATGCTCCAGAGCATAATGTAAAATGCGCCGCCGCGGCTACCTGCTGCATCACCACACGAGGTCAAGACGCAAAGTCTTATTTAATATACTCGAATTCGGAGAGAAAAGCAGTATGCATCCTTCAATAGTCTCGAATAAAATGGCTAGTTTTATGCACTTGATGTAAAATAGACAATGAAATGTCACTCAATAAAAAAAAAGTGTAAGTCTTATTGCGTGATTTGCGTGGCTATTCACATTGTGGTACTCTTACCTATGAACTTTTTTCGTGTTTCTGTCATAATAATTATTTTTTAAATTGGGTCTACATGGGTAGAATTTTGAAGAAGGAAATCAGTCGTGAGTCTTAAAAATCGCCCTATTTGTCTGTAGGTATGTGTGACCCGCTGGGAGCGCTGGGCGTTCTCATCAAGCCAAAAATAAAAATATCAATATCTATTTGTCTGTAGGTATGTGTGACTCGCTGGGGGCGCTGGGCGTTCTCATCAAGCCAAAAATAAAAATATCAATATCTATTTGTCTGTAGGTATGTGTGACTCGTTGGGGACGCTGGGCGTTCTCATCAAGCCAAAAATAAAAATATCAATATCTAATTGTCTGTAGGTATGTGTGACTCGCTGGGGGCGCTGGGCGTTCTCATCTAGCCAAAAATAAAAATATCACTATCTGTTTGTCTGTAGGTATGTGTGACTCGCTGGGGGCGCTGGGCGTTCTCATCAAGCCAAAAATAAAAATATCAATATCTATTTGTCTGTAGGTATGTGTGACTCGCTGGGGGCACTGAGCGTTCTCATCAAGCCAAAAATAAAAATATCAATATCTATTTGTCTGTAGGTATGTGTGACCCGCTGGGGGCGCTGGGCGTTCTCATCAAGCCAAAAATTAAAATATCAATATCTTAAGCAGACGTGTGTGTAACATCATCAGTATGGTAATGGGATGACGTGAAATTTCAATTTTACTCGCGATCACCAAGTAATTTGGCGACGTGGCCCCGTTTACTCGAGCAGCTTCAATTTTGAGGTTATTAATATCGATATTGATTGAAAACTAATGGCAGCAGCTTGGGCGATCAGGGTTTATTTAACAAGGTTTTGATTGAATTTGTGTTTTTAAGTTAGTTATACAGTGTGTCTCTGACTTTGGGGCTTTAAATGCAAATGTCGATTATGCTCCTGAAAAGGAACTACTTATGTCCTACAACTTTTCGAAAATACGTTCTTTTTATATTTTCATTATTCCATACAAATTAATTAAACTTTCAACGTAGATCATCTTTAGTTAGTTTTCATACTTGTCAATGTCATGGATGTCAAATAATGAGGCCTTGTTTGCAATACATTTATGGTACAGTTAAAGTTCAAACACTAATAAATTATAGAAATAATAGTTGCTTTACAATGATGCGGAACAAAAGTGGTTCAGTTTCAAGACCATAATCGATATTTGCTTTTAAAGCCCCTACGTCAGAGACACGCTGTATAAAGTGTCTACGTACTAATTTATTTGTATAAATAAAAACACAAAACGAAATGAAGCGCCCTCCTTATAGATTTTCTGGTCATACACAGTCAAAAAAACAAAGGTAAAGAAAAATAAAGAGTCCAACGAAAAAGTATGCTTTACAGCTCTTAAGCCATTCACGGCCACGCTACGCTCGTAGCTCTACGCCGTAGTCCGTAGCAGCTTAAACTCCGTATGTAGCAAAAAGCGCTCGTAACACTCTGACGCATGTGTGTCGTCATGGGCGCTGAATGGGTTAACTTTTGCACTGTCCACAGGAGAGAGGCGAACCTAAATCTCTGAATGACCCTTTGGATGCGAGAAAATATTTTCTGATGAATGACAACCGGTGATGACAACATTATTATTACTAAACGGTACTTAGTCGCGTATAATATACACTGGCAATACGGGGCAACGGATGATTCCGTATAATTCTAACAGTAAACATTTTACTTACTAATAATTTACTTTGAAAACAAAGTTTTAACCAACGAAAAATCAATCATTCCCTATTTTCGTACCCTTAGGGTTGGTTTTTTTTTCCAAATTTATATGGGACCAACTTTGGGTTATACCTTTTCCAATAAAAAAAGAATTATAAAATCGAACTACTCTGTAAAAAGTTATGCGTGGTCATACATAAAAAAAAAATATATACGCGTCGAATTGAGAACCTCCTCCGTTTTTTTCGTCGGTTGAAAAGTGAGCTGAGCTTCGTAGCTCTAGTATAAGTTTAATCGACACATATACGTTTTCGAACGCGTTTGCGTTTAGTTTCAATTTGTATGGCAATTCGTAGTTCCCAATAGTTACCACCAGAGGCGCTGTTCGCGTTGCCATACAAATTAGAACTAAACGCAAACGCGTTCAAAACGTATATGTATCGATAAAACTTATACTAGGGCACCAGCTCACTTTTTTTTACTTTCATAAGGTAAACGCCCGAGTGCTCGAGCTATAGTATCCGTAGAATTAAGTGGCGGGCAGGATCATAAAATATTAGAATCATGCTATTGTTACGCACAAAAAGGTTTCATTGTTACTTTTATTGCCCAACTCGCCACTTAATTTTGCGTATATGAGATGGGCACTCTATGTCAAAGTGACATTGACATGGCTTAAATTCGAATGAAGAAAAATCCTCTTAGTTCGAATTTAACCCATATTGCTTTGACATAAAGTGCCCATGCCATATACTAGTGCAGCGTCGAGCACTCGGACGTTTACCTTACAATACTGTAAAAATGATTTGTAGTCCTCCCGAAGCACCGTATATGTAATATTTCCCATTTAGTAATAATGTGTGAGAATCGTGAAAGTTTAAATCAATATACACAGATTAGTGATGAGCAAATTGCGGAAAGTTTCCAAAAACTTGGAAAAGTTCTCGGAAATTTCTAGAAATTTTCACAAGAAATTAAGGAAATTTACGTACTGAGAAGCATAAAAATGTAACTCTTATACACTATGTATAAGAGTTACAGCTTTATGCTTCTCAGTTCGTAAATTTCCATGTTGGAAATGGAAAGTTTCAATTCCCATACAAAAATGAGGAAAATTTACGAAATTTGCAGAAACATTTCGCAACATAGGAAACTTTCCGTCGGCACATCAGTAACCAAGATGACAAAATCAACTGCTCGCTCATCGCGCAGTTTACAAATACCATTTTCTGTAACAACACACAAAACGAATTCAAGCACAATTGGAAGCTTCTAAATGGAATGCATTATCTCAAAACGGAAACTATTAACTGAAATTCTGACCTGAAAAATTGAGAGTAAGAATTCATATTTTCTGAACTGTGCGATAGCTGATGATACTCCATCGTGAATTCGAAATGGCGTCTCGGGGGCTCTTCGCTGCTTGTGCACCAACACACCGGGGTCTGGCAAACGAAAGGCCCCGGTTAGGGTGGCTACCCACTGGAGCTGTGCGAGCAAGTCTCGCCAGCGAGTCGTGTCACAAAAATGCGGCAAATTTGAAAAAAAAACACATGCTGGTAAAGTTTGTTCCAGTTTAAATTACGAAAACTCCCTTAGGGTGGGTTGCACCACACCATCTGCTGCTTGCTGATCGGTCGGCAATCGTTAACTCGCCCTTAACGTGGGATTTTACAACTTCTCTTTGTTGCTAAATAATGAAAGGGAAAGATAATAAAGAGACATCATAAAACTGGCCGAAGTGGTGTTGCTACAGTGTGTTCTATTGTTTACACGTAATTGTTCTGCAACCCTGGTAATAGTTGGTTTTAGGTACTTTTCGTAATTTAAAGTGGAACAAATCATAACACGAGATGCATAGCGGCGTAATATGTACTTAGAAACTGACAGCTTATTTCATAGGTACAACTGTTGCCATATAAAAAAGTTCAGAAAATGTTTGTGACACGACTCGCTGGCGAGACTAGCGGAGCGGTGTGCGTGAAAAGTCCACCAAAAGCCTTGCTTTAGCTCAAAAATATACTGGATTTTTTTTCGCTCATCGCTTCGCAAGCTCGGACAGCTTTAGTGGATTCCCACCCTTAGGTTACGTTAGGTCCGCAAGTCTGGTGATCACAAAGATCCGTTAGTAAATCAGTTGTTAGTGGTGGACGAATGCACACAATTGGACACGAACGCGATGAAACATGTTAAGGATAATTCACGGTAGAACGCTTGTTTATAATTCAGTCGACTAATAAAGGATGATTCACGCTGGAACGGGCCGTTCTCTAAGAAATACTAGGGCGTATTTGCGCGGTCGAGCCATACCCAAGCCAGGCCGAGCCATACCCAAGCCAGGCCGAGCCATACCCAAGCCCGGCCGAGCCACGGCTTGGGTATGGCTCGGCCACGCAAAACCGCCGTCGTTTTTCTTAGAAAACGGCCCGTTCACGCGTGAATCATCCTTTATTAGTCGACTGAATTTGATTCAAATACAATATAAATGTTCGCGCCGTTTCAATAACACTATGTGACCTGCTTATTTACCAACGAATCTCTTAGGACGACTAACGCCCGGTTTTATAAAGATGCGTTAGACTCAAAATCAAATAAAATGACAGATAAAACTTACTCAGCATTTCTTTGGATTTACTGACTGATCTTTGTCAATTCACGGTCAATAATCGCCGCTAATGTCATTAGGCTGGGTTGCACCAATCCGTTTGTCATCGTAAGCGGTGTTCGTTAAAATCAGAATGTATGGAAAGTTTGTATGGAATGAAAGGTGCCGGCGCCATATTTAACGTTGATCGGTCTGTCATAATCGTAGGTTGGTGCAACTCCTTTAAACTAGCATTGCGATTAGTGGCAGCCTGGTTTGCGGGCCTAAATTGAGAATTTAAAACACAAAATAATTAAAATAACGGGTAAAAAACAGCGGGAAAGCAACGAAAAAGCAACTCATTGCTAAATCATCCTCGTCTCCTATGCGGCCAATGTCATAAATATGTAAACGATAACAAATGCCAATAATATCTTATCACTATTGCGTTTTCAACGATAAATCCTCGTTCATTTTTGGCATTTTGCCCACATATAAGTATTTGGCATTGACCGCACTTTTGTCATTAAATTTGGAAAAAAAGCTGTACGGTGCATGATCTGATTAATATGCAAAAACTCGAACTAACCAATCCAAGGCCTGACTGATATTCACGCGGCCACGGTGATTTTTAATTCGTGATTAGGAACCAATTATTCTAAATCAGTAATTGATGCCAAACACGACTAACTCGAAGATAACTAACGTCATTTTTTCCTGAATAAAACTGAATTAGGAATTACTTTATAACTAAATAAAATTGTCACCCTAACGGAAGTTGAAATCTTTGGAAGTCCTTGAACGATTATACTTTTAATATACAACAAATAAACTTTTCCTATAGATCAACCAATGCCAAGGTGGTGTATAAAGTTCAAGTTTTCACGTAGGCAGTAGGGGAACAGGGACTTAGTGGCACAACCGACTCGGATCACGGATAGGTTAGAAGAAGCGTTCGTTTTCGAGGTTATTTTTTTATAAAAGAGCGGAAAAACTTGTCATTAAAACTTGTTTGTAAACTTTTATATTGACTGCGCTTTGCTATATTCTGACCTAGAACTGTGACCCAACATAAAATAGAACTTACTTGCTGTGACCCAACATAAAATAGAACTTACTTGCTGTGACCCAACATAAAATAGAACTTACTTGCTGTGACCCAACGTAAAAGAGAACATAGTTTTATGCGTATTGCAGTTTATGCGTTTCTACAGTATGGTTAACTAGTTTTATGAGCAACCAATTTTTGTCCATTATAAAGTATGCTTAAATAGTTTTATGCGCCAGAAGTTTATGCGCAAAACACATTATGTTCTTAAACATTATGGTTCAAAACGTTATGCGCATAAATCTATGACTATTTAGAATTATGAGTATGACGAATCCACGTATGCCTATCAACAATATGACTTTAAAACTTTATGCAACCTGACCCCTACCCGGATCTAAAGCCTGAAGCCTGCAACACACTGGCGCGGCCTGCGGTGGCGGTCCATAGTAAATTTCACAGCTAATTACAAGTTTACTATTGACCGCCGCGCCGCCGCAGGCCGCGCCAGTCTGTGAGAGACCTTAGAGTTTATTGATGTAAGACCTATCAAAATTTCACGACACGCGCTTTGCGTGTATATATCTATCTACTAAACTTCAATAAATGTAGGGATACTATTACATTCAGTGGATATTTAGTGTTAATATTATCATTAAATTTTATTAACTAAACAGTGGCGTAATTGCATGAGACCTCATCCACTGAAATTTGTTTAGGCTGGTTATTAATATTATTGGACTCCTGAGCACGGATTGAAAATCGCCGTGTATGAGTAATGCCTGTGCGAGTGATTTCTGCTACGAAGCGGAAAAATGCTGCTAGCGTTGCTTATTAGCTACTTGGAGCCTCTTGAAGGACACATTTACTGCCAAAAATCACCATGCGCTACTCTCGTAGCCGGGCGTTTTTGAAAAATAGTTTCCAAAACTTTTTTTTTCAATTCGTTTTTTTTTTCTTACTCAGATTCGTTGATACCATCGATCCTCATACAAAAAAAGAAGTGTCCCAGATTTTACTATGTAAGTTTTTTTCCAGTGCGTCACGACCATAAATAAATAAATAAGACTGCATACAAAAATGTGACGATCTGGAATGGAATATTTAGGACACCGTGTAGGTATGAGTGATGCCTGTGCGAGTGATTTCTGCTACGAAGCGGAAAAATGCTGCTAGCGTTGCTTATTAACTACTTGGAGCCTCTTGAAGGACACATTCACTGCCATAAATCACCACGCACTAATCTCGTGGCCGGGCGTTTTTGAAAAATAGTGTCCAAAACTTTTTTTTCAGAATTAGTTTTTTTTTCTTACTCGTAATTGTTGATACCATCGATCCTCATACGAAAAGAAGTGTCCCAGATTTTACTATGTAAGTTTTTTTTTCCAGTGCGTGACGACCATATAAATAAATAAGACTGCATACAAAAATGTGACGATCTGGAATGGAATATTTAAGACACTTTTTTTCTTTTATGAGGATCGATAGTATCAAAGATTCTGAGTAAGAACAACAAAAAAAAACGAATTCTGAAAAAAAAAAGTTTTGTACCCATACTTTTTTTTGAAAAACGTTTAGCCAGTCCCGTGGTTTCCTCTTTTGTAGCGGAAAGCGATTACGGCGCAGGCACCCGCTAAACGGGGTTCCTGGTAGTGAATATGTTATTATCAAAACCTTGTTAGTTCCGCATGCTCCTCTCAATATTTGCGTAAGCTGGGTACGAAAGTTCAGTAGCGTTAAACTGAGATCTAATAAAAGCGAGTTGATTTAACTGTTGGAACTTTAATCCTCATATTTCATTATGAGCTCCAGTGGAGCTGGAGTACTATAACTAGGCTTGAACCCGAGCTTTTCTAGTATTTAATTTCAAAGGTTACTAGGAATCGGGAATAAGAAAAAAGAAGACTTAGATATTTATTAATCAGATCACATTTTCTGTCGCTCGAAATGAGACCGACTTAACTTAACCTTATTTTAGAAATGTTAGAACATTCTTAATATTAATTTATCTATCCAAATATCATAAACCCTCTATGATGCGTTCAAGAACCGCACATTATGACCGCCATAAAAATAGACTGTTTTGTTAGAAAAAAAATCTTATCTGTTAAAATGTTATTATTGCTAAATAATAACATAGATTTCGATAATATTATTTCATTCAAATTTCGAACATCTCTGACAAACAAAGAAATTTGATTTGACCTCTATTCTAATATCAGTCGAGATGACGTTTAGTTCGAAATTAATTGTCAATTTGCATACAAATTTGACAAATGTCGCACGTAAGTAAGATATCGAACGATATGATAGTTGGATCCGACTCTAGTTTGTCTGATTAAAAAAAAAACTATGACAGCTGCCAGAAAACAACGCCGCGATGCCGGTCATAATATGCGGCTCCTGAATGCATCATGGAGACTTATGATATGTGGATAGATAAAGTAGTGTATGTAACTGTACATAATTAGGCATTAAGACACTCGTGTGATGTTATTATGAAACTCGCCTTCGGCTCGTTTCATAAACCCACGCTCGTGTTTAATGCCCTTCATTATGTACAGTCACATAAACTACTATTAAAACAATGGCCTTGCTGTAATCTCGTACATATCTACTAGTAATATAAAGATTTACCTATACTCCAGGCAAAATACGGTTTTGAAAAATATTAATTTATAATAACCACTCGGGTCACCCCCTGCACCCGGGTGGTATGCGTAAAGCATATTCCCCCATAAACAAAAAAAAAAAAAAAAAGTAGCTCCTGCGGACGCAAGTGACAGTTGTCCCCCCTTTGTCAAGTGAGTGGGCAACTCGACTGTTAGAGGTTCTTAAGCCGCCCGAAGGCATCTAACGTGTTATATAGGTATACTAGCTGCCCGCGCGGCTTCGCCCGTATATTGCAATGAAGGCAGGCAAACCCGCGGGATAAAATATAGGCTATAACCATCAAGAAAGTCACACGCAGGTAAAATATTTTTTGTAATTGGATATGTTGTTTGAAAATGAAACATGTAAAAAGTTTATTGGACAAAAAAAAGTTACACAATATGCTAATCACGACCCTGCGTCCTGAGCTAGGAAACCCTGTGTTACAGGACTCAGTTTCGTATCAAAGTGTTTATACAAGTATAGTTAGTTTTAGGTACTTATTATAAAGTGGTACAGAGCATGCAGTATCTTTATTTAGAACTTACAAAGCTACAATCGTACAGACTTTAACTCTAATATTGTATACATCAGTGTACATTACTCGATGATAACTCTAAATCTCACACATATTCGAGCCGGGAAACTAAATTGATCCATTGCCGCCATCAATTCTCGGAGGGATTACGCAACAGACAATGAAGGTATTCAGGCCAACCCCCACCTACCCTACCCTTAAGGAGACGTAGCTCTTAACATGTTGTCTCGATCGCTCACTCATGATTACCTATCGCAATCACTAAATTTTATTTCCTAACTGTATATTTGTCCAAATTTTCATTTCTCTGAAACTGAAACTTTCAGGATTATTATAATTATTATAAAACAAACATAAACTAACCTAATGGGTTCAACACGATCATCAAAAACATTGCGGTCTTCATGAAAACTGTCTCCCGAAATGAAAATTCGGACAAACGGTACCTCAGGCCGTAGGTATTTGTGCGCCGTTTTTAGCGCACGGAAACTTGCCATAATCGGCATGAAAATAGTTTTTTGTCAAAACGGACCATTGTTTCAAAAAAGTGAACAGTGATATTTTAGATGAATGTATACCTACTGGTGCTTTTCCTGAATGAACTGTCACAATGTCACTTATATATATTAGAAGCAGTAGCGAATTTATATTCAAAATCAAATTTTTTATTTGTATAAGAGTACCGTAAAACCACTCAACTATAGTCCAGGGGCCTATTTCATAAAACTTTACAAGCGTACAATTTGACAAAATTGACAACTTTTTCTATGGGAAATTGTACAATTTTGTCAAGTCGTACGCTTGTAAAGTTTTATGAAATAGGCCCCAGGTCACCCAACTATGGTCCAAATCAATTCTCATAATACGTGCTCAGATGGGACTATTTTCATACATATACTTAAAGACAGGCAATACAATAACACAAATTTTAATAAAAACGTATAAAATCACTAATACGAAATCGATATTGATAGAAACGAATGAGTTTACTTTTGGACCATAGTTGGGGTACTGATGGACTATAGTTGTGTGGTTTTACGGTACAGTTATATAGGTCGTTAGTACGCCAAAATCTGCAAATGGTGTTAAAACCATGAAAATCGGAACGATTGATGTAGTAGCATCAAAAAAAACAAAAAGGTGAGGTTATGATTATGACGTCATCTTTTTGTCGTGTGTGTTGTATCAAATGAAAGGGCTTTCTGAGCCGGTTCTAAAAATATATCACAATATTACATTTCAGTCACTTTTAAAACATACCAAGTTTGTGCTCCTCCAAATACGATACAGTTGAATATTTTTTTTGTAAAATGTATCTTCAAATAATACCTAATATCATCATATCCCTATCCCTAAGAAAACAAATTTGAAAATATTTAGACATATAATTATTACAGCACAACACTAAAACGTAAACGGACAAAGAATATAGTACTACATAAGCATAATATTTACAGTTAACTACAATATGCATTAATAATATTATGTAGGTCTTTGTGACAGAGTTGGTTTGTATAACAGATAAATTATATGTGGTATTGTCTGCCTCTGTATTACTTCAATACGTTTGGTAATGTTGAAAACAGTCTATTTTCCGAATAAACGATAATAAAATAAACAACAAACTTAATAATTAAATACCAATACTTGTTTTAAAAAACATGTTTTAATGTAGTTTTAGTTGGCTAATTCTAGAGCCCTCAAAATCGTACATTTCACCCCAATGTGACATACGCCTTAGAGCTGGTTGCACCAACCAAACTCTACAGTCTACAGGTCAGTAAACGTTCAATATGGCGTCGGCAACTGTCATACCCATATAAAACTGTCAAACTTCCCATACAGTCAGATTTTAATGGACGTAATGAAACCCTGCGAGGCCCGGCTTGAAGTCTAGTCCATCCAAAAAAAAACCGATAACCATCCTGCGGCGCTACCTCGAACTTCCAATCTCGAACTTCGTATATATCCGTCTCTATCGCACTTATGGTGTATGGTACTCGAGCGACAGAGACGGAGATATACGAAGTTCGAGATTCGAAGTTCGTGGTAGCACTCCTGACGCTCGAGTACCATAAACCATAAGTGCGATAGAGACGGAGATATACGAAGTTCGAGATTCGAAGTTCGTGGTTATAGCTCTGGCCTGTTTTTTGCCCGACTACGGCAGATTCGAAATGAAGGGATATGATCTTAGCAGTATATGTCTGTATTTACGTGTATTCATCGGTACCGTTGCGTTTAAGATACTGAACCGAATTTGATGAATGAGGTATCAATCGATACGAAATTATGCTCCGGGTGAACTAGGCTTCCTTTTGAATAAAAAAAAACTGGGTTTTCCGGTTATTTTTCCGTAGTTGGGATACAGTGTTTTTTATTAGTTTTTATGCTTGTAACAAAGATGCGTTAGACCAAATGTCAGATCAAATTTTGATAAGTCAGTATTTTTTTTTTACATTACTTTCCGACGTATGGTCTAACGGATTTACAAAAAACCGGGCCTTAATCCATCCAAGTAGGTTACTACTTTTCCATATAACGCGCAAGCCCTGCAACTTTGCCCAACTCGCGTCTAATGGGGTTGACCGGTGAAAGCTAATTGTAGATGGCTCTCTTCTAGATTCCATACGATGAGAGAGAGAGACAGATGATCGATAGTCCCTAACTTGTATGGAAACCATATACAGTTCTTAGGCAAAAATCTTCCCCATAGCTTTAATCCATGGCCTTTTATTCGGGACGAAACATAAAGTAATTTTTGCAAAAATAAATAAAAACTACTTCCCGCCATACAAATTTAGATTTTTTAAGGACCATTATTGGTGCTGTCAGTTTGACAGTTGCAAGCCCCATTATTTCTCCTCGCACTGGCCTGTTCGAATATGGAACGCAATCGATAGAGCAAGACAACACGTGAGAACAAGTTACACGTGGTTACGTAAGGGCTGCTGCACACTGCACCAAGAATTGGGTCACTCGTTTTTTGCATATTTCATTGCGACTGCGAGCCGAATGTAAAGTGGAAAACACGAGAATCGACAATGCTTGCTCACGTTTTGGGGAAACATCGCCAATCGGAAATATGCCGATGTAGTGCGAGATTTTTTAGCGACATCGTATTACTCCTTGTTGCTCAACTACGGCAGAGTCGAAATGAAGGGTTATGATTTTAGGATTTTAGGTTCCTATACACTACCTACAAGAAGGTATACAAGGTGAGTTCGTTCGATATTACAGATTTTTTATTAAGTGTGTTTCAATACCCTTGTAGGTACAATAAAACAATGCTACATTATATTATTTTAGAAAAAAATCGTCTTTTATTTTAAAAACAATTATGCTAATTTGTTTCTGTGGATGTACTCTGCAGTATGCCGAAGTAAACGGAAATTCCCGGTAACATCGTGCATTGAGTATTTACCTGACCTGACCGTGCATTGATAATTAAAATATTTTACAGTAATCGCATTAATTTCATGTGAGTTTTGTGTAACACACGGTAAACAAAACATCATATTTAAGTATGAATTATTTTACAGCTCGGCGAAGAAAATTGCTTGTGGTCATAGTTTTTCGTTCCTTCGTGTTACGTCAGCTGTGTAACGCTTCATTTCGCGTTTTAATGCAGATAAGAAAGAATCCGTTACATTTTTGTGTCGGGCAACTATTAGTCTACACAAGTCGTAGATAGAGGATATAATAGATGACGTCCTAGCGTATACCCAAAAGAGACGATGGTAAATTGACCTTACCAAATTAAGAAGTGTCTTCTGACATTACTGGCTAATACATTCTTGACGTCTAATGTCAATTATAATTTAGTCAGTTTCAGTACAAATTTTGACAGGTGTGGTGGCAAACAAGCTGGTGGCAAACAAAAAATCCGTATACGCGATGAGGGACAGAAAATATGACACTGTATCTCGTTCCCACTTGCGGTATTGTCTATGCATACCATCTTTGTCACTCATATGTGTTAGTGTGGGTGAGTCCCTCTATTCTATTCAACCTCTATGACACAAGCGCATGTGTCGGTCACTCTAGCAGTCTACCCTATACCCTATTTCATAGTACTACAAAAAAGGGTGTGAGAGGGCTTTTTCGACGTTTCGCCTAAAATAGCTAAACCTCTTGTTTTTCATACTGTTTTTACATAGTTGGATAGTGGAATTAGTGGGGAGAACGATTTAGCATAACTATACAAATTTTCTTTTTTTTTTCTTTGTCATGAATTTAGAAACCCTACTTTGGTGTCCTTGGTGTGACGTTACACAAATATTTTATACCATTGAATAATTTCCTTTGTAAAACATTTTATTGATATTCCTATGGTGTTACGAACATTTTTTTAATCCACCCTAATGGGGCGGATGCTAGGGTGGATTGCAAAAAAATGGTACAGTCGCCATCACATACATCGGAGCAAACAAGCAGCTCACAAACATCGGAACACACCTCTATTTTCAAGGCATTAGGGTGCATGTGCCGATATTTTTGAACACCTATAGTGTACCTATGTATGTGATGGCGACTGTACATAGTTAACGGCCTTAATCTAATCTATGCTTATTCCTTTTTTTTTCATTGTATAACGAAATTAACCCGTATAAAATGTGAGGGGAATTGCCGTTACGCAATGAAAAAAAAGTTAAAACGTTGATTAGATTAGGGGATTTTGTTAACTATGTACAATTTGTTTATACTTAATCCACCCTGTAACCCTTAACATTTTACCTCGCTTGTTCGCTATAGTTAGCAGACCCACTAGACAAGCACTAGACCGTAGGTACTATAGAAACAAGCAAAAAAAGTTGTATGAATAATAATGACATGACGCTCACCGCTCACTAGACCGTTCCGGCACTGGCCATAGAGCAACAGGCCTTAACTTGCGACATTAAAAAAAAACATAGATTCAAACCGTAGATAGAGGATATATAGATAGCGTCCAAGCGTATACCCAAAAGGGACGATGGTAAATTAACCATACTAAATTAAGAAGTATCAGAAGCTAATACACTCTTGACGTCTAATGTCATTTATAATTTAGTCGTATTATATCGGTGACGTCATGGTGGTGTCAGTTTCAGTACAAATTATGACAGGTGTGGTGGCAAACAAGCTGGTGGCAAACAAAAAATCCGTATACGCGATGAGAGACAGAAAATATGACACTGTATCTCGTTCCCACTTGCAGTATTGCCTATATGCATACATCTTTGTCACTCATGTGTGTATGTGTGGGTGACTCTCTCTATCTATTCTACCTCTATGATTCAAACCGAATCATTTTTTCGTCAGACGGTAGCCTAGTGACATGCGGCTGTCAAGCGGCGGTCGTGGGTTCGAATCCCGGCTCGTACCAATGAGTTTTTCGGAACTCATGTATGGAATATTTACCGCTAGCTTTTCCGGTCTAATCCCAATAAGGTCTAGTTTTCTCACTGGGTTGGAAGATCAGATGGCAGTCGTTTTCGTAAAACTAGTGCCTATGCCAAATCTTGGGATTAGGTGTCAAAGCGGACCCGGGACTCTTTTAATAGGGGCACAACCGGGAATAACGCTAGGACGATGATTTTAGTAGAACTGTAGTTTTAGGCGGTCTTCATTGCAAGAATCTGTGCTGACTTCACTGACGGTTGACAATGACAGCTAACCACTTAAGCCTCTCACAGACTGGCGCGGCCTGCGGTGGCGGTCAATAGTAATGTTGACAGCTATTGTCAAATTTACTATTGACCGCCACCGCAGGCCGCGCCCGTGTGATTCAGATCTTAATCTCGCCGACAAATGTGGAAGTGGCCTTTCATTATCATTAGATAGGTACACCAAACTTTAAAAAATCACGAAATACTGGTAAACATTACTTGCAAAATACTGGTAAATCCGGCTCGAAGGACCATTTTTCATGTTAGGCGCTAATAAAACCATGAAAGTAATTTTGTGATGCACTGTATTAATTATTATATATATCGAACATATGGGTTCTCCCATCAGCGCTGTGCTTACGTGTAACGATGATGCTATACTAAAGATTGACAGATGTCAACTAGACTTATATAAATCTATATATTGATGTACCGTCTTGTACACATTACTTGCAAAATACTGGTAAACATTAGTTGCAAAATTCCTTCTGATACTTAGTCATTTAGTTTCCCGAGAACTTAATATTGGTACACAGGGCTACTAAAATATTTGCACCGTCTATAAAATGTCGAAGTGAACAGATACGAAGTATTCAAACTTCCCCGGTGTAACTTTGCCGGGCGAAAAATAATTCCGAATATTTTCCAATCTTTAAATGAACGTCCCACCACTTTTGACGTTTAAAACGTGTTAGGGTTAACATTTATTGCAATACTTCACAAATAATATTGTGGGAGAAGGTATTCATTGCAACAGTTTAGAAATAATATTGTACTTTATTGCAACTCTTTAGAAAGAGTATTGTGGCAGAAGATATTCATTGCAACACTTCAGACAGAGTATTGTGAGAGAAGATATTTTTTGCGAGAGGAGATATTTGTTGCAACCCTTTAGAAATATAAGTGTGGGAGATTATATTTATTGCAACAGTTTAGAAAGAATATTGTTGCGGAAGTTATTTATTGCAACACTTCAGAAAGAATATGGTTGCGGAAGTTATTTATTGCAACACTTCAGAAAGAATATTGCGGAAGTTATTTATTGCAATACTTCAGAAAGAGTATTGTGGCAGAACATATTTATTGCAACACTTTAGAAAGAGTATTGTGAGAAAAGATATATGTTTCAACACTTTCGGAAGAATATTGTGATAGAAGATATTTATTGCAACAATTTAGAAATAATACTGTGAGAGAAGATATTTAAGGTGGTTCGATTGCCATACAAAGCGTTATTTGACATTCGCAGGCTAACGGCGTGATATTTTAAGAAACTTATGTAACAAACTTTCATCAATTGGCTTCCCATTTGCGCCAAATTCCCCCTTTCCTAGAATAAACTTGTATAAACTAGATTAATTTGAGAAAAATAGTTTTCCCAAAATATCACGTGACAAACCAATTTCTCAAATTAATCTACTTTATGTAAGTTTATTCTAGGAAAGGGGGAATTTGGCGCAAATGGGAAGCCAATTTATGAAAGTTTGTTACATAAGTTTCTTAAAATATCACGCCGTTAGCCTACGAATGTCAAATAACGTTTTGTATGGCAATCGAACCCCCTTAAGAGAGAAGATATTTGAGAGAAGATATCTATAACCGTTTGCCTGACGCAGTAAGAAGTACATTATCCGTCCTTAGCTTCAAAACCAAATTGAAAAAATGGCTCCAGGAAAACAACTTTTATAATTATGAAGATTTTTTTAACTTACCTCTTGTGCTGGAATGAGAATATTAGCTATACCAATATAGTTATTTTATAATGATTTTTGTATGTACCTACATTTAAATCACTATACTTACGATGTCCATATACCACATGACTGTTTGACGTATAACATATGTTACGAAATAAATTTCATTTCATTTCATTTGATTTTATTGCCTCACTTTAGAAAGAACATTGTTAGGGAATATTTATATTTATTGCAACACTTTAGAAATATACATTACATATGGAGATATATGTGAGTTTAATTTGACGCGTATGATGACCATAGTGAATTCTTTATTACAAAATGGATTATCATCTCTAACATCCATCATAATCCTTCTAACGTGGATCCCGTGTGTAACCTAAAGGAGCCCTGGGTCTGCTTTGGTTCCTAATCTGCTTCCCGATATCTGCAATTCTATTCAGTTGAAAACCTAAGCTCTCTAGAATTCTCGCTCAATTTTGCATTAAATCAACAGACCAGCGCGTCTACTAGGAAACGCAAACTTGATCCGTTCGTACTTATTGTTAATTCTATAATATCTATCTCTGACGCACTTGCATATTCAAAGGACAGAGAGGGAGATATGTATCGAGTTTGGATTCTCGTAGTAGAGCTGCAGCGTGCTAAGCTGCCCAATGTAGGACTTATATTTCTAGGTATACTCGCCGGTTGAAAGTACCGCATATTATTGTGCGATAATAGTGTCTACCTGGTTACTTCTAGTGATGTGCCACGCCCGGGAATACAGTCAGGAATTCGCTAGGGGACAAATGTCCCATCTCGCTAGCGACGTCAAGTGAAGTGGTATGTTGTTGGTATCCGAACATACGTGACTCGTTGAACTATGAAATCTCCGAACGTTGTTGCCAGAGAGAGATGTCAAGCGAAGTCGCGCGATTCTAACATCGCTGGCGACAATCGATGGAAAAATGGCGGCGTGTATACTTGAGATTATTTGAGTTGGCCACATTACATCAACGTATCTATTCTTTAAGCAACTCTACCGTCCAAAGTAGAAGGTTTCAATTCCAATGACAGTTTTTAGGGTTCCGCGCTCAAAGAGTGAAACGGGACCCTATTACTAAGACTCCGCTGTTCGTCTGCCTGTCTGTCTGTCTGTCTATCTGTCTGTCTGTCTGTCTGTCTGTCTGTCTGTCTGTCTGTCCGTCTGTCACCAGGCTGTATCTCAACAACCGTGATAGTTAGACAGTTGAAATGTTCACAGATGATGTGTGCAATGTGGTGCAAGATAAGCATGATATAGTGTTATTCGCAGACGACACGTCGCTTATTTTCAAGGTAGACAGGAAAGATAAAAGCTTCGATAATATTAATGATGCGCTCAACACTGTTGTGGAATGGTTTACAGCAAATAATTTACTGTTAAATTCCAAGAAAACAAAGTGTATCAGATTCACTTTACCTAATGTCAAGCACGTAAACAATACCAGGATCAAATTAAAGGGCGATGAACTGGAATTTGAAGATAGAACACTGTTTTTAGGCATCACCTTGGACTCAAAACTACAATGGCATGCGCATATCGACACCCTAGCCGGCAAACTTGGTTCTGCAGCCTATGCAGTAAGACGTATAAGACAGTTAACAAACGTTGAGACGGCCAGGCTGGTGTACTACAGTTACTTCCACAGTGTTATGTCCTACGGAATCCTGTTGTGGGGTAAAGCGGCTGATATCCAGACCATCTTCGTGCTACAGAAACGAGCTGTACGGTCCATCTACGAACTAAAAGCCCGAAATTATCTCAAGGACAAATTTAAGGAGGCAAATATTCTTACTGTAGCATGCCAATACATTCTTGAGAATATTATGTATGTGCGGAAAAACCTTCAGGACTTCAAACTCAACAGTGATATCCACGACTACAACAACAGAAGTAAACACAAGATCGCAGTGCAGTACAGTCGTCTTCGCAAGGTTAGCACGTCTTTCGTGGGGAACTCTATACGTTTTTACAATAAAATACCTACCGTAATTGTTAATTTGCCGTCAAGTAAATTTAAGTCAAGTAAATATTTGCTAAGCAAGGCGTATTATAATGTCAACGATTTCATAAACGACAAAAATGCCTTTAAGCCAGTAGCAGTCAAATTCTATTAGAATTAATATACCTTCGAGTATGATTGTCTTGGCGTATTACCTTTGTAATTATTATAAGTACCGGAAATAGCTGTTTCGTTTAATGTAACATGAGAGCACGTAATGCTTTTTCTCGCCGAACAAGTCGCTTTAATCTTTGCTATTAACAATGTCCAGTGGCTTGAATATGTCATGCTCGCTTAAAGGGCTTTGCTTACGGTGGCGTCGCTGATCGGGTCGCCACCTTCCCTAACATATGGTTGAGGGAGGCGATGGCTGAGATATGCGTCATACTCGTGATCGGGTGCTGTTTGTGGAGTCCGGTCTGTTCATGCTTGCAAGGGCATAGTAACTACCTAAATACTAGTGTTATTATCATTATTTTGACGAGAGACATCATTCTGTTCTTGACACGTTTTATTGTTATTGACCCTGTACATCTCTGACAATATTACATTAATGATCCTTTTTTTCTGTTTTAACGCTTAGAGACAGTATACATCTCTATAAGAACATTTGAATAATTATTAATTGTATTTGGATGCTCAGAGACATTATACATCTCTGGGGTACTAAATTAATATCATAAACTTATTGTTAATTCTGATACAGACCTTATATCGAATGTATTTGATAATATGTTACAATTTTGGATTTTTTTAGTTTTCATTTAGTGACATTTAGTTTGTTAACGCATTCACTGCCACCGACGCGTATGTGCGTTCCAGTGACTTTCACCGTGTGCCATCGACGCACAGACGCGTTCGTAATTACGTAAAGTGCATTACATAAAGTACATTTTAAAAAGTGTGGCACCTGGCGAATGCCCAGGAAAAGGAGGTGGCAGTGAATGCGTTAACCATTTAGGTACTAATTGGTTAAAATCTGCAATTTGAAAATGATTATTGTGTAAGATTATTAATATTATATTGTAGAATACCATTTGACATGTAAAAGTGCCCTTGTGGCCTATTTGCAGAATAAATAATTGATTTTGATTTTGATTTTGATGTATTTATGTTGCCACTATAACAACAAATACTAAAAAACTGTTTTTTTTTCTTTTACAATCTTACACAAATCGGCTCAGTCCCAAACTAAGCAAAGCTTGTACTATAGGTACTAGACGACGATAAACATACTTATATAGAGAAATAGATATTTAAATACATTGATAACATCCATGACTCAGAAACAAATTTTTGTGCTCATCACACAAATAAATGCCCTTACTTCGAACCCGGGACCTACGGCTACGTAGGCAGGGTTACTAGTCACTACCAACTAGGCTACAGGAGGCTGCCGTACAACAAACGTTATTTTTTTGCCGTTTTTATAGATGGTACGGAACCCTTCGTGAGCGAGTCCGACTCGCACTTGGCCGGTTTTTCATAAAGCCGGCCACGACTAAAGCCTATCTCAAGAGATTAAACTAACTAACATCTGATCTTCTAACACAGAGGGGAAACTAAAACTTATGAATTATCTTAGCCATCTGACTGAAAGTAGCATTAGAGGAGTCACCGACACACATACTTCATTTAATCAATAAAAGAGGTGTAATAGAATCTCGAAGTATATGTCCTTCGTAGTACATATGCAGTTGCAAACTTTGAAGTAGGTAATTATATAATTAAAGATTCACTAGAACAAATGTCCATGTCCCACGACCCGTGTCGCCAGCGACGTCAAACTAAATAGATAAGTATTTAAGACGCGCGATTTCGCTTCGCGTGTGTTTTGTGTTTCTTGTGTTATTGTGACAAGATTGTCTGGCAGAGATTGTTTTAAAGCGACAAGACCGCCTGTTACCTTTTCCTATGTTATAAAAAATTGCAGTGGTGGAATACTGAATAAGTAGGTATTTATTATTATTGGGAATCTGGGTAGTTGCGATCATCGAAATATATATTTTTGGAACCATTGACAATTCCAAGCCTTAAGCCAAGCAGGACAGGGTTGATTTATAAAAAAATCTGAAAAATTAACCGTCCACTTGAATGAATGAAATGTTGGCTAACTCATTTCGAGCAATTTTTCGAGGTCGTCATAGGTAGCCATTATTATTATGTCAGGAAACATTGTGCGACACGAAATTTAACAGGCTCACGTGTCACACCACTTCACCCGATGTCGCTAGCGACATGTGTCTCCGACATTCGTGGCCCAGTTAATCCCCAGATTAATTGAACGTTAACAATACTTCTGATTAAGCCGCCTGAACACGAACAGTAAGTGTCTTCGACGATTGAAACACCGGATTTGATGACGGGTGTCAAAGCGGACCCCGGGCTCCTTTAGGGGCACAACCGGGAATAACGCTAGGAGGATGATAAGGTACAGGGGGCGACTATTGACTTTCTAGGGCTCGAAAATTAAATAAAAGTAAATACGATTGTAGTGTCAAAATTGCAGGCAATTAGCTTCTACCGATATAATTGAATACGAGTGGTCAATACCATTCGTATTAAAATTTTCTATTGCTATTTCAAAAGAATAATAATTTTTGACAGTTTTCGAGTGAAAGATTCGAGCGCTCGAAAGTCAATAATCGGTCCACTGACCGTATTCCACCTAATAGTAAACGACGAAAGAGCCGTAATAACCTATTCAGTCGTGTTTAGTAGGCACCTAAATCAAGTCAAGAGATAAAGATAAAGAAATATTACGGGACAATCTTACACAAATCGAACTAGCTTCATAGTAAGTTCAATAAGGCTTATATTATGGGTACTGATGACGCTCGAGAATTCCATTTTTAGCTTAGCAGGTTGTTTATGAACAAGCCACTGCAAACTGAACCGATTCTGCCTCCACCCGCTATTACGAGCCATTAGAACAATTACAGAATCGTCGCGAGTGGCGACGCCGTAACGACCCGACTTGACTGATTACATAGTAGTGTTAGTTTACTTTGATGCCGCGAACAAATGGCGGCTGGCAGAGGTACGGAGTACAGCAGTGTGAATCAAATTATAAAAACCCAACTGCTTTTTTCAAGTATATATACTATAACCTATGTCAATCACATGATTATGAGGAATCCAGCAATACCTCATATGTCAAAATCCATCAAGCCGATTGGACTGTGTAGCCCGAGAGTTTTCTTGTCCACATACATACATACATAGGTACATACATTACATACATACGCTCGAAAAACATAACTCCCCTTCTGAGGCAGTCGGGTAAAAAAAAACTGGGTAACCGCAACACTAAATTTCATTTCCAAACTGTATCGTTCGTCAGAATTTTCGTTTTGGCAAAAAAATTGTTTTCACGAAAACCCCAACCTAACCTTAACCCTTTTTGTAACCTTTTGTTTTTTTCAATAGGTACTAATCGTGTAGAAACCAGGTAAGGTTAGTTTTAAAGACTCATAAAAAATCGATGTTTAAGAAAAACATGGCGTTGTAGTGGGCAGATCAAAGTATCTAGGCTAAGTTCAGTCGTAATAAACCTCTTGACTCGTAACGACGTATTCTTCCTTCGAACCTGACCCCACATATCTCCACATCACATGGCGACCTTGCCAGGATTTGAACCTGCCATCTTCAGCGTATTGGCGAAATTTAAAATTCGGAGAAACGATACAGTTGCGAATGATGGGTCAAGCTGCCTCATGGGAAGCCGGTCCTGACAAGCTGGTCTAAATTGAGAGACATTTAGATGTGACGAGTAATGGTTCCAAGGATAATCTAGACACGCGGCAGCGTGTCAAGCCAAGTTCAAGCAAAGGAACTGGCTAGCCAGCGCCAAGTGTAATATTACACGAACCACTTGGTACCACTTTTGACCCTTCTATAACTCAAAACCTCTTTAACGTAAACACATAAAACTACCTGTGTTTAATTATATCCATAAAGACATCTAGAAGCCCAAACTTCATGAAGCTAGCTCAAACGGTTATAAAGATATGAAGGTCAAAAAGTCGTAAATTTTAGCACTCACTGACTGACATATAGTACCTACTTCCAGATGACCTAGAAGGATGAAATTTAGAATCCAGCTCGGAATTGTGTGTAAGCGTAGGAAAAAATCTAAAAATAAAATAAGTTAAAAAAAAGGGGGGGTCCCCATACAATGTTTTTTTTATTGTAGCGTTGGAACCGTTACAAGCAGATATTTTAAACTATCCCAATATATGTATTATTCATTATATTTGCTATATAACAGACATATAAAAATAAAGTTGAATCAAAAAATAAGTGGTGTCCCCATACAAAAAACTTGTAATACGCGCTAAACAACCGGCCAACGGTGTGTCGGCGGCGGCGCGCGGCACCACATAATATACACAGAACAGAAGTAAATCTCAATACCTGCCTAGTTTTCTGTACAAAAAGCAATGATATCCCACCAAAAACATAAATGTAAAAAAGGCGAGCCAAGTTCAATACAAAAATTATGCTTGGCTGTGGGTTTCGCCGCAAAAAGTATGGAGATACAAATGAGTGCCAAGTTCTATGCAAAATCCAAATATTTATGTATTTATATGAACAAAATAACATTATTAACAAGTATTTATCTCTATTTCTTTGCTTTATTGGATACCTATAACAATTGCTGTTATTTAAAAATGTGAGATCTTAAAGTAGGTTAAATTTTATTTAGAATTAAAATAATATATATATATATATATATTGAATAACTTTATAAAATGACTGATGTAATGAAAACTGGCCAAGTCAAATCTAACCCAATTTAAGATCTCACATTTTTAAATCACAGCAATTGTTATAGGTATCTAATAAAGCAGAGACATAGAGTTTAATAATTGTTAATAATGTTATTTTGTTCCTATAAATACATATTTGGATTTTGCATAGAATTTGGCACTCATTTAGATCTCCATTCTTTTTGCGGCGAAACCCACAGCCAAGCATAATTTTTGTATTGAACTTGGCTCGCCTTTTTTACATTTATGTATTTGGTGGGATACAACATACACAAGTCCCTAGACAATGATGTAATATAAAAAGAGCAAAATTAAAAATATTGAAAAAGCCCACGACGAATGTTATTGGAAAATAATTAAATAATTATTTGGAAAACCCTCGACTTAAAAATTAATAATTATAAAAAGAGGTGTAGGTAGGTATATAATTAGAAAACCACAAAAAATCGTCGGGGGCTGCCGTTGCCTGCTCTGAAATGAAGTGAGATTATACAGTAAACTAATTATAAAATTACTGATTAATTGAAATTGATACCTTGATATGAGATTGTTTTTATTAAGTGCCTGTGAAATTGTTAACAGACATGGCAACGGCAGCCCCCGACGAATATTTGTGGTTTTGTAATGTAAAATACCTACACCTCTTTTTGTAATTATAAGTTTTTAAGTCGAGGGTTTTTCAAAATTTTATTTAATTATTTTCCAATAAATTATTTCCCCCCGCTGACCGCTATATAAAGCCCCGCGCACCGAGCCGAGTGGCAAACCTCAGCATGCACCACAACATGGGGATTAGCACTATGTATGGTTTCGGAAAGTTCAATTATATTCTTCACAATAAGTACAATTAAAAGATCCCAAACACGGCCCACTAGCTATTTACCTTGGCAAGGTTGCCAATGTTGTTGTTTTGCTCCTTCAGCGGGGCAGATTTTTGACTTTCGAGCGCGCAAAAATTAAATAAAAGTACCTATATACGATTATAGTGTCAAAATTGCAGGCACTAACTTTCTACCGATATAATTGAATATATCAATACCACTCGTATTTCAATTTTGTATTGGAATTTCAAAATAGCATTTCATCATTTTTGTCAGTTTTTGTGTGAAAGAGTCGAGCGCTCGATAGTCAAAAATCGGTCCCATACCCTCAGCAGTTCACGTTTTAGTTCGGGGTTTTGAGTAGGCAGGGTACAAGGCAACCAAAGTGCAGTTGAAATATAAATAGTAATGGTTAGAGTCCAGTCAAATTTTAGAAAACCACGGCCCCCTCCTAAAACGAAATGGTATATGCTGGAAAAGAGAGAGTGTGCAAGTAAATTCAAAGAGTGCGTGGTAGATAAAATGATAGAAATGAAGGATTTGGAAGGATTGAATGTGAATGAATGTTGGAATAAAATAGCAAATTGTATACGAGGAGTAGCAAAGAATGTTTTGGGAGAATCGAAAGGGAAATGTATGATAGATAAGGAAACGTGGTGGTGGGATGAGGATGTGCAAGAAAAGCTAAAACAAAAGAAACAAGCATTTAAAGACTGGCAAGATGTTGGAAGTGAGTTTGAAAGTGTGCAAGAAGCTAAAAGAAATGTGTACAAAGAGCGTAAGAAAGAAGCTAAGCGAGCAGTTGCTATCGCCAGAGCAGCAGCACAGGACATCTTGTACGATTCGCTAAATAGCCCAAAAGGCGAGAAACAACTGTATCGCTTAGCAAGAATGAAAGAAAGGAATGCAAGAGATATTTCTCATATAAAATGCGTGAAAGATGAGGCAGGAAAGGTGTTGGTGAAAGATGATGTCATAAAAGAACGTTGGAAAGCCTACTTTGAAAGGTTAATGAATGAAGAGAATCCTTGGAGCAAAGTGCTGCATAACCAGCCGGTTAATATAGGTGTAATAAGAGAAATAGGTATGGATGAAGTTAGAAAAGCTGTGAAAAGTATGAAAGGGAGCAAGGCTGTAGGACCGGATGATATACCAGCAGAAGTTTGGAAGGTTTTGAGTGAGGATGGATGTAAGTGGCTGACTTTATTCTTCAATAAAATGTTGCGTGAAGAGACTATCCCTGACGAATGGTGCGACAGTTTATTAGTGCCCATTTTTAAAAATAAAGGAGATATACAGGATTGCAACAATTATAGAGGAATAAAGCTCATGTCACATAGTATGAAGGTATGGGAGAAAGTGATAGAGAGACGAATGAGAGATGAGAGTGTTATAACGCAAAACCAATTCGGTTTTATGCCGGGTCGGGGTACAGCAGACGCCATTTTCTCACTTCGCCAATTGTGCGAAAAATACAAAAATGCACAGAAAAACCTGCATATGGTGTTTGTTGACCTCGAAAAGGCATACGATCGAGTACCTCGTGAGGTTTTGTGGTGGGCCTTGAAAGAGCAAAGTGTGCCTGGGAAGTATGTGGAACTAATTCGGTCTATGTATGACAGATGTTGTACACGCGTCCGGTCAGCGGCTGGCACCACAGACAGGTTCAGTGTAACGGTAGGCTTGCACCAGGGATCAGCTTTAAGTCCATACCTCTTTGTACTGATTATGGACGCTCTGTCGTCGGACATACAGGAAGAAGCACCCTGGTGTATGCTCTTCGCGGATGATATTGTTCTTGTCGGTGAAGACGCATCCGAGGTACAGAGCAGATTGGAGAAGTGGCGACAAAAACTGGAGAATGTTGGCCTGAGGATCAGTAGGTCCAAAACAGAGCATATGTTTTGTGACTTCGGCGGTCTCTCCAGTTTTACAGGCATAAAGCTAGACGGCGTTATGCTCCCAGTCTGCTCCGATTTTAAGTACCTCGGTTCGCTTGTACAGTGTGATGGTGATATCGACCGTGATGTCAAAAACCGAATTAGCGCTGGGTGGATGAAATGGCGACAGGTCTCCGGAACAATATGCGATGGCAGAATGCCTCCTAGGTTAAAGGGCAAAATCTATAAGACCATTGTGAGACCTGTCGTCATGTATGGATCGGAATGTTGGGCCTTAAAGGTGACGGATGAAAAGAGATTGCATGTAACGGAGATGAGGATGTTAAGATGGATGTGTGGTGTGACGAGAATGGACCGAATAAGAAATGTGTATGTAAGGGGAAGCCTAAAAGTAGCACCTATCGCGGATAAATTGAGGGCCAATCGCCTTGCGTGGTATGGGCACGTAATGCGGAGGGATGAAAGTCATGTGACCAAAAGAGTATTAGGTATGAATGTGGATGGATGTAAAAGACGAGGTAGGCCAAGAAAAAGGTGGATGGACTGTGTGAGAGACGATATGAAGAGAAAAGAAGTGAATGATGATATGACGGCTGACAGAGAAGCATGGAAGAAAAAGACATGCTGCGCCGACCCCAAGTAAATGGGATAAGGGCAAGGAAATGATGATGATGGTTACACTGATATTGAGCTAACGGGCCGCTACTGTAAAGCCTTCGCATAGTTTTCTACGGTCTTGTTCTACTACATCTTTAGAGCCACTCACAGCTCTTCATGTGTATAATGATATTTCTCTCCCCTATCAAACTACTAATACTGTCGGTGGTGGGATAACGTTTATGGTTTAACGTTTTGCAGTAGGTACCATCAGATTCTATACCGTAACAAGTTGGCGGTCGCTGCTCTACCTATCCCTTCCGGTATAGCGTATAAATAACTCGACATAATTAGAGTACCCGAAAATATTCGCACTACACCCGCAATTTATTTACACCCAAGCCTAGCCAAGTGTGTCAAATCGCGCGTTTTACGGACAAAAAAGTAGTTTTTTAGCCGCGATTCATAAAGAGACTTGGCACGGCTACGGCTCTTGGAATAAAGATGTCCTTTTTGCTTTTAAAAGTATGAACTGAAGACATGGCACGCGCGAGATTGCGACATTATATAAATGCGTTTTCTAAACTGTGAAGTGATTACTGAACGACCAGTTCTTTTTATGACAACGGTTGCAAATAATACACTGCCTATGGATACTAGCAACTACAGAAGAATCACAAGTACATTTATTTATTTTATCTATCTAAACATCATAAACCCTCCATGATGCGTTCAAGAACCGCACATTATGACCATCATAGAAATAGACTGTTTTGTTAGAACAAATTTCTTATCTGTGAAAATGTTATTATTGCTAAATAATAACATCGAAGTTCGATAATATTATAACATTCAAAAAACGTCTCTGAAAAACAAAGAAATTTGATTTATCGTCTGTTCTAATATCAGTCGAGGTTACATATACTTCGAAATAAATTGTCAATTTGCATACAAATTTGACAAATGTCGCACGTAAGTAAGATATCAAACGAAATGGTAGTTGGATACGACCCTAGTTTGTATCTAAATTAAATAAAAAACTATGACAGCAGCCAGAAAACAACGCCGCGATGCCGGTCATAATATGCGGCTCCTGAATGCATCATGGAGGCTTATGATATGTGGATAGATAAAGTAGTGTATGTGACTGTACATAATTAGGAATTAAAACACTCGTGTGATGTTATCATGAAACTCGCCTTCGGCTCGTTTCATACACCCACACTCATGTTTCATGCCCTTCATAATGTACAATCACATAAACTACTATTATCTACACCCATATCATAAATCCTCTGTAATGTATTCAGAAACCATGTATAATGACTACCATTATTGCAACCAGTAACGTAACATCAGCGTTTTATCTGCGCCGGTGTTATTTTAATGTATGAAAAATCATAATAACATCGATATCGATGTTATTAGGGAAATCTAGTTGGTCTTGATTTGAAATCTAGTCTGCCATGGCGGTGCAATGGCGGTTATTCTAATGGTTCCCGAACACATCACTGAGGATTTATAAAATGTGGGTAGATAAAGTAGTGTATGTACCTTATAACTGTACATAATTAGGCATTAAAACACTCGTGTGATCCTATTATGAAACTCGCTGTTATGAAGCTCGCATGTTAAATGCCCTTCATTATGTACAGTCACATAAACTACTATAATCGTATGGCATGTAATCAGTCGTATACTATAATAGAATTTTCAAATTGGACCCATCAATAAGCTACGGTAGCCTAGTGGTTCAGGCATGCGGCTGCTAAGCGGCGGTCGTGGGTTCGAATCCCGGCTCGTACCAATGAGTTTTTCGGAACTTATGTACGGAATATTTACCGATAGCTTTTCGGTGAAGGAAAACATCGTGAGGAAACCGGTCTAATCCCAATAAGGTCTAGTTTTCCCTCTGGGTTGGAAGGTCAGATGGCAGTCGCTTTCGTAAAAACTAGTGCCTATGCCAAATCTTGGGTTTAGGTGTCAAAGCGGACCCCGGTCTCCTTTAGGGGCACAACCGGGAATAATAACGCTAGGAGGATGATGATGAAATAGAAATGAATAGAAAGTATAAGCTTGAAGTATTACAAGCACATTGCTGACCCTTTATTGAATTGACGATCAGTGTCGATAACTAAATACAAATCCAGATTCCTCACTCTCGAACCACGCATCCCCTAGTCCTTAAATGCATTATGATGTAGATCTACATCGTATATTTTTGATGGCCTGAGGCTCAATATGCGGGTATCCAAAATTACATTTATAACTTTTGTTGTGGATACTTCTTTGCTCGCATTCTTGTGTTCACAATGTATCACGTGACTTCCGGAATAAGTTTAATAAAACTCGTATGACAGTTGCAAGCAGACTGATTTATTTGACTTTTAAATCTACCGTTGACATGACATGAGTTGTCAGTGACATGCTACCAGATGGCAGCTGTGGTATCTAAATATGCATTTTGTTACATTTTCTACAAACTTTTTGTAGAGAAGCTGATTTCAAATAATTGTTTTAATCCTTCATTATTTGTCATTAGTTGTTAATCACAAAATGGTATTTAGTCATGAAAATAATGCTGACATGACCGCCATTTTCAATGTATCGCGAGTCAAATGAACTACGTCAGTCAATGTTGCCAAACTGTCGACCTTTTCCTACGTATCGAAACATTTGGTAAAACAAACATAATATACCGCTACTATGTCAGAGTTCTTAAACGTCAAAATGCGTCAAAATATGAATAAAATATTTCTCTTTACAAGATACCTATCGAAGAATAAGCAAAATAACAATCGTAGATTTTAAAAATGGCAATGTTCCCTACATTACGCAAAACTCTTCGTAGGTGGCGACACTAGCAGCGTTGATATTGTATCTCGTTCCCACTTGCGGTATTGTATATGCAAGCATCCTTGTCACTCATTTGACAATCAATTGTGCATGTGTGTGCGAATCCCTATATTCCTATACTGTTTTACTATTAGTGGTAGTGCTGCCTCTGGCGGCAGAACATTGCAGTAATGTTCCCTATACTAAAAAGACAGGTTGCAAGTGGTTATCTCCAAATCATTGTTAATATTATTTGAATCGAAAAGAACAAGGTTTGTTAGATTCATTAATAAATATATGCAGTCAGATTTTTACATGACGATAGTAGTCTTAAGCGTAAAATACATGTGCAAGAAATTGCGTGCAAGTTTAACTTCATTGCGGGGTTTGATAGATCGATTGAAGAACTCGGTGTACCTTTACCCGCAATGTAATTAAACTTGCATGCAATTTCTTGCATGTGTAAATTGCGCTTTAGTCCACAAACAGATATCTGCAGATTATCATATATTGCATAGCGTATAACAAACCTTAAAGCAGGTAGTAATATAATATAACTCGCGCCGCCAAAAAATTATACTGGTGACGTCATTCTGCATTTATCAACTCGACTCGAGCGATTTAGATTTTCGAGCACGATAAAATATTCTCATGCTGCTTTATTTATTGCAATTTGTAAGTAATGTATTTCTAAAAAACAGTATTTAGCGTTTAATGTACAAAAGTGACAGTCATTGAAATTTTGTACTTAATTCGCAATGCTGTTGTATTCATTAAAAGCTTGAAACGATTACGCAGATAATAAACTTGTACTATGTACAATATAAGAGATGCGAAGAAAAAGCGATGGTGATATATCTGGCGGTGACGAAGTTTAAAATTCTATAAAGATTTTAATGGTTTTTATATTTTTTTTAATACATAATGTTAGTAAAATGATAATGATGATGGTTCGTTGGAAGTGTTGAAACATTGAAATCACATTTTAGTTGTACTTAACTGAATTTATTATTTTAAATTTTCAATTTTGAAAAACATCATAATTTTGACATTATATCGTAAATTAGTAACGCCAATCGGATGATATGACTCTCATAAACGTACCTAGTTGAGTTAATGTGAAGTTATCAATTCTCTAATCAAACTGAGGTGTTATATTTTAGATCAGCTACGTATAAGCAAAAATATGAAAAATATATGAGCATATGTGTTAAAGCCATATTCAGATATGCGAGCGATTTTGAAAGTACACTTTTATGTACATACTTGTACACGATATAGTTAAATTTGTAGGTCACTGTAGACCCCTGTCACGATCACATTTCAAAGGTAAAAACAAGTGCAATCTATCATTAAATAACAAGGGTTTTAGACCAAAAGAAACAATCGAGCTATGTAAGTGACCTAAAATGTTCTGCTGCACTCTAAAATTTTGCTGCCTTTAGAGTAGGTAGGTAACAGAAGTTAAAACGTCAACTGAGACAGCACTCGCATATCTGTTCGACTTTAGGTTTAAAGTTAAAAGCGATTATGGCGTTAGATCAGGGTATGATAAAAATATTAGTTTTTAACTTCACGCAAATTTTGGCAAATAGTATTACATCGAATTTTAATATAGTAACCAGATACATATTCGGTACAGTAATATCGGGTATTTTGCGATGCTCTGGCAATGGTTCTACACTGGGCAAAATTGTGATTTTAGGTTTTAGCATTGGGCATTGTTTAAGATGCTGTGAATGCCATTTGTGTAAAGATAAAATATACATTTTACCGTGTCTTTGAGTGCGCAAAGAAGTATAGGAGATGAAATTTAAGTTTAAACTTTTGACGTGACAATGACATTAAAGCTGATGTTATTTTTCATGTGGTTTTTACTTCAAAATTAGCTGGTCTTTTAAGTACTGTGTTACATTCACCAATAGATATTCAAATTTTTTAATTTTCGGTTTCTATGGCAAAGTACAAAATTGACCATTTACTTTTGAAAGTCGCTGTAGTGTAGTGGCATGAGTATTGAGCGATGCCTTAAAAGCTTCCTTGCATTTATCAATTATACCTACTAGCTCTTTTGAAGGGCAGCGCTCAACATTCGTTCCACTACAAATATTAATTAAAAAGATGGAAGATGCTTCTACTGCACATTACAATACTGACCTCTTTCAACAAAAAAGACTATTAAAAATACCAAGACAAAAAAATTATTGTATTTCTGTTTAAAGAAGGCAGAATATAAAATGCACTACATCTTTAGCTCAACCCTAGATGGCGGAAAATTGGACTCGCACAAAAGGCATCTACAACGGTTTGTTTCTCCTGAGTCTCTTCAGGGTTGTCTTCCGTCAATAGGCACGTACCTAAGTAGTAGCTCCCTCAGAGTGGCTTCGTCCTCTTCCGTCGGCGCATATCTGGTCAGCTTGTTGTCGGGGTCCCGGGCCACATGGTCTGGTACCACTGCGTGAAAACCGTCCGTTTATTTCCTTCCTCACCTCTCTTAATACTTTTTGTCAATAAAGACGTCAGAGACGCAAGCGCAACGGCTGCGTTCAGTAATAATGTAAATTTTAAGGCCGTGTCGGATAGCAGGGAACGTCGCCCACAAATGGTTTCGCCGGAAGACCAGCGCTGGCTCATGAGCCAACATTATGCTGAGGCGAGTCCATTTCGAGACAAACTGTAGTATATTATAGTTAATACAGTATTTTAAGTTTCTTGTCACGAATAAATTATTTCATTCCAATTATTTAGTTTCATTTCATTTCAATCCTATTTTAATTTCAACAGTTTTGGCAACCTTATTTTTATGACAGATTTAGTCACCTTATTCCGATTCTAAATAAATTTTACTGCCTGGATTTCATAGCAATTTTTTCTAATTCTTGACTTATTTTTCTGATGACTCCGATTAAAGATTTTTACCAATATTTATAGTAGGTAACAAATGTTTCTATATTATTACTAAAATGACGAATGTTATCGATAATAATTAATTACGCCAGCGCCGAATAAGGTAGGTAATTAACTTTTCACTGCAGTTAAAAGTAAATAATATTTCACCTTAGATGTAATTTTCATTTCAGTCACTCATTTAGCTTACTTGATTTCAGGGCCAATATTTGATTAGCAAAGGGTTTTACTTGCTATAATTTAGGTAAAATCTGGCATATCTAACAGTAGGACATCTTAAGTAAAACATTGTTTTTCAGCGTTTACAACATAGAGGCTATGACACATGTAGCCATTTTGTTACTGCCACTGTAAAAGAAGCGAGTCTATTAAAAAAAATCGTCCCATCTGGCAAGAGTAAAGTTATAAAAATCCACATTGTTAACCAAATAACGATTAGCGCGCTAAAAAATCAAATCAGCAAATTACCACCACGTTTTAATTCTCTTTCCAAACCTTAATAATAAGTTCTAATGTACGAAACGATTTAAATGTACAATTACACATTATCTGGAAAAATTATGGTGTGGTGGTGGTGGTGGGTATTACAAAAATATATTTTATATAATTTTAGATATTAATAGCGACAAAAACAATGGCAATTGTTATCTTGCAGTAATATTTGATACACTCTGGTAACTTTGCCCACTTTTTTCAAACTTCGCCCAGAGTAATGAATGAACCTGCAAAAAATAATTCTCTCACAGATATTAAGAGCAAACTAAAGACCATAAAATAAATTCTAAAACGAACTGGAGTCGTGGCTAAAAGGTATGTATGAAATTTCATGATTGCAGCATTGATGCTTCGTCAGCGCTAATGCCTCTCAGTTACTGAGAATATTATCTGGTTAGTATTAAATTTAAGTATATTACACCTTTTGTATGTAATAAATAGTTCGCTTCTATAAGAACTTTTACCAATGACCGGCAGGCTGGATTGCCCGTTCCAGCGCTACTGGATGCAACTCCATGTGAATGGGAAGCGTGCAATCTAACCTGCGCATTTTAGTAATAAGATAAGTAAATGTTTAGTTCTTAAATAATTGTAATTGTGTCCACTGACATTAGTTTGTGTTTTTCATTGTTACTAACCCTGGATATGGATGTACGTCCGAAATAAAGGTTTGAATTAGATTTTTACTACCGATTAAATAACATGAAACTTAAATAACGCAAAACCTTATTTCTTCAAGGGCATCCAGACTGTCCTGCAACCTATAAGTTAAGAGGTATCAATTCCTAGGGCATTCATATACAAATTATGTAGGTACCTATATTTTAAAAAATCGAACCTGCACCTCTGTTTTGCCGGAACAGAGTACCTAGGCTACTCAGTCAGCCACTACATTATCACAGCGAAGAAAAAATATTATCTCGGTCTATCTTGTAGATTACAATAGGAACCTACTCTCGTAAGGTTGCGCCTGTAAAGGCAACCATCGGAAGGGCAGCTAATTAAGTGGGTAGCTGAATGCAAAAAAGGAAAAATATGGCGTTCTTTACATCGAAATCTTGTACGGTTTACTTGTCCTACTCTATGCAGCTCATAAGACTCATAAGTACTCTCGTTACTATAGTTAAAATGTTCCGTATAAATTTAACAGTGTATTCCTGAGGCCCTAATGAGTAAACAATTTCACGTAAAGTAAGCTAAGTTCGGCTCACTTATTTTTATTTTCATACATAGCTGGTCAACCAAAAATTTGAAATGTATGAAAATAATAAAAGTGAGCCGAACTCAGCTTTCTTTATACGAGATTTTTTTAATTTTTAGGGCCTCAGAAACACGCGCTCAATATTATTTAGAATCCTCCCGGGGCACCGTGAAGGCGCGTACAGAGGGGTAATCACGTAACGTTCCGAACTAGCTTCGGTTCAATTTAACTGTCAATTTTCCATATAAAAAGTGACATTTAGACCTACCCGACGTTCGTACAATGCGTTACGTGATCAACCTACAGATTATGCGCGGCAATCACTCGAACAATGGAGACGGGGTTTCCGCGGCGGCAGCTCGAACATTGGATCGCGCGGCGGCCGCGCGCAATGGAGACGGGGTTTCCGCTCGCGGCAGCTCGAACATTGGATCGCGCGGCGACCGCACGTAATGGAGACGGGGTTTCCGCGCGCGGCAGCTCGAACATTGGATCGCGCGGCAGCTCGAACATTGCCGCGCTCGAACGTGCCGCGTGGCGATCCGCAAATCGCCTTTACACCACAACAATGCACTAACACTAAGGCATGATGCAGGATTGATGGAAATTAGTAGGAAGATGAGTTTGACAATTCCCGATTTGAAGAAAAAAATTACGACATTGATGGCATTGGCATCGTATAGAAGAGACAAATCAAGAATAGCTAAAAGACTTTACTGGTTCTGGTAAGTTCACGACCACGCGCGTCCATGGTTTAAAACGAAATAGGTAATGGGGAATGGATGAAAATTTTAGAAACGCCTGATATTTTTTTTGGTGATAGGAATAACCTTTCTTAACACCAGAAAAAAGTTGCAGACTTTTCAGATGCGTCAATTATTTTTGAAAAATATAAACAGTTTCCTCATTTACGTTTTGTGGTTAGGACGGCGAATGAGACAATTTCCTTGATCCGTCTCATATTACATAAAAATATCATAAAAATCCGTGGTAAACTGACACTGGCAATGATATTGACAGCTGCAGCAGCTATATTGGTCGTTGCCAGGGTCAGATATTTAAAATATTTTTTGTAATATGAGACGGATCAAGGAAAGTGTCTCATTCGCCGTCCTAACCACCAAACGTAAGTGAGGAAACTGTTTATATTTTTCAAAAATAATTGACGCAGCTGACAAGTCTGCAACTTTTTTGTGGTGTTAAGGAAGGTTATTTCTATCACCAAAAAAAAAATCAGGCGTTTCTAAAATTTTCGTCCATTCCCCATTGGCGCGCGCGCCACGCGCTGATCGGGCTGGATCGCTTGCCTAACGCAGCCGCCGCGGTCTACCTAAATTCCATCGAACATTTGCCGCGCGAGCCAATGTTCACGCGAACACTGGCTCGCGCGGCTGCCGCGCATAATCTGTACACACAACAATGCAAGTTATTCGACGCGAGGTGCATTCTTAGCTTGGTCGACTTGTAGTTTACAAAATATCGGTAATTTTAATTTGGGTTTGGAAGTCGTTGCTTTTTGACAAGCATCCTTAAACAGGGCTGTTATTCGGAATACGTTCATGCGCCTCACCTCACCCGTCACGCCTAACGGAACTAGAGCTCTGATTACGCTTACTTAGTTACTAGGAATTGCCGCTTTAAGATATATTTGTGTATTCAACGAACGGTCAACTTTTATAAGCTTTTGCCCGCTACTTCGTCGACGTGAACCTCCGTAGGTATCAATTTCTCGATTTTGTCCCTTTGAGGGATGATTTTCGGGATAAAACGTGACTTATTTTTTTAATATTTATATAATATAAGACTCAGATTTTAATTGTAACATATTCTGCTTAAAAACCAGAAAAAAAGAATAAATAAAACTAAATAAAACTACTTATTACTAAACTAAGGGGTCTCCCCGCGGCATGGTGCCGAAGATGCTGGCAGCATTTCCCCGCTGTATCGCAATACTAATGCGTTGAGCGAGGAAGCTGCCAGCTCTTCGGTCCCCGGTGGTGTCGGCTAATTTTTTGGCGAGCTCTTTGAATAGGTTGAGTGCGCTGGGACCCCATGGACCAAGGGTCTCGACGCCGAATGGAACAAAGCAGTATTCAGGCTATAGAAAAATTATATATTACATTTTTATTATATAGTTATTTCAGGTTATAGGTAACTGTAAAGGGGTATAGAGCACGAGGCTAATCCCCAACACGTTGGACACACATAATGAAATGCCAATGCAATGCCACAAACCGCCTGAAGAGGCGCGTCATAACTAAAGCCCCTGCTAGACGGTCACCAACACGCCCCTCCGACCGAGCGACCTTGGTCGGCACCGACCGTGTAGACAGTTGTGTGCAGTAAAATTTCATACTACAAATGCCGGTGCCGACCAAGGTCGCTCGGTTGGAGGGCTGTGTTGGCGACCGTCTAGCAGAGGCTTAAGGGGCCAGAGAGTTTTTTGGAAAAAAATGTACCTACATTTATTTTTCTATGATTTATTCAAACATGGTCCAAAAAGCTCTGTTTTCGATATTAGTATGTTGTTTATGCACTTTTATATATGAAATGTACATGTAACTGTTCCTTTTTGACGTTTCTAACAACCCAAGAGAGTTTTTTATTTTTAACTTATTTTTACAAAAGTTACGTCCAATGGTTTTTTGGCCTAATACTGCTAAAGTTTTTAGTGCCATATATCGCAAAAACTATGAGTTTTGAAGTAAATATGGGATACTATTTCGGTTAACCTCGTTGTGAGCCCCTTAAGGCTGCAACGATTGGCAAGAGGCGCGCCACCGATGGAGACCCACCGAGTACGGTCGGACAAGAAAGTGGTCTGACCAGTTTTGACAAAAGTTTCTGTGAGATCTAATTGTCGCTAAGGTTACATAATATTATTGGAAGTGGAAATTGACCTTGTTGTTTCATGACGTTCAAATGACTGCGAGTCGGAAACGATAACGCAGGTTAAGCAAAGATGGCAGCGGTCAGTCTGTGGATAGGTGATCGCCTGTTTGAGTGGTTACTTATAATACTTATAAATGAGCGCTTCCGTGCTTTGGAAGGCACGCTAAGCAGTTGATCCCGGCTGCTGTCTATGACAGTAGTCGTTAAGCCGAGTTAGAGGCCTTCGGGCGGCTTAAGAACCTCTAACAGTCGAGTTGCCCACTCACTTGACAAAGGGGGGACTGTCAGTTGTGTCCACAGGAGCTACCTACCGCAACCCTGCACGTGTCCCCTGGGTGGTACTAAAAAGTGACAAAGTCAAAAGGCCAAATAGTGTATGCCATACGATTAAATAAATGAACGTCGACTGTAGGGCAGGCGGTAGACCACATTGTTGACCGACTGTACAGCACGAACATGACCAGGACCACTGACAAGAGTGTACGAATGAGAAGAAGAGTTAAATCTCGAAAACTAAGACATATCATAAATTATGCAAGTTACGTATACTAGAGATTATTTGAGTTCGCCGAATTGCATCGTAGTCAATTCAAAAAGCAACTCTACGATGCAACGAAGAAGATTTAAATTCCAATGGCACTCTTATAAAAACTCGGCTATATTAAATAATTTCAACCATAGACTTGTTCCATGCTATAGGTATTTACCCACCTTTTCTAGTGGGTGTTGAGGTCGCAGAGAGGTCTAGTGTCGCAGTTTTTTTGGTTATGTCAATATAAGTCCTAAACTATGCGGTTTATTTTAATTAAAATCTTCACGTTTTTTAGGGTATTCTAAAATCTAAATTTTGTGACCCGAACCAGCTCTGTAAGTCAAATACTTACTGAGATAGCTCTCCAAACATTTGTTGTTAAGCCAACTTTAAATCGTTATAAATCCTAAACAGTAATTTTAACTAAAAAATGATTTAAGAAACTTAATAATCATTTTAAAATACCTATTCAACGATACCCAACATGACATAGTTCGTAAACTTTATTTTTTTTCTTTTTTATAATATTGCGTCTGGTTGCCGCCATTGTCATTTCTTCAGTGACACTTGCAAAATTAAAACTAATGGATTGATGTCTGATTCATTAAAATCGACCCACGCGTTTGATCTCTAGAGTGCCAAAAGTACCAGTCTATGTAGTTACTCGTATGTACTCGTATGTATGTAAGTTTGTTTGTTCCTTTGTCGCACTCTAGAGATCAAACGCGTGGGTCAATTTTAATGAATTATATACATCAATCGATTCATTTTAATCTTGCGAGTGTCACTGAAGACATAAACGTAATCAAAATTCAAAATGGCGGCCACCTGATGCCATATTGTAAAAAAGAAAAAAAATATTTCGACTTATAATATTGACAATACCAAAAAAAGTGCGAAATTATCGTGGTTTTTCGAGTGCTGCAAAGTTAGCACAGGTCTTTCGAAGCTGCAAACTTGGATATACGGTACTGGTAGTGGTCCTAACAATATATTCAAAAAGCAGAAATAGCCGTTAGCTTGCGATTTTAGCGATTTTTCTGGTCAAATATGACTGGTCTACAAGTCGATATAACATTTCCATCCCGGTGCAAACTAATTAACTAGTTTACTAATTTTTTTACAAAATCAATTACGATTTCCTCTTCAAAGCATGTTCTGTGAAATAGTAAAAAATATTTAATTTTTCTTTATAAGGGTGCTGTCAGTTGCAGTTTAGAAAAGGAAATAAGCTTGCAATTGCTTGCGCGCAATATTCTTGTTACACCAAATGCTCACTCAGCACGAGGAGGCTGACATGTTTGCTGATCGCTTTTCTAAATCATGCCGTATTGCTAAGCAGTTTCTTGACAATTTTAATTTTAATTATTTATTATTTGAATGTATGCTATCATTTTTAATGTACCTATTTCATAATTTCGAATGTTCTATATAATTGACGACTTTTCTTTTTGACATTGTGTATTGTGTTCTGTTATATGTAATAATTTATCGTTTTGGTGTTGCTGTAAACTTACATTGTATTTAAATGAATAAATGAATATAAAATGGGGTGATAAAACAGTATCTACACATGGCAGGATATATCTGTTATCATTATCAATGATATTTAAAGACGTCGAAATCTCTCTTTGACGCTATACTAATGCTCCATCGCCCTCGATTTTCGTCAAACAAATATAAACTAGAGCCATCTTAGGCCATAGTATAAATTTTATTTTATCGATACAAACGTTTTCGAACTCGTTTGCGTTTAGTTTCAATTTGTATTAGGAACTACGCGTTGCCATACAAATTGAAACTAAACGCAAACACGTTCGAAAACGTATATGTATCGATAAAACTTATACTAGAGCTAGGGTACGTTTTTAAACATGTGACTTAAGCCTGGAACACACTGGCGCAGCCTGTGGTGGCGATCGATAGTAAACTTGACAATGGGGAATGGATTAAAATTTTAGAAACGCCTGATATTTTTTTTGGTGATAGGAATAACCTTTCTTAGCACCAGAAAAAGTTGCAGACTTTTCAGATGCGTTTATTTTTGAAAAATATATACAGTTTCCTCACTTACGTTTAGTGGTTAGGACGGCTAATGAGACAATTTCCTTGATCCGTCTCATACAACATAAAAATCCGTGGTAAACTGACACTGGCAATGATATTGACAGCTGCAGCAGCAGCTATATTGGTCATTGCCAGGGTCAGATATTTAAAATATTTTTTTGTAATTTGAGACGGATCAAGGAAAGTGTCTCATTCGCCGTCCTAACCACAAAACGTAAGTGAGGAAACTGTTTATATTTTTCAAAAATAATTGACGCAGCTGACAAGTCTGCAAGTTTTTTCTGGTGCTAAGGAAGGTTATTCCTATCACCAAAAAAATAATCAGGCATATCTAAAATTTTAATCCATTCCCCATTACCTACTGTCAAGTTTACTATTGACCGCCACCGCAGGCCGCACCTGTCTGTGACAGGCTTTAAAACTCTCAAACTGAAGGAAGACAGTCTCTGAGGGGTATCTCGAGTAAAATCATCTAAATTGCCGCCGTGGAAAAGTGACCATTACATCCAAAATACACTACGCACGTATGGGCTATCAATGTAATCATAATATTATAATTAAATTTTTTAACATTAGGGCTCCGCACGTTCATGGTCTTCTCTCCCTTTCACTGAGCATACGCGTGAGCGAGATGGAAGTGCGTGTTCGAAATCGCGGATATCATGTTATAAGTAAGTAAGAAAAAAAAGTTATTGTTCATTACTTTATGAAGATTATAAAGTTTCATCTTTTTCTGATAAAAAAATGGAGCAGTAAAATGGTTACCAGTGATATAATAGGGTTCACTTTAGATTTTTTTTCTCTAGTCTTTTGTTAAAATGGATTTCTACAAAAACTATGTTACTTCTCATATCTTGCAGATTATGATATATTTTTTCCGACACTAAAATTGTTACGTCATAATGTATAAAATGGTTACTAAACAACTCATTTTTACGAAAATTTTAAAGGTCGAGCCTTAATTCGCAATCCCAAGTCCACCAAGTAACCAAAAACAAGTGAAGCCGACCTCATAATAGGGGTGTAGACACTAAATAAAATAATCAATAATGTTGCATTTTCTCGAAAAAGGATTAAAAATTTAGTCAAATGTAGAAAAAAGCAACGCAAGAGGTTAAATAATCACAAAGTTATAAGCGTCCAAAGTGTTAAGAAGGGGTATGTTCTGTCCCTTTTCCACAATACGCACCTTCATATGAAACGATTGTCATTTACTATGACGCTAGACGATCGTGACGTCACGATCCCGGAGCGTTTTCTCTCTCTAAGAGGCAACATTGAAACGGTTGCAGCTTCGTAATTTTTCGAGATATTCGAATGGGATTCATTAGGCATATTTATTTGCCTTCTTTCTTTTGAAGTAATAATAAATATTGAGTCTATTTACACCGATCTAGACACCGATCGTGACAACGATCTAGGTTTGATACATTGAGTACAGTTAGATTCACACTGCGGTCTGATGAGGGCTCTTTTTGTGTCAGACGTCAAAGCGCATCAGAGAGCATTATGATGTCAGATAAGTATGAATCCAGCTTAACACAGGTAGAACAGAGGTACGGTTATCGATTTCTATCACGCAGACTGTATGCGTGGGCAGGGCACATTGCACGTAGAGCTGATGGTCGTTGGGGCGGAAAGGTTCGCTCATGGCCACCACGTACCGGAAGGCGCGGCGTTGGTAGGCCTCCCACAAGGTGGACTGATGACCTGGTAAAGGTCGCGGGAGTCCGCTGGATGCGGGTGGCGCAGGACCGGCCATTTTGGCACTCTTTGGGGGAGGCCTATGTCCAGCAGTGTTTCGTCACGTCTTTCGGCTGATATGATGATGATGATGATGAGACTGTATGCTTATTTGCCACAGTTGAACAAAAAAACTTTTTAGTAAGGGCGACACCATCCATGTATTTTTATACTGCCTGTTTTATACAACAAAGCGGGCGGGAACCAATTTTACACAAAGAAAAACGTCTCTTTGGTTTTAAAATAAGTGAATGTGAATTCAAAGATTTTAGAACGCTCGCCCGTGCAACGGGGATTGGCTCGGTGACTGTCAACTCCCGGCGAAAAAGCAAAACTATGTAATATCAAATTGTGGGGCAAAGATGTAAAATAATATCAATTTGTGGTGAAAAGCTATGAAATGATATCATTTCGTGGCGTAAAGTTGTAAAATGACATACACTCGTCAGAGACGAACTAGAATATAAAGATGTTACATCTCGGTAGGTACTCAGTTTTCTGCAAAGCAGTTTTATAAAAATATCTCAATACAACTCTCGAATTAAAGGTAATTTATATACACGTGAAGGGTAATTGTACGAAATCCTCAAACTGTTTAGTAAAATCTTTTTATCAACATCGTTGTAATGAACACGGCGCTTAATGTATAGCTGAATTTAGATATATTTAGGTATGTAAAGCTTTTATTTTAATAATATGAAGTAACTCAATTATCTTCGACTACGTGGCTGACAGTAACAAGTCCACCCTAGGGGAGAAAACGCTATTTTCCACCCCGCTATATGCCCATGAAAAGTCAACTTTCAGAACAGGAGAGATGAAAAATCCTTTTAAAGTTGGTATTTTTCTTCCTAATTACAGAAAATCAACATTCAAAATCATTTCTGTCAATATCGGCTGCCCGCCATAATGCTATGAAACTTTTTTTTTTCACTTTTCGGCATGGCCCTCTAGGTTCGTTGGCAAATGGCCAGTGCAACAAGGTTAGAGGTTGGATATAGTTTTAATTATTTTACTTAGGTATATCTAAAATCGACTAATTTATTTATTTCATACGAAGCAATTAATTCGTTGCATTTATTTATAGAATTATATACTTAAGTACAAGAAATAAGATTAAAACTATTAGATCAGATACGTTTTTTAAACTTTTCTAAAGTTGGCAGTATGTGTATTTTAACTGATACTCTTAATATACCTGTTTTATAAAATGTACGTGCAGTATTTTACTTTCCTCACAGTCGAAATGAAAAGTAGAGTGTTTAACTCGGGTGAAATTACCCATTTTACCCCCACGAAATATCTCGGGTGATATGGGTCACTTTCAACCCTTGGTTAACAATCTACTATTTATTACGTCATACCTAGCCACAAAGCAGCAATTATTACTTCAACGAAGCAGCAATTCCCACTTCCTGGCCAGGGAGAGAAGTAAAATGTTGTACTCACCACGGGCGGTAATAAAGAAAGCTTCCGATAGCATAGTCAAATACCTGCGATCTGAGACATTCTTTGTATTACCGCCCTGGGTAAGTTATGTACTTATGTAGATAATTACATTACTTACAATGCAAATAATACATCAAGATGGACCACTTTATGTTATCCTTTTCAATGAATAGTCGTTATTGAATAGAAGGACATGAATGTTTACAAAAATACTTCTGGTTTATCACTTTTTGAAGTGGATACTTCTTTGCTCGCGTTCTTGTATAAGGGTACAGTTCAAAATGTATCACGTGACTTCCGGAATAACTTTTTGTAGAGAAGCCTTATCTGATTTCAAATAATTGTTTGTTACATGTTTTAATCCGTCTTTATTTGCCATTAGTTGTTAATCACAAAATGTTATTTAGATGTGGCAGACATGAAATTAATGCTGAAATGACCGCCATTTTTAATGTATCGCGAGTCAAATGAGTTAATGTTGCCATATCGATTTATCTGTACTTATACAGATTTTAGTGAATTAATTCGGATAAATTAGGGTTCCATAGAAGTATCCACTTAAACTTAATTATTAACGGTTGTATCTCCGACACAACGCGTTTTTTTTATACAAAAAGATTCCGTAGGTATATTTATGTTTTCATAAACATTTCATAGTTACATCAACTTAAATATAGTCTTACTTTATGTTATACTTGAAATTATTTTTGCTGAAAACCAACTCTACCGTCCTAGGTTGATATTGTTTCATAATTGCGTTGATAGGAGAATAACAACCTACATAAATTACAGCGAATAAAAAAATAATTATACATATTTACGTAGAGACTCGCTAGAGTATAGTCGCTTTCGCAAGTATCGTAGTAATGGGTTTATTGCCTGAAATAAAGAAACATTCATTCATTCATTCATTCATTCAAAATGCCTACGTCAGCAAACCGCAAGTTCATAACCAGTTGCAATTGAATATTATTTCTGCTTACTCCGTACGAAACAAGACTGTGATTGCAGATTTTTTTCTTCCTTACAGGAAACCCGTTGTTATAGATATATTAGTTAGCTACAGATAATAATTACAACTAGCTACCCGCGCGGCGGATATACAAAGAATCTAGGCGGAGCGAAGATATAAAATATAGCACATACTTAATCCTGTAGGGCCATTCTACATATCCCTTATATTCCCCCCGAGATCCCTTATAGGGATAAGTTCGCCTTTGTATCTACTTTACTTAATCTTACATATCATGTTTATGTTTTAACCTGTTTTGTGTACAATTAAGTGCTTACATACATACATATGACCTACCTACTGAACAAAGGGTTTATAGAATAGGATGTGTATAGTTTCAGAGATTACAAACTTACATTTCACAGACATTACACCTGTTTATTATTAGTATCGGCACAGGCTATTTATAGGTAGGTACCGCTAAATAGTTTAATATCTACTAATTTATGCTTTCCAGTATTAAGTCACAATTTAGCCAAATGTCCATTTGCTACGATCCTGACAAACCACTTTCGCTTCACTCACTTTCATAACATTTCTCATACATGCTCGTCGGTTTAGGGTACTTTTGACCTGGCCTTTTTGTAAGATTTCTTCAATTTGATCGGACTAAGTTTTTTGGGCCCAGCATCACAGGTTATATTAATAATAGTTCTGCAGCATCTCGAGGCGGCCTGAAATGGGATTTCATACAACTTTTCAGGGCTGCAATGTAACTTTTTAATTTTCATTCCACTAAATGTGGCACAGCATCACGGCATTCAGCCATGAACATTAGTTTGATTTGAGGATTTTTATTTATTTATTTCATTGCATGTTTGAGAAAAGCACTATAATACATGCCTCGGCGTGAAAACGGATTCCCGGCCTCGTATCTCTATCCGGCCTTGCTACGCTCGGCTCTATACCTACTTGGCCGGAAATCCGTGTTTTCCCGGCCTCTGATGTAATGTACTATTTTACCCGTGTATAACTCAAAACTTTTCACCTCACTACAGCGAGGAAAATAAGAAAAAGAGTAATACAAAAAATCTTAGCAAGTTCGGCGGCGGTAACGGCTGTCACCGTAAAATGTGTACCACGCTATATGACAGTACGGTTATCGCAGTATTTATTCGCGATTGCCTAAAAGACAGTATGGTCCTTCCAGTCCAAAATCCATACCATTGCTACGTAGAATTTTTTTACTGTCATGTGGGGTAGTACTGAGATTGAGCTACCGAACTAAATGAAGTATCAGGTAGGTATGAGTTTTGACCCTGACCCATACAGACGCGCACTCACGAATAAAATTAAATACCGCCGCGACCGCCGCTGTTTTCTACATACTTCGCTCGGCGGACCTCTCAATTTGTATGGAGAAATTAACTGTCATTCTAAGTACCTACATTCGATAATCTGAGTACCGCCCCCGAACGTGTTAAACCGCCACTGGTTTCGTACGAAGACAAAAAGTCTTCTTCTTTTCAGTCGTATACCTACTCTTTAGATTACTAATATGTCATAGTACCATAGATAAGTCATAGTTTTAGTTTTTTATTTTTATTTAAGTGGATACCACACGACCAAGCATGTTGTGTTGGATCAAGTATTAATATTTATAAGGTGTCTTTTTAAGTTTTTTAATTTTTTTTAAATTTAAATCGTTCGTTATTAATTGTTCTGCATTGTTGCTCTGTATTCTTTCTTATTCTTATGATTTTTTGTATTGTTTTTCCTTGTGTGCGTTGTGGCGTCATTGTTTCGTGTTTTCACCTAATGGTCACAACGGCAACGGAACACCAGCGCTGGCGCCGCACACTGGGACAAAACGGTCATTTCCATCTCAAAAATCTGTAACTTTTTTGTTTAATGAGATTTATTGCTGAAATTTGGCTTAGGTAATCTTAAATAGTTATGCCTTTATATAATCAAAACGCCTTTATTATAAAACTTATATTTATTGAGTAATAAAGAGTTGAAAATAAAATTTCACAATTTTTCATACAAAAATTTAAAATAATATTTTTATAAATTTTTTTTGTTCATATAACTAAGTACTAAAGGATAATTATTAACTAATAATTATAATTAACTTGATTTAACTAGGTAGATATTAGTATATATATATATATATGTATATATATATATATATTTTTTTTTTTATTTTTATTATAATAACATAAATATAAAAAAATATGTAATAAATAAAAAAATGTCTAGTAATTAGGTTTAAAAGGCAGACATTAAGTGTCTTAATTGATAATGCAACTTACAACTACCTAGTAACAAAAAAAAATCAAGCAGTATCACTTGTCACCAGAAGTTCTTTCGCTTCATTCAACAATTCTTTTGTTAATAGGACATTTGCACTATTATATATATTTATAGCACTTTATAGTAACTTGTGCAAAACGTGTCAACTGATAAAGAAAGTTCTCACAGATATATTTAACCAATACTGTTTATAATTACCACAATAGATAAAGGTGTGATGATAGGTATTGTTATCAAAATTGTGGTAAAATCTACTACTACTCTAAAATATAGCCAAACAAACCTATTTTATCAAATATGAATAAAAACAACGGTAAATCTCACTAATATAACTACAATAACGTATATTATGTAAAAAAGTTCCATAAATAGGTATAAGTAAAAATAATGATTTTGGTCCTCTGCTGACATTTTAGGTTCTAGCTCAAAAAGGCGCTATAATGACGCAGGTTTTTTTTGTTTCCTTGGATTATTTACTAATTAAGGATTCTATAAATGATAATAACTCGACATCGGCAGCTTTCGATAACAAGGAAACCTCCAATTGAAATTGAAACATTCGGAAATTTTCATGGGGCATTTCAAAATTTATTTTAAAAATACATATTTTATTTTTCTGTAAAATAGTACCGCAGTTGAAAACTAGAGATCCTAGTCAATCTAAATATGTATAATACTTATATATTTCATTGAGAAACTTAAAAAATATCTAAAGTCAAACTTCACGAAGGTCTAGTCTGTTAAATACAAAATTATCAGTTCAATGTTTCAGTGCAATTTTAGGTAGGTAAAACTTAACAATTATTATTTAACACACTAATATCAGGTAGGCCTTTTATCATAGAACGTAGAACTATCAAAATTATATCAGCACTACGACTTTCGCTAAACCATTTTTGAGATGGTTAAGAACGTTTTGTCCCAGTGTGCGCCGCCAGCATTTACGCTGAGTTGTGACCATTTTTTTTTTTTTTTTTCACGAATAAATGTTTTCTTTCTTTCTTGTCAGAGTGGTCATGGGCATGTTTATGGTGTACTCGGTGGGTCTCCATCGGTGTTGCGCCTCTTGCCAATGGTCGCTTTAGCTATATGATGACGCGCCACTTCCGAAAGTATCCGATCACAACTGAGGGCCTACCACGAAAGGCATTCGAAGTTTTCCTTCTCTTGCATACTTGAGAGTTCGTATGTAAGTGCGACAGAGAGGGAAAACTTCGGATGCCGTTGGCGTTAGGCCGGAGTTACGATCCAGCGGCTATGTGGCTGAAGTTAGCACTTAGCCGACTCTGATAAAGGAACTACTGGGTCTGCTGGGCACCGTTCGATGTGACATAATTTAAAATGCACTTTGCTATAACCCGGTTGAGATTAATGAAGGTCATTTGAAATTGAAATTGCATCAGAGCCGAGGCAACAACGGCGCTAGATTAGTTATTAATCAATGCATAGCAGCCGTTCTCTCGCTGAGGACTAAATGGTATCAAGTCGCGGTGAATCTTTACGCCATTATAGACTATAAGCATGTAGAAATTAGAGCTATAATAGCGTCAAAAACAAAAGGTTAAAACCGTACATAGTTCTGCCTCTTTTGATTAGCGTTATTTTAGCTTACCGTATACATACAAGCCGTCTAACTTTGCTCTGGAGTGTAAATTTGCGCATGAAAACTTACATAATTATACCTAGTCCATTATCGAGAAATTATTTTTTATACACATATTCTTATTTAACGAAATGATTAATATATTCTACTTGAGTTTGAATCTTTTGTGTTGTGTTAGAAAGAGTATTTCTATTAAATTTTATCTTCCAAATCTAGTTATTTGATATGATTATTAACAATACGAATTAACTGAACATTTCCTTATTTCCCTCAAACGTGGTGGTTTAAAGGTATTCGAAGAAGTATGTAGGTATTCAAAATGTATTCTCAAATACAGTATACATATATGCAGTTTATGAATCCTGAATCTTACGCGCTTCGGCAAAATATGTTTTGATCGAAATAACATAGTCACAGTGACGCACGTTGAATAGGTAGGTATGTTTCTAGGAAGTTCACGGTAATAAAAGTGCATATTTTAAGACATTAGCGTCATAAAACTTGTTGAATTTACGCGAAAAATTGTAATTACTTAAGAGTTAACTGTGAGTTAATTGAGAGTTAATCATAGCTAATTTTTACTAGGTAGCTTTTTTTAACTTTCTGTGTTAGTTCGTAGGTTAGTTAGGCTCAAATCTTGGAAGCTAAATAAAAACTTCCTGACGTTCAAAGGGATCAAATTTGGTATTTATTTATTTATTTAGAAGTTCAACAGCATTCACAAAACATTTTAACCAACCGTTTTTTATACTATTATATTCATAGCCAATGACAGAACTCCCTTGAAAATTATACAGTACCTATTAGGTCTGAGTGTGGACATAAACTTGATTATTCTGTTTGTATTGTTATTGTACAATCAGTGACAACAAGTGTGTGTGTGTGTGTGTGTGTGTGTGTGTGTGTGTGTGTGTGTGTGTGTGTGTGTGTGTGTGTGTGTGTGTGTGTGTGTGTGTGTGTGTGTGTTTAAGTGTGTATGCTTGAGCGTGTGTGTAAAATAAATAAATATTACGGGACAATCTTACACAAATCAACCTAGGCCCACGGTAAGCTCAATAAGGCTTGTGTTGTGAGGTGGGTCTAGGTGGGAGTCAGTCAGAGAGAGAGAGGGAGAATAAAATAACCTACCTGGAAAGTTCTTTTATAATGAGTGTTTTGAATTCATATCTGGATGAGAGAAACGGGGCAACTTGTTGGAATGATCAGTCACAAGTACAGTCAAGGAACTTAATTCCCTACCCATTTCGTTGAAACGTCGTTAGACATTCGCAATGCATTAAGGTCGAAAATTCTATTTCAGTACTTATTATTATTATTATATCGTATGGCTTTCATACAGTTGAAATTAATACTAACAATGAGTACAAGTTTAAAAGATTACAATTTAATATCTAAGTTGAGTAGCCAGTCCCTTGCTGCAGGGGTCAGCGCCAATAGGACATCCATACCTCCCGTGAATAGTCTTCCGGGGCATTCCTCAACAATGTGTAGGACGGTTTGTGTTGGCGCACCACAGTCACAGTCAGCTGCTGGTGATATGCCCCACTTGTGTAGGTTGTGATTGCAGCACCCAACGCCCGTCCGGATGCGGTTCAGAGTGACCCAGGTCTTGCGGTGTTCGTTAAAGCCCGTTGGAGTTCTAGTGGGGACTATGTTAGGGGCTCCATCCTGTTCCTGCCACTGCTTCCTCCACTCCAAATGGATACTGAAGGGCTCCGAGCCCTGTAGCTTGACCATATGGGTTTGCGGGACGGTAGACGTGGGTGAGGCAGGTGATGGAGTGTCTCTCTAATTAGCAGCGTTTGCGTTGTTGCCTTAGTCCACTCCCGCGCAGCAGCATGTGTTCTTCTTATATCTGGTGGAGCAATATGCGACAGCATGGGGAGCCATCTGGTGGGAGTTGGCTTCAAGCTTCCGGATATAGTTCGCATAACTCGGTTCAGTTGAACGTCGATCTTACTCGTATGCGCGCATACGGGTTTTCGGTGCAGGAATAAGTAACTTGAGAAATAGTAGAGATAAACAGATAGGTTATTCTGACAAAATATCATATTGTGCCTAATTAATAAATAGCTTCCTGCGCTTAACTTAAGTAGTAGGTGCTGTAGCATTTCTAAGAAGCCTTACGAGATAATAATAAAAATAATGTTGAATTCAATTAGTAGTTTTCACGATTTTCAGAATAAACAATTATGTACGGAATTACCGTTAGCTTTTCGGTGAAGGAAAACATCGTGAGGAAACCGGTCTAATCCCAATAAGGTCTAGTTTTCCCTCTGGGTTGGAAGGTCAGATGTCAGTCGCTTTCGTAAAACTAGTGCCTATGCCAAATCTTGGGATTAGGTGTCAAAGCGGACCCCGGGCTCCTTTAGGGGCACAACCGGGAATAATAACGCTAGGAGGATGATGATTTGGAACAGTTAAGCTTCGGCGTCTAGCTGTAAATATCCATTTCAACAAACTGAACGATATTTCTACGTCGGCAGTCGTAATTGGTGCAATTTTTAGGGTCCCGTAGCCAAATGGCAAAAAACGGAACCCTTATTTATAGATTCGTCATGTCTGTCTGTCTGTCTGTCTGTCCGTCCGTAAGTCACAGCCACTTTTTTCCGAAACTATAAGAGCTATACTGTTGAAACTTGGTAAGTAGATGTATTCTGTAAACCGCATTAAGATTTTTACACAAAAATAGAAAAAAAACAATACATTTTTGGGGTTCCCCATACTTAGAACTGAAACTCAATTTTTTTTTTCATCAAGCCCATACGTGTGGGGTATCAATGGATAGGCCTTTAAAAATGACATTGAGGTTTCTAACATCATTTTTATCTAAACTGAATAGTTTGCGCGAGAGACACTTCCAAAGTGGTAAAATGTGTGTCCCCCCCCTGTAACTTCTAAAATAAGAGAATGATAAAACTAAAAAAAATATATGATGTACATTACCATGCAAACTTCCACCGGAAATTGGTTTGAACGAGATCTAGTAAGTAGTTTTTTTTAATACGTCATAAATCGTAAATCGCAATTTATTTAACGGAGCCCTTCATGTGCGAGTCCGACTCGCACTTGGCCGCTTTTTTTAAGAAGTCCATTGTTGCACGTTGTGTTTTAAGAAGTCCATTGTTGCACGTTGTGTTTTAAGAAGTCCATTGTTGCACGTTGTGTTTTAAGAAGTCCATTGTTGCACGTTGTGTTTTAAGAAGTCCATTGTTGCACGTTGTGTTTTAAGAAGTCCATTGTTGCACGTTGTGTTTTAAGAAGTCCATTGTTGCACGTTGTGTTTTAAGAAGTCCATTGTTGCACGTTGTGTTTTAAGAAGTCCATTGTTGCACGTTGTGTTTGCGATTGCAGTTCTATTTCTTTGCTTTGTAACAATTCATTCATAGTTTTCTTATTTAAGAATTTTTATTAAAGCCAGAATTCTTATTTAAGAACAACTTTTTTATTACACTTTCCATTTCTAATATTAGTGTGGATTATTATGAACTTATGTTTTTTTTTATAATTATTTTTTTAATAAATTAATTATTCAGTAGGTAAGTACATTTTTTTCAGTCAATACAGTCATATTCTTTGGCTAATGTCATTCATTCCCGCACCGAAAACCCCGGGGTATGAATTTATTTGTCACTTCACATTACAGCAGCACTACCACGAAAATTGAAACTCGAAATTTGTATAAATGCATCCCTGTCACTCGAGTGTTGTAAGTGCGATACAGATGGAGATACCCAAACTTCGAATTTCGAAGTTCGTGGTCATAGTCATAGCTCAGATAACCTCTTTGCGAAAAGTTATCATTTGCTTTTCTACATGTGTCAGTGTCAATCGAGAATTTTTTTAAATAATTTCTACGATATATCTATGTGTCTACGTTATTAATTTGAAAAATAAAATGCTTGCCGCTAACCGTGAACTATTAAGAGCTCGAAATAGTGGAGTTACACCAGGAAGGAATAGGGATTCATGAGATAACAAGTTCAAAGGTTCAGTTCACCATGTCAACGTTGCCTAGTTACTAACATAACACAATACATGCGATATGCCAAAGTAACGTCGTGCTCTAGCTAGCTCTTATGTATGATGATAGTTTGCTATACGATATTGACCCTTAGGTAGGTTGGAAATTAAATTCCTTGATTGTACTTGCTATTCGAGTCAAGATTGAGTACCTATTGACCGTAATTGGTACCAAACCATTCTACGTAAAGTAGTTTTGTGTGGCGGATACGCCGGGAGGAGCGTGGATATCTACTTGCGTATCCTCAGTGATAATGTAATAAGGTACCATAAAGCTGGTCTGATGATGGAGTGGGGTGGTGGTCATAGGAACTCCTAAAAATCATAACATAAGATGAACACGTCTTGTTTGGGCTCATTGAAACCCTCTTATCGATTAGTTAATGATTTGGCAAAAAAGTACAGTTGGCATTAAAAGCTTCTAACATGTTTTTTGGCTGAAACTGATTTGCATTTTAGTGGTTGGTCCGATGGAAGAGTTGTTCAGTAGGTACATTTCTTCTATTATTGTCATTCCTGATGATTAGGTACCCCGAAATCACCCAGTATACTATGGCGCGAATGGAGGCATACAAATACAAATACAAATACAAAATAATTTATTCAGTAACTTAAATGATTTATAAAAATGCAGGTTGGTGTCTCTTTTTAAGCATACCAAGACACTTGTGATAAGAGACACCGCTCTTCGAGGAGGTGTAACATAATATGCACAAGGTGTAAGAATAAGATTTAGAAAAATGATAAACTATACAAAATTACAGATATTCTTTTTGGTTTAAAGGCATGAACAAATATACTCAATAAAGAATGTTTCAAGTAAATAAGCACACTGCCTAAATGGAAGGGGATGCCGTGGCCTACGGACGCTTGCGAAGCAAGAAGAAATGTAAGGAATGTTCAACTCGTAAATAATTTTTGATGATTTAATTAAACGAGCGAGCAAAGTGAACGTAGTTTTCCGTTTCAGCTTGGGCCCGTGCCCTAACTTCCCCTATCCTTCCAGCACATCGGCTCTTTTAAGACGTTTGACATAACCTGCTTTCAGTAATGGGTTGGTCAGTGGATTTGGGTAGATGGTAAGGCGATCCTTGTAGGTGTCGGTGTTACGTTTTGCTTGGCTTGCAGGCTGAAGACCATGATCGAGCTGTACACTCTCAATTTATTGCTGAGGGATAGCGTGGACTGCCTCCCTAGAAGCCATAGTAGGTTTCTAAATGTTGTTGATTTCCCCGCGTTTGTGCTTTATGTGATCTTTCCATGTCATTCTAATTCAGTTTTTCGAACTTTTTTTAAAGACAGGCCCGCTTGTTCTGCAGCTACAGAACCACTAGTTTTAACGTTATTTTGACGGTTTTAATTTAACCCCCGACGCAAACGAAGGCTGTCTGTGTTATGTGTGTCTGTCTGTCTGTGGCATCGTAGCTACACGGACCACCAGATTAGAGTGTATTTTTAAAGAAAATGTTTATTTTTGAGATGGATGGATGAGATCTATGTCTTTTGTGTCGGGGTATTTTATTTTTTTAATTCGTGTAGTTATGTCCATATAATCTACGTGACTTTTAATCTGGAGGTCGTGGGTTCGAACCCCGGCTAGAACCACTTTTATCAAAAAACTTATGTACGAAATTTGATATTTAACAGTGGCTATTCGGTGAAAGAAAACGTCGTGAGCGTATAGCAACACTGTGACGTAACCACTCAATTATTTAGCTTACATAAAATGCACACTGCCATCAATCACGTTCCATACAAAGAAGTGTTAATTAAGCCTTCACCTGCGACGCGCTGGACCGCAGCATTGATACAAATCGTCAAAGGCAATGCCATATATACACATAGCTTTTCATTTGACCGTACCTACACTGAGAACGCACAAACAGTGATACCCCGAGGGAGCCAATTCCAATACGATATTGGCTGGCTTCTTGTTTTTAGGGTTGCGTACCTCAAAATGAAAAAACGGAACCCTTATAGGATCACCTTGTTGTCCGTCTGTCTGTCTGTCTGTCAAGATCCTATCTCGGGAACGGGTATCGACTTGAAATTAAAACCATTTACTTACTCAGTCCATCGTCTCAATGAGTATATAGTTTATGACGGTATACAGAAAAGTATAGTCAGCAATAAAAGCTTGTAGGCACCAAAAATGTAATTTTTCACAGAAACTCACAAAAAATCACGAAATTATTTACTTTTTGATATTTTATTTATTATTGGTTTTGTGGGCCTTTATATGCCGCTTCGACCAGCAAGTGATCTATTGTGGCAGCCCTTTCTTTAGAGTTCACCGTTGAGTCCCGTTGCCTCCAGGAAATTCCAGATTCTTTGGGCAGTGATATGTTGTACTTCTTGTGGGTGCACGATGTGCCGCCCTAGGTAGGTACTTCTTTTATGCAGGAGCAGAGAATGTGCATTGCAGTCTCCTCTGTCTCCTGGCAGAACTTGCAGGTTGCTTCCTGCTACATACCCATTTGAAACAGGTGTTTGTTCAATTTGCAATGTCCTGTCAGGATTCTTGTCACTGCGCAGGTTTTGTGCCTTTTGAGTTGTAATAGCTTTTGATATATGCAATTTGAAATTACGATTTATTAGTACGATTTATTTAGTTTTTAGGTATTTGAATGTATAATTTTGATCGTACTGAAGTCGTAATTTTAAATTTAACTGAATTCTGTATGCCTTGTGGCAAAACACAGTGAGACATGATTTTTTGATACCTTGTATATCTGTGGTGACAAAAAAACAAAAACTTATTTCAATGGTGTTTTGTCTTTTGACAAACAGCAAAATATATATAGACAGGGTACATGTATCCGAAAATAAATTCATTCTGTTTGTTCAGCCAATATAGCCTTTGAAAAATCTCAACCAATTGTTAATTGTGCAAAACATGATGTTATGTTACATCATGTTTTGCCAGGCGGTAAATGTAAACAAGTAACTGTAAGGGAATATGCACTCTGATACATGTGCAATAAAGTTCACAGTTGCATAATGGGACAATTCGGTTGTTTGTTGGAGCTTCGAGCGCCCGCAATAATTATTCTACTTTTATTTTTACACTAGCTTTTTTCCCAGTCTTTTAACAAACAGTCTAAGGTCGAAGTAACATATCTCTTACTTTCAAAATTTCTGCCCTCCATACAAATTTTGAACCCCCTTATAACCCTCTTAAAGAGGTGAAAAGTTTTGTGTTACACACGGGTGCAAATTTAATTTACTTCTCGTGTGTTGAAACACTCGCTACGCTCAGGATTCTATTTTAGAACCACTCGCTTCGCTTGTGGTTCAACTATACTATAGAATCCTTTCGCTTGCTCGTGTTTCAATTCCACACTCGCGGGTAAAATACAACTTCGCACCCTTGTATAACAAATAACTATTATGCGTTCGTTTAAATTGTATTAATTAGACTTGCAATCACTTTACATGGATTTTAAATATAGGTAGACAGCATTCATATACCATGCTACCGTGAATTATTTTAAAAACATTACGCTAGTCTTGTACAGGCTGAAAAAACAAAAGTGCAACTGACAGCCTTACTTGTGAAACTTTTTCAACCAATCGGTTAATAATATTATCGTTTCTATCAGTGATGTAATTTAAAAAACCGGCCAATTGCGAGTCAGACTCGCGCACGAAGGGTCCCGTACCATTATCTATAAAAACGGCAAAGAAATCACGTGTGTTGTATGGGAGCCCCCTTAAATATTGATTTTATTCTGTTTTTTTGTATTTGTTGTTATAGCGGGAATAAGAATACATCATCTTTGAAATTTTCAACTGTCTAACTATCACGGTTCATGAGATACAGCCTGGTGAAAGACGGACAGACAGACAGACGGACGGACAGCGTAGTCTTAGAAACAGGACCCTATTACTACGTTTTAAGGAAGACTCACGCTAGAACGGGCCGTGTCCGGCCCGGGCCGTTTTCTAAGAAAAACGACGGCGTTTTTGCGTGGCCGAGCCATATCCAAGCCAGGCCGAGCCATGGCCGAGGCGCGGAAGCGGCCCCGTGTCGGTACGGCCCGGCCGTGGCTCGGCCGGCCTTGGGTATGGCTCGGCCGCGCAAAAACACCGTCGTTTTTCTTAGAAAACGGCCCGGGCCGAACACGGCCCGTTCTAGCGTGAGTCATCCTTTACCCTTTGGGTACGGAACCCTAAAAAGGTGTAGATAAGTTATACGCGCTTCGCAATTGGCACACTAATGGCGGGTTGCACCAACCTACGATTACAGACCGATCAACGTTAAATATGGCGCCGGCAGGCTGTCATCCCATAGAAACTTGTCAAACTGTCCATATTATCAGATTTTAACGAACACCGCTTACTGTTCACGCTGTAATTATAATCACATACGCTAAGCTTTGTCTCAATTTCGCTCCCAGAGATTAACATACCGTCCTGCTTTCACTTTTGATCCGTAAAATAGTACATTACTGCTGAGGCCGTGAAGTAAGGGATTGCTGGACGAGTTTGGTGTAGACGGTCGAGTCGTAGGCGAGGCCAGATACAACGAGTCCAGCAATCCCTGTTCCGGCCGAGGATTATATATAGTGCTTTTCTCAAACGATGTGAGGAAATAATAAAATTAAAATAAATACAAGGTACCTAATCAATTAAAACAATTGTGTTATTTGCCGCCTTTTTAATTTTTTAAGCATGCCATTTGAACAAGCCGTTCGAGCACCATGTTTAACCGCACATAAGTATAGTGGGTACCATGGATTTTTTACTGAGTCTAGTGGTGGTTAGCAGTATGTAATTTTTCCTTTGTCAGTTTAATATTAGTAAGCAAATTTAAAAAGTTGGAGTGGCGGACAATAAAGATTTTAGTTAGGGTTTTCATACATTAAGCCTAAGGCCAAGAAGTAATTTAGGGAGCTTTAAACAAGAATGTCTTCATTTCGTGACATTAACGCATATTTTGCCGAGCATGGTTGAGAAAAGTATATTACATGTCTATTTTTATGATATTATTTTTTTCGGAAAATCAAAAAGTGATACTACGGTTTTCATATAGGTGGTATCTATTGATCTTTAAATATAGACTTTTAACAAGGAATCATTTAACTCCCTTTTCATTTCAGGGATCACCCTTTATTTAATTCAATACGAATCTAGAGTTATTGAGCAAAACCTTAAGAATTTTGATATAAATTGACATCACTAAGTACTCTCCCTTTTTGCATTCAGGTATTTCTAAAACTACAAATATTGCTAATTCTTCCATAAAAATAAATGTAAATTAATTGTATAAAGGATTAAAACATTACCTATACTGTATAAGGACATTTGTCAATTGATATAAAAATAATTATCGGGTTTGCGCTGCTAACTGAATTTACACTGATTATGCCCCGGGTTAAAACTACCAATTATCATTAATAATTATTAAATTGGCTTTGGTTAAACACTGCACATTTGTGGGCATAGACAAACACATTTTATAATCATTTGCCAATCGCTTACGGCATTATTGTAAAATTTTCGCTTAAATCGCAATTCGCTATTAATATCAAATGAAATTCGCGATTAAATGAACCGAATGTTAAGAACATTAATACAATTTTATTTTTTGCATCCCTTTTATGTGTTTTGCGTTGCAGTAAATATATTTTGTTATTTTAATACCATGAATCAGTATATCATTGGGCAATGCCAAGTTTTTCGTTAAATAATGATGAAAATAATTGTTATTTATAAGAAAAAGGTGTAAAAAGTCGAGCTGTTCCATGGTACTAAAAATGAAACAATTGACAATTTGTAATATTTTTGTTCAATGTTTTTTTCGGTTAAACTTAACATTATGTATCAGAAGGACCTAATGATTACTTAACTCATTGACTGCTAGCTACGCAATATTACGTAGGTACCTGGTAGTTATACTACGTAATATTGCGTAGCTTGGCAGTCAATGGGTTAAATCTTGTTAAGAAAAAACTAATCACAGTAAACCGCAAAAGTGTTGATTATTTTCACTGTTAAAACATACCCATAGATATGCCCATTAAAGGCAAGCCTTCGACCCTCCGCCGCATATTGAGGGTTACTTTACCCCTCCGACCCCATCACTTCAAATCGGGATTATTATAATGCCCTTAATGAGGGCTGGAGCAGGATTGATTTTGGATTTCGCGCGTTATGTATTTTAATGAGGCCGGCAACTAGTGGGTGCAGCACCGATGCAACGCGCGATGCATCGCGCGACCAAGCTCCCACTGCCACTGCTTGCGCCAAGCCCCGCCCCTCCCCCCCGCACATCTAGGCCACCTATTACATGTACGCCCCGCTTTGACTTTCTGCCACCTTGTTGGGCTTTGAAACTAAGTTTAAATGGAATTCAAATTTCATGTTTTTACGCCTATGTAGCGTTCGTATAAATTACGAACACTAATTTATATTTTAAACTGCAGCATTTGCGAACTTAATTAAATTAAAGTTTGTCTCGTGTGCATGCCTGGTGACCTTTCCGGAAAGGGAAAGCGGTATGAGAGTTCAGAGTATTTTTAACCTATTCACGACCACGCTAATCTCGTAGCGCTACGCCGCAGCCCGTAGCAGCTTGAACATCGTATGTAGCGAAAAGCGCTCGTAGCGCTCTGACGCATATGTGTCGTCATGGACACTGAATGGGTTAATGAGACAGTTGTAGAAAGTATGGATAGTTTTAAGTGCATAGATATAAACATCGACTCACTAGAAACTAGCGATTTTGAAAACCGGTTGGCCGGTTACATCGTGGGTTACATGGTGATTCCTGAAGTATACCTAGTGTCTGCTCGGTACAGTCGATGTCGAAGAAATGTGAAAATTTGTCGCCTAAATATCATGGAATAAGGAGCAAAAGTCTAAACATATTTTTAACGCCTACATAAACGAAAATATTTTACACGAGATTTTTATATTTAATTAATTTCATTCAATATTTTTCACAAACATTTCGGGGTATAGGTATACCGCATAATAGAACGCAAAACATCGTGTTTTGGGTGCCGCTGAGATTTTGGTATGCATTTTAATAAATATATAATATATAGGTACAACATTGCCCGCGCAAGCCTACGCCTAGGCGGGCAAAGTGAAGAGGAGGAGGTATAGTCTATTCGGAAGTGTAAGAGTAAATTCTGTCAAACGAATGCGACCAAAAATCGACTTCATGCTCTGACTATAGCGTAGTTTTTTGCTTGCGTTTTTAATTGATTTACTTTTACAGTTTCGGACGTGCTATGGACATGTTCCACAGTATATTTTTTTTAATGTACCTATGTAACCGATTTCTCCGTCAATTGTAGACCGATTTCCAAAATTCTTGTTTTAATCGAAAGAGTATACTCCTGCGGTGGTCCCATTTTCACCAAATCAGGATCTGATGATAGGATCCCAGGGAAATTGACGGCAACCCTCAAATGTTATAGGCACGCGTGTAGTCATTTCGGTATTTTTTATTATAATATAACTCGTATTGTATTTGCCCTGGGAAATCGCAATTATGATGAAGTAGAACTGATGATGAAGACCACAGATGACTTGTGGAACTCCTCAAAGATGTAAAATACGTCAAAGATTCTGACATGATTCCGTTGAAGTTGTAAATATTATCAGCCCACAGATGCGACTCGGGTTTTTTCCGTAATACTCAACGCATTTGCTCTCGGAGAGCAGTTCATGTGGTAAATTATAGACCTAGTATGTGGCTTGGCGAAGTACTGAATTGAAGTCGGTTTAAACTTTGTTTTTAAAGTAAATTATTATACCTATAAAACATTCGCGAACGCAGCCATAACTAATTATAAATTGGAAATCATTTACGACAGGATTATCAAACACGAACAGCAAATACTTACTCGCAATATTAATATTTTATCGCATGTCGTACCTAAGTATTTACCTACACATATTTCAATACAAACACCATTTGTAAGTGGCTTTTATTTTAAATATTTCCTTAGGAATAGATGTTGTTTGTACATTATTCAATATTTAAATTAGCAATGTACAGTTATTTTATGCCAATAAATGTTCGCATTAACCCTTTTCGCGGTCCGAAAATCTTATAATCTTCGACAAACACGATTACCGCTTCTGATACCGTTCAATTCGTGCAATTTTCAACCAGAGAAGTATTAATCCAGCCTTATACTTGGTAATGTACCTCTACTAAGCGTAATTCAACTAGATTGAAATTAAAATGAAGATAGGTACTAAGGCGAGCTACACCTACTCCTGACCACAGAACTACTTTGAAAAAAAACAAATTAAAGGAAAAATCGAATGCCCGTCACTACTAACAACTAACCAACTGAGCTATCAGAACAATCCATCTCGGTGACCAATTGTTTCAATCTGCTCCCTCTTACAATGCCTTGTGGCTTGTAGCGACTAGTGACATACCTAGAAGATTCCGGCGTAACGGCACCAACGTCTCAAATTATATTGAGAAACCGTCAGTACTGCTTCACCGTATTCTAAATTAATTTATATAGCTGACGTTACTGCTTAATACAAAATTAATTTCACAAAGGATTTTCAGGAAGGATAAAAATTCCTATCACTAAAGTGCAGGTAGTATTGGAAATAAATTTCATACAAATAAATTTTATTTTATTCTTCTCTTTGGGGGAGGCCTATGTCCAGCAGTGGACGTCTTTCGGCTGATATGATGATGATTTTATTCTTGTGTTCTTATTTTGTAACCAACCACGGTTCTAAAGATTCTAGAGTTCCTTCCATCTTGTTGCAGTATTTAATTTTCCATATTTTTAAAGCATTTTACTTACGACTTGGCACAAACTTAATTTAATATCTAATATATTTATAATATTATTGAATTAAATATTGTATAATATATTGTTTACAAACTAAATTTACTTTTAAGTATTTTAGTAAAAAAATGCGTCAAAATCTACTTCTTTTTATATCACGTTGACAATTCGTTTTACAAAAACCGGCCAAGTGCGAGTCGGACTCGCTCACGAAGGGTTCCGTACCATTATCTATAAAAAACTATTTTATTCTGTGTTTGGTTGGAACTATCACGGTATCACTGAGATACAGCCTGGTGACAGACAGACGGACGGACGGACGAACGGACAGCGGAGTCTTAGTAACAGGGTCCCGTTTTACTCATTGAGTAAAAACGTAGAGGAATTTGTCCGTTAATAATCTAATGTTACATTAATACATTATATAGGGTACAATAAAATGCAAAATTCCGCTTTCTGTAAACGTAAAATCAAATTATTGATATGAATATGATATGATTTATTTATCTCATAATATACAATTTCACTATGCTATTGCTATCTTACTAAAGGACTCACTACAAGAAGGCAAAGTTGCCAGTTCTGCGTGTGTCTTCTAGTTTTGTAGTCGACGATAACTTAGTTTGCTAATTAACTAACTAACAGTTGGTTGTAACCACAACTACAGTGCTTGCGTACCTTCAGCTCTATTCAACGTGTTAAATGCTGCAACATTGCCATACAAGCCTAACTTTGCCGACCTTAAAAATACTATGTTCCCGATGGTCGTATATATACTTGTTTTTATAGAAACGTCAAAATAACGCTTATATAGACGCTGCCATATTTTTCCGTCCATATGTTTAAAGTACTTTTATTAATAATCTATTTGTTTATTTAAACTTTATTGCACATATAAAAATAAAGTACAAAGGTATAATATATATTAAATACATACTCATACTCATTTATTTATAATATATATTATAAAAATATTACACGTCAAATATTATTCACAATTTCATATTATAAGCAATGTTATCTTATATATGTTTATACATAATAATATCATTCAATTATTATTTTCATAAAATTTATTTAAATTATAAAAGGCATGTCCAATTAGCCATCTTTTGAATTTATTTTTGAAGGTGTTTGTGCTTTCCTCCATCGTAATGTCTTCAGGTAGTTTGTTATACACCTTGGGACCTATAACGTGCATTGTCTTGGAGGACTTAGTCAGTCGGTGACAAGACGAAAGAAGTCGCTCTTTACTGCCTAGACGGGTACGTGTGGGTTTGTTTGTGTAAAAGGTGTGTTTTTGTGAGTGTACGTGTGCAGCAATGTTGAAAATGTGTTGTGAGGGTAGTGTGAGAATATGGTTATCAATGAATAACTGTTTGGCTGGAGTCCCCGGTGGCGTCATGGTTATTATTCTTATAGCCCGTTTTTGCAAGACAATGACGCGATGCCATTCAGCTGCTGAACCCCAAAATTCGAGGCCGCAGCACATAACAGAGTGAAATGGTGAAAAATAACTTGAGCGCAATTGGTTTTGCGGTAAAACACGAGCAAGCCTAGATAGAAAGTCATCCACTGCTGGACATAGGCCTCCCCCAAAGAGTGCCAATATGACCGCTTAAATAAACATTTTTTTTTTTTCGAAGAGCTCGACAAAAAGAACGATATTATTACGATTGAATTTTTGCCTAAGCTAAAACGGCGATCTTCGCTCTATTGCATTATAGGCCAAAATAAGTACTTTAGTAAATCTGACCATATGCTTCAAAAATTATTCTATTAACGCAAGTCGGGTCCTGCCCTTGAACAGAACTTTAAGTTCTTATCTATTGATCTGGAGCATTATCATAGAATATAATTGAAAGCGGATATACTCGTATGTCTTCAGCAGAAACTGAACTATTCACTATTCCGCTGTAGCACAACAGTATGCTTAGAAACTAGAGTAGTTTTACACCACATGATCCACGTCATTTTAGTGCTAACCTTTACAGACTTAAGGCCTAGAATCGCGCGAATGGATAACGTTCATACAACTTTGATGGTTTGTTTTGCTTGTTATTACTCATCATATCATCATCATCATATCAGCCGAAAGACGCCCACTGCTGGACATAGGCCTCCCCCAAAGAGTGCCAAAATGACTGGTCCTGCGCCACGCGCATCCAGCGGACTCCCGCGACCTTTACCAGGTAAACCGGGGGTCGCCGGATACTCGGGGCCGTGGCTTGATTATGTTCTGCATTTGGGGGGTATATGCCATAATCGCCACGCTTGGCATGCGGGTTGGCGATTGTTATTACTCATTAAACATAAATTATGGAGCCTTTCCCGTTTGACGGCCTTTTATTGCCTAATTTAGTCGTAACAACAATAGAGCACGTAAAAATCATTTATCATTATCAGTATCATCATTATCATAATCAAAAAACCGCTTCAAAATCGGTTCAGCCAAACGCGAGATAATCACGGACAAACATACATACAAACATACGGGTCAAACTGAGAACCTTCTTTTTTTGAAGCCCGTTAAAAAGACATAAAATAGGGTCAAAGGCGGGCCCTCGCTGGCGACAGCCGAAACAGCTCATACAAATTGACATAGTATTATATTCATTCGTGTTAGAGATAAGTTCGCCTTTATACAAATGTATTTTTTTATTGTATCCTCTGCTATATACTTTTTTTGTGCAATAAAGTGTTTACTAGCACTACTACTATATTCGCAGTAACAGATGTATGGTAAGTCACGTAAATTGTGAAACTTTCAAGTCTCATATCTTATTATGATTTTTAATTTATTTTGTAATTTATACTGCAATATTTTGACAGCTTAAGTAAAATCAATTCCTTTGCTACTAATTACTTGTATACAGACTCAAACACAAGCTTGTTAAAGTCAAACGCTAACCAGTGGGGTTCATCCCTGAACGTTGTCAAATTTGGTATGACTTTGAGACAAAACGACACGCCCATATTAAGCAGGTCGTTAAAGGTGAGCCGTTAGCCATTTAAAAACTATACTTAATATCAAACGCTCGCGCACGGGGCCATAAAACGACCTTTGTTGCGCTCACAATCGCACCAATTATAGCGGGTCAACAGAGTCCCCACGTTTTATGGAACCGAGCGTTTGTAAATCAAGTATTGAATAGATACGAGTAAATGCCTTAAATTGACATTCCCGGAAAAAAATAAGCAAGTAAGGAATCGGCTTCTTAAAAGAATGATTTTAGTTTAACAGAAATACTTGCTAGTTCGTATCATTATTTTATATTTAGGATATAGCTTATAAATTTACGTTAAGATATAACTTTACGTTAATTTCATTTGCTCGTAATAATTACTTCATTACTTGAATAAATTGCAGGTAAATTAAATAACACCACATGACATTTTTACATGGAAAATTACTTAAAATTGTTTTTCTACTCGTCGATTTTAATATCTTCTTTCATTTAATCTTTGAATTAAGATTTCGTACACGAAACTAAGATCACATACTTTTTGATCCTGGAGCTCCACGAGCTCATCACGGAGCTCGTGGTTTCATAAGATAACCTCCAGCAGTCATCTTATGAATCCAGGAGATGTATAAGATAACTGTGAAGACATCAACGCGCAAAGATACTAAGCTGCTGCGCTTCATTTCAGGGGCAGTTTGTTTAATAAACTATTATTTCCGTTGACTCGTAGGAAAAGTATTGTATACAATATAGTTATACAATTAGCTTTTTTAATCTCGTACCTTAATTAGGCCACTCAGCAAGCTTCGTGGCCTAAACGTGGTACTCGACTTAAAAACCATACATTTTATGTATGTATAACGATTGCATAAACTACTATAATGTATGTGTAATACTCGTACTTATCTTCTTATGAAATCAACAAAAATACTCGTAATGTCTGTAGTAGGGCCGGGTATCTACAATAAATTACCCTCCGAATTAAAAGATATTGAAAACGATGCAACATTTCTTAATAAGCTAAAAAAATGGCTGACTGACAAAGCTTTTTATAATTTTAAGGAGTATATATAATATATTTGTAATAATAATAACTTTAACATGACATTTTTTTATTCATACCTAAATATTGTAATGTACTGAATTGAAAAATCAAATTCATCATTATAATTCTATTTTTGACATGTAATATTTTATATTTTATGAATAAATGAGTATAAGTATCAGTATCTTCTTAAATACGCGTTTTTTTTACTAAGTAAGTCCTAGTTAATTTATAAACCCCGGGAATTTTATTAATATAATTGAATTGAGTCTGCCTCCATACAGCCAAACATCAACGCCGCCGCCAAAGTGTAGGTATTTATCTATCCGATTATCCGATCCCTGTTGATAATAGAATAGGGCTGTCCACACTGGACGCATGATCAGCGGAGCGCGGCTTGCCCTAGCGTGCGCGCTCAATGTGGATGTCGCTCGGCGAGCAAATTCGACCGAGCGCATGCGGCCGAGCATGCGCTCGGTCGAATTTCGCGCATGCGGCCGAGCGTCCAGTGTAGTGTGGACACACCTAATATGTAGCTCTCAATTTAGTTGAATAAGAGATTTTCTGTAATGTGGTTCACGTGTGGCTTCTCTGCACGATTCTTCATCAAAGGTAATAGATTGATTTATGAGACGTTTCTACTAGTAGAAATAGAAATATTTTATTTGCAATAAATGCGGTACATACGGGTGTTACAATTGTTGTGAAGCCATACATTTAAGCTTTAAGAAGCTATGCAAAATACAAAGTCTAAAAATAAAAATACATGGCGATAAAAAATAAAAACAAACGAAAATAAATTAATTCAATATAAAAGTAGTTATAATTAAGGATGCAGCGCGAAATATTCTTTTAAAGAGTAGTGGCATAAATTTATTGAAGGGTTGATCTGTAATATCCTCGGGTAGCTTATTGCATATTTTACCGCACATAAGGGCTGTTATTTGGAACGCGCTAATGCTCCTCATCTCACCCCTAACGCCTAAGGAAACTAAACCTCCTCTCCAGATTTATTGGTGGGTGAATGGTGAGGTGAGGTTAAAACAAGTTACAGAATAGCGGGGCAGAAGTCGCACTGGGGGCTTACGCTCAACTCGTTTGCGGAGCAAAGAGCCCCTTAATAGGATTATGTCTTTGACAATTTCATCTAGTTAGCAATAAGTCTGCGATATACTTGCATTCGCATGGAGATAAGCGACTAGTAACCTTAAATAGTTGTGATAAGGTCGGAAATGCGTTGCGTCACTATGACACCTAATTGCACCAAATCAAAACTGAAAGAGACTACTTTTGGGTGCATTTGAATGCCAGGAATTTCAATCTAAGGTACATACCTATGTGCGCCATTAGGAGCTAAGTACAGTCATTAATTATATACAGGTTGGTTCATTAAGATGCGATCAGGAACGATCGAACAGACGTGCCGGGGGATTTAAAGACATTTACAGTTAATTTACAGTTAATACTTACTCTTAAATAATAGGATTTACAGTTAATACTGATAATATCAAAGCTTTGATTTTGGAATCAAGGCGGAAAAAAGATATTTCTCACAATTTGGTCACCCAATGCCGCACGAAGTTATGTCATTCCTTACATCATGTGTCACCAAAAGGTTGACCATGAGTTGAGATGCGAGTTCGATTTTTTTCTGAAATATTCTTAAGAAATTATTTTGCGATATTATGATTCGTTTTTAATATCCTTTCAATCGAAACGTCGTGAAACCTCAAAGATGTAAATCAATAGATCAGAATCAGAATAAATATTTATTGCCACGAAAAAAAGAAAAAAAAATTAAATGAACAAATAAAATAAACTTACAAACTAACAAACAGTAACGAAAAAACTGATTTTGTGACAATATGCCCCAGTCTCAGCATGTGCTGGGCAGGTAGGTGGCTGTGTGGCATGTGCTGGGCAGGTAGGTGGCTGTGTGGCATGTGCTGGGCAGGTAGGTGGCTGTGTGGCATGGGCTGGGTAGATACGTTTTTCTTTAAATCTTCCTCCTTGTATTTTGCAACACAGTTTCGGACATGTTTTCTTAGACAATGCGTTATGTTGTTTTTGTATTCAATCCCATTATATTCAGTAAAGGAATATATGGATATTAAACATCAATATTATATTTGAACATTGTAAAATAACATATCGTTATTTATATTATTTAATTTTTCGTTTATTAAGGTTAACTGACGATTTTATGTAATAATAATTTATTTATTTTTGCCTAGACATTAATAAGTTGTGACTATATTTTAACGTTTGTAACTTGACATTTAATTACAATTAGACGATCATAATATAAATTCATATAGGTTAAGCTAGCTTTAATTTATATTGTAATTGTATATTATGAAATAAAATAATCTATATCTAGATCATATTCAGGTTTACTCTTTTTAAGTAGTATAATTACTATCACTTTAATAAGCTTAGTTTTGGCAAAACATGACTGTCTGCCGAGTTTATTTCGGTGTATCTCGGAACAGTGGTCTTCTTTGCAGCCCTCTTTCAGAATAATATTCATTTATTTAATTTCAATAAATTATACGCAATTAAGCCCCGTGTAGTCAAAACAATGTTCGAGAATGGTGAAAGTTTAAATCAATTTAATATAAGAGTTATTCTTTTTATACGAAGTATAATAATAACTTCCGTGGGACGCTATTTATAACCAGTAATGCTTTCTCAGTAGGTAACTACCGTCGATATTGTCTGGCATTGTATAATTAGGGTTCCGTAGCCAAACGGCAAAAAACGGAACCCTTATAGATTCGTCATGTCCGTCTGTCTGTCTGTCCGTCCGTATGTCACAGCCACTTTTTTCCGAAACTATAAGAGCTATACTGTTGAAACTTGGTAAGTAGATGTATTTTGTGAACCGCATTAAGATTCTCACACAAAAATCGAAAAAAAAACATTAAGTTTTAGGGGTCCCCATACTCAGAACTGAAACTCAAAATTTTTTTTTTCATCAAACCCAAAAATGATATTGAGGTTTCTAATATAATTTTTTTCTAAACTGATGAGTTTGCGCGAGAGACACTTCCAAAGTGGTAAAATGTGTGTCGTCCCCCCCCCCTGTAACTTCTAAAATAAGAGAATGATAAAACTAAAAAAAATATATGATGTACATTACCATATAAACTTCCACCGAAAATGGGTTTGAACGAGATCTAGTAAGTAGTTTTTTTTTAATACGTCATAAATCGTAAACCGCAATTTATTTCACGGAACCGTTCATGTGCGAGTGCGACTCGCACTTGGCCGCTTTTTTTTATTATTATCTGTGGTTCCACAGTACCGCCTTGCTCATAAATAGGTAACATTACACCTCATTAAGGACTAAAATGGCAAAGCGTTTATATTATACTAAGACTTGTCCACGATAAAAGTTGCCACTGTTGTATAATTCAGGTTTTCAATATGAAATGATATTTTAATAAGAATTAAATTAAAAGAAGGACTCTTCATCTTTGGTTTTGAGTGGCGTTATAGCTATTTATATTAGCTGCTATCCATTTTTGCCTTACTTTAAAAATCTCTTGATTTAAGTCTTAGATGTTATGAAAGTGAGTGAAGCGAAAGTGGTTTGTCAGGATCGTAGCAAATGGAGATCCGTGATCTCTGCCTACCCCTCTGGGAAAGAGGCGTGATTATATGTATGTATGTATGTATGTATTTTGTAATTTTCACGGTCATAGATAAAGGTTCTTTTTTTTTACTCAAATAGATTATCGATGCTATAATGTTCCGGGAATATCTTTCCAGACTCTTAATATACCGTATACGACCTGTAAATTGTTTTTTATCACACTTGCTCGTAAATAGTGTTATTCCATGCCTGTATACAGAAGGACAATGGCCTAAATTGTTCCCACGGGAGTCATGGTTTTTTACAACACCCGAGGGAGTTATCAGCTTGTGTGTGATCTGATTGGTTTAAGCAAATCTAGTTGGTCACGCGCCACAAGAACTCTGCTCTGTGATTGGTTGAAAAAAATCTAGTTGGCCACGCGCTGCAAGGTTTGCAATATTGGTTGGAATATTGAAGCTGCGCGCTCCACTCGCACTGATCTGGAAGTGTAGTGATCAATTTCGTCAATATGTGATTGCGGCGCTCGTATGAAACATATATTTTTCTGTCTTTTGTAGTTATTTATTTCCTCGCAAATGTGATGAAAAACATTGTGTAGGCTCGGACAAGAATAGGTCTACGGTCTCCCCCGCCTGTCGCAGAAGGCGACTAAAGGGGGTCATCGGGGTCGCAGTGTTTCTGGCGGGGGCCGGGGCAATCACATAAAAACCCCAGGGAAGGCGACCATCATCATCCTAGGACGAGCCAAATGTGGCGAGGCGCGAGGAGGGCTCCAGTGCGTTCAGTATGAGATCCTGGAGTCCTCCGCATGAGAGCGCAGATGCGCCGTGGAGTTTTTAGTGGATAAAAATACCACATAACCCAGTCATCCCCCGATGATTGGGTACCTGGTACGCAGGTTTCCTCCAAGAAAAAAAAAAAAGTATAACGGGCGTAAAAATATTGCAAACTCGAGTCACCAAAAGCCCTGCTGTTTGTTTGCACTGTTCCACTTACGCGCCTCGTTAATAAATGTACTAATTCAATAGTATATCACATTAAAAAAAGTTTCATGGAATGGAATAATTTGTTAAAATAATGATATTTTTTTTTCATGTAGAAGTGTGTTAGATATAGCAGCTCGTTTCACAAAGTAACAAGTTACAATTCTACAAGTCTAAATTGTTAACTTTGAGATGCATGACAAATAACGTTAGACTGAACTTTGTATCCATGGTCAAGAAAAAAAATATCAACGGTCAATATTAAACTTGGCAGGAATTGTCAAATTTACTATTGACCGCCATCGCAGGCCGCGTAACTGTGATTTAAGTCTAAATTCTCTTTAAGACCGCCGGCCTGCGGTGGCGGTCAATATAAAACTCTGCAGGAATTGTCAAATTTACTATTGACCGCCATCGCAGGCCGCGTAACTGTGATTTAAGTCTAAATACTCTTTAAGACCGGGCGGCCTGCGGTGTCGGTCAATATTAAACTTGGCAGAAATTGTCAGATTTACTATTGACCGCCACCGCAGGCCACGTAACTGTGATTTAAATCTAAATCCTCTTTAAGACCGGGTGGCTTGCGGTGGCGGTCAATAAAAAACATGGCAAGAATTGTCAAATTTACTATTGACTGCCACCGCAGGCCGCGTAACTGTGATTTAAGTCTAAATACTCTTTAAGACTGGGCGGCCTGCGGTGGCGGTCAATATAATACTTGACAGGAATTGTCAAATTTACTATTGACCGCCACCGCAGGCCACGTAACTGTGATTTAAGTCTAAATACTCTTTAAGACCGGGCGGCCTGTGGTGGCGGTCAATATAAAACATAACAGGAGTTGTCAAATTTATTATTGACCGCAACCGCAGGCCGTGCCAGTCTGTGAGAGGGTTAACGACTGGACATTTGACCTATGTTACCGGTTCAGACTTGTAACATTATTTTCTAACTTCGTGACTCTGGCTGCATAAAAGAGGATGCGTATAATATAGTTCCATGATCAAAGGGCTTGAAAAAGGTTTAAAGAAACCGCCGTATTTTTTTTTGTATCCAGTGAAAACTGGTTTATTGCTGACCGGGTTGCATTTTAACAACGTCTGGTCTATCTGAGGCATGCATTTTGAATTCCAAATTGTACTTAACACTTTCACTGCTACTTAGCAGAAAAAGCACGAGATCGGCTACGAGCGTAGCGCGTAGCGATTCTTGGCAGAGGATGACGTGTCAACCCATTCACGGCCACGCTACGCTCGTAGCGCTACGCCGTAGTCCGTAGCAGCTTAAACTCCGTATGTAGCGAAAAGCGCTCGTAGCGCTCTGACGCATGTGTGTCGTCATGGGTTAATATATTTCGCGTGCTTACGGATGCACGCTTGGCCAAGGCTACAAATAAAAATATATAACTTGTTTCAAGAAATAAATTAGGAATACCGCCAATAACTTGAACAAAACAAATATTATCTTGAATTAACCCATTCGAGTAGTTGCCTTGAATGCCTCTACGAGCGACTTCCACTACACGCTACGGCGTAGCACACGTTGCATTGCTAAGCACATTCACTGTCAAGAATCGCTAAGCGCTACGCTTGTAAGGTCTGCTCAGAAGTTGCTTATCAGTTTTCCCTCATCTATCTCTAAATTTTATAGCAATTCATTTACTTTCCGCACTGTTCGGTTGTGGAATTCCTTGCCTATTGAAATAAAACGTGCTTAGTCTTTTCATTTTTAAAACTAGACTAAAGGAATACTATTTATCTCTTCCGTAGCTCTTCATTTGCACTTTGTGTGTGCTGTTTGTTTTCGACTGTAAATTATACTGTTTCTTTGATATTTTAGTTATTGTATGAGTATGTTGGTTTATATTTATATAAATATGTATTTATGTATGTTTAGGTCTTTCTTATAGTTAGGTTGTTTATATTCTGTTATCTTTTTCGCTTACTCAAATCATATTATTATTTTGCATCGTCTCCACCATAAAAGTATATAAATTTCTGCTATAAGTAGACAGAAATCTATACTCTAAGTATGGTGCCAAATTCATGTCTCACATTGACCCGTAGACCGAGCCGGGTGCTACGAGCGTAGCCGCGTAGCGTTTCGTAGCAGAGCTACGAGCTCTCATTAAGGTGCGTTCCCATTTTAATGACTACGAAAATACATTACAATGCATTGTTTTTGTAAAACTTTTCACGTTTAAATGGATGCAGAGTATAATGTTATAGTGGAAGTTGTTTTAAGGCATAGGCAGGGCACATTTGGAGCCCTACAGGAAAAGTTCCAACCTTTTAAGGCCTACTCACATATGAGTCGTGCGTGCGTCGTACGTAGCGTTTCGTGGCCTCGAATTGGTTAAAGAAGAACGCACCCACTAAAAGTCCGTAAGTGTTTGTTTAAAGTTATCAGAGGAAAACTGTTGAGTATATACAGCCGTATACGAAGGACCGCTACGAAACTGAAACCCTGACTTCAAACCACTATTATGTACTGAAAAACAGTAGAAATGTTCGTCAGTAAATTGTTTTATTTTTTCGCAAAGTTTTAGCATGGTATAATTGCCTAAAACTACTGTTTCAGTTTTCAATACGAAGTCGCTTACAGTGTGTTTATTTAAAAAAAAACTTCTAAAAGTCCTTATACAGGATGTTTGGCAGTTGGATGGACATGGGATAGATGTGGCCATGTGCAACGTGGTTGTGCAAAAAAACACTTGGGCCCAAAATAAAATTATGTAATAAAAATAAAATAAAATCCTTTTGACCTCAACCTCATTTTTTTAAGTTATTGAGATTAAAACTGGAAACAGAGTATTAAAAAAATTAATTTTATTAAAAAAAAAAATTGTGCATTCATGTGGGGCCCCATCTATCCCAATTATGTCCACCCATCTGCCAAACATCCTGTATAGCCTATAGCCACCCAATTAAAAGCAGCCTCCTCTACGATGGGATTTATACCAATCTAAATTGGAACCGTGTTGCATTTGTTTTGTTTCGCTCGATTTAAAAACAAAACAAACTCGACTCCATTTTCTATTTCACACTGCCAATTTCCCTTGCATTGTGGGCGACTTGAGGGTAATATACAACGTACGTGTATGTGTTAAATACAGGGTGACTGGTAATTCGACCTATTCCTTGAAAGGGGTTATACTAGAGCTAATTTGCAACAATTTATGTCCAGTCAACCAGGGGTCAAAACACGATTTTTTTTAATTTTTCGAGTTTTTAGTTTGTTTGAAAAAAAATCGCCTTGCAGCCTAAAAGTGCTGATTGTGACAAAAATGTGTTTTTTTACCATCCAAATGGAAGTACTTTTGTCACAATCACCAGCTTAAGGCTGCAAGGAGATTTTTTTTCTTTATATCATTTTAAAACATTGATCTATGATGCTTTATTCAAGAATCCAACAAATTTTCCATCCGGAAGTATTTATATAGATTAAAAAAAAGAATGAATTTTTTTTTTTAATTATTTATCTTGAATATTATAGAGCATATGTAAATGAACCAAAATAAAGATAAAACCATTTATTAATATTTTTTCTGACTTTTCAGAAGCTAGTTAAGTTGTCATTTTTTTGATGTCTGAATTTTTGTTGGATTTTGTCACTAAGTAACTATTTAATTGATAATATATCCATTACATAAAAAAAATCTGCTATTATAAATTATTTCCAAATTTGACATATTTTCCATACAAGCTGTTAGTTCATTGCCTGGACTATAGTCCTTTTGCCTAAAGTAGTGATAAGTCAGAAAGGTCCATCAAAACAATTTTTACATAAAATGCCGTTAAAATTTGTTTTTCTTTATCTGTCACTTCGTGATTGTTTTTTTTGAGAAAATGACTGTACGAGTATATTTTATTTAGTCACGAACAGGACTGTAAAGTTATGAATAAGGGTCATTTTTAATTTAAGGCGACGTGGTCTCGTGGTCTTCTATCCCTCTCACTGAGAATAAGCGTGAGCGAGATGGAAGTGCGTGCTCAGAAGCGCCGATATCATGTTTTTTAATTTTATTTTTTGTTCGTTTTAATATACACCGTGTTTTTATTGATTTCCGTTAACTTTAAGGGAAGAATCCTCAGGTTAAATGGAACTAATTTCTCTAAGAAACTAGTGTCTTAACTCTTACTATTTTTCAGACATTCAATAAATTAATTTAATGACCTAATCAGTGTGAAGGGTCCTTTATTTTATTAACGTTTTAATTTTCGTTAAACGAAAAAGGGAATTATTGGGATTTGAACCTGGGACCCCTCACTCCATAAGCAAACTATTTACCACTGAGCCATGTGTTGACAAGTGCTGTCGTAGGTGAAAATTAACATTGTGTTAATTGAGATTAAGTGTTAGAGCCCTCCCACACTGTAATATTGATTTAGTTTGTATGAAAAATGAAAACAATTTTTTTTTTTCGAATTTAACAAAAAGCAACATACCAAATAGCTTCTGTTAATGAACCGAACATCGTGTCGAAATTTAACGAAAATCAAAAAATACACGGTGTATAAATAAAAAAGTAATAGCTAAGTTCCCTCAAACATGATATTGCTGATTTTTAGAACCAATTTTAATATGTTTAGCTGTTGTGCATAACTTGGTACGATTTTTTTCTATCGAGCGAAAGTCAAAAACTCAGGATTCGAATAGCTGTTGTCCCTCGAGAAAGGCCTCATGATTGCTAATTATATTTAAGGCATCCATATTATAATCCAAGCAAGAGCTAGGACTTTTTAAAAATCCGTTTTCTGACCTCACGTCGCCTCGGGTGGGTACTGGGCTAAATGTGGCCGAATTTTTATAACACTGTAATTCGAATTCGAATCTTCTACCTAAGGCAGTAGAGTTGGTTTTTGAATGGACTACTTTGAAGCAATTCGGCCAACTAAATAATGTCAAATAAACATTACTAGAGGGAAAAATAGAAGGGAAAATAAAAAGGGGATGGCCGAGGATATCTTACGTGGAGCAAATAAAGGAGAAAATAAACGCTTCATCGTATAGAGAAATAAAAAGAAAGACAGAATGTTGAACAAGTTGGAAATTACTCCACCGACAAGAACCTAGCTCTTAAATAAGAAGAAGAGATATACATTACTAGGCTCTCGCCACTCCATAAAGAAGCTCTGCGCGCCATTCTCACTGTTTTCGCGAGCAAACCCATTTAGGCTCTATTCTTAACTTATTCTGTGTAATACCAATCATTTTTGCAAGTAAACCACGTTGTGTAATAATAACTTAGAACAATGGTGTTGTTAAAAATGTACGTTTTCAATAGAAGTAATTGATATAGTATGAGAGTTGTTCAGCTATGGTAATTAAATGGTTGCATTCTGATATTATACAAGTGTAGTTGCATAAACCCATTTTTTTCTACAACATTAATAAATACGGCAATCCAGCAAAAAAATACTAAAATGTATTGGTAGGGTCATTGTCAGATTTAGGTTCGCGTCTTTTCGGTGGACATTGCCAAAGTTAAGGGCTATAAAGCCTAATTTTTGGTTGAACTCTGAATCCGCATAAACGGCGTTGCCCCTTCTATAATTCTATGTGATAAAAACATATTATATGTGAGCGTAAAGCCCTTAACTATTGACCACCGGAAAGATGATTTTTGTTTTTGTGACTGACAATGACCCGGTACCTAATTTGATGGCACCTTATATACGTAAAATAACAATACATACAATATATGATATAATTTCACTGTTTCACATTTGTGACGTATTTGGAGCAAACTTTGTCGATAATTTGAGATTCGAATCTCGAACTTCGTATATCTCCGTTTCTGTCGCTCGAGTACCATACACAATAAGTGCGATAGAGACGGAGATATACGTAGTTCGAGATTCGAAGTTCGTGGTAGCGCCGCTGCTTTGTACAAAATTAAATTTTGTCGAGTTTGTCGACTTTTGAATTACACAGCGCAATTAAAACATACACAGTAAGTGACAGAGTAACGAAAACTGACACCAAAGCCGGTATTACAATTTTGTGAATAAATGTATCTTTTTTTCTTCTTCTATCTGTCACAATGCAAACGGGCTATATCAAGTCTAAACTGTAACATTAAGGTGCCTCATCTGAGTCGCCACTACAAACTACAATATTTACCTGAAATTTGATCGATTGGTGAGTAGAGTGGCGGCTCCTCCCCCCCTGCCTGCTGGTGTTCAAGCAGACGATGGCACGACTGTCTCATGAGCGCTCCCCACACTGTGGACGGACAAACACGTCAGTGGACGGAAGAATACGGCAGTATGGCGGAAAAACACGGTGACATGACGGAGCAACACATTATTATGACTGCCTCATGATCTGTCTGGACGGAAAACACGTCAGTGGACGGAAAAATACGGCAGTATGGCGGAAAACATGGTAAGACCCGGTTTCCACTATGTTGTCTGTCGGGACGATTTTTAATCGTGTGTCGTAGTGGCAGAACATTTTATATGAAGCTGTTAACACTTGTCGGACACCAATTTGTATGAGGCGCCGACACCCGATTAAAATCGTCCCGACAGACAACATAGTGGGAACGAGCTCTAACATGACGGAGCAACACGTTATTATGACTGCTTCATAATCTGTCTGGACGGAGAAACACGTCAGTGGACGGAAAAATACGGCAGTATGGCGTAAAAGTTCGTAAAACGACGTCAAAACACGTTATTTAAAATACTGTCTTACACGGGTCTAGCGTGATATTTATTTACCTTTATTTCTGACGTTTCGACATGGGTTGCACCGGTCATGGTCGCAGATAACTGTCGTCCCAGCAAGTTGTCAACAGAGATATGGGTTTACAATATTTCACTACCCTCCAAAAGTCGATAAAAACATGGAGACATGAAACTTGAAAAAAGTCCACTATCTGTTCATTTTAATATTAATTGTCTAGGGCGCAATGACCGGTGCAACCCGTGTCGAAACGTCATATCATAAATAAAGGTAAATAAATATCGCGTTAGAAACGTGTAACACAGTATCTATCTATACATATAATAAAGCTGAAGAGGATCGAAAGTCTGTACATGGAAGATATTCGAAAAAAAATTGGCTGGGGATACTTAGAATCGATAACAGAACACGTTCCAACAGTTTGTAGAATTTTTGTCTGTTTGTCTGTTTATCTGTTTATCTGTTTATCTGTTTATCTGTTTGTCTGTTTATTTGACCGCGCATCACGTGAAAACGGCTGAACCGATTAAAATGAAATTTGGTATAGAGATAGTTTGAGTCTTGGGGAAGGACTTAGGGTAGTTTTTATCCTGGAAATCAACCCCTAAGGGGATGAAAACTCCCCATTTCAATAATATTTGTATGGAGCTACTTAAACCGCTGCACCGATTTGGATGAAATTTGGTATATGATTAGTTTGAGTCCCGGAGAAGGTTAAAGGATAGGTTTCATCCCGAAAATCTTCCCTTTAGGGGGTAAAATGGGGGGGGGGGTGAAAAATTGGATGTGACCCATTTTGATGAAATTTGGTTTAGAGGTAGTTTAAGTTCTGGGGAAGGACATTGGATAGTTTTTATTCCGGAAATCTTTCCCTGAGGGGGTGAAATGGGGGGTGAAATTTTGGATGGACTCCGTTTAGATCAAATTTGGTATAGATATAGTTTGAGTCCCGGAGAGTGACAATGGATAGTTTGAATCCCGAAAATCATCCCCCAAGGGTATGAAATAGGGATGTAAATGTGGATAAATCCCATTTAGTTAAAATTTGGTATAGAGATAAAAGGAGTCCCAGGGAAGGACAATGCATAGTTTTTATCCTAAATCATCTCCTGAGGGGGTGAAATGAGGGGTGAAAATTTGGATGTAGCCCATTTAGATGAAATTCGGTATAGAGATAGTTTGAGTCCTGGAGAATGATAACGGATAGTTTTTATCCCGAAAATCATCCTCTAAGGAGGTGAAATAGGGGGTGAAAATTTGGATTGAACCCATTTACGGTATAGCGGTAATGGGGAGTCCTGGGGAATATGAACATTACATAAGTGACATTCCAAGGGTAAAGGTACCTTATGGCGGCCTTAGTTTTGAAGATGTTTTCTAAAACGGGGTAAAAAAGACGTTTTGTTATGGCTATTTTGAAAACTATTAGATGTAACATTTTGTTGAAGTATTTTTATTTTTAATATAAAATGTTTAAATTACAAGTCAGTTAATTTAATCCTACGGTTTAGTAGAAAAAGTCCTTACGGCCGTGTGATATGAAAATATGCAAAATAATACTGAAAAAAGCCTACATGCATCTATACCCTTTCCTTCATACAATCCATACTAATATTACAAATGCGAAAGTAACTCTGTCTGTCTGTTACCTTTTCATGCTTAAACCGCTGAACCGATTGAGATGAAATTTGGTATAGAAATACTTTGAATTCCGGGGCCTTCCCAAAGAGTCCTTACTAAACATAGTTTTTATCTGGAAATTCATCACCTAAGGGGGTGAAAAGGGGGGAGAAAGTTACGATATAAACGAGTTCCGCGCGGACGAAGTCGCGGGCAAAAGCTAGTTTTAAATATGTGTACAAAGCGCGAGAGTTTAAAAGTATTTTAAAACACGTTATGTTGACTGCCACATTACCACTCCCCGGAAAAACAAGGCAATAGGGTAAAATTACGTTAATAAATATAACGGCAAAATAAACGTACTAAATACTAGTATTATTTAGTGAAGTGATAACTATAATCCGGTCCGAACGCCCGTTTCCGTACAAATAAACAATGGCACTTAACAGTTTCACTGCCAGAAACCCGCGCAGCGCGCGCCCCCGCCGTAGCCGCTTTCCGCAACTTAACACATTCAGTGCCGCGAATCGCTACGCGCTACGCTCGTACGGGGACACAACTGTCGTGTGCCTACCCCGTAAGCGCTTTCCGCTACATACGAGTGAAACCACGAGATCGGCTACGAGCGTAGCGCGTAGCGATTCGCGGCACTGAATGACGTGTTAAGGGGAAAACCACGGGATTGGCTACGAGAGCGTAGCGATTCTCGGCAGTGAATACCTAAGCTGCTACGGTGTACGGCGTAGCACTACGAGCGTAGCGCATCGTAGCGTGCGTCGTAGTGGATGAGTTAACTACGAAAGATCAGAATAGCCTGGCATATCTCCGAATCACGCAACCACATTCATCTGAATCGCACGCGACATGCCATTGTCGACCGTACTGCATTGAGATAAGGACTATATCATAATTATCTTGTGGGAGATGGACGGATTGCGTGACAAGGAAAATCAATGTTAACTTCTCTAGCGTAGCGCATAGAGTAGATAATAGTAGTTTATGTGACTGTACATAACGAAGGGAATTAAATAAATAAAATAAAAATTATTTATTTCAGACTCGTAGAATCCATAGGTTTGTAAGTACATAATAGTACATTACTTACCTAGGGCGGTTAAACAAAGAATGTCTCAGGTCGCAGGTATTTGACGCCCGAGCCGAAGGCAAGGGCGATAAATATGCGCTCTGAGGCTTTCTTTATTACCGCCCGTGGTGAGTACAAAATTTTACGTCTCTATCTGGCCAGGTATGACGTAAAATTATTTAAATGCTAAGTGTTAGTAGGCAAAAAAGAAAAGTATAATTTATTACGCTGACAGGCACTGTATCGGTTAGGGCAAAAAAAAAAATTTACCCTCCCCGTCACAATGCCAACCCAGTGCCCTGACATAGGGCAATCCCAACGCCCTTCCAATATCCTCAGAATGCTGTTCTCACTTCCTCGCACTCGTCTCAGCAGCGAGGCGACCCTCTTGCGTATGATGGCATGGAAGCCATCAGTGTGCGCTTCGGCAAACATGCCTGACGCACTGCAGTGACGAGGCAGCTTGAACAGCATCCTGAAGATATTGTTGAATTGCACACGTAACGCATTGTAGGCTCGCTTTGTATGCCTCATCCATAGACTGCACGTGTAAAAAGACGTACAATAGGCTTTAAAGAGTCAGCTTGACTTCCCTTGTACACCGTGCAAATCTACGGATGAGCATGTTGCCCCTGATTGCTAAGGCTCTTCTCTCCCTTTCGATATCCAGGATATTAAACACGAGTGTGGGTTTATGAAACGAGCGTCTGCGAGTTTCATAATAACATCACAGGAGTGTTTTAATGCCTAATTATGTACAGTTACATACACTACTTTATCTACCCACATCTTATAAATCCTCAATGATGTGTTCGAGAACTATTAGAATAACCGCACTGGCGCCATGGCCGACTAGATTTTTAATCATGACCAACTAGAGTCGGAAACGATAACGCAGCTAAAGCGACGATGGCAGCGGTCAGTCTTTGGATGGCTGACCGCCTGTTTGAGTGGTTCCTATAAATGAGCGATTACGTGCTTTGGAAGGCACGCTAAGCAGTTGATCCCGGCTGCTGTATATGACAGTAGTCGTTAAGCTGAGTTAGAGGCCTTCGGGCGGCTTAAGAACCTCTAACAGTCGAGTTGCCCACTCACTTGACAAAGGGGGGACAACTGTCACTCGCGTCCGCAGGAGCTACCTACCACAACCCTGCACGTGTGTCCTGGGTGCTACTAAAAAGTGACAAACTCAAAGGCCAAATAATGTATGCCATACGATTAAATAAATGACCAACTAGATTTCCATAATAACATCGATTTCGATGTTATTATGATTTTTCATACATTATAATAACACTGGCACAGATAAAACGCTGATGTTGCGTTACTGGTTGCAATAATGGTGGTCATTATACAGGGTGGGCAGGAGTATACCGACAGATTTTAACCATGGATTCCCGAGGTCATTAGGAGCATAAAATGTTAGATTAACCCCAGTCAAATCCGGCGTAGTTTTGAAGATATTATCAATTTTCATGTAAACTATTTATTGTGATTACTAAAGTGCTTTAAGCTCTTTTTATTGCGACGTTGCCACCGATGTTGCCAAGTTTCGCGTCGCTATTAACAGACATCAAAGTGACAGCTACCACTCACTAAATTCATCCTTTTATGGAAAAATAATCTTTACCATTTTATTAAAAGGGATAATTTTCATAGAGAAGCGAGTGTTTGCCAGTTTTTATTTACAAAAACCGACATAACTAGATTTTTTGTTTTTTTTACTTGCTGAATTTGACTTGAATTCATTTTACATTTTTTACTCCTAATAACCTCAGGAATCCATGGTTAAAATCTGTCGGTATACTCCTACCCACCCTGTATAAGGTTTCCGAACACATTCTAGAGGATTCATGATATGGGTGTAGATAAAAGTATTACGAGTCACCAGCACGGTCCACCCAAGTCGACTCGCCATATAAACGTAGTTTGGTCCTCATTTCAAAACGGCAAACTGGAATATAATTACACTTTTTATACACCATGGGATCAGCTATATGTAGGTTGGAAACTACGATCTGTGGCTATAAATTTAATAGAAAAAACCGGCCAAGTGCGAGTCGGACTCGCGCACAAAGGGTTCCGTACCATTATCAATAAAAATATTTATTTTATTCTGTTTTTAGTATATGTTGTTATAGCGGCAACAGAAATACATCATCTGTGAAAATTTCAACTGGAACTATCACGGTATCTGTGAGATACAGCCTGGTGACAGACAGACGGACGGACGGACGGACAGCGGAGTCTTAGTAATAGGGTCCCGTTTTACTCTTTGAGTACGGAACCCTAAAAACCCCCGACATTTTCATTTTAAAGTTCAATAACTCAAAAATGGCTGAGCTGATTTTGTTGAAACGTATCTAACAACCATCTCGATTACGTCAGCTTTCGGACAAAAAAAACCGCATTAAAATCGGTCCATTCGTTTAGGAGCTACGATCCCACAGACAGACACACAGACACGTCAAACTTATAACACCCCTCTTTTTGCGTCGGGGGTTAAAAATGAATATTAACAGATTTAGGGGTAGGTGTATGCACTTGACAAATGCATATTAAATAGGTAGGTACTGTGTTATATACGTACTGAGAAATCTGACTTTGTACTAACGAGAGAAAAAATCAAACTAACAACAAGAATATATTTAATAGATATTATTAAATATATAGAAACTCGAGTATATGTTCTATTTATTTAAGTAAATCTATTAGAATTAGATTTCTAGACTCACCTTTATTATATTTATTGTCATTTCACTATGGCCGTCGGCTGTCTAATTTGGACAACATTTTGCCTGAAACAAAAGATATAAAGGTAAGTTCATTACTGATATAATGTAAATAAATAAATAAATATTTTTGGACAATCTTACACAAATCGACCTAGTCCCAAACTAAGCAAAGCTTGTACTATGGGTACTAGACGACGATATACTCGTACATACTTATATAGAGAAATAAATACTTAATTAAATACATAGAAAACATCCATGACTCAGGAACAAATATTCGTGCTCATCACACAAATAAATGCCCTTACCGGGATTCGAACCCAGAACCTCTTGCTTCGTAGGCAGGTTCACTACCAACTAGGCTAAAGCGGTCGTGTAAATATATTTATTCAATTTTACACGGTGATTTTAAATCGGCGAACAGGAAACCATTTATAAACAGCTGAAAACTTATTGGTACAGTGAAAGAATTTAATTCCCTACCCATTTCGTTAAAATGTCGTTAGATATTCGCAATGCATTAAGGTCGACAATTCTATTTCATAATAGTATTGAAATGTCAATACGTATTATTTGTCACTTCACATTACAATCAGTGTCAGTGTCAATACTGTCAATCGAGATAACTGTAAAATAATTTTCACGTTAATAAGTATTCATTTGAAAAATAAAATTTATGCCGCTAACCGTGAACTATTAAGAGCTCAAATAGTGGAGTTACACCAGGAAGGAATAGGGATTCATGAGATAACACGTTCAAAAGTTCAGCGGCGCTACCACGAACTTCGAATCTCGAACTTCGTATATCTCCGTCTCTGTCGCTCGAGTACCATAAACCATAAGTGCGATAGAGACGGAGATATACGAAGTTCGACATTCGAAGTTCGTGGTTATAGCTCAGCGTAGTTAATCATGTCAACGTAGTTAATCTGTTGCCTAGTTACTTACATTAAACAATGCATGCGATATGTCAAAGTAACGTCGCGCTCTAGCTAGCTCTTATAGTGACAGTTTGCTATACGATATTGAAATCTGGGTGGGTGGGTGGAATCTGGGTGGGCTGGAAATTAAATTCCTTGACTGTACCTAGTTATATGTAGAGCTATAATACTCGTACTAATTAACTTACAGGAATACAATCAATTATATCCATCTTTCCTTCTAAATAAGAACAGGTTCAGTCGACGTCAAACTATACATTTATCGCCTTATTACATTGGAATAAGGCACAAAAGTGTAAACATGTCCATAACCCTGAAGCCCTCATTTCCAAGGAATGCTTAAGCACAGAATAAGTAATAAGTAATACTACGTACAGAAGGTTCTCTGTTAACAAATTCCCTGTTTAGGTACGCCAAACGTGCCTAAATGTGGCCATCCCTTTCTATCGCATGCAACGCGCTGCGACCCGTGCGATCGTCCCGTACCAACGCGCGGCAACTACATACTAATGGGCCTCCAATTTGGCGGCCGGCCGGCATGTACAGTCGCCATCACATACATCGGAGCAAACAAGCACGTCACAAACATCGGAACACACCTCTATTTTCATGGCATTAGGGCGCATGTGCCGATATTTTTGAACACCTATAGTGTACCTATGTATGTGATGGCGACTGTACTTGTAGCGGCGCGACGGAATCACAGAGTGAACCGCCCCTGACTTTGGGCAGGTTGCACCAACTTACGATTACCGATCAATCAACGTTAAATATGGCGGCGGCAGCTGTCATCCCATACAAACTTGTCAAACTTTCCATATAATCGGATTGTAACGAACACCGGTTTGGTGAAACCCACCGATAATCACTGAAAGGTCCCGTTAATATGTCCGCGCAAAACACTAGTTTCTACTACAGGCAATTTTTAAACTAAATATCATGTCTTTAATCGTTATTGATCAAGCTAACCCCTTCATTTAATTTTTAAGAGGCTCCGCAAATAATCCGTATAATTACACAGTAGATAATCGATCCGGTGCATAAAGAATTGGTACGGTATTGGTATTGATTTTGTTGGGGTTCTATTTTTATTATTCTTGTTATTGTTAAAACAGTCGTACGGTACGAGTGTTTTAACATTGAACATGTTTATTCGCTCGCTCTGGTGGGGGGGCTACTTTTTCAGAAATGGTGGAATTCGCTGTTTATATAGGTAAGTTTCAGGTGTACAAACATATGTAAAGTGTGAAAATGTCCGTATTGACGAGGACTAGAAGATGCAACATTTTTTTTTTTAAGTAATAGACCTGTTTTTGTCATTTGATGAAAACAGAAAAAAATCTCGATATTTCACATAAATGCTTATTTTTTTTTGTTTTAATTCAAAAACACCTCGAGTTATGATTCTATTCTACATTTTAAAATAACTGGGATTAAAATATTTTTTTTTTTAATTGGGATCTGTTAGGTTAGGTGACTTGAAGTCCCCCCCCCCCCCCCCGAGGGTGCTCGCCTTGTCGGGGCGGGGGGGCTTAGTAACCGTGGACTGGTCACCCACGGCGAAGCTAAGAGGCACCCAGGGCCGGCCTGTTTGGGCTGCCGGTGGGAGGGCGCTCCTAGCGGGCTTGCCTAAGCCCGCTTAGGATGCGTTAGGGAGGGACCGCAGAAGAAGTTCTCACGCGCTATCTTCTGCGGCCGAGGTGGGATCGCAGGGGGAGAGGCGTGTTGGTATAACGGTGCGCCACTCTCCCTACCCCCTGCGAACTTGGCGGGGCCGTTCCGCTGAAGCGGTATTGGTGGGACCACAGAGGAAGAGGAATGCCGGTTTACGGTGCGCCGCTTTCCCTATCCTCTGCGGCCGAGTCGTGGTCGGTGGCGGAACCACAGACCTGATCCGCCACCGGGTGCTGGATTTTCCGCACCCATGATCTCCTCGTAGCGGACTCAGGGGGGTCCGCTACTGAACAGGTGGAGATCGAGGAGGCAGGCGCGCCAAAACATCTGGCGTGCCTCACGTGGAGGGCCCCCGGGCATCCGCGAAGGAGCCGCTTGTGGGCGGCTGCCACCGGCGGGGTCGCGGATGTGTGCGCAAGAGTTCCCGTGACCTCGCCATAAGGCGGCGAGGTGGCAAGTGGGGGGGGGGTTTAGTGGGTACACCGTGGGTCTCATTAGCCCATACGGGAGTCCCACATAACCACTCGGGTCACCCCCTGCACCCGGGTGGTATGCGTAACGCATTTTCCCCCCCTAAACAAAAAAAAAAAAAAAAGGTGACTTGAAGTCGGAGGAGTGTCACGATTGCGGCGCGGCGGTCGACACGGCGCAGCACACGCTGGAGGAGTGTCCAGTGTGGGGGCCAGAGCGCAGAGACCTGATGGCCATAGTGGGGCCGGACCTGTCGCTCCCAGCCGTGATCAAGTCCATGGTTGACAGTGACAGGTCTTGGCAAGCAGTTAAGGCCTTCTGCGAAACTATAGTTCAGCAGAAGGAAATGGCGGAACGGGCCAGGGAGGAAAACCCATTGGCCGACCCACGGCGCCGCAGGCGTGCTAGACGAAGGCGAGCAGCACAGGATCGCCGCCTGCCTCCGTAGAGTGACCGGGAGGTGACAGGCATGGGGACGCCTGCCATCCCTCGTGCACCAGGTCACTGAGTGGGTGCCTGCAGTGGCATAAAACGAACGAGGTCAACAAGGACCTCCGGAGGCGGTGTTCCGAAAATCGGAGCGGTGCTGGTGGTGCTGAAGAAGTAAAGCGCAAGCGTTCCTTCAGCGCACCGCTAAGGCACAAAGACGGCAGACGGAGAGGTTTTTAGTGGGTAGACTCGGGGCCTCATTAGCCCACAACTAGGAGTCCCACATATCCACCCGGGTCCGTCCTCACACCCGGGAGGAATGCGTAAAGCATTTTCCTCGCAAAAAAAAAAAGAAAAAAAAAAGTGACTTGAAGTGAGTTCGCGCCCTGTTCGCTAATACTAAATCTAGATGATTAAGATAAGGCACAGATGAATTTATACAGATTTTATTTTATTGTACAATTGAAAGGTTATTTAGGGGCTCCGAACGTGAGCCAAAGTTAGCTCAACCGCTTATTAAAATAAGGCACAGATGAATTAATGTTGATTTTTGCATATGGAAAATTAATAAAAGGTAAAATTAGATGTCGGTTGATTTTAACCGCGCGCTAATACGGTAGACACCGTGGTTTAAAATTATTAATTCGGTATCGAGTCTCCTGAAAATGTAACATGGAAGCCTGTAATATTGAATTTAATAAAATTATAAAAAAGTAACCAAAGGGTGTTTTATTTGGTTTAATTCATATTCAATGTACCTTGAAGGTCGTGTAAAGCACGAGATCTGTGGTTTTTTTGTACTTAAGTATGAACAAAATGTGAACATTATTCCGTTTAAGAATAGAAAAATCGTGCGTTATTTGTAATGAAATTTCAAGGATATTATTTATTTTTGTATACCTACAGTAATACAACGTGTCTAACTACCTTAAATTAAAGATTTTTCTTTGAAGAAGAATTAGTAGTGTTACTTATGTTTGAAAAGTAATTATCGAAATAAGTTAGCAGAATATTACATTAGATAAACGAATAAAGTAAGAAGAAGAAGAAGTATTAGTAGCAAATTAAATTAAAGTAAAGCTTTATCCTAAATATGAAATAATGACACCAACTAGTAAGTTTTTCTATTAAAAAAAAAAAAAAAATAAGAAGCTGATTCCATACTTGCTGAACATTTTCTGAGACTATGCCAACTACGAGTATAGGCATTTATATTATTCCGATTATCCGATCAAAATCAAAAATATATTCTGAAAATAGGCCACAAGGGCACTTATACATGTCTATCAATAATTTACAATTTAAAAAAGATGTATACTTACTACAACAATTATTTGTAAGTTGCAGGTGGTTGCAGTTTAACAGAACTAAATGTCACTAAAACAAAACAATATTACAAAAACATATTACCATTTTACTAGTATATCCCAGAAATGTACGAGTGTAAGTAAAGGAAACAACGGATCGGCCATAATTAATGTTTATTATCTCTCTTGCTCCCGCTTCAACCTATCTCCTATCCCTTTCATTCCTCTATCCCTTTCTTTCTCAGGTCACACTCTCATGCTGTCTCTTTCATACCAATTACGTTTCGTTTTACAACTATTTAATGTTTGCACCTTACACGAGTATAAGGTCTCTATGAGCGTCCAGATACAATTAATAATTATTATTCTAATTATCTTAGAGATGTGTATTCAGCCTGTGATCCAGATCCCAGGTTATTACTATCTTGTGTCAGAGATCAAGATTCTGTTCGGGTCATAGAGCCAACGTAGCATTGTCGTAATCGTATTATATTATGTGTCATCAACGGAGCCGAATGAACCTATTTCTATATTTTTCTCTCCATATATCAACGCGTAATGCACATGCACAGTATTAACAATCCAAGTGTCAAGGAAAACGAAAGTGGCACTAACTTCTGCCGCCAACTTCAGATGCCAAAACCCTAATTCAATTACCAGTTCAAATAGTTTCGGTTAGCGTTGAAGCTAACTGGTTGGATATGTTACTAACTCGATTGAGACTAACTAACTCGGTGGAACATGGTGAATTTTGGAATTTAGATACATTCTGTGTGTGCAAATGTTTGATCTAAATTGCTAGACGTATTGGATTTAAATAAAATTGTATAAGCCTTTAATTAACCAGACCTTTGCCAGAGTAAGTGAAATGACAACATACATAACTTACATATAATCACGCCCGTTTTTCGGAGGGGTAGGTAGAGATAGATCACGGAAAACATGAATCATTTAGGAAAAATTTACTACAAAGTAACGAATTAAACCATTTCAATTTTGAGGTAGAGATGATCGTCCGCTGTGCCCTAAAGCTCGACCCTTATTGCTACCTAGAATTTTTTTCTTGACGTTTCCATCAGGCTGCCATTTTGAAATATTAGTATGGGCACTAACACACTATTGCACGCGGCCTGCGATAGCGGTCTATAGTAAATTTAACAGGTATTGTCAAGTTCACTATTGACCGCCAACGCTAGCGGTCGTTAGCCTTCTTCGTTAAAATCTGTATGTATGGAAAGTTAGACAAGTTTGTATGTAATGACAGCTGCCGGCGCCATATTTAACGTTGATCGGTCTGTAATCGTAGGTTGGTGCAACCCGCTCTTAAGCAAAGTGATGCTGACTCGGACCAATTACGTGCGCAATGGCTTGTGAGAACGGATGCGCTGCCCGTACTAATGTTTTGATATGAATCAAATTAATTTGGTCAGATAAACCCCAGATAGGAGTTGCACGGATGGCATAGTGGTTAATGTAAAGCACTGATCTCTCGTTACATTATTAGGGTAGTAGATAGGTGCAGAGACGAAAGGAAGGGATATGATTTTAGCAGTCTATGTTGCATATTTGCTTGTGATCTACCATAGCGTTAAGCCTTTCAGTGCAAGCGGCGCGGAGGCGGTACCGGTTGTAATGTTCGAACTAATGCGAAAGGGCCCGCACAGAATACCGCGGCGGGAGGCGACGGCAGCGCGGTATTCTGTGCGGACCTTTTCATATTAGCTCGAACATTAAAACTGGAACCGCATCCGCGCCGCACCGCGCCGCGCCGCGCTGCGCCGCTACTGCTTTCATTGTGTTTCCAGCGTTAAATGGTGAGAATTTAAGAATGAGGTATCAATCGTTTCGAAATGATGCTCCGCGTAACATAGGCAACCTTTTCGTTCCTAGGCGCTTTCCTCTACTTAGACTAGCTCTACGAATTTGTTGGCAGTGAATGTGTTATTCTCAAGATAAAAATATATATAATACTCGCTACTGCCCCCGACTCCATCCGCGTGGGACTCGTGTATACCGTAGCTCGATACAAACTTTCACCCCCATTTCACCGCCTTAAGGGATGATTTCCGGGGTAAAAACTATCCTATTTCCTTCACCGGGATTCAACTTATCTCCATACTGAATTTCATCTCAATCGGTTCAGCGGTTTAAGCGTGAAGAGGTACCAGACAGACAGACACACTTTCGCAGTTATAATATTAGTATGGATGTATGGATATCTGTAAAGTAGGCTGTGATCAATATGATGCTAATGAGGCACCATAGCGGAAACTCGAACTGATTGATGATATTATGTATTTAAGGTAATGTACATGGAATAAATTAACGATATTGTGTACAGGGAGTCCTGTGGCTGTCATGATATGCGATAGAGATGTGCGAAGATGTTATGTCGTAGGGAACACATAAAATATCCGAAGAATTTCGAACGCCATTTTCCGCTTAACTTAAATTTGGATGCAAATAATTTAATGGAATATAATTAGCAATAGTTTAGGTTAGTATTATGTACTGAAAATCAAAAATTACTACAGCGGCACATGGTTTTCGGAATTATGAAATTCGGAAAAAAATATGCTTTCGGTCAAATTACCCGTCGGAATAGGGGTAAAAATAACAAATATTGTTGAATTTTCTCGAAAAACGATTCAGTCACCTTCGTTTTCTCTCTCTAACAAACAATATTAAAACGGTTGTATAGCTTCGTATTTTTTTGAGATATCTGAATGGGATTTACGTCACTAGGCATATTTTTTTGTTTTCTTTCTTTTGGAGTAATAATACATTTTGAATATACACCCCTATTATGTACCAAGTTGAACTCCAAATATGAGCGAGACGACATCCCGCTGTGCCCCTATTTTTAGACATGGTGGGATCAGCATATTAAGGTTAAGACGATTGCAAACAGTGACTCGTCGGTTCTTGACGCCGAGTCAATATTTGAGGATATGATTGGAAATATAATCCAGCTTGAGGGCCCTACTCTAGTTTGTGTATGAATAGCGTATATGCATCTTAATTTTAAATTACGAAAATCAAAAGAATAATCCAAAGGAATATCAACTGTAGCATTAAAACTTTCTTATGTTTTTAGGTTTCCGTACTCAAAGAGTAAAACGGGACCCTATTACTAAGACTCCGCTGTCTGTCAGTATGTCTGTCTGTCCGCCTGTCACCAGGCTGTATCTCAACAACCGTGATAGTTAGACAGTTGAAATTTTCACAGATGATGTATTTCTGTTGCCGATATAACACAAAATACTAAAAAACAGAATTTTTTTTTTTTTTTTTATATATTTTTTCTTTATTTTTTTTCTTATACAATCTTACACAAATCGGCTTAGTCCCAAACTAAGCAAAGCTTGTACTGTGGGTACTAGACGACGATAAACATATTTATATAGATAAATAAATACTTAAATACATAGAAAACATCCATGACTCAGGAACAAATATTTGTGCTCATCACACTATAAATAATTGCCCTTACCAGGATTCGAACCCGGGACCTCACTACCAACTAAGCTACAGGAGGCTCCCATACAACAAACGTGATTTTTTTGACGTTTTTATATATAATGGTACGGAACCCTTCGTGCACGAGCCCGACTCGCAATTGGCCGCTTTTTTCTGATGTTATAGGCATTTGAAATCTGCACGCACCCAGCGAAAACGCTCTATATTAAACGGGCATATACTATGACGTCACAATACACATTCTCGGCGAGTTTACTAAGGACGTTTACTAGTCCATTAGTTGGTAATTATCTCGTTAAAATTTGCTTTTAAGTCTATACCTACTTGTCATACAAAATATCCTTTCTAATTCAATATTCTGTCTGTTATGTAATTATATGAAAAAAATTGAGATTTGAATTAATTTATGTTTTCCGTGATTTTAACGTGAGATAAAACTAATACAATGGTTTTTTTTTATGTCTTATGTTGATATTTCTACGTAAATCCACATCGAATGATGAGTAATTGATTGGCTGGGCAAAAAAATCGAAGCAAATTCACTGTTGTTTCGCTTCGCTAGAATTTTAACGAGAATGCTCGCTACTAATGCTCGCTAAAACGTTCCTATTTATTTGATTTACTGTCAGTTGTCAGCACAAATGGAAAATTGAAAACTCGAGATTATTGGTCCAGTCTGAATAATGTCGATTTGAAAATCCTCGACATGGAAAATTGTCCAGCCTGACTCATGCTAAAATGTAATTACATCCTAAAAGTAAAATTGACATAATTGATATAAGGTCGAAAGAAATCCGTCCATATGGAATTACGCACACTCCAAAAATATGACCAATCAGAAATACGTAATATATGAATTTTGTACAAAATACTCGATTTTCATATAAAACTAGCTGACCCCGCGAACTACGTTCCGCCGTACAAAATTCATGAAAAAAAAAACCTAATTTTTTCCATTTTTTTATAGTTATTCTGCTATTCAGGGCGAAGACAAATCCAACAAATCAACAATCATCAAAATCGTTCCAGCCGTTCTCGAGTTATAAGCGAAGGAACTAACACAACTTTCTTTCATTAATATAGATTATAATATTCATTTAAATTAGATAACATTCACTTTGCACGTGTTTAAATATGGACCTATTTCATAATGGACCAAATTCCATTTGGGCTAGATTCATTTTGAACAAGAAAAAAATTCGTCAGAAAAAGGTATAAGCACAATTATATTTTTACCAAATTCACTTTAATGGTACTTATTACTTTTGGTACAATTTCATAATGGTCATTTCTTGTTGACGATTTTCCATTTGTGCCGAGTGACAGTAGATCGTTTATTTTAATAAGCGTTTATCTGTAATGTAACATTCGCTAGATTGCTCATTAGAAAGAAAGAAAGAAAATATTTATTCGTGACAAGTTGACAACAAATCACAGCAAATTATAAACACAGGTACATATTTGTCACGAAATTGTCACAACTCAGCGTACCTAATGCTGGCAAGGCCAGCGCTAGTCTTCCGTTGTCCATTACTAGTGCATGCTCAAGTGTATCAACACCTTTATATTTCCAGAACAATCGCCCGGTTACCCATAACGTTTACACCTTGTATATGTAAATGTGAAACTAAACTGACACGTGTCACTGTCAAACCTGTCGATTTTAGAATTGGATCTATATCCCCGATATTAAAGGCTCACAGCCGATGATACAGGGATCGAGGGTGAAATTGAATATGACATATTACATTTGTGAAATACAGGTGCAATAAAAATATTAGGTACTTGTCAAGTATATCGAGTATCTAAACTAGTGGCTATGTGGGCTGTTGAACTCGCATACCAGTCATATTTCCAAAAAAAACGTTATTTTTATTTCGAAAAATTGGATCGTCGTAAAACTTCTATACAGAGGGCCTACCGCGAAAGGCATTCGAAGTTTTCTCTCTCTGTCGTACTTGCAAGTTCGTACTTAAGTGCGACAGAGAGGGAAAACTTCGAATGCCGTTCGCGGTAGGCCCTCAGCGTGGAACGGAACAACGGACCTTCCCACAAGAGGCGGATTATTAAGCACTAGCTGTTGCCCGCGACTTCGTCCGCGTAGAACTTTTTATCGTCTTAGAAAATGATTTCTCTCAATACAAAATTTTAACCCTCTTTTAGGGGATAATTAAAAAAAAAGTTGATGTTCATTTTCTAGTTTGTGAACAAACAGTCTAAAACCAAAGTTAAAAATCTCATACTTTAAAAATGCCTTGAAATACTCAAACTTTGAACCAATTTTAACACTCTTAGGGGATGAATTTGGAAAAACTCTGAAATCAGTTTTGTAGTCTTTTAACGTACAGAATAAGACCGAAGTTAAAAATCTCTTACTCACACTTTAAAATTTTATTGCTCGCCATTTAAAATTTGAACCCCCTTTTAAACCCCCTTAGAGGTTGAATTTTTCTAATCGCTGAAAGAACTTTTTTCGTAAACTTTTAAGTCTCTAGCTCAAAAAAAGTGTTGCCCATACAAAGCTTTCTTAACCCCCTTAGGGGTGGAATTTTCTAAAACTCTGAAAGTACTTTATTATTAATTTTAATAAGTAACATTTTGAATAGTTTTAAGTCTAGTAAAAAAAAAAGTTTTTCCCACACAACACTGGCTACCCTTCTTAAGGATCTTAAGGATCCCCTTAGGGATGGAGTTTTCTAAAACGCTGAAAGTTCTTTTTTAGTATTCTAATAAGTAATCTTTTTGCAAAGTTTTAAGTCTAACTCAAAAAAAAGTGTTGCCCATGCAAAGCTTGCTCTCCTTTTTAACCCTATTAGGGGTGGAATTTTCTAAAACGATTTGTGTTCTTTTTTTGTATTTTAATAAGTAATCTTTCTACAAAGTTTCAAGTCTCTAACTCAAAAACATAAACTATCCCTGATAAAAACTTTGCACCCCTTTTTATCCCCCTTAGGGATAGATTTTTTCAAAACGCTGAAAGTCTTTTTTTTTTGTATTTTTATAAGTAATCTTTCTACAAAGTTTTAAGTGTCTAGCTCAGAAAAAGTGTTCCCCATACAAACCTTGCACCCTTTTTTAACCCCCTTAGGGAATGATTTTTGTAAAACGCCGAATGTAGTATTTTTCATGTTCTAATAAGTAATTTTTCGTCAAAATTTTAAGTCTCTATTAAAAAAAATATGTTTTTCCCATACAAACTTTGCACCCTATTTTACCCCCTTAGGGGTGAAATTTTCCAAAACGCTGAAAGTACTTTCTTTGTATTTAAATAATCTTTCTACAAAGTTTTAGGACTCTAGCTAAAAAAAATAGTTTCCCACATACAAACTTTGCACCCCTATTTTAGCCCCCTATTTTTAGGGGTAGAATTTTCTAAAACGCTGAAAGTACTTAATTTGTATTCTGATGACTAATCTTTCTACAAAGTTTTAAGTCTCTATTTAAAAAAAATATTGTTTCCCCCATACAAAATTTGCACCCCTATTTTACCCCCTTAGGGGTAGATTTTTTTAAAACACTGAATCTAGGTACTTTATTTGTATTCTAATGAATAATTTCTCTACAAAGTTTTAAGTCTCTATTTAAAAAAAAGTAGTTTTCCCCATACAAACTTTGCACTCTATTTTACCCCTTTAGGGGTAGAATTTTCTAAAACCCTGAAAGTTCTTTATTTGTATTCTAATGACTGATCTTTCTACAAAGTTTTAAGTCTCTATTTAAAAAAAAATGTTTCCCCCATACAAATCTTGCACCCCTATTTTACCCCCGTAGGGGTGGAATTTTCCAAAACGCTGAAAGTGTTTCATTTGTATTCTAATAACTAATTTTTCTACTAAGTTTAAGTCTATAGCTCAAAAAAAAAAGGTTCTCCCATACAAACTTTGCACCCCCATTTTACCCCCTTAGGGGTAGAATTTTCAAAAATCCCTTTTTATCCCTAGCCCACGTTATAAAAGCAACATACTGTGCAAAAATCAACTCTCTAAGATTAGTAGTTTCGGCTGTGCGTTGATGAGTGAGTGAGTGAGTGAGTGAGTGAATAAGTCAGTCAGGACATAGGCATTTATTATGTATAAATAAATAGAAGATAATGAAACTCCCATTCAAATATCTCAAAAAATTATGAAGCTACATCCGTTTTAATGTCGCTTGTTAGAGTGAGAAAACGATGAGGGACTGTGACGTCAATATACTCGAGCGTCATAGTAAAAAACAATCGTTTCATATGAAGGTGCGTTTTGCGGAAAAGGGACAGAACATACCCCCTCTTACAACTTTGGACTCTTATAACTTAATCATTACCTATAAAACCTCTTGCTTTGTTTTTTTCTCCATTTGACTATATTTATTTTAAATTCTTTTTCGAGAAAATACATTACGATTATTTACCATATTTTCGATTCCTGAGCTATAACCACGAACTTCGGAATTCGAAAATATTCGGGTATCTCTATCTCTATCGCACTAACCATACTCGAGTGACAGGGATGCAAATATATGAACATTGAGTATCGGTTTTCGTGGTAGCGCCGCAGGTAGGTACTTTGGCTGAATGCGCCGAGCGCGTGCCATTGTCATTCAAAAAAAACAAATTCGTGTTAATTATATTGTTCAAATTTGTTGATTTCATTTATTGAAATTACGACATAAAACGACATTTGCGCATATAAGTTCTCATATCAGAATCGAATATTTTTTTATGGTTTATATTTTAGCATTTGTCTCGTAAAGGTCTATCGTAGACGGGATTTAAATTATTAATAAGTGAAAGGCAAAGCAATTCCGCCATTTTGACGAAAATTTGACGGTTCTTATAGCTGACAGTTGGAGCAGCGTTTGATTTCAATAAAAATAAATGAAAAATTAAATGAAGTCGTATATTTCGGAAAATTAATTAACTGTCGCAGTCGGATAAAAACTATCCTAAGTTGCAGCTAGAATAATAATGTACCTATATAAAATGTTTCATATTTTTCCGTTCATGGGATGCTGAGAACATTCGAACCGCGCAAAGCTTAGTTTCAAACTGGCTGATTCTTTTTTTAATTTAGAGATTTATTATAAGTGGAGATTACTACCCACGTAAAAATTATAAGTTTTATTTTTTGAGCCGATTTTTTTTTTAGTTTTGTATGGAGCAGATTAACTTGTCATTATTTATTAACTAGCGACCCGCCCCTGCTTCGCATGGGTTTATGTGAATAATACATGCATATATGGTTTGTATTATACATATAAACCTTCCTCTTTAATCACTCTATCTATTAAAAAAAACCGCATCAAAATCCGTTGCGTAGTTTCAAAGATCTATGCGTATATAGGGACAGACAGACAGACAGCGGGAAGCGACTTTGTTTAATACTATGTATTGATTCATCCTGTACCGTTTGTCACAGAATTGCACGTCTTTTTATAACCGAGAAATTTTCGTCAAGAGCCCATATCTCACCCCTAAACAGAAAGCTTGTTAATATCGAGTAGAACGTTTGTCATATAATAGTATTTTTCAAAATCGTGTTATAATAGAGAGCTTTTTAGTCGAGTACCGTGTTTAGGCCACGAAGCTTGCTGAGTGGCCTAAGTAAGGTACGAGATTAAAAAGCTTGATTATGACACTATTGTGAACAAATACTTTTTGAACGAGTTCATTAAAATTAATAATTTAAGTCATTAATACGAGTATATAAGAAAACTAAAAATCGTAAGTGCTATATATCACATCACCGGCGTCCGTAATGTTGCAGTACTGTGCTGTGCTGTGATTGGCATACTAGCCAATCACAAAGCATAATATTTTTTTTTTATGCCCTGGGTACAGCAGCAAGCTTAAGTAGATGACGCGACGCTGCTACGTTCCGAAACGCCATAGATTGGCAATTTTGTATCGGGTCGAGTCTCCTTAAACAAGGACACATATTATTGAAATACGAAGTTCTATTTTTAAATTATTTTCGGTTGTCTGGAGCGTATCGAAACAGTTATTTCGATTGTTTCGATACTATTCAACGATGAAAAGAGTGACGTTGCAGTATTCTCTATGAAATCTTAATACACAGATTTTAATCGACGAGTACAAAAAGTCTCTAATCGCTTCATTTGTGTCTATTATATTTCTATTTTAATATGTTGCAACAGAAAATAGTAAACTAGTTTCTGTACTAGATATGGCGGGCGGATCCCATTGTGTGTAAAAAGATTCATGTTATTCCAGTTTGCCGTTTTAAAATGAGCACCAAACCACGTTTGTATGGGGAGTCGACACCGTGCTGGGGAGTCGACACACTTAAATACATAGAAATCATCCAAGACTTAGGAACATCGTCGGGTGACAACCAGTCACTACCAAAACTGTCACTGCTCTTCAAAACCTCGTATCTCGGTACGTAGTCGATATCGAGCTACGACCTTTACTTAGTGAGTTTTGGTTGTCACCCGACGATATATAGGGTGGGCCATGTAACACGAGCAAATATTCAAAAGGACGCTTCCTTAGAGCATTTGCAGTATGTAGTTGTGACTCGATCAAATTCAAAATTTTTGGTTTCGGAGAAATTTTGATCTTAAGATATGACCTCCAAGTAATGTATCTTGGCACCACGGGATCATAGCACGGCAGTCAATGCAGATTTTGAGGTAACATCATGTAAAGAGTCATAATAGTTTTTGCATATTTGTTTTCAAAAGATATTTTTGCGATTTTTATAATATTAATTTCTTTTTTTTGTTGTTTTTAAAATAAAAAGTTACTCATCATAGCACTCCAGAAGAATAAAAAAATACAAGTTAACTTATTTTAGAGAATTATTATTATTATTTTTTTTTACATAAAACCACTTGGAAATAATTGTTAAAAATAATCTACAGTTTAATTCTTTGCTCATCCTGTACATATAGTGATTATAACACAAATAATGCCCTTACCAGGGTTCGAATTCGAACCCCTGCGTAGTCAAGGTCACTGCCAACTAGGCCAGTGGTCAAATACGCAACATACGCTGCTATAGGCACAGAGTTGCGCAGCTGAAAGCTCAATATTTGGCACCAAACGCATCCACCCCACTAAAACTACATTTATAAAGAGGCCCAACTGCACTTAAACCACGAACACAGATACGCCCTTCACGACATTCACTTAGTAGAAGTAAGCGGCTTAAGCGCCCGTCCTGTTAACGTACATAGGCCGTTTTGGTTCTGTATGGGAATGATCCGCAGCGCTTAACCATATATAATACAGTCAGTGCGAATCGCCTGCAGGGATTCAAGTGGGGATAATATTGGGTTAAGCGTGGACGCTACTGACCTCATTATAGTGGAAATACGTTGGGCATACCCGTAGTGGGCATCCACGGCGCTTCTACAAACCGATAGACACGCCAAAATCGGTGCGTGAATGTCAGTCAACACCTCAGAGCATAGAATACTAGAGAGAGGACAAGCCGCCGGCGGCCGTGTCGCAGCTGTATGCTCAATGGGCATACACTGCCATACTGTGCACGCGTGCTGATCGCAGAGAATATTACGTTTTTTCCCAAATGTATTGTCAAATAAGCATGTAGGTATACAAGAGTGTGTGTTTTAGATGTGTGCGTGCTTTGTCTTGTCAATTACTTGGGCGTTGTGTGGGTTAATGTACTTGCGACAGGCTCACTCTATACAAATCGGCCGCCATGTCCGATCTCCTTATATTCATACATCTGTGGTCAACACATTAAGACCCGGTCGTTTGTCGGGACGATTTTTTATCGTGTGTCGTAGTGGCAGAACATTTTATATGAAGCTGTTAACACTTGTCGGACACCAATTTGTATGAGGCGACGACACACGACAAAAAATCGTCCCGACAGACGACATAGTGGGAACCGGGTCTTAAGGCGAGGCTGGTTCATGATATGACGAAAAGATTGATTTTTGAGCTTTCAGTGTGAAGAAATAATGAAGATTTCTACTACAGAAAAATTACTGTAGACTGAAACAGAAACAAAGAAACACAATGAACGAACATAATATTAAAAAAAGCGGCCAAGTGCGAGTCGGACTCGCACATGAAGGGTTCCGTGAAATAAATTGCGATTTACGATTTATGACGTATTAAAAAAAACTACTTATTAGATCTCGTTCAAACCAATTTTCGGTGGAAGTTTACATGGTAATGTACATCATATATTTTTTTTAGTTTTATCAATCTCTTATTTTAGAATTTACACACATTTTATCACTTTGGAAGTGTCTCTCGCGCAAACTATTCAGTTTAGAAAAAAATGATGTTAGAAACCTCAATGTCATTTTTAAAGACCTATCCATAAATACCCCACACGTATTGGGTTTGATGAAAATATTTTTTTTGAGTTTCAGTTCTAAGTATGGGGCCCCCCAAAACTTACTGTTTTTTTTCGATTTTTAAGCGAAAATCTTAATGCGGTTCACAGAATACATCTACTTACCAAGTTTCAACAGTATAGCTCTTATTGTTTCGGAAAAAAGTGGCTGTGACATACGGACGGACAGACAGACAGACGGACATGACGAATCTATAAGGGTTCCGTTTTTTGCCATTTGGCTACGGAACCCTAAAAATGGCTTAGGAACTCTGTAAAAAAATCTTAAATATCACCATAAAAATAAACTTTAATGTTCGAGATCTCGTCATTTTTGACGACAATCTTTGTTTTTTTTTTATAAAAAAGATACCTTTTTTATTGTTCTAAAACAATAACCGAATAGATTTTTAATAAATTAACCAATATTCCAAAAATCAATTAATATGTACTAAAAAGTGATGTTACACACTTCCGAACACGCACTTCCATCTCGCTCACGCTTATGCTCAGTGAGAGGGAGAGAAGATCGTGAACCGGCTTCGCCTTAAATTTTATTCGGACATTATTTGTTTTTAGTTGTTTAATTACTAGTTATCTGTAACGCTTTGGCATACTTTAATCCTACTAATGATGTTTAGATGTTTTGATGTTTGTAACTCAATCACGCTTAAACGGCTCAACCGTTTTGTATGAAATTTTGCACAAAGATAGTTTATAGCCTGGATTAAAATATAGAATAGTTTTTATCACGGGTCCACGCAGACGAAGTCGCGGGCGGAAGCTAGTAAATAAATAAATAAATACTGCTGTGCATACCTTCTCTGAGGAAAACTGAAATCCATCATTTGAGGGCGACAATCGCTTTTGTCTGAATTGCAGGACTAGGGAAGAAAAGGACAACTTTGATCCCTCATTTGGGCGAAACAATTACTTTTCTGAATAGCCGGTGTGAAAAGATACTTTACTTGTACGGATGGATGGAAAGACATCTACGCGGCGTCCGAGTGGAACAGTGAATGTCAAAATCACAGATGTATGAATATAAGGCGATCGGACATGCCGGCCGATTTGTATTGAGTACGCCTGTCGCAAGTACATTAACCCACACAAAATGCCTTACCTAGAGACTGCCGCTCCCACAGTCAAACTGTTACTACAGTTTTGTGGGGCAATGTTTAATTTTAAGTATGTAAAAAACAATTGTACTTATTAAAATAAATAATAAAAAAAAAATAAAAAAAAACAAGGATAAAGCAATATTTGGTTACGCTCTCTCTCGCTGCTGCGTACACCTACGACATCATCATCCTCCTAGCGTTATTCCCGGTTGTGCCCCTAAAGGAGCCCGGGGGTCCGCTTTGACACCTAATCCCAAGATCCCAAGATTTGGCATAGGCACTAATTTTACGAAAGCGACTGCCATCTGACATTCCAACCCAGAGGGAAAACTAGACCTTATTGGGATTAGGACCGGTTTCCTCACGATGTTTTCCTTCACCGAAAAGCTAACGGTAGATATTCCGTACATAAGTTCCGAAAAACTCATTGGTACGAGCCGGGATTCGAACCCACGACCGCTGCTCGACAGCCGCATGCCTGAACCACTAGGCTACCGTAGCTTACACCTACGACATATAATATGTAAATACCAAACTGAATGGCGCGGACGCGGACGGCTTGTTGCGTCTATTGACGAGGAGTACTACTTAGTGAGGACTCTCGGGATGTCCCGGAACAGGCTTACTTGCACTTCGCTCAGGATGCATTGGCATTAGAACATAATACTATAAAAAATATACATAACGCGACCCGCCTTTAAGTGGTATCAGTGGCCGAATGCAAATCGTCGAGTGACAACAAAATTCACTACAGTCCCCCGCGGCTATGAAGTCAATCCCGACACATTGCGCAACTATGAAGTTTCTGAATAATGACAATGTCAACCATAGGAAAAAAATACATATTCAACCCTGAAATTGACATTTAATGTCAATTTCAGTTTAGCGGGTTGTTTACATAGTTAGCAAAGTCCATTGACGGCGACTATAGAGGCATGTCTCAGGATTGACTTCATAGCCGCGGGGGACTATAAGTTACAAATACCTACTTAAATCAAAGGTCGTATCTTCTATATCGACTACGTACCGAGATACGAGGTTTTGGAGAGCAGTGACAGTTTTGGTAGTGACTTTAGCTTGTCACCCGACGACTCGAAATCAAAACAATGCAACCTCACTTTAATCGTAAAGCGGAGTTATACGAAGAACTGGGGGTCGATTTTTGACTTTCAAGCGCTCGAAAATTAAATAAAAATAAATACGATTGTATTGTCTAAATTGCAGGGACTTACATTCTTCCGATATAATAAAATAAGAGTGGTCAATATCACTCGTTTTTAATTTTTCTATCGCTATTTCTAAATAGAATTTCATCATTGTTGACAGTTTTCGAGTGAAAGATTCGAGCGCTCGAAAGTCAAAAATCGGTCCCCTGGGGGTCGATTTTTGACTTTCGAGCGCTCGAATACTAAATAAAAGTATACAAGATTTTAGTGTCAAAATTGCAGGCACTAACTTTCTACCGATATAATTGAATACGAGTGGTCAATACCACTCGCTTTTCAATTTTCTATCGCTATTTCTTTTGAAATTTCGTAATTTTTGTCAGTTTTCGAGTGAAAGATTCGAGCGCTCGAAAGTCAAAAATCGGTCCCCTGGGCTGTATTATGTGGGGCCATAGAGTCGTTATCCGGACGCACACTATCTTATGCCAAAAATCTTGTGCAAATTAAGTTTTTTCAACCGACAAAAAAACGGAGGGGGTTCTCAAGTCGACGCGTATATATTTTTTTTTTATGTTTAATACGCATAAGTTTCTACAGAGTAGTTCGATTTTGTTAATATTTTTTTATGGGAAAAGGTATACCCCGAAGTTGGTCCCATATAAATTTGGAAAAAAAACCAACCTTAAGGGTAGGAAAATAGGGGATGATTGATTTTTCGTCGGTTAAAACTTTGTTTTTAAAGTAAATTATTATAGATATGTATTACGGTATCTGACTGTTAGTCGAATCAGGACCTTTTATGTAACGTCAAAAACGCTCTGTTAGTTGAGAGTGAGCGAACCGAACGAAGTTCTATGCTAGCTGAAGCTTGGGACAAAATTTTTTTTTTTTTTTTACAGCCCCCCTATTCTGTAACTTGTTTGAAGCTCACCTCAACGCTCACCCACAAATATACCTTGACGCCGCGATGCGTAGTAATTAAGCGTAGGTAAAGGTCTAGCTTCGTAACGGGTGACTGGCGGGGTGAGCCGCATTAACGCTTAGCGAATAACAGCCCAGGCCCCGTAGCATGGATGGCGTTATCACGCGATAAGTGATAGGATAAGCGAGTCGTCTCGTTCTATCGAACGGTGTCAGCCAGAGCTATAACCACGAACTTCGAATCTCGAACTTCGTATATCTCCGTCTCTATCGCACTTATGGTTTATGGTACTCGAGCGACCGAAAAGGAGATATACGAAGTTCGAGATTCGAAGTTCGTGGTAGCGCCGCAGGGACGGATGCTCTATCCTGTCACTTATCGTGTGATAAGGCCATCCATGCTACGGGGCCTGGTCTATAATGCACCTAAGTTACCTACTACTTGTTTGTATGTCCGCTGTCCCGTTGTCCGGCGGTTCTCCTCTACATGTCGCATTTCTCAATCGATTCTCGTGAAATGCAGCCGGTTCGATAATTATACACAACTTTTTGTAGAATCAATTGTTCGAAATTAAAAATAAAGTTTACAGAGCCGCTAGTTTCTACGTCGCAGCGTCTAATATGGTCAAACAGCATCCTTTTATGGTTTTTATGTGAGTATTTAAAACTTTTTAAATAGCAAAAATAAGTTGAATAGTGTACTAGGTACTTATTAAGCTAAGTATATTATTTGTATGCCTTGTGAGAACTAATAAGATGTAAAAATACAAAATAAAATAAATATTTGGGGACATTCTTACACAAATCGACCTTGTCCGAAACTAAGCAAAGCTTGTTCTATGGGTACTTAACGACGATTAACATACTTATATAGATAAATAAATACATAGAAAACATCCATGAATCAGGAACAAATAAATACATGTGCTCATCACACAAATAAATGCCCTTATTCGAACCCGGGACCTTCCGGCTTCGTAGGCAGGGTCACTACCAACTAGGCTACAGAGATCGTCAATAGTATAGATTTTACTGTACGGGGATCAAGCCATGAAAAAGGTTGACAAACACTGATTTAAAACAATACATTTTTATATCAACATCAAAAATGTGCACGGCCTATAACTATCTAAAACACGGGGTAGCGAAAATAAAAAACTGTTACTGTATATCTTCTATATTTTATGAAATTCTAAAGAGAAGAAAATGAACTATGGTATTAATTGGAACATGATAACCAACACAAAAAAAATCGTACGCGAAACAAATGAGAGCGGTATAACAAAACTATACTTTAGCTTACACTTAGCATGACTATCCAACCTAGTAAAGTCACGAAGTACTCTAATATCGCTTACCTCAATTAAGAAGCTCGCTCTAAAATCTAAAATCAACCTTACACTAACCACCAAAGGTTTATATTTCAAAACCCACACGAATATCAACAAAAATGTAGCATTGAAAAACAAAAGCCCCTCTCCGTGCCGCTCTAACTTGAGCTCTGTTGGTTCGCGATAAAGTATATATTCAGTCTGAAGTCGATGCAGTCAGTGCGTTCTTGCACTGGGTTCTGATTATTCATTGCCGAGAGAAACGAACAGTTCCTGAATGGATATTTGATACGACTTTCGAATGGAGTCGAGCACCTGCAATGGGAAACTTGCATGGGACTTCAATTTCAAATAAATTGCACTCAATCGATGCGGATATACGTAGAAATATCATTTTATACGATATAATCGTTTTATCTCACGTTAAAATGACGAGAAAATTTTATTTTTTTCGATAAAATAACATAACAGTTAGACGGAATATTATTGAACTAGAAATGATATTTTGTATGACAAGTATAGACTTAAACGCAAATTTTGTGGACATAATTGCAAATTAATGACTTACTCCATAGTAAACGCGCCGAGAATATATGTTGTGACGTCATAGCATAAGCCCTTGGGTGCCGGCGCGTGCAGATTTCAAATGCATATAACATCAGAAAAAGAAATCATAAGCAAGTTTTAATGCTACAGTTGATATTCCTCTGAATTATACTTTTAATTTTCGCAATAGATGCAAGTTCCCTATTAAACTAGGTACATACACGGCCTGGATGGTCAGTCATACATTTGTACCGCATCATCATCATCTTATCAGCCGAAAGACGTCCACCGGCCTCCCCCAAAGAGTGCCAAAGTGATCGGGCCTGCGCCAACCCGCATCCAACGGTCTCTCAAGACCTTTACTAGGTCATTGTGGGGTCTACCCGCGCTGCGTGAACCTATCCGCCCCAACGATCATTTTTTTATTTAAAACAATGGAGTCACTATTCGTGTTAAGTATATATTAAACATGGCCTTTTCATTTCAAAGCGTTTGTGGCACGTGGCTAAACAATGGTATTGTTGTAGCAATGGCTCTTAAGATAAGATCCGGTGTACTCGTAGAAAAATAATACGAATTATAGGTACCATTAAGTTAAGCAAGTGCTTCCGCTAAAAACTGCCCAAGTTGACATCCAAGGATCATTAGCAAGGACAAGCGTCGTCCATCACTGGAATCGTAACGGAATATTCCCGGATCCATCCATTTGATGCAAGTCGTGCGGTTTTATGGAATGGTCAGTGCAATTGCAATTCAAATAGAGGGGCCGCAGTGAGTGCAGGGCTGCCACTCGCTCCGCCAATTTAAACCGACTTCAAAAGAATTTTAGTTTTTAGGGTTCCGGACCAAAAAGGTAAAAACGGAACCCTTATGGTGTGACTCCGACCGTCTGCCTGTCTGTCACAAAGTTAAATATATCAGGAACTACTAATGCTATCAATTTGAAATTTGGACCAGTTGTAAACAAAGCTACGAGTAATCCAATTATTAAAAAATAAAGATATATTTTTAATTTCTATTAAAAATGTAGGTATCATAAGAAAGGGCTTGAATTGCACATTCTAAAACTGTTTTTCTTTTTTTTTCTAAAGTGGTAAAATTTTTTACGTCATACCTGGCCACAAAGTAGGAATTACCGCACGCTATGCGTGCGTAAAACCCCACTTCCTGGCCAGATAGAGACGTAAAAGTTTGTACTCACCGCGGGCGGTAATAAAGAAAGCCTCAGAGCGCATATTTATCGCCCTTGCCTTCGGCACGGGCGTCAAATACCTGCGATCTGAGACATTCTTTGTTTAACCGCCCTAGGTAAGTAATGTACTATAAATAAAAAAATACTTACAGCCTTCGAAGTTTACCGGGCGAAAAATTAGAAAATAATATATATTATTAATATTAACGTAAATATTACCGGAATAGTAGTTTATGTGACTGTACATAATGAAGGGCATTAAACACGAGTGTAGGTTTATGAAACGAGCCGTAAGGCGAGTTTCATAATAACATCACACGAGTGTCTTAATGCCTAATTATGTTCAGTTTCATACACTAATTTATCTATCCACATATCATAAGCCTCCATGATGCATTCAGGAGCCGCATATTATGACCGGCATCGCGGCGTTGTTTTCTGGCAGCTGTCATAGTTTTTTCTTAATTCAGAGACAAACTAGAGTCAAATCCAACTATCATTGTCACATTTATCAAATTTGTACGCAAATTGACAATTCATTTCGAACTAAACGTCATCTCGACTGATATTAGAATAGAGGTCAAATCAAATTTCTTTGATTTCAGATATGTACGAAATTTGAAAGAAATAATATTATCGAAATCGATGTTATTATTTAGCAATAATAACATTTTCACAGATAAGAAATTTGTTCTAACAAAACAGTTTATTTTTATGGTGGTCATAATGTGCGGTTCTTGAACGCATCATAGAGGGTTTATGATTTTTGGATAGATAAAAGTATGTATAACGAAACCTCTATCTAGCGTATTTTTTTTATTATTTAAAAATCATAATTATAATAGTTTAGTTTTTATTTTAATACTTTTGTGTTGATTTTTTTTCCTTCTAGTTTGTATGGAAGTATTCTCAAAGTACCTTCTAGCTAATAAAAAAGGAATTATCGAAATTGGTTCACTTGTAAAAGAATAATCTCTGAAAAACCGACATAGATGTTTTTCTTATTAAAGCGTGGTGAAAGTTTGTACGGAACCCTCGGTGCGCGTGACAGACTCACACTTGACCGGTTTTTATGTATGTTCCCCGATTACTCAAACCGATTTGGCCTGGACCGATACGAATAATTATTTTTTTGTTTGAGAGGATATCCTTCCCAGGTGGTCCCATGGTATCAGGTCAGGATCTGATGATGCGATCCTGGAGAAATCGAAGTAACTCTTCAAACTTTATAGGCACACTTGAAGCGTAACGGTAAGGTCCTGTATTAGTTAAGTTCTTGGGCAGGTTATTTAAGATTGTTGGAATAAGTAAGTAGTTAATAGTTCTGTTACGAGTTTGAAATTAATCCATATTGCTTTTACATAAAGTTCTTTCTTTTTTCTTTATAAAATGTCTTTATTAATAACAATAAGTACAACAGTATCTTACTTATCTAGTGTACATTTAGATCCTAGACAGCAAAAACATAATACACGAACAGTTTAGTGAGCTAATGCGCTCATTTTAAACTTTTTGATACGCTCATCCAGGCGATTAGCTATTTTTTATTTACACTTAATCAATATTAGTGTACACTTTAGGTACAATAACGAATAACATGTTTATGCTTGATTAGAAAAGCTCGCATTTGTTGCATACATGTTGGTATTCATTCAATAATGCCCACTTTCAGCCTAAGCCAATACTAAGTACATAAAGTGCCCATGGCATTCACTAGTGCAACATCGAGTACTAAGACGTTTACCTTAAACAAATTCTGAGATACCTATGTGCAAGTGACAACCCTAGCTAAAACTTGAAAATAAAAAAAACCAATCCTATCAAACAACCCATTCATCATGTCTGCGTTCGTAAATATTCATTTTCGCCGGCTTTCATGCAATTGAACTCGATTGAGTGACAACCCTATTCAGCCAATTACAAACCGCGCTGCGGCCGGTATCTTCTCGAGCGAACTGTCATAAGTGACAATGCTGTGGCATTAACATAGGCTGTTTTTATATGAGGAAGAACTAGAATTTGCATGAATTCGGCCAGTGAATCTACGTAATGCAAGAATAGTTCGTTCATTCATTAACTGACGTTGAATGTGAAGAACTAGGCACTCGAAAATTTACTGTTTCGACTTTGAAATGAAATATGAAATGTGTAAAATGTATACAGCAGGGGTTGAACAGAAGGAGTTATTTAGCCATTGATTTAAGTAATAACAAAAACTTTTTAAATACGAAGACAATAATTATTTTTTACTAGCTTTATTTTAACTGTTGCACATATCTACTCGCCTTAAGGGGATGCTTCGATGCGAGTAAACCACGCACGCGCACCCGTGAAAAGAAACTCTTATGTCTTTCGCGCACGAGAAAACGAGACGCAACTCACTTCGGGAACTCTTTTTTGGACAAATTTCGATAAATACCTAACTTAATGAAGTTTTCTTCAAATTTCCTTCTTTGAGATTTTAGATAAGGTAAAATACCACGACCAGTTAAACTTGTTTGTGTCGCTTAAAAATGTAGTGTCTGAGTAGGCTGAGGTAAAAAAGATAAGTAAAGACACAACTTGGGTTTTTTTCCATCGAGACAATAGGGAACATTACTGCAATGTTCTGCCGCCAGAGGCAGCACTACCGCTAATAGTAAACCAGTATAGGAATATAGGGATTCACACACACATGCACAATTGATTGTCAAATAAGTGACAAGGATGCTTGCATAGACAATACCGCAAGTGGGAACGAGATACAATGTCAACGCTGCGTAATGTTCCCTATTAGCTATCATGTGTTGGTTGAATCAGTTAAACAATCATATAATCAAAAATCATATACCATCATAAAATCAGTGTTTATTCTCTCCTAATTTGGTCAGTACAGAGTTATAAAGAACGGGAAATTTTCCAATGCACGCCCTTTAATAATCTGGCATTTCAATTAGAGTCTGGACAGCGAGACACGTCACAAGATCGTTTTTTTCAAATTCTTTATAAACTTGCCAACATTTACAACACTTATCAAAGCCGCTACCATTTCGTGTTACCAGCATGTCTATTTGTTATTCAATTTATCCTAATTTTTAACCGACTTCAAAAAAAAGGAGGTTCTCAATTCGGTTGTATTTTTTTTTATGTGTGTTACCTCAGAACTCCGTCATTTATGAACCGATTCGTCCCATTCTCTTTTTAATTGAAAGTATATGTTTCCAGGTTGGTCCCATTGTTTTCAAAACTCCAGTTGAATGATGGGAACCATGAGGAATTGAGTGTAGAAATTTCGGTGTTTTCTATTATAACTCGTGTATTTACATCCGGAAATCATAAATTTGGTGAAGTGGAAGTTATGATGAAGACCACAGATGGCATGTGGAACTTGTCAATGATGTACTTCAAACTATAAAAGTACGTCACCGATTCTGATATCATTCCGTTGAAATAGCAAACAAAGAAGTGCCAAAGGTGATTCTGAGATCCTTGAGGAATTGACGGAAGTCCTCAAATATTATCGGCCCACATAAAGCGATTTGTTTATTTTCTCTAATAATCAACGTATTTGCTCTCGGAAATCAGTTCATGTGGTAAATTGGAAAATAAATGTGGAAATGTTCATGTGGCTTGGCGGAGTACTGAATTGAAGTCGGTTAAAACTTTGTTTTTAAAGTAAATTATTCTTTGTACGGCTGCCTTAAAACCTATGTGCTCCGGTTTACAATTCACACCTGGTACAATTAACACTCATCAGACTTGCACTATTAATTATAGACATTATAGTCTAATTGAACTGATTGGTCACTGTTCATCCATAATTGATTAATCTACGCCGTCGTTAATATAATTCCCTAATCTGATCGAGCAATAAACGGAATTATCACGAACAATAACAATGTGTGTCTGAATCATTAATCAAATAAAAACAGTCTGTCCACAATAAATAAATGTACTCGTAGTACAGTAACCGGTTTCAACATAAATATGATGAATCAAAGGCCGCAAAATTATCTGACATGCTCTAGGAATAGAGTTGTCATCAGATATTTTTGCGACCTTTGTTCCATCATTTATTGATGACTGTGCAGTCACCGGCATAAATATATGATGGAACAAAGGCCGCAAAAATATCTGATGACAACTGTGTTGCTAGAGCCGTAAGAGCGTGTCAGATATTTTTGCGGCCTTTGTTCCATCATATATTGATGACTGTACAGTAACCGGCATAAATATATGATGGACCAAAGGCCGCAAAAATATCAGATGACAACTCTATTGCTAGAGCCGTAAGAGCGTGTCAGATATTTTTGCGGCCTTTGTTCCATCATATATTGATGACTGTACAGTCACTGGCATAAATATATTATGGACCAAAGGCTGCAAAAATATCTGATGACAACTCTATTGCTAGAGCCGTAAGAGCGTGTCAGATATTTTTGCGGCCTTTGTTCCATCATATATTGATGCCGGTGACTGTACATCCAAGTACAAAAATATGTATCGATTTAATTGTTTCTTAAATATATACCGAAACCTTGGCGACCGTAGGTAAGGTAATGGACAAATTACGAGATTTCTGGAGAGCCCGATAAAGTTTTATTTCGGACTAAATCAGTCGTAGGTAACTTCTTTTTCAACACATTTGCTCGTAACGTGCCTCTTATTGTGCCGTTTTTGGGCTCATAATCCTGGGTATTAAACACGCGTGTTTAATAACATTACGACATCGACACTCGTGTAGTTATGTTTATATGCCGATTAAGACACGTTGGCACCTTGCTGCAAGGTGTATGTATGGACTCGGCGCATTCTTAAATTGACCGGGTTATACAGGTTTGTTTTTAATTCTCGGCAAATGGATTCTTACTCGACTAAACAAATTAAATCCTTCTTGTGGATTAATTGATTATTTCTTGTTGGATATGATATGTAACGTTTAATTTAGTAAAACTATTTACTTTTGATAACATTTTACATGAATTTATATTGAATAAGAAAATATTTATTTTATTTTGTATTGGCTGTTTAGAGATTTCATCTAAGCCTCGCTGCGGGCGCACTGCGCGAACTTCACGAAAAAAAATAGTTGCGTGCCATTATAGGTAATTTCACAAATATTTGTAAACATTGATGATGCGTGTTTGGTTATTGTTAAAAATTTTGAATCGTAGTGAATAGAAAAGTGATAAATAGAATTGACGCCACTGTACATTCTTGGAGATGTACAAATATGTGAGTAAAATCCTGTTGTCATCAATAACTAAAGGAAACAACTTAGGAGCCTGTAACATGTTCATTTTATGAAAAGGATTTTTTCCTCGCAAATGTGTTGAAAAACGTCGTATGACACGCGTGAGCTTTGATAATTACATCCTCGGCTCTATTATCACGCTCACCTGCGGTTCGCGTGACAATTCCGCCTCTGTTGTGATGATCAACATACCTTACTTGTATCATAATGTACTATTGTACTTAATCTTGTTACTTGCTTACTGACTCATTATGTAAGATATGTCATTAACGGAATAAGTTGATGTAAGAGATATTTTTCTTTATATCTCTTTCATGAACAAATTGCATTTACTGGCGGAAAAGCACTGAAATCGTTTTTTTTTTGGAAAATCTTTCACAAAAAATCTTATATGAAACAGTATAGAGTACCTAATGATTGATTTAAAATTAATTCTATATATATGAAGGGTCCACGAAAAGAACATGTCTAGTCACATTTTTTTTCAAAATGAGATATTAATGTCAAAATGTTGAGCTCGTTATAAACTATAATATGAAATTAAAATCTCATTTTGAAAAAAAATGTGACTAGTCATGTTCTTTCCGCGGACCCTTCATATACACATTTCAATTTTGCAGCAGATTTCAACCGATTGAGCTGAAATGTTGGGTTTAAATATAGTTTGGATGTCAATTCAATATTATGGTACCATCGAGCTGATCTGATCATGGAGACAGAAGTAATGTATAATAACAGACGTAACGCCGTTGAGTTTGGGCTCGTTAGAATCGTTTTAACGAGTAGTTGATGACAATAAAAGCTTGTACAAAAAATTACATTTTTGACAGAAACTTATTTGATCTTTATATACATAAAATCCAGTGGGGTGCAACATTGCCATGTATTGTAGGAGCACACGCTGCTACAACGAAATTCAGACAAGCTGCGGGGATCATGTGCGCCATGTATACACTACATGATTATCCCTTGTTTAGCCGATAAACGTTTCATCGAATGTAAACATTATTCGCAGAATTTTCATTTCATTGTCATCATATCAGCCGAGGTCGCGGGAGTCCGCTGGATGCGGGTGGCGCAGGACCGCCCATTGTGGCACTCTTTGGGGGAGGCCTATGTCCAGCAGTGGACGTCTTTCGGCTGATATGATGATGATGATATCAGCCGAAAGACGTCCACTGCTGGACATAGGCCTCCCCCAAGAGTGTCACAATGACCGGTCCTGCGCCACCCGCATCCAGCAGACTCCCGCGACCTTTACCAGGGCATCAATCCACCCACGCTGGGCACGTGGCCGCCACTCGAGAACCTTTCCGCCCCAACCACCATCGGTACTGCGTGCAATGTGCCCCGCCCACTGCCACTTAAGTTTAGCGATTCCGACTGATATTTCGCTTACCTTGGTTCTGCTGCGGATTACTCCAGGCAAAATACGGTTTTGAAAAACATTAATTTATAATAGCGTTTTTTTTCCTTTATATCATTTTAAACCAAACCATTATTCTAAGATGCTTTATTCAAGAATCCAACAAACTTTCCATCCGGAAGTATTTAAATAGATTTAAATAAAGCATGAATTGTTTTTTTTTTATTATTTATCTTGAATATTATGGAGCAAATGTAAATGAACCAAAATAAAGATAAACCATTTATTAAAGTCTTTCCTTAGGGAGGTGGGGCGCCGCCTGCGGGAAAGAGGCCTCGACCCCCGCTCCGGGTCATTCTTATTGCAAAGGTTGTCCATCGCAATCCAACGCGGCAATGCGGCGAGCGTGATGGGCACCTTTGTACCGGGGGTGGCGCGGGGTGGGTTGTTTGAGTAGTTTTAATTTAGTTTAATTTTTTATTTCCAAGTTGTTAATAAAAATATTTACATTAAAAAAAAAATTATGAATTTATTAATATTTTTTCTGACTTTTCAAAAGCTAGTAAACTTATAGATTTTTTGATGTCTGAAATTTTGTTGGATTTTGTCGCTAGGTAACTATTTAATTGATAATATATCCATTACAAAGAAAAAATCTTCAACAAATCTCAATCATTTTTTCCATACAAGTTGTCTGTTCATTGCCTGGACTAGATAGCATCATTTCTAATGCGATCACGCAGAAAAACTCCCAGCAGAGCCCTCTCCATTACCCTTTGGGTGACTTTGAGCCTTCTAAGGGGGCCCATAGTGAGCGACCATTTAGTAGTAAACATTTTATTTCTGTTATTTTAATTAGTAAGATTTTGTCAAAAGTTAACTCTATTTAGTCTTCGTCCTCTTTTAATAATATTTACAATGACGAAAAGCTGTAAAAGCGCAGCTATTTGCCCAGATATATAAAAGCAGATCTCAAATATGTCATTTATGAAAGAATATTCTAAGGAAAGATGCCGCGAATATATACGGGCAAGCGAGCCGGCCTAAGACATCTCACGAATGAGGGCGCAACTTTTTTTTTAATCACGAAAAGTGCAACTCGTAGACGGTAGTTGGCGAAAAATTGGTTGCGGATTATTTCCCGACGTTCCGTGCAGTGTTTCGCTCCATTTATGGAATTAAACCTCTTTGTCTCTTTCTTAAAAGACGCTTTCCAATCTGAGATGGCGCTTCCAATTTATTTGTTGGAACCCGTGTTCTTTAGAAGTGACTTTGATATTTCTTGGGCAGAGGTATTCCATTCGCGATGTTTGATACAATAGGTACAGTCGCCATCACATACATCGGTACACTACAGGGTGTTCAAAAATATAGGAACGTGCAACCTAATGCCTTGAAAATAGAGTTGTGTTCCGATGTTTGTGAGTTGCTTGTTTGCTCCGATGTATGTGATGGCGACTGTACCTATTTTCATATTCATATTCATTTATTTGCTGCAACCATGGTATTTACAGGATGTTCTTGAAATTAATCAGTACAGACATGGACCCTACTAGGGTGTAGCAACATGTTTAAATACTAAACTAACCTAAACATACATATATTTAAAAAAAATCAACATATTGTTATATTTATATAAAATCTGCACATTAGATAACAACATACCTACTTGATTTGCACCATCTATTAAATTGTAAAAAAATATTGGCCCATGAACTCCTGTAGCGAGTATGGGCATTCAGTTAGGAGGTAAGTTTTAAGTTTATTAACAAAAGTGTTATATGTAACTTCGTTTCTTATAAGCTGCGGGATTTTATTGTAGATTCTAATAGACATTGCGTAAGGGCCTTTACTGAACATTGTTAGTTTGGCGGGAACTGCTTGAATTATTTTATTGCGATGACGTAAGTTGTGTGCATGAGAGTTGAAGTTTTCCGGTTTGGGATACAGACTAGGATATTTATGGACAAATTTGCACGTTTCCAATATGTACAGAGATGTGAGGGTAAGAATTTTTAATCTACAGAAGTGTGGTCTGCAACTCTCTTCATTTCTTATGTTGCTGAGAACTCTTACGCATCTTTTCTGCAATAAAAATAGATGTTTGGCATTTGCACTACTGCCCCACAACATTATTCCATATTGCAACCATGATTGGGCAAAAGCATGGTAGGCACATATAGCAGTTTTCAAGTTGGTATTTATCAATATTTGTCTCAGGGCATAAGCAAATCTAGATAATTTTATCGATATTTTATCAATGTGGACTTTCCAGCTTATATGTTCGTCGATGTTCCTAGATTCATATATGTCTTTCAGTTCATGTTTGCATGGACGACCAGTGACTTCATACTTTTATCATATTATATAAAAGTTATTTTAGGTCGCACGGATAGTTTTCAGACCATAATAGGAAAAAATATAGTCTCATTACTAAGTCGTGTGAGGCATAGTCCCAACAGCATTCTAAAGGAAATGGTTGACAGGTTTGATTGTCCGATATTAAAACATTGGTCCGACCAAATTAAAAGCATAGTGCAATTTTTAATAAAGATTGTGTTAATTATGATTTCGTGCTGAGTATTTTGCTTTAATGGATTTTTAGTATAAGTCTGACATTCAACACTTATCTGTATAATTTGTTAAATATAATAATTTGGAAATCTAATTCTAAAAATGGAATGTTAATTGTATTGTATTATGCCAATTGATGATGTTTAAATACTAACACTAGATTCATCATCCTCCTAGCGTTATTCCCGGTTGTGCCCCTATAGGAGCCCGGGGTCCGCTTTGACACCTAATCCCAAGATTTGGCATAGGCACTAGTTTTACGAAAGCGACTGCCATCAGACCTTCCAACCCAGAGGGAAAACTAGACCTTATTGGGATTAGACCGGTTTCCTCACGATGTTTTCCTTCACCGAAAAGCTAACGGTAAATATTCCGTACATAAGTTCCGAAAAACTCATTGATACGAGCCGGGATTCGAACCCACGACCGCCGCTTGACAGCCGCATGCCTAAACCACTAGGCTACCGTAGCTCTCGTAATACTAACACTAGATTAAGATTAAGTATTTGTTATGTTTACTAACACTCTATGGATACTCTGTATGTCCGAAATAAAGAAATTGAATCACTACATAGTTTAAAACAAAGTCGCTTCCCGCTGTCTGTCTGTTCCTATGTACGCTTAGATCTTTAAAACTACGCAACGGATTTAGATGCGGTTTGTTTTAATAGATAGAGTGATTCAAGAGGAAGGTTTATATGGATCACACATATATATTTAGTATCAGCATTGCACCCGTGCGTAGCCAGGGCGGGTCGCTAGTTGAATTATACAAAAGAAAAGGGGTGTACGGCTGAAAAGGTGGGATTTGGTGATTCTAAAAATGATGTTCTACCTTCCCACAATAAAATTACTGAATACCCGAAAAACACTAGGTGCGTTGTCTCGTATACTTAATATAGGCAGTATTCAAATGTCTTCATTTTTAACCGACTTCAAAAAAGTAGGAGGTTCTCAATTTTAATCTACAGGTCGCATTTCTCAACCTATTCTCATGAAATTTTGTGTGCAGGTTTGAACTTTGAAATGAAAATGGACTTTTTTTTAACAAATAATTAATTATTAACCCCCGACGCAAAAAGAGGAATGTTATAAGTTTGACGTGTCTGTGTGTCTGTCTGTGGCATCATAGCACCTAAACGAATGTACTGATTTGAATGCGGTTTTTGTATTCAAAAGCTGACGTGATTGAGATGGTTCTTAGCTACGTTTCAACAAAATCGGTAAAGCCGTTTCTAAAATATTGAACTTTGAAAGGAAAATATCGGGGGTTTGCAACTTTTCTATCATGACTCATGAGCTCTGTAACGGAGCTTGCATACCTACGAACACACACATTTCCGATGTAGGTAACTGAACAAGTAAATAAAGACACAAATCTCACAAATACTTATTTAGTTTTAAGTTTGACTTTTTTGACTTGAGTCGGTTTCGGTTTAAAGAATTTCGGTTAATAGAATCTATTCTCATAAGGACATAATACATATTCACTTGAATGAGAAATTGTAGGGCTTATAATTATTATCTTAGTAGCAAAAAGTAACATGCAACAATAGAATTAAAAATAACATATTTTTTTCTACTCGTCGACTTTAATCTTTGAATTAAGACTTCGTACACGAAACTAAGATCACATACTTTTTAATCCTGGAGCTCTACCAGCTGGTGACGGAGCTCGTATGGTTTCATAAGATAACCGCCAGCAGTCATCTTATGAATCCAGGAGCTGTATAGGATAACTGTGAAGACATCAACGCGCAAAATTACTAAGCTGCTGCGCTTCATTTCAGCAGGGCGATTTTCAATAGATACCAAGTTTGTTTAATGAATTATTATTTCCGTTGACTCGTAGAAAAAGTATTGTATACAATAGTTATTTAATTAGCTTTTTAAGTCTCGTACCTTAATTAGGCCACTCAGCAAGCTTCGTGGCCTAAACGTGGTACTCGTCTTAAAAAGCATCCATTATATAACGATTGCATAAACTACTATTAAACAATAGTAGAGTAGGTATACAGAGCTTCATTTAACACCAAGTCTGATTTGTTGACGTTATTTACGAGCAATATTTAGTTCCTTTAAAATTTTATTAGATTATCGAAATTGGTCTGGTCTAGTCACGTATCGATTAGATAGATATTTACGGAACTCTTCAAATTTAATAGGCAAATTTGAAGTAATTCGGCTACTGATTTGAAGTCGGTTAAAACTTTGTTTTTAAAGTACCACCTTACAGAAGACCGCAGCCATAATAGCACCACTGCTTTGTATGAAGTATGTGGTGTTGTGTCCCTGGTGGTGAGTAGTAGCTCCCTAGGGAGCGCTGTGTTGGGAGTGAGGGACCTGCATGTCTCTATCTGCCAACACAGCGAATCCTCAAGTGAATAAAGGGTCGTCAACGCGCTTGTGATTTTTCTGTCACAAGTGTCCATAGGCGACGGTACCTGCTTAACATCAGGCAGGCCGTAAGCTTGTTTGCCACCGTCGTAATATAAAAAAAAGTAAATTATTAATTACTTATTATTGCACTCCTCGACAAAAGAACACAGTAGGTACAGAACACAATCAATACAAGTAGAGGCAAACACCAGGCGATTGTCGCTAAAAAAACTCTTCCATACAACCTATGCCTAGCGGACAACTCATTAAAACCAGTCCATTTCACAACATGCAACATTGTATCATTAAATAATTTCTCGGTACGTGATTTTCTTTGCTTACTGGAAATACCCTTGTTTTACCGACAAACGTTTCATCGAATGAATGTTTCGCCGAATTTTCATTTCATCGAAAACATTTATTCTAAGAAACAGTAAACTTTTCGCGATAGTTATAAAAATAAAACAAACCTAACTTAACCTAATTGGGTTCTACACAAGGACCTTTCAGCTCACAGATGTATGAATATAAGGAGATCGGACATGGCGGCCGATTTGTATAGAGTGAGCCTGTCGCAAGTACATTAACCCACACAACGCCCAAGTAATTGACAAGACAAAGCACGCACACATCTAAAACACACACTCTTGTATACCTACACGCTTATTTGACAATAAACGCGCATCATATCAGGCATTTTGGGAAAAAACGTAATATTCTCTGCGATCAGCACGCGTGCACAGTATGGCAGTGTATGCCCATTGAGCATACAGCTGCGACACGGCCGCCGGCGGCTTGTCCTCTCTCTAGTATTCTATGCTCTGAGTTTCAGCTGTACCTACCTAAAAAGTTAACGGTTTCTGAGTAACAAGAATTCGATGAAATGAAAATAAGGCGAAACAAAGCATTGAAATAAGGGGACCCCGTACGGCCTGTGTGTTGGTAAGCTGACATCGTAGCCTATGAAAGCCAGCGACTACTCAGGAGTCACTGGCACGTTGCCGACCCTTTATTCTTATGAGGATTAGCTAGAGATAAATGAAGGTCTCTCACAGCGCGTCCTCGGGTTTATTCAAGGCAAGTGTATTTTTTTTTCATATTTGTTACAAGCCTAAACTATAGTATTGCCTTACAATAAGTGCTATGCTATTTACAAGTGCTAGCAGTTAGCATGATATTAACAAAACTTTTACTAAATATGTATTCATGCATGCACGTAGGTATGTATCAATGTTATTAAATCTTGCAAGTCGATATTCAACCATGCACTGTCAATAGTCGTTTTATATGATATAGATGAAAACGTCATTTTATGTTAATCGGATGATGGTACTCTTGGATAGATGATAGTAAAGCTTTATATTGATAATGTTTTCTACAAAAACTTACTAACACAAAATAAAAGCTCTGGCATGCGCGAAGGGATCCAAAAATTCAGCTCTAGTGTCGTTTTCAGGAACATTTTTGTTTCAATCACCGAATAAACAAGCTAATAACGAAAGGTTGGGATTTTAGGCGAAATATTAAATACTTAACTTGTTTTTTTCGTATTTAAGCATTAGTAAATATGCCTTAGAGATCCTGATGCGTCTTCAATCTAACTGTTCAATATTTAGGAGACTTGTAAGTTTAATTAGTTATAGCTTACGACTGTAAGTAGTTAACATTATTAACAATCACCACCTTTAATTTATGTAATAATAAGCTACCTACAGCAAATCAAATATTGTCTACAAATCTAAGCATATATACGTAAACTGTGAGTTGTACAAAAACAAACCTAAATACAAGTAGTACTAAGCTCATTATCGTTTAACAACTTTAATGCAAACTTATAGGAATCTTAAGGCACATTTTGACAGTTGTCAACGTAGAAAATAGTATCGATTTTCAAAATGGCAAACTTTGTTTTTAACGTGAATTGCGAAATGTTTCACAAATCTATTAAGTAAAACACTTATGTTATACTTTAAAGCTTAGATGTGTAAAAAGATGGATAATGGTACGATACGTAATGTCAAATGTACGATCTTTGGAAAGCTCCACAGAAAGTTTAATTCTATAAGCTTAGCTAGCGAAAGACTTACTAGTTATAAATCGGACGAATGCTGAAGCCAACGACTGCAAATCGACGTAACTAACTTAATCCTTTACGATTAACATGGCACATTCATTATAGATTGTTTACGCAATCTTACACGGGACACAACGGATCAGTATTGGCTCCACCATTACGCACAGGGGTATTCAATCGCTTGTGCATTTAGGAACATTCGCGGCGCGGCGGGTCCACTAACCTGGAATTCCATTAGGCGTTCTTCCCGTCACTCCCAGGTTCGGTCGATGGTACTAGGATGTATGCTCGCGCATGACTGGAACCCGAATGGGCCCTGGCACTCAAAACGGTCGATACTACCAGACCTGCGCCTTTGCGAAGTTCGGGCCCGCGCTCGTCCCGAAAGGCACTAACGCGCGCCCCCGCTCGAGCAGTTACCGCGTTTTAGAGCGCGCAGTTTCTTTACTTTCGTGACGTCATAATAGCAAGCGAGTACGCTGCGGAGTTTAGTTGCGAAAGAAATTTGAGTCTTAAATTCGATGGTCTTTTTAGGGTACCGTGCTGTCAGCAGCGAAAGTAGGTGAGCGGGCGAGGTGCTCAAAATGATCTACACCATTGGAATAAAGACGTGTATTTTTTTGACCTCCTCGTGCGTGTAGCTTCTGCTTTTGACTATACTAATTATGTAGTTACTGTCCTTTTGATTGATGTTATACAGTTCACGCGACATTTACCGACGGTTCAGTACAGTTTGAAAAAAGTTGCACTCGTAATTGCAATGGTGTCGACTAGTCAGAGATTTTTATGATTTATTGGAGCGACTCTGATATTATTCAATATCAATAACATTATGGCTACATTGATATGATATGATATTATTTATTTATCTCACAATATACAATGTCACTTATAATAACAAATCTTTTAAAGGGAAATGATGTACACAGGTATTTCAAACAAGTTATAAAATGATAATTAGAGAGTAAGATGTCATTCAATGAATATAATATTAAGATCACCGTATACGGGTCGTCATTTATCTACAACACCTTCACAGTTTAAATGAGTAGGTAAACAATTCTGAAGTCAATTAAGATACAATTTAACATAAGTAATAAATCTAATTAGTGATTTCATAATACTCATCTATTGAATATAAAGGATTATCCAATAAAAAGTTTCTCAGTCGATTCTGAAATATCGCATTACAAGTTTATTTTCTCAGTGCTTGGGGTAGGCGCTCGTAAAATGTCGGACCAATGACACGCGGGTTTTTTTCTGCCAGTGCCATGCGATGTGGGACTGTTGCTAGGCGCCCCGTTGAGCGAATCACTTTATTCAAAACTTTACCGTATTTATGTCGACCAGTTTTTTTAACAAACATTAAAACTTCGAACAAATACAGCGAGTAGTGCGTCATAATACGGGTTTCAATGAAGATTCCAGCCATAGGGCGCGCTTCTGTAGTATAAGAACTCGATTTGCATCTGTTGAGTTACCCCACATGAGATTGTTATAGCAATAATTTGATCTAATCAATTTTAAACACGAAATAAGTTATACATAGTTGTATTTATGTATGGCTCGTTGCATGGAGTTGTGGACTGTTCGCGTAGGCATTTGTTTTGTTTGAGTTACAAATTCTAAATAATAATGTATATTGTACACAAGTTCTTTAACTATACGGAATTCTTGATTCGAGCGAGAATGTCACGCCTGCCCGATCATTGCAAGCACCAACCGAACGGGGTAACGCATAACTAGGGTAAACTTCCCTATAATCGACCGTTCATTAGTTAGCTATTCAACCTTAATACCGAGGCAATACAGACAGGTATTGCAATGCTCGTCGACTCGCGGCACTCGCTCAATCGCATCGATTACGCAGGTTAAGCAATGACGTTTGCGTTTAAAACGTGTTTGCGAAAGCACGATAAGCCGTTGTTCCCGGTTGTTGTCTACGACAGTTAGGTCGAATTAGGAGCTATAATATGGCTTGATAGTTCTTAATTTAGTTCAGAATTTGGCAGTGATAAAGTCCTGCACTAGAAATCTATCGCAAAATAAGTAAATAGGCTTTTTACTGTAGCAATGTATTTTTTATGATGTCATTTTATACGAGTAATACTCTGATACTTACTGAAATTATATATTGTATACTGTCTTTCGTTCTTTGTTGGGAGTTTCTCAGCGTGATCGCATCAGAAATGAATCCGTAGCAGAACCAAGGTAACCGATATAGCCCTCCGAATCGCTAAACTTAAGTGGCAGTGGGCGGGGCACATTGCACGTAGAACCGATGGCCGTTGGGGCGGAAAGGTTCTCGACTGGCGACCACGTACTGGAAGGCGAGGCGTGGGTAGGCCTCCCACAAGGTGGACTGATTACCTGGTAAAGGTCGCGGTAGTCCGCTGGATGCGGGTGGCGCAGGACCGGTCATTTTGGCACTCTTTGGGGCAGGCATATGTCCAGCATTGGACGTCTTTCGGCTGATATGATGATGATACTGTCTTGAAAAAATTATACCTCGCCGAGTTTTTTACGGCGGTTCTTCTCGAGGCAGAGGTTTTCTTTCCGTACCGGTTGTAGTTTATCGACATTCATAAGTGCATGTAATATGCCTAAATTGAAGAAATAACTTTTTTTTTTAATAGCCTAACCCAATAGGTTTTGCTTCTGATATTGTCAATTGGCATTTTTATTTTCCGAGTTAGCTCCGGTGGCCTACTTACTCAGTGGTTAAAGTATGATCAAACGGTGGGTTCCAATCCCGGCTCGTATCATTGAGTTTTAGGTGTACGTGAAGTCCCCAACAAGCACTGGGGCAGCGTGGCAATTACGGCCCCATCACCATCACGCAATGTACGTCTCATTTAAAACCGATATGCATTTCCAAGTATTTAAACGCATTGCAAACGCCCATTAGGAGACTAGTAGTGAAATGGGTTGTTAAAGTAACTTATAGTAAAACTATCAACAAGAAAATACACTCAACGCCATCTGTTACTGCATATGCAAACTAAAACATAGGTAACCGAGTTGAGTAAAAACTTTGTCCTATTCAATAGGGAACATTACTGCAATGTTCTGCCACCAGAGGCAGCACTACCACTGTACACACAAATAGTAAACCAGTATAGGAATATAGGAATTCACACACACATGCACAATACCGCAAGTGGGAACGAGATACAATGTCAACGCTGCTAGTGTCGCCACCTACAAAGAGTTTTGCGTAATGTTCCCTATTAATTATATTGGTTCTCTAGTAGTTAAGTATATAAATTATAAACTGAACGCTTACCTAGTGCGTATATCTTATAGGTTATTTGTCTACTACCGCCATCTCGTAGAATACTTGTGAATTATTTTAGTCCTGTGCTATGCGTTCTTTAATCAATGCTACCGAGGCAAAAGTGTCGCACACTGGCGCGCCCTGCGGTGGCGGTCAATAGTGAATTTGGCAGCTGATGACAAGTTTACTACTGACCGCCGCGGCCAGGCCGCTTCAGGCTTATGTTTTCTTAAGCCTGCATCACACTGGCACGGCCTGCGGTGGCGGACCATAGTAAATTTTACAGCTAATGACAAGTTTTCTATTTTCCGCCGCGGCCAGGCCGCGCCAGTCTGTAAGAGGCCTTATGCGAGAATTTCAAAGGCGTTTTTACGATTACTAACTCAACATTTTAAATTAAACTAAACAATTTACTTTCAATACAAAAAAAATATATAAAAAATCTGTTTAAACATACTAATGCTTTATTTAGGCTTAGTGCTTAGTTAGTAAACATTTATTATCGTGTCAAAAAAACGGTTCGCTTTCTCGGTAAATGTTCAGTCTCTGTCCAGTAATTATCTCATCATTTCTACAAAAGTTTGTCCTATTTTGTTACCTACCAAGTTTTGTAGTAAATTTAAATCAGCAACACAAGCGTATTTTTGATGTTGCAGGCTATTGTATAGGTACCTTCTAGATTCTAAAGAATTTTTAAATATTCTGTTAGAAATCACTGAAAATAGTAAATAGTTAAGTACCTATATACTACTGAAACTAAATTTAAAAAAAGAACTATCGTTTTATTAATTTCATTCCCTTTATCGAACGAGCGAGCGGAACAAACAAAGTTCTATGCTTCAGCTTTAAATTTATTTATTTTTTTCTAATCAAAAGTAAGTTTTATTTTTAATTTTCAATAACTGAATCGATTAAAAATATATTTAAGTAGGTAGTAGTAGTTCCTACACTTATCGAAACTGCTCAAAAAAATTTCCGATAATCTGTTGAGAAATGCAACGTGTAGAGGAGATCAGTAGCTCTAGTATAAGTTTTATCGATACATATACGTTTTCGAACGCGTTTGCGTTTAGTTTCAATTTGTATGGCAACGCGTAGTTCCTAATAGTTACCACCAGAGGCGCTGTGCGCGTTGCCATAGAAAGTTAAACTAAACGCAAACGCGTTCGAAAAAGTATTGTGTCGATAAAACTTATACTAGAGCCTCAGGGGGCCGATTTTTGACTTTCGAGCGCTCGAAAATTAAATAAAAGCGAATACGATTTTAGTGTCAAAATTGCAGGCACTAACTTTCTACCGATAGAATTGAATACGAGTGGTCAATACCACTCGCTTTTCAATTTTCTATCGCTATTTCAAAAGAGCGTTTCGTAATTTTTGTCCGTTTTCGAATGAAAGATTCGAGCGCTCGAAAGTCAAAAATCGGTCCCCAGGCGGACAGCCTGTTTATTTTTTCAATAGTCTTCACGCACACCTATGAAATACTGCATTTATATTTGTTTTATCCGATTTTTAACTCACGGCGAACTAAGCTCAGTCTCAGGTATTTACCGATGATTAAACTATAGACAGGGTATGGCACCTTGCGCACAGTAGATATAGCTTAAGAGGCTGACAATACCAAATTTGTTGAAATTGATAATATTTAACTAGGCGATGATATATATAATAGATAAATACATATAGATCATTTCAGCATTATTTTCATGTCCGCCACATAATCCAAATAACATTTTGTGATAAATAACAAATAACTAATGTGTAACAAACAATTATTTTAAATCAGATTAGGCTTCTCTACAAAAAGTTATTCCGGAAGTCACGTGAACTTTCGACTTCAAAAAATGACAGTTAAATGGTACTAACGCACGTTCGGAACGTTACATGTTTACCCCGCAGAGGTAATCACGTAACGTTCCGAACGCGCGTTAGGACAATCCATCTGTCATTTTTCTATATAAAATTTGACATTTAGATCTCCCTAACGGTCGCACCACACTTGGCGGTGGTTGCCCAAATATTCGTGTTGCATCTTTTTCCTTCCTACGGCAAATGAAAGAGAGGCAACGACGCAACGCGAACACGAACTCCCAAGTGTGGTGCGACCATGACGTTCGTACAATGCGTTACGTGATCGACATTCGACAAAATTATAAACGGCGAATGTTCGATTTTCTGTTACATGTGAATGCACAAGTCTATCAGCACCTAGCATTAGCTAGCATATTTACTGTGCCTTCCGTTAGGAATAGCCGTTAATAAATGATGAACATCGAAGTTCTCTCCTTTAAGCGAGTTCTGCATAGCTATTCGGGTACTCGGGACCATGTATTGCACTGCAGACGCAAGGCATCCATAGAACTCGGTTTCCATAGGTTTTCATCTATACTTCACTATCACTTTGCCAACACAGCGAATCCTCAAGTGAATAAAGGGTCGGCAACGCGCTTGTGATTCTTCTGGAGTCACAAGTGTCCATAGGCTACGGTAACTGCTTAACATCAGGCTTGCAGGCAGTAAGCTTGTTAGCCACCGTCATTAGGTATATAAAAAAGAAACTATCACTACATATTAGTATAAAACAAAGTATGTCTGTCCCTATGTATGCTTAGATCTTTTAACCTACGTAAGTACTGCGGTTTTTAGGGTTCCTTAGCCAAATAGCAAAAAACGGAACCCTTATAGATTCGTCATGTCTGTCCGTCTGTCTGTCTGTCTGTCCGTCCGTATGTCACAGCCACTTTTTTCCGAAACTATAAGAGCTATACTGTTGAAACTTGGTAAGTAGATGTATTCTGTGAACCGCATTAAGATTTTCACACAAAAATCTAAAAAAAACATTAAGTTTTAGGGGTCCCCATAATAAGAACTGAAACTCATTTTTTCATCAAACCCATACGTGTGGGGTATCTATGGATAGGTCTTCAAAAAAGATACATAAACTGAATAGTTTGCGCGAGACACTTCCAAAGTGGTAAAAAGTGTGTCCCCCCCCCCCCCCCCCTGTAACTTCTAAAATAAGAGCATAATAAAACTAAAAAAAATATATGATGTACATTACCTAGGGTTTGCAATCCGGATATCCGGATATCCGCCAAATTTCGGATCCGGATCTGACAGGCTCTTGGATCCGGATTTTTCGGATATTACGGATCCTTAAGATACAACAATGAAAATCGAAAATACGGCTACAAAATGATGTTTTTACCGAGTCCACGCTGAAAACCGAATGGTAGATCATCCTCAATCTCTGTCTTTATTCACCACTTCATTATCCCAGACCAGATTATTTTTGTTTTTAATTTATATTAGTCACAAAAACTAATTAAACCTACATACTACAAACTAGTAAAATAGCCGCAATTTGATGGCGAAAGTTGGCGTTGATTTAAGTGCACTAATTCACCGTAGGCAGAGACACAATGTTATTATATAAATCCAATATTACCTATAGCCCTATAGGTACTATTATAGCTACCTACTAAAGACTTACGCCCGTATTCATAAATATTCTACAAGCCTATTTTAACTAAAATGGCGTTAAAATTCGTTTGTCCTTATCTGTCACTTTGACATTTGTGTTCGTAAGAAAGGGACAAAGCACATTTTATTTAGCAGAGGCATTTTAAGTTTTATGAATAAGGGGATTAGTTTAAATAAACCTAAAGAAATATTTAAGAAGTATATTTGACACAGGAAGTAAAAAGTAAATGCAGCAACAATACCTACGTTTTATAATTGTAATAATTTTTAAAATTCTTAGTATGATGTTCTTGACTTATAATATGATCATGTAATATAATAGGCATGGTACACTATATTCGTTAATCGCTTTTGCCATATTATACAGTCTTGCCTAAATGAATGTCCCCTGCTAGACAAACACCTATTCCCTCGTCCCGCTCACATTGTCAATATCTCCTCCTAAGGCTTGATACCTAGTTACAACCCTATTGAATTAACTCCATACCTAGAGCTCATTGAAATGTATGTACAGTCACCGGCATCAATATATGATGAATCAAAGGCCGCAAAATATCTGACACGCTCTTACGGCTCTAGGAATAGAGTTGTCATATGATATTTTTGCGGCCTTCGTACCATCATATATTTATGCCGGTGAATGTACGATACGAGCACCAGGTACGGAGTTAACTCGACCTGCTGGTTGATCACGCAGTCAAATTTTATATGGGAAAATGACAGTTGGATTGTCCTAGCGCGCGTTCGGAACGTTACGTTGATTACCCTTGTTGTAGTTATCAAGTGACAGCTTTCAGTGACAAAACTCTCACTTTGACAGTTAGTTCGTAGTTGTAAGTAAAAAGTTGAAAAAAAAAAGTTTTAAACCCTTTATGACCTCGGGAGTGCGTATTGCGTACCTATTTAAAATCTTTCAGGTATACGGTGGTATAGCCTTTTTTTCCTAGTTTAACCTTACAATTCCTACTTTATACCAAAAAAACCTTGTGGATCCGTATTATCCGAAAGATCCGGATATCCGGATCTGTTGAATTTAAATATCCGAAATATCCGGATCCAAAATATTGGCGGATCTTGCAAACCCTAACATTACCATATAAACTTCCACCGAAAATTGGTTTGAACGAGATCTAGTAAGTAGTTTTTTTAAATACGTCATAAATCGTAAACCGCAATTTATTTCACGGAACCCTTCATGTGCGAGTCCGACTCGACTTTTTAGGGTTCCGTAGCCAAATGGCAAAAAACGGAACCCTTATAGATTCGTCATGTCTGTCTGTCTGTCCGTCCGTATGTCACAGCCACTTTTTTCCGAAACTATAAGAGCTATACTGTTGAAACTTGGTAAGTAGATGTATTCTGTGAACCGCATTAAGATTTTCACACAAAAATCGAAAAAAACATTAAATTTTTAGGGGTCCCCATAATCAGAACTAAAACTCAAAAAAAAAATTTTCATCAAACCCATACGTGTGGAGTATCTATGGATAGGTCTTCAAAAATGATATTGAGGTTTCTAATATCATTTTCACTTCTCATGCTCTAAAAGTTCGTCTTTATGTCGTGCGTAGGCGACATAAAGTCGCTTTTTATGCTCTAGAGCATAAAGTAAAATCTTCGTCGAAGACCAAGGCAATCGCTGCAACAGCCACACGAACATCTTTAACTTCATACAACAACCTCTTTATTTTATTTCGTTTCGTTCGTATTCTAAGACCAAGGCAAAGATACCAACAGCCAAAGTACACAATAAAACTTCATGAAATAAACTTATAATTTGTATTTCGTCTCATTTACTATATTTACGTGTTGCTGTTTCATTTCCTCGCAATCGAAGTGAAAAGTAGAGTGTACAACTCGTCCATAAAACCCATTTTACACTCGACTTTATATCTATCCTCGCTCGCAAGCTCGCTCGGATGGATAAACGTCTCGAGTAAAATGGTGCGTTTTATGCACTTGTTGTACAATCTACTATTTTTTCTAAACTGAATAGTTTGCGCGAGAGACACTTCCAAAGTGGTAAAATGTGTGTCCCCCCCCCCCCTGTTACTTCTAAAATAAGAGAATGATAAAACTAAAAAAAATATATGATGCACATTACCATGTAAACTTCCACCGGAAATTGGTTTGAACGAGATCTAGTAAGTAGTTTTTTTTTAATACGTCATAAATCGTAAACCGCAATTTATTTCACGGAACCCTTCATGTGCGAGTCCGACTCGCACTTGGCCGCTTTTTTTAATAGATAGAGTGGTGCAAGAGGAAGGTTTATATATATATAATACATGCATGTATTATATATATATAAACCCGTGCGAAGCCGGGGCGGGTCGCTAGTATATTATAAAGAGTAAGTCAATGAAGATGTAGCTTTGTAATTTTGTAGTAGATAACATTTTGTGAGGACGGCGGACTTCGTACCTACTAGCGAACTTTTGAGTGCAATTCAATTATTAAAATGTAGCTTGCCACAGCGATAAGTTGAATCGCTCCGAAAATCTAGGCTGTTACTTTCCGATCCCGGTTTATATGTAGGTACTGGACGTAGGTACACAATTAAGGGCATGCCTTCGATTTTTCTAAACCGCTCCCCCTGTTAGACACGTTTAGGTCTTCTACACAAAACGAGCTGCATCATCATCATCATCAGCCGAACGAAAGTCGTCCACTGCTTGACATAGGCCTCCCCCAAAGAGTGCCACAATGACCGGTCCTACGCCACCCGCATCCAGCGGACTCCCGCGACCTTTACCAGGTAATCAGTCTACCCACGCAGCGCTGCGCCTACGCGTACGAGATGCATACTCTTCGGAAATTAAGCTATTTGAGAAGAGACTTTTTCCGCCAGGAACCCCGCTAGGTGAGCACTCAGCTCGCGGGCGCTTTCCTTTTCGCTTTCGAGGCAAATTTATACATACAGTATTTCGCATGCTATGTTGTAATGAGCGTAAAGCGCCCTACTACCTTCCACTGTCGAGACCAAGGTAATGCGAGCGTCGGTGGTGAAATTAGGTATATAGAGATGTATATTGTAGTATTTGATACTTACCGTTATATTTTGCCTGTAATACCTATTTATAATAATGTTAATCTTATGTAATAATCATCATCATCATCATATCAGCCGAAAGACGTCCACTGCTGGACATAGGTCTCCCCCAAAGAGTGCCACAATGGCCGGTCCTGCGCCACCCGCACCCGCTTAAATTATACATATTTTTTTAAATTTCGAAGAGCTAAATCGACAAAAAAACTATATACGATAGAAATTCGAGATAAGGGTTCCTTTTTTACCTTTTTGGTACCGAACCCTAAAAATATATGAAAATGTACATGCCTCATCCGGCCTTCGAAGCCACGTCGCCAATGTCCCGAAGATACTCATCGAAATATTGATCTCGGTACGTGAATTCCTTTCCGATGCTTCTTTCTAAAAGAATCGAGAAGATTAAACGTAAGTTTCCGACAATAAATGTTGAGACAAGTTGCAGACTGTACTTCACTCCAGTCATCATCATTAAATATCGTCGGGTGACAAGCAAAAGTCACTACCAAAACTGTCACTGCTCTTCAAAACCTCGTATCTCGGTACTATACGTAGTCGATATCGCGATACGACCTTTGATTTAAGTAGGTACTTAGGTATTTGTTACTTAGTGAGTTTTGCTTGTCATCCGACGATATTACACGAGCAGCCTGTGGGTCTCATATTCGCAAAAACAATACAGCGCCATTCGTGTACAATACAACAATGCCTTCAGGGCGCTGATGGGTCTTCCACGCTACTGTAGCGCGTCAGGAATGTTTGCTGAAGCCAGGGTAGACTGTTTCTACACTACCATGCGCAAGCGATGCACATCCCTGACGCGCAGGGTGCGAGCCAGCCCCAACGGCATCCTGAGGGCATTTGAACCTAGGTTTGACTGTCAGTACTTGAACCATTGCCACATGATTCATCTACTGACAGGCAAACCAATTTACTGTATGTAGTGTAGTGTCTTTGTTTTGTATGTCCCTTTTTTAGACTAAGAATAATTATTTGTATTTTGTATTTTATTTTGTAAATTGTATACCTATGGACTTAGTCTGAAATAAATGATTTGATTGATTGATTGATTGATATTTGCAGATCATTTTGCCTGGCAGACGGTGCCATAGTTGACCTTTGACACCGTCTGCCAAGTACTTCCGGCCATTTCAGGACTCTACGATTAAAGGGTTAAATGATGCCACATGTCTCTTACTGTTGTCACATGACGTAAATAAAATATACCTACCCTTACAATTTAGACTGGAAGTGAAGGATTTTTCAAACGTTCGGCCAATTTTAGGTGCGATAGTCTTCTGGTTCTTGCTCAGCACAACTTCCTCGACCTGCTGCCATGCATTTTATCGTGTTGTCATGAGACGTCGGCGTATTGGAAGAGGGCTTACAGATTATTATTGGTTACAAAATGTATGACTCACGACAGTTTAAATTCAACTCCACCACGCTGTTTAGGTATTTTTGTCTATCCAAATATCATAAACCCTCCATGATGCGTTCAAGAACCGCTCATTATGACCACCATAAAAATAGACTGTTTTGTTAGAACAAATTTCTTATCTGTGAAAATGTTATCATTGGTAAATAAAATAATAACATCGATTTCGATATTATAATTTCATTCAAATTTCGAACGTCTCTGAAAAACAAAGAAATTTGATTTAAGCTCTGTTCTAATATCAGTCGAGATGATATTTAGTTCGAAATGAATTGTCAATTTGCATACAAATTTGACAAATGTCGCACGTAAGTAAGATATCGAACGATATGATAGTTGGATCCCACGAGTTTGTCTCTGAATTAAAAAAAACTATGAAAGCTGCCAGAAAACAACGCTGTGATGCCGGTCATATTATGCGGCTCCTGAATGCATGCACACTAGTGTGATGTTATTATGAAACTCGCCTTCGGCTCGTCTCATAAACCCACACTCGTATTTAATGCCCTTCATTATGTACAGTCACATAAACTACTATTAAAGAGGGTACGTCGGGAACGAATCATGAAAGAAAACTCAACTGGAATGTAATTTTTTTATTTGACTTTGTGACTTTTACTGTTTAGGTAATTGCAAATAAATACGTAAATTACCATTGTCGTGAGAAAATACTTCGCAAACACTTAAGATGATTCCGGATCCTTTTTAACTTTATACAGGTCACATGAGCGTCGCCTTTATATATTAAGTATATCCCTTAGATGCATATGGTATCGATATATATACATTATATATATATATATATATATATATATATATATATATATATATATATATATATATATATATATATATATATATCTCGATATCAGCCATATTTTTACACCAAATAATTTACTTTCAAAACAAAGTTTTAACCAACTTCAATTCAGTACTCCGCCAAGCCACATTGAACATTTCCACATTTTTTTTCCAATTTACCACATGAACTGATTTCCGAGAGCAAATGCGTTGATTTTTAGACCAATAAACCAAATCGCTGTATGTGGGCCGATAATATTTGAGGACTTCCGTCAATTCCTCAAGGATCTCAAAATTACCTTTGGCACTTCATTTTTTGCTATTTCAACGGAATCACATCAGAATCTGTGACGTACTTAATAGTTTGAAGTACCTACATCATTGAGAAGTTCCACAAGCCATCTGTGGTCTTCATCATCACTTCCACTTCACCAAATTTATGATTTCCGGGTGTAAATACACGAGTTATAATAGAAAATACCGAAATTACTTACTACACGCGTGCTTAATATATTTGAGGAGTTCCCTCAATTCCACAAGGTTCCCATCATCCAACTGGGGTTTTGAAAACAATGGGACCAATCTGGAAGCATATACTTTCAATTAAAAAAAACGAATTGTACGAATCGGTTCATAAATGACGGAGTTCTGAGGTAACAAACATTAAAAATAAAAATTAAAAAAAAACATCCGAATTGAGAAGCTCCTTTTTTTGAAGTCGGTTAAAAATAGGTTGGGTAATTTGACTAAATATTCATTAATAATCCACCTAAATTTTATACCGATACGGTAAAAAATAATGAAAAGTAATCTTCATAAATTCCGTAAAAATCAGGCGAAAATGGTATAAACTTTCTTTACTTTATTATTGACTACGTCTATATACGTTTTTGGGATACGCGCATAATCCACTTATTTTTGTTAATGAATAAACCTTTCTATAGGCCAGATGAAATTCAATATTATCTCAAGGTCGTAAATATTTAATTAAAATGCCGTTATTTCCTGATGCATATATTTTTGGATTCAGGTAGTAAGTCTCCATATTTGTGTACTCAAACATGTTTTCATTATTTCTAACGTGCACAAAGACGTATCTGAGGATGACATCAAGGAGTACATACTTCAAATGACGTCCGAAAAAGTGTCCCTTATTAAAATTAAAATGCGGCGTCCGAAGGATTATCAATCGTACAAGTTGTTTGTTTGTAATAGTAAACTAGAAACGTTTATGGACAGTTCTCTGTGGCCGGAGGGTGTTACCTTTCGGCGTTTTGTTAACTTTAAAGACTCTAAAGATGGGGTCGTGAGCCCTAATCGAGTGAATGAGGTCTTGTCTGCATAATCCCGTTATTATTGTTGTTCTATATATTTTGTTGCATTGAAATTAATTTAATATCTGTATTAAATAACTTAAATCAGTATAAGAAATAATATATACATAATTCTAAACCTTAATACATACCTACTAAATATGAGTTGCACTACAGCTGATTTGTCAGTGTGTAAATTAATTAGCTTCAATTGTAAATCTTTAAAACGATCCATTGAGGGCGTAAGGTCGTTGTGTTTAGAGGCGGACATTATAGCATTACAGGAGACCTGGTTGTTACAACACGACCTGCCGCTGCTTGGCTCGGTTCACAATGACTTTGCGTGTACGGGCACCTCTGCAGTGGACACCGAAGCAGGAGTACTAACGGGCCGACCACATGGGGGTGTCGCTATACTATGGAGAAAGAGTGCATTTCAGGCGGTCACTGTTCTTAAAAGTGACAATGTACGGTTGTCGGCCATCAAAATATCTTTAAATAATAAATGTATGATAATTTTTAGTGTCTACATGCCAGTTAATTTGGTGAATAATTTGCCTATTTTTACGGAATGCTTAGGGGAAATAAATGCAATTATGGAAGAAAACGCAGACACGGAAATGGTGTATGTACTTGGCGACTTTAACGCGCATCCGAAAGAGCTATTTTATAATGAGTTAGTACAATTTTGTGCGGATCAGAACTGGTATTGTATTGACTTAGAGAGGCTAGGTGTGTCATCTGGTACATACACTTTCGTGAGTGAGGCACATGGGTGTAACAGGTGGCTGGATCACTGCATCGTCACAGGATCCGCTCGGGATACCGTATTAAATGTTTGGGTGAAACAAGACGTGTATTGGTCCGACCACCTGCCGCTAGTCATTGAATGTGATATAGGTAACGTGCCTATTAAAAATAATAATAAACAAACCCCACCCCAGGACGGTGTAATCTGGGGAGATAGGCAGGGTGATCAGGTTGAAATGTATCATAACCTTTGTCATGATCGACTGAAGGGGTTGCACTTTCCCCCTGAGTTAATGTTGTGTGCTGATAGTATGTGTAGTATCTTAGAACATAGATTAGTATTGGACAAATTGTATAGTGAAATAATTGATATTATTACCAACGCAGCCAGGCGGTCAAGCAAGAAAAATAAATGTAAAAGGAAGAAGGGATATATTGTGGGGTGGAATAGACACGTAGCTTGTGCTCACAGGGAGGCGCGGCAAAAATTCCTAACGTGGGTAGAAGCTGGGAAGCCCTCCTCGGGCCCTATCTATGAAGTCATGTGTCAGAGTAGGCGGCTTTTTAAGTCCAAGCTGCAATGGTGTCAGGATAGGCAGGCTCAAATAAAAGCAGACACCCTAGCAATGAACCATGCGGCGAAGGACTTCAAAGGCTTCTGGAAGAACACCAAGAAACTTAACGTAGGACCCGGGGTCCCTGTGAGCATCGGTGGCGTGGTTGATTCGAAGGACATAGCCAACAACTTTAGAGAGCGGTTCACAGTAAAATCACCTCTTGTAAGTGGACCGCAGGAGGTTTTTGATGGTGGGACCATTGTGGGAGGCAGTACCGTTAGAATATCTGCCAAAGATGTGGCAGTGGTCATTAAGGCTATGCAGCGCGGTAAGTCTCCGGGGCACGATGGTCTCAGCATTGAACATCTCAAATATGCTGGAGTCCATCTTCCTCGCGTGTTGGCTATGTTCTTTACGTTGTGCCTGCGACATGCGTATCTGCCGGATCATCTCATGAGGACGGTTGTTGTACCTATACCCAAGAACAGAACGGGGGACGTGTCTGACATCACAAACTATAGACCCATATCACTAGCTACTATTGCCTCTAAGGTGCTCGATAGCCTGCTTAATGAACAGCTTAAAGTTCACATAAAACTGCATGATGCACAATTTGGGTTTAGACCCGGTTTGTCCACGGAAACGGCGATTGTGTGTCTTAAGCGGGCTGTCGGGTACTACAAGGACAGGAAAACACCGGTTTATGCCTGCTTCTTGGACCTGTCCAAGGCGTTTGACCTGGTTGCCTACCATCTTTTGTGGCAAAAACTAAGCCGTACGACCGTGCCAGCAGAATGTGTTACACTTTTAAAATACTGGTATGGTAACCAGGTCAATCATGTGAGATGGATGAATACAATGTCCGAAGAGTATAAGCTTCAGTGTGGTGTCAGACAAGGGGGGCTGTCGTCGCCTATTCTGTTCAACCTTTATGTTAACCAGTTGATCGAGGAGCTCAGCAGTACGCATGTGGGATGTCATATTGACGGTGTCAGTGTCAATAACATTAGCTACGCTGATGACATGGTGCTGCTGGGTCCCTCCATCAATGCAATAAGGCAGCTGGTAAGCAAATGCGAGAGCTATGCAGAGCAACATGGCCTGAGGTACAACTCTAAAAAGAGTGAAGTTGTTATATTTAAAACAAGTAAATATAACCCGACAGTTGTGCCTCCGGTAGTGTTGGGCGGCGTTGCTCTAAAGGTGGCAGACCAGTTTAAATATCTGGGGCATATGGTCACGCCGGACTTGAGAGATGATACGGATATAGAGAGAGAGAGGAGGGCCTTGGCCGTAAGAGGCAACATGATAGCCCGCAGGTTTGCTCGGTGCACGAAAGAAGTTAAAGTCACATTGTATAGGGCTTATTGCCAGACCTTCTACACCAGCAGCCTGTGGGTGAGTCATACGCAGCGCACGTACAATACGCTCAGGGTCCAATATAATAACATATTCAGGATGCTGATGAAACTGCCGCGACACTGTAGCGCGTCGGGTATGTTCGCAGAGGCGCACACTGATGGCTTCCACGCCATCAGAAGGAAGAGAGTTGCGTCTCTGTTGAGCAGAGTGCGCGGCAGTTCTAACACCATCCTGAATATGTTTGCTGAGCGCCTGGACTGCCCGATGACAAAACACTGGGTAAAGATCATCACTGGCCAAATAAGGTAATGATCTTTGCCCAGTGTTGCAAATATGCAAATATGTAATATTAAGTAAGTGTTTGTGTCGATTGTTTTATTATTATTATTGCTTTTGTTTCCTTGTGTTAAAATATGGGTCTTTGCCTGAAATAAATCAATTTTTTTTTTTTTTTTTTTTTTTATTATAAAAATACTGATAGCATTTTTGCTTGCGGGTTAATTTTTTTTCCTAACTTGCGGTCCATAGAATTATTCATTTCAATAGTAAAAGTTGTTTAAAATAACATATAAAAGCCGTATACAAATAATTAGCCTGATATTGAATTATTTCCAAAAGAACCGTAATTTTCTCAGGGTATTTGACAGTCTTTAATTGACATTAATTGTACGTGTATTACTTGTGACACTTTAGTTGAATCATTTTTGATCCTGTATGTACTTATGTAGGTAGAGTATTTAATAGTGATAAACGAATTGAATTGGATAATTAAATGTTACACAAATTAATTTTCTCACTGGTCTAACAGCATCGTACGATAAAAAAAAATATAAATGATTGGTAGGTACTCAAAACATTGAAAGTATTATAATTTATAACATCACCTTTAACATTTATTACATAATGTACAATAACAATACCTATTTAAAACTAACCTTCTCCCTTTACGCCATAACCTAACCATAAGTTCAGCAAGTACAGTCGTCAAAGAAATGTTTTAATTTTCGCTTTATTACAATGGAATAGGGCGCGAAAGTGTAAACATATATTTGACGTCAACTGTACCTAAGTGTGTGATACGCAGGCATCGGGATATTTTTAGCACGGTAAGACTAAAGAGAGCGATGGAGTCGTTGTAAGCATTACAATTAAATTTATACTCATCCTCATAAATTGAATTCATATAATAAATAATAACTATAAAAAATACACTACTATCTTCATTGACGAATAAAAAATAATATGAAGGGTCGACGGAAAGAACATGTCTAGTCACTTTTTTTTTCAAAATCAGATTTTAATGTCACGCAAAAGTTTGACATCAAAATCTCATTTTGGACATGACATGTTCTTTCCGTGGACCCTTCATATTATTTTTTATTCGTCAATGAAGATAGTGGTGTATTTTTTTATAGTTATTATTTATTTTATGAATTAAATTAATGAGGATCAGTATGAGTATTAATTTAATTTTAACGCTTACAACGACTCCATAGGAATAATTTTAATGCTTGAAAATACTCGGATGCCTGCTGATACGCCTAACACCTTGGTACAATACAAAACTTTTAGCAGTTGGCTCCAAAAATATCTACAGTCAACATTGCCCATGAAGCTCAACTTTGTCCACCTTAAAATCTATTTGTTTTTTATCCATTAGTTGTTCATGCTCGAAGTTTTATCCATCATTGATTAAAATAATAATTCAGTTTTTTAAGCTAAGCAAAAGTTGACGGCAGTTGATCTCTAGCGTCGCCTCTTCCGCACCGCTCAGTTACCAAAAGAACAGAGTCAGTTAAATGGCAGGCCTATAGTTAATATAGTAGTAAAGATCTCTTTGCAACCAACTGTACTGAATTCTAACAGACTCCTTTTGTACACGCGGTAATGCTCCTTATTTCCGATGGCTAATAGCCTAGAATGGGATGAGCATTCACACGGACTTATTATCTTATAAAATAAATTACTACCTTGACACATTTTCATCTTAATGATACCAGTCACCTATAAACCTAAGAGTCACAATAATATGCAGATTTATATCAAGGACCGGAAAACCCCTTCTCAGGCTTAAGCCTATCGATTTGGTAACCCTATCAATTTGGTAAGCTTATGATAATGTTAACCCTATTGTTATGGTAAGCATATCGGATGAGGTTACCAATACCATAAGGTAACCCTACCAAAACCCTATCTCGATAGGGTTACCCTATCAGTCAGGTTACCTTATCATAAGTTTACCATTATGGATAGGGTTTCAAAAACCACTTCTAAAAAAAACCCTATGGAAAACCCTAATAAGGGTAACCGCTTCCAGTCCCTGATATATATAAAATTTGTATATTTATAAACATCAATTCACTCCAATAACTTTTGTCTTTGTTCCTCACCTTGACATTTGGGTTTTGAAAGAAAGTGCCAAAACACATTTTTTTTTAATAAGCCGGCCATATTCCCATATTGAATTTCCTAACCAATAGTTAAGATAAAATCAGCTTTCATTTACTTATTTAAAAAAGAAATTCACTGTATCTCTGCTAGGCTGCTCCTGTAAAACTATTGCAAGAGAACATTTTATTACCCCACTACTGCCATAAAGAAATGTTATGATTTTAGCAGTCCATATCAGCTTGTATTTTAATGTTTATTACTTATTAGTCTTATATATAACCATAACCACAATATACCCTTCCTTGTTACTGTAAAAGGCTGATCATTGCCTATGAAGAACTTTGCCTGTTTTCAGAAAGCTATGTAATTTTTTATCCAATAATATCTCACAAATTTTCTCATTCATGAATTTGACAATTAAAAAGTAATGAAAGAAAACCGCAGTTTTTTTAATAACACTGATACATGCAGCACATATTGTAAACTGTTTTGAAAAAATGATTATGCAGGTTCTTCTTGAGGCAGAGGTTTTGTTTCCGAACCAGTAGTAGTTTATCGACATTCATAGGTGCATGTAATATGCCTAAATTGAAGAATAAATATAAGTTGAATTTTACTTGAATATGAATCTATATTAACATGATACTTCATGTTAATATAGATTCATATTCAAGTAAAATTCAGGGACTATAATAATAATATTGGCAGTGTAGGCAAAATTAATATTCAAACCTGAATATTAATCAAGGTCGCAGCCGTTTACAGTAGTTTTAGCTAAAGATACAACTATGTATTAGCGTTTTTAAACGTTTCATCTTAGTAGATCACCCAAAATGCTACTTAAAATGCACAAGCATATACTCTTTATAGTAATAAATAGAAAATCCTATTTCCTCACCAAAGGATGACATATAACATTGTACTCTCCATGAGCAGGAGACAAAAAAAGCCTCAAGTCGCATATTTAATCACAATGTTTTGAGACAGCCTCATAAGTAGCTGAACACCTAAGCACATTTTGTATATCAGTTACGCCTGCTAACGATATTTATAAACTTAAAGGAAAAATTGTAAAATTTAGGCTCCTCGCCGGATTCGAACCGGCGACCACAGGCACACATGGCCCGTCGCTACTAACCAACTGAGCTATCGGAACAATCTGTCTCAGCCCCTAAATCTTTCAACCAGTTCCTTCTTACAAGTGCCGTTAAAGAAGCATATGTCTTCTAGGTAGATGTCGCCACACGCCTCCCTAAGGCGTTGTAAGAAGGAACTGATTGAAAGATTTAGGGGCTGAGACAGATTGTTCCGATAGCTCAGTTGGTTAGTAGCGACGGGCCATGTATGCCTGTGGTCGGCGGTTCGAATCCGGCGAGGAGCCTAAATTTTCCAATTTTTCCTTTAATTTGAAACCTAAGCTCATTGTCGATAACACTGGTTTGACAACTTCTTATGGCAGTTTAACATGACGTTTAATGCGACATGGTACAAAGATGTTCAGCCCCTTGTGAGGCTGACCGTACGTACAGTCAGCATCGCATAGTTAGTAGCCAAATATATCGCAACACATCCTCTCTTACAGTAATAAAGACGTGTACCAAACGTGTACTTGGATACTTTGGCTGCTACTACTTAGTCGGTCCTTAAGTTCTGTCACAAATGTTTTGCTGCATAGTAAATAATACCAAGAATGTTTTTATTTAATGCTATATATGGTTTGACAGCTCATGAAATACTGATAAATTAGAATGATTATTGGATTTAAATGCTCAAAGCCATATTACACAAATGCTAGTTTCTTAAGAGATTTCGCACTTTTTTAGCCAATCACAAACACGGACGGGATCACTGTATCTTTTTTCCATGATTCTTAAAGCAAGGTTTTAAGAATCATGGAAAAAAGATACGTGAGATTTTAGTCAGAACCCCTCCCTGAACCCTCCTTCATTTTCAAGCATAAGATAAGTAAGTCTGGGTACAACTAATTTTCATAGTCACATTTTACGTAGTGTACTTGTTGCCTGCCCACAAGCACAAATTTACGCGTTTTTCTGAAAACGTAAAAAGTACATAAATTTTTCGATGGGAGCAGTTGGAATTGAATGCTAACAGAAAATCAAATGCTAGTTGCTAAGCATGGTCTAAAATCGAGGTTTGAGAATAAATTAAAAAAAAACCTTGTTGGTCATCTGGAACACTGTTTTTTATTAAATTTGTGTAAATGGTATTTCTGTTAGATGCGGCGTGTTTTGGGTTCATGGTTGTTTCTAGTTACAAGGTTTTTTTGTCATATTGCGATAATTGTTCAAAATGTATTGTATTGCAATTTGATTCGTATAAAATAATCTTTTTTATCATGTATAATACGAATAAGAAAAAGTTTATTGCTAAGTTTTATCTATCAAAAATCTTGTGACAGAACTTAAGGACCAAGTAGGTAACTATATGACGCTGTCTGTACACTAAGTGAGTAATGTACCCTAGAAGTAGCATTAATAAAACATTCAAATGGAAGATATTTACGATGCCCACATGTAAAAGTATATGTCTTGCCAGTGGCTCAAATACTGTATCACCGGACCGCAGATGAAAGCCATCAACGGTACCTTGTTTGATGCAGACGTCAGAACACTTTCTATGACACTCTTAGAATACCCATTATACATCGGACTACGTAACAAGTATAGAACAAGCCCAAGTTTCCTTCGACTTATCTCCAACCGTTGATCAGCAGACAAGTCTTTCATGTGACGACTGTACAGCTTCAAGCTAGCTAGGTCGATGCCTAGTGACACGAGCCATTGCCGCCACGCTTTTGTACCAAACACCCTCATAGCCGCTAAGTGAATAAGAGGCTTCAAGATATGCAGTGATTCGGCATACATCAAATCCTTCACGTTAACAGGGAGGCTATTGTCATCTTCAAGCTTCACTGGCTGCCAATCTCTAAAGGCTACAGGGGGAGCGCCATCAACGCGTCGGATGACTCTTCCGGAACGTCTTAATGTGAAAAAGGAGCTCTCACCGTCTTCACTTGTTTTTTCCTCTGTAAACTTCTTTCGTTGAAGCGCAGCGACCGGCGGGTGCTGTATTGGGAGCTCCTTAAACCTCAAAAGTAGAATCAGGGCAGAAGAACACTTGAAAAGTTGTAGTAGCGTAGCAATCGTCCATTTTCCTTTACTGCCCCATCTCTGCTTCACAACAAGCTCGACGAACACCTCAGAATAGTGAATAACCGTCAGCCATATCTTGATTTGCTCCCTAAGGCTGTAGAATTGCACTTCAGAGCTGTAAGCCTCACGTATCAGTTTGTCGTTAAACAACGAAAGCAGCTTCGATAGCGAATACACGAGTTCGGAGACAATAGGTGACTTATTTATCTTCCCGGCGACGAAGTATGACGACCATGTAGCCACAGTTTCGACGTCGGTAACCAAATTAGGATTGCTTATCACCCACCTTTTATATGCCGCGAAAAACTCCTTCAGCGATAACTTATCCATCGTTTGGTCTGTGCATAAAACCTTTGTGAACTCGGCTAAGTTTCGTTCATTTGTCTAATATAATGTTGAGTAATTTAAATTCAGTTGAATTACTAATATTACTATGTAAACGTTTCACTTGCCCCTTGCCCCGTTGACGTCGCTTGTCAAATCAATATTTTATTTTGCTTGTCAAATCAAAAAAACTTTCGTCTATGGTACGTAAAGCTTGGCATTCATAAGACGACTTTCGCCACAGACTAATTATTAATTATTGAAGTCCAGAAGTTACAAATAACCATTAACAAATAAAATAAAGCATTGAACTGATTGAGAGGTAGAAAAATTGCTAAATTATATTTCTAGCTGTCACCAAATGATGGATTTGCGACACTTGAATTTTCCGGCGGCAATACGTATCCTTAGGACTTGATGTCGTATGATTTACTGGCTACACAAAATAGCGTTTACATTGGACGAATGTAAATCATTGGTCCTAACTATGTACGTGCGAAAGGGAAAAATGTATTATGTCGAACTTAAACTCGGTCATACAACCAGTGCGTGCCAGTGCATAGGTAGGGGAGACTGGGGTCAATTGGAACGATAATGACATAAAAGGCTTCAGTCATTATTGAATCTCTTTGGTAAATGTTTGGAGCCCTAGCCAGGGAATTTGGCTATGTAACAACAATGGTTAAATTGACCTCATTGTAGCATATTTTTGGGGTAATAAGCATTTTACAAAACATCGGAAAACGTTTGAAATGACCCTGAGCCTGGGTCGGATGATTAGATTAGATTAGATTAATTTATTTCATTTTGAAAATTTACATGTAATTTTTATAAGTTAAAATAGCATGAATTCACAAAAAGATCGTCAGAGTGTATAAGAATAACAATAATATAAATAGTCAAATCAAAATACAGTGCAAAATGAAAACAAACAATACAATCATAATATTAAAATGGTACAATGTCAAGGAAATAAAATGTGTTTCAATGTCAAATTATTAATAAAAGCTAGGGCATCCTAGATATAAATTGTCAACAGTGGAAAAATATAATGGGTATACATACAAAATTGAAACTAAGGTTGGTCAGTTGAAAAAACTAAGCTTACTGGAAGCCTATAAATAGAAGAAGAGTTGAAGACGTCAAGCAGTCGCCTTCGCTTTGGTCTCCGGGCCACGCTACTCGTACTTCTCGCAGCGATCTTTAATAAATGTATTAATATTGTATTGCGTATTCCTCTACCTCTGAGCACCTTCCCTACAGTACTTACGAATGTAATATAATTTAGTCACAATTGACTTTAACATAGATACCCTTTAGGACTTATTTTGGTAAAAATACCTACTTACAATAATGATTAACCATTTCTTTGTTGTCGTTTTCTCCCATTTTCTACTCGTATTATTTCAGTATTATGTTCTTTTGTGGTATTTTTGTAAAGATAATCGACTTTTTTGATATAACGTTCAAAACTACATAGGCAATTAAGTAGAACTGTTTCTATTGCCCCCATTTTTTTTGTTTCAGATGCCCTATCATCCTCTTCGTAGATATTAAAATCTGTAGAAAAATACAAAAATCCTCTTGGTACGAGTAAGTAAGATAGTATAAAATCAACTAGAATATCTATACCTACTTATAGTGGTTTACGCAATATTTAAAAAGCGATTATTTGTTTTTGATTTATCAACAAAATAATATAGTAAGAAATGTATTATTTCTTTCTTAATATCCCCAAACATTCTTACTCCATGTGGTGACAAAGCAATATATCCTCGTAAAAAAATCAAATGGGTTCGATGCCACGAAACCTATGGTAAGTTAAGTCCCGAGGTTCCGATACTAAAGCCGATCATTTCCTTCCTTGAAACCCCGCCGACACCACCAATAGACTAGGCTAGGAGTTATTAAGCTTGTTTCAAATGACCCGCGTTCCTATTGACCCTAGCCTCGCCTACTTTTACGTATTCAGTGGTGGATCCAGGGTTTTGGTTTGGGGGGGGGCGGGTCCACCCTTTTGGTGGGGCTAGACCTACTAAAATTAAATTTTAGGTAAATGTAAGATTTTACCCGATGCTTTAGGGGGAATCGCTACTGTACTTATCTGTACATATTATCGCTACTCTACACTCAAATGTTGGTGAATAAGAATTACTAGGTATTACTTATGTACATAATCAACAAAAACAATTCAGGTTTATATCCATAGTAAGAGAACACAATACAATGAAATAAAAAATCGTCAACATTTAATGATTGATAAAACTAAGCTATAAAACATTCAATGAGTCATAAGACTGAAAGGAAAAACACAATGTAAAGCATTTGGTAACTATGATTTTAAAACTTCGTTGGTATTGTCTTTGGGCATATAGCAGTAAGGCGGAGCGGGCCTCCAGTTCCCTTTGCTATCTTCATCGGCATCGCAACGCCCGTGCATCCGTACTCTGAAACAAACCGTAAAATTAGCTATTTTCGCGCTCACAGAGGACAATGGTACTGTTCACGTTAGAGATACATTTACATGTTACGCCTTAAGTATGACAGATAATGAAGGTTAATAATGACGTCGTTTTCGTAGATGTAGAAGATTACAGGATGTACATTCATAATTTTAATAAAAACTGATTGAAGATAAAGAGGGAGGCCGTTTCTCACCAATGGGATATGATTTGAAATAAAAAAAAGTAAAGAAATATTAATTGTCGTCGGCTATACCTACGAAACTGATGATTATTGATTGAAAACTAATTAAGCTTCAAAACCACGGATTGCATGCGAATTGGTTCAATACGTAAGTAATAGAGTTTGGGCAACAAGAGATGCCTTGATTGATTCACTGAACCCATTGTACGTGAGATGGGGACTGTACCTGGTACTGGCTCGTCAAGTTTAACGTTTTCCATGCCATACAAGCCAGCAGTCAGAAAAATCTGGTGGGCGGGGAAGGTGGTGCTGCTTCCGGGGTCCATGGAGGCCGAATCCACGCCGATTCCGACCACGTTCTTGAAAGAAGTCGTTATCCACTCGGCAATCTCAGGACTGAGACCTACAAAACAACGTATTGGTACGGTCACGGACTTTAATCGTTGAGCCATTTAGAGCTCACTGTATACTAAACACGTCAACTTTAAAACTTTACTATTAAAATACCAATATAGTTGACACCTAAATGAACTTGTATTCTATTCATAATTCATAATTCATTTATTGCGTATCATGTTGTACAGGGGGTCTTAATTTTAACATTATTGTTCAGAACATGAACAAATGAATAGGAGGGGCTAGGGCACAGCAAAATTATACTTCTAGTTGTACTTTTTTTTTATTTATTCTCAAAAAAAACAACAAGTACATTCCTTTCTGCTTCGCCAAACTGAGGACAGTTTGTCTGCAAATGTGCGCTCCCTTCCAAAAGTCAAACATTGTTGTGTTTATCTACTTACTAAATTACCTACTTAATTTACTAACATTAAACTTAGTGTACCATCGACGACACACTCAGCCGACCATTTGTGAACCTTATTACAACAGCATAAAGTCCACCAATGGTCCGCCGAGTGCGTCGTCGTTAGTGCGTGTGACTGGTGCAATTACGAAATAATGATTTTTATATCTACCGTATATCTACGTCTAAATTAATTTTATCTAAAAGTATTGTTTTCAGCCTTTGTTTAAATAACTGTTTGCTAGTACTTTGTTCCACAGCTAGGCTTAATTGGTTTAAAATCTTAGGTATCATGTGTTTACGAGTCCTTTGGCCGACGTAGTTATTAGTTTTATAATACTCTAAATATCTTCTCTTTGTGCTTTCCCTTAAGTTACGTAACTGTTTGTTACTAGTTTTGAAGCGGTCAAGGCCATAGTTATCTATAGTTATTAAATATTTTACTTTTTCATGACCCGGTAAGATTTTTAACTTTTTATACAGTAAATTATAGTTCCCATTGCAACTGCTTTTGGTTTTTTTATCTACCAATAACTTTTTAATGATTCTTAATTGGATGTTACAAATTTTGTTAAGGTAAGTTTTAAAAGTACGTCCATAGGCATTTAACCCGTAACTAATCAAATCACTGACTCGGCCAGCTCGTGGTACAGGATGTGCATTATTTTTCTGTTTACAATATTTTTTAAACTAAATAACTTCGCCATGATGGCTCGAAGTTTATTGCATACTATATCTATGTGAGTACCCCAGCTAAATTTACTATCAATGGTTAGTCCTAAGTATTTATATTGATTAACAAATTCAATATTTAAACAATTGCAATGATTTTGGTTTTTATGCAAACAGTCAAATGTATGCCCTATTATATTAATGTTTTCGCTCGGGGCCTGTAGGTATGGCGATTTAATTAGCATACATTTGGTTTTATCGATGTTAAGAATGATACCGTTGTCGTGCGACCATTTGACTATGTTTGTAAAATCGGCCTGTATAGTACTAAGTTTAGTATTGTGACTTTTTTGACATAATAAACATTAATCATTATTATTTAGTATTTCAAAATTATTAAATTTTTGGGTATATGTAAAGTAAATGTCCAAGTGCTCGACGCTGTGCTACTAAGTATATGGCATGGGCACTCTATGTCATAGTGACATGGCTTAAATTCGAATCAAGAAAAATCCTCTTAGTTTGAATTTAACCCATATTGCTTTGACCTAGAGTGGCCATGCCATATACTAGTACAGCGACGAACACTCAGACGTTTACCTTAATTGACGATATACTTAGTGTGAAGTGAATTTTGACATATTATCAAATCTTTGTTCACTTTCTAGAACAAAAACCCACATTGATTTATGTTTTTTTAAGTATAATTTTATTGGTATTGACGATCACAATACAGATTATTATTAATTTATATGTAATTTATAATGTGATCCTATACTGTGAAAAGTAAATCATAATTTGACATACCAATTTCTTACGTTGTAGTATAACTTTTTCTTAGCAGGAGATGATGATATGTCAGGGTCGTACCCAGGTTCTGCGGTATGATGGTGCAAGGCATGAGGTGAGGTGTTAGCTGATCGAACCAGGTCAGGCAGGACTCAATATGAGAGATATTATTTGGTCCATTTTTTTACGGCTCTGAAATGCCACTTTATGTTGACGAAGGAAAGTTAGCACAAAACTTTAACTCACCAGGAAAATTGAGCGTACCATCTGACCCACCATCTGTTTCATTTGACCCCATGTATTTCTCTCTATCACTGTAAAACTTGCTCCATCCGAACTTGAATATAATCATGCAAGGTTTTCCATTGTTGTCGTTCAGCAGATAGTCCAAATGGTGTTTTTGAAGAACAAAGTTCGGATCACCGTTGACTTGGGAGCTAATGTCTACTATTATTACTGTAATAAGAAAATTATATAAATTAATTATCAGGCACACAGCACACCAGTAGGTATCTACTGGAGAATATATTAAAAATACGAACTATTTCAGTTTCTTAAACAGTATGGCGTCAGGAATATAAAATCATCATTGACTGCTAAATTTCTCGTAGATTTCTGGTACCTTAGGATACACTATCAACAGTCAGTGCTATGTAGAATAATATCATCATAAAGTCATGATAGTGTCTACGCCTATCAGCATGTGACTGATCTTCACAACGCTTATCAATAACTCTTATAAACGATGATACAAGTGGCTCTGTTCTGTGAGCTGTACTGTGCAGTCGACGCCAAAAATATGTTTACACTTTTCGCCTTATACCATGGAATAAGGTGCAAAAGTGTAAACATATTTTTGGCGTCGACTGTACAACTCAGGAGCCTGTCTTTTTTCCAAAGTTTTTTTTTAAGTTTTGAAATAGTTGCTGCTTAGACGAAAAAAAACTTTATAATTAACGAATCTCTCACAAAATTTGACGATAATCGGTTGAGAAATGCGACCTGTAGAGGAGAACAGACGGACATCTGGCTGGACAGACACGGGACATATGAACTATTTACGGCCCAACATTAAGCAAAGGACCACCCTAATAAGCATAGAACTTCGTTCGCTTCGCTCCGTCGTTCGATTATAAATATAAGAAATAATGCCTAAACTGGTTCTTCTGTAGCAAACCGGCCAGCAGGGGTAATTTCATAAGTTTCGAACGAGCGTAAGCCAATCCACTGTAATTTTAACATAAAAACTTGACAGTTAGACCTAGGTACCTTACGTAAAAAACCTTATGTAATCAACCAGCAGGACAAAAATATAGAATTCTATCATGTAGGTATACGTACAAGGTACGATGAGTTTCTCCACAGGTATTTCGCCGACAAATTTACCCTCCCTGTAAAAATGGTACGGCGCGTCCATGTGAGTACCGCCATGTTCGCCGGCCTCGAACTCATTTGCAGCGTACCTAATAAATAATAACAGTCTTTACTACAAAAAAAAATTATAAAAGTATTATTAATGATACCTACAAGTGCGGAAAGTAAGTAATTCACGAGTTGGGAATTACCAATCCGCACTTGTATACCTATAATTAAATATTTTACTGTGCATCGTGCGAGGAAATAAAATAATATACATAAAACCAACAAACTAACTTAAATGCATCGCAGTTTCACGAATCTTTAGGTTAAGTTAATAAAATTGTATTTTCATTTTGTTTCCAAATATAAAAAAAGAAGTTGAAGTTTTAATTGTCATGAAATCTCATTCTCACACGTGTGTGGGAATATTAGCCCGGAATCCATTCCCGCACGGCCCCGCCCCGCCCCGCTCCGCCACCGTGCGGGCATAGAGGACTTCCCCGGACTGTTTATCTTGACCCGTATCGTATGACCACTTGCACGCACTTTCAGAGCAAGTGTATTGTAAAAAATACATTGCTTTTGCGTTGCGGAATATTTTCAACAGGGGCCGTTGAAAATATTATTAAAAAAAACAAACACTTTAAGAAACCCTGCCTTAGCCGTAGAGTTCAGAAAGTCACTTCTGTCCCACTGCTGGGCAAAGGCATCCCCCCTCTTTTTCCATTCATCGCGGTCTTGAGAAATATCTGGCTTCTTTACTATAAGTACTTATCTATATCTATATCAAATATTTTGGTATACTTTTCTTCATTAAGATGAAGAAAGTAATGAATACACAAAGCAGCCCTAAAAATAAAAATTGGTTTATAGTTTATACGTGCCCCATCTATGTCTATGTCATGCATTATTATTATCTAATTGGCTTTATCTGCTACATAGATATCCAAATGGCAGCTAATGCTTGTTTGTTTTACTTCTGAATACATCATTATTACCATTTATCTAATCATATTTGTATTACAATAATATGTATTGCTTTGCATACAAATAAATTAAATTGTTTATCTTTAGGTACCAATGAATGATGAATAAGACAGTTATACACAATTTAATAGAAATATGCATATGTATATCTTCTTCTTCTTTGTCCTCGCCTTTTCCCGTTACACGGGGTCGGCTTTCTTTATCATGCGGCGCCATGTAGTCCGCTGGATGGTATCCTCTTCTTTAAGCCCGAGGCTATTCATGTCTCTGTGGACATTCGTCAACCAGGTCATTTGAGGTCTTCCCCTTCCCCTTTTTTTGGTAGCCATAGAAAGGCATTTCTTCACAACATAATTGTCGGGTCTTCTCATCACGTGACCGTACCATCTGAGCCTTGCTTCACATATTTTGTCACTTATGGGTGCAACCTTAAAGCTTCCTCTTATGTGTTCGTTACGTATTCTATCCTTAAGTGTCACTCCACCCGCCCATCTCAGCATACGCATTTCAGTGGTGTGCAGCTTCTGCTCGTGTGTCTTTTTAGCTGCCCAGACTTCGCTGCCGTACAATAGAGCTGGTCTCACTGCCGTTTTGTACACCTTGCCTTTAGTTCTTATGTGCATTTTTGCGTCACACAGCACCCCTGTGAGCGTACGCCACTTCACCCATCCTGATGTTGTTCTCTGAATTACATCTGCATCTATAGAGCCTTCTTCAGACAGAACTGAACCTAGGTACTTAAAGGTTTTAGCTCTCGGGAGGGCGGTGCCGCTTAGCGTAATGCCTGGATTAGCAATATGCATATGTATATGATTCTATTTAATCATTGCTACAATGGCATATGACAAATGTCAATTTAAATGAACAAATAAGATTTAAAAAATCGAAAATGAGTAGGGATTGGCCTCGAGAACTTTTTTTGCGAAGACATTGAGCTTTTTTTTTATATCTTACCCAAACAAGAAAGTACTTTTAGAACTATAAAAGCATTACACCCTTGCATTCAAAAAGCTTCGTTCCATAAAAAATTGATAGTTAAGTATAACATAAGTGTAGCGTAGGTACTCGTATTTCAAAAGATTTTGTGTTATTTTTTATTACATATTTGATGTATAAGTGAATGCCTAGGTATATCAAAGTCTATTAAAAAAACTCCAGTTTCGTCAAGGTAATTTATAATACAGTTTATCTTTTTTAGTAAATAGTCTTTAATATTAAAGATTGTATGAACTGAACGTAGCCCATTAAATTAATCACACATCTAAAATAAAAAGTTCAAATAAAAAAAAATATAACTAAATCTTACCATCCAAATGCGTAATTTTCAGCAACTTTCTTGGTAAAATCAAAACGTTTTGTTGTTGGCCAGTAAATTGTTTTACCATCAAACTCGTGCGATAAATCATAGTATACTAGATCACCATTTGCAATGACGTCATTCAATTTGCAATGTTCTGCGCCAACATCGGCCCAAACGTTGGCCAAGCAAATGAACACGATCGTCTTGCACCACATCGCAATAGCAACTGGTTTAGTCAAACTCAAACAGGAATATTGAAATTATCTTATTTACGTCGTCGCAGTTTAAATAGCACAAGCAGTATTTGCTTATTACAAAAAAGAGACTGCTTATAGCGGTCAATAGTAAACTGGTCATTAGCTGTCAAATTTACTATGTTATGCCACGGCTGGCCACGCCAGTGTGATGCAGGTTTAAAGCAGAAAATTCTAACAGTAGGCTACAACGTTGCTTAACAATGACAGATGTATTAAATGCAAACATTTTATTTACGTTTATATACTGTTAAATTGTTTTATTGTTGAGTGGGTGGCTGTATTTTTAGTAATCGACCAATCCAGATTTATTGGGTATGTTCTTCAACTCACGAGACATAATGACAAGTTTGATTTTATTGCAATCTTAGATTATGATTGAGTCTTACTCTAACATAGTATAGACGTATCAAAATATACGGGTAATTCGGACGTTTCAAATTGAACATGCTGATAAAACAATATGACCATACACAACGAAGGGTCCCGTGCTTACTACTATGTACGCTACTACATAAAGACTAGTGGTTTTCTCCAAACTGTGAACGTCTTACTAAAATATTGTTGTCTTACTCATTTGCCCAACTAATTTCTTACACCCGAATATCATCGAACAATCATGTAAATATACACATGTAAAAAACTAAAAATATAATTAAGAAAATGTTCATTATGGCCCCCAGTAGTAACAAAGATAAATATAACTAGTTATTAAGATAAAAAAGTTTAGTAAATAATCTTAAATATTAAAGATTGTACTAAATGTAACTGATATATGTAATTTAATCACAGATCTGAAAATAAAAAGTTCAAATTTTAATTTTTTTTTTAATTTTTTAATACATTAAGTTAAGGGCACTAATATGTATTCACTCAAAGGTCCATAAATATGTACCTATAGATAATACTTAACCTTATTAAATATTAAAAATATTAAATAAATTAAATATTAAATATTTAAATTAAATATTAAATATTTGCGGACAATCTTACACAAATCAACCTAGTCCCAAACTAAGCAAAGCTTGTACTATGGGTACTAGACGACGATATAGATACTTATATAGAGAAATACATACTTAAATACATAGAAAACATCCATGACTCAGGAACAAATATTCGTGCTCATCACACAAATAAATGCCCTTACCGGGATTCGAACCCAGGACCTCTTGCTTCGTAGGCAGGGTCACTACCAACTAGGCTAAAGCGGTCGTCAATTGTTGCAGAAGGAAAGTCTGTGTACATTATTTGAGACTTTGTGGTGTATACATATTGGTGCCCTTGACGTACATACAAATAATGTAGGATTGTACATAAATAAAATAAAATAATAACGAATTTACTAGCGTCGTCGTCGTGATGTCATCAGTAAGGGCGGGTTGCACCAACTTTGTAACTTACTGATGACATCACGACGCTAGCAAATTCCTTATTATTTTATTTTATCTACAGTATCTGTACAGTCCAAACACAGTGTCTAAATGTATTCCTCCTCGCGTGGTAACAGAGTAGCAGCAAAGAGGAGTATAAGTATAAAGTAAATCATTTCGCATAAATGTAGATAACTACCTATCTAAAAGATTTTCAAGAAGTAAATCTTCGTTAAAATGTAATGTTCAAACTACGCCAGGCGGAGCGTTCGTTCTGCGACTTATGTGTCATGTAGGAAACTGCAATCGCTTAAAATTGCTTGACATCAGTGGAATTCACGTATTAACACAGCTTGGCTGGTACGAGTACCTGCCGCAGACCGTAAGGACCTGAGGGCCTACCGCAAACGGCATTTGAAGTATTGCCTCTTTGTCACACTTATGTACGAACTCGCAAGTATGACAGAGAGGGAAAACTTTGAATGCCTTTCGCGGTAGGCCCTCTGTGCTGTGCTTCGAAAAGATTCCGCTGCAGTCTTAAGGTAGCATGGCATCTACAAAACCAGTCACTATGGGCTAGCCAGCCGTCAGTTAGCCATGCAAAAGGTGGGCCGTAACAGGCCGTAATTATCCAATGAATACTTTGGCGCTTCGCAGATGAGGAACACTTAACAAATTCGTATGGGTAATATTGGAAAATATAGGTAATTCGCCAAAATATCATCATAAGATGCCAATATATATATTTTTCCCCAGTTTTATTTTACAGTTAAGTATGTAGGTACAGTCAAGGTCAACAATATATATATACCCAAAGTTGCAAAAATATGTAAACAACAACCTTACTTCCGTAGTAATAAGGTCTGTTTACATATTTCTGTAACTTTGTGGTGTATACATATTGGTGACCTTGACTGTACCAATCAACTTTGAATGATCTTATAAAAATAAAGAATACTCGGTAGCCGTTTTCAAATTACCTTCATTGAATTGATGTTCGGTGACAAAACAATTTCTTGGTCTAACTCGCTGGAGGTAAATATTGATTATGTGCTTCCTAACGAACAGCATTTTAGAATACCTAGCCTTCAGCATTGAATAGAATACCTAGAATCTATTTTATTATCCTTACAAACAAACGGTAAGTGTATATCGCGAAATGTATTGGTTCACTCCACAAACATTTCAAAGCTGGCAGACGTGTCATTGTTCTAGGCGACCAGCTTAGTTTTGTGCTTTGTCTATTCAAGCTCGTGCATATTTTATATTTTTGCATTGATTCGATAGTTTTACCTTTAGATAGGCCATATATTTCGAACAGTTAGAAGTTGAAGTCTGATAAAAAAAAATCGTGGACGACCGAGCTCGGCTCGGGCAAAAATCACGGTAAAAGAATACAGGAAAAACGAACTTTTCCAGATATGAGACCTAGCTAGATCGACTTTTCAGCTCCGTAAACCCATACCCCAAATCTCGTCGAAATCGTTAGAGCCGTTTTCGAGAACGTGATTACGAATATATTAAACAAATATTGCTCGTAATAGTAATAATAAAAATAATAATAGCACCTTGCTGAAGGATTCAGGGCAAGGTTGCCGGCTTCGGAGAGAGGGTGAGGTAATTTCTCATCTGCTCTATATGGGTGACCTTAAGCTATTTGCACCGAATAGACATGACCTGTTGGAACTACTGAAAACAACAGAAGTCTTCAGTAGCGCCATCAAAATGGAATTTGGTGTCGATAAGTGTGCGGTTATGCATGTACAGCGGGGTAGAGTTGTAAATTCAACAAATTTACAACTTTCTGAGACAATGTCCCTCAAATCTATCTCCGAAGCAGAAACCTATAAGTACCTTGGTATGTCACAGTCATTGGGTATTGAGGGTGAGAGCGTAAAGCGGGCGGTGAAGGAACGCTTCTTTTGTCGTTTGATAAAAGTACTTAATAGTCTTTTGTCAGGCGGCAACAAGGTGCGCGCCTTCAACGCCTGGGTGATGCCCTTGCTCACTTACTCCTTTGGCGTACTAAGATGGACTCAGACTGAGCTGGATGCCCTGGACCGAAGAGTTCGTGTACTGCTTACTGCGCATCGCATGCTACACCCACGCTCGCCTGTTATGAGACTGTACATCTCGCGGAAGTGTGGAGGTCGCGGCTTTTTAAATGCCAAAGACCTCCACAACTACGAGGTGTGCAGTCTCAGAGATTATTTCCTAAACAACGAGTGTGGGATGCATCGCGACGTAGTGGCAGTGGACGGAAACTTCACCCCGCTCTCTTTAGCAAACGAGAACTGGCGCAGACTTAAAGTGATGAGCGCCGAGGACCGCAGGGCGGTATAGAGGAGCAAGGAGCTTCACGGGCGGTTCTGCAAGGCCCTCACAGGGCCCGATGTGGATCTGCTCGCGTCGGTGAACTGGCTACGTTTCGGGGATCTCTTCGGGGAAACCGAAGGTTTTGTATGTGCAATTGCGGACGAGGTTATCATGACGAACAATTACCGGAGGTATATCCTGAAGGACAGTACGGTCGACATTTGTCAGGCATATTATCTCCGGTTGTGGTCATCTTGCTAACGGCGAGTACTTGCACAGACATAACCTTGTAGCCAGAATTATTCACCAGCAACTTGCTCTGCTATATGGTCTTGTGGTCTCCGAAGTGCCTTACTATAAGTACACACCTGCGCCAGTTCTCGAGAATGGTCGTGCCACGCTCTATTGGGATCGATCTGTCATCACGGACAGGACTTTTCTTGCCAATAGGCCTGATATCGTGCTGACAGATCGATCGAAAGGACAGGCAGTGCTCGTCGACATCACCATCCCCCATGACGAGAACCTCGTGAAGGCCGAGAAGGACAAATCAGTAAGTACCTAGACCTGGCTCACGAGGTAACCGCCATGTGGGAAGTTGATTCGACGATCATCGTCCCGATAGTCGTTTCGGTGAATGGTTTAATAGCGAAGAGTCTCGACCGTCACCTTAAGAGACTCTCGCTAGATGGCTGGATCAAGGGTCAGATACAGAAGACGGTACTCCTGGATACTGCGCGGATAGTCAGGAGGTTCCTGTCTCTGTCGCCCTGACCACCGGTAGCTTAGGCCCCGCCTCGCTGCCGGCGGCACCCTAGGTTAGGTTTTTATAATGATTTTATGTTTTGTATGTATTGTTTTATATTTTACTTTTTATATAATTATTGTAAAAACCTAGCTTAAGAGGAAATTTAAATAAAGGGAATAATAATAAAATAATAAAAAAATGTTTATTGTACATAAGGTGGTTTACATTAACTAGACTTAATAGACTATTTTGTACACATAGGTCAGTAACATAACAAAAACTTCCAACCCCTAAACTAGGTGTGAACCTGTGTCTTAGGGGTTTGAGTTCATCCATATTCAATGTCATTACAAACGGTGCTTAGACAATGTAACAGTAAGACAAAGACTAAATTAATGAAATCATTACAAGGTGTGAAGGTGTCAGTAACGTAAGAAGGAAGCTAAAATTATAATGTAACTAATTTAAAATTATTTCTAGAGAAAGAGCTGTATTCATAACTTAATTTAATGAGATCTGTAAGTGAAAGTTATTAGTTTTATTACTTAGCTTGGTATTATTTTTTAATTTATTTTGCTTGTTATTGTTGCCTTTAATTTATGAGATGATAAGGAGATAAGATAGCTTCTGCAGCCATTTTTGTAATTTGTTTTTTACTTCATACTTTGCTAAGGTATAGGATATCTCTATTTTTTTAGATCTCTACAAGTCAATGTAAATAAAAACGTAATTTGAAAATATAATATAATATTTTTTATATTACATCATTGATGTCAATCACAGATGTATTCTATGCTCTGAGGTGTCAATAATGAAAACAATTACAATTTTGAAAAAATCATTTAATATGTCAGGTCACAGAGCAGAACCTTTCTAAAGAGCAGATAATCAATAGAATAAATTCAAGTCTATGGTACGAAGTAAAACTATTGTGTCGCCCTTGAACAGAATGCTTTACGATTTCTACTTTGTCTATCGACTGTCATTGTCTATACTACCGTACCATAGACACTGTAAACTTTCAGGCATCGCGGACATAAGTAGTTGTGTTGTGGTGTGTAGTTTTTTAGGTGAACGCGAAATTTGTTTTGAAACCATTATTTTCTCAAAATGCGTTAATTTTCCAAGTGATTGTGTCTAGCCACGATGGACGGTAACGGATGTCCAGACGGGCAGGATGATATAGACGGTGGTATTTTCAATGACAAATTTCAACTGCGACCCAGTGCTGATGAAGAAAAGAAGATATTTTGGCTTGAAGGGGTGATGGGATGCTTCTCATCGGTGATATCCGTTTTCCGGCCGCCAGTGGAGAAGCCAGCCCCAGGTAGGTGCTATTTTTAAACCCCCGGTATGCATTCAAGGCATATGCGCGAGTTTACAGGGTTGCATCGAAATTGATTTTACGTCACCGCGCTCCTGCTGCAGGGTACTCGTCCTTATTGGCTTGTTACAAGTACCGTTTTCGTGCGTACCCGTATCCTTGACATTAGTCCTTGACCTGCTACCTTGGACGCCTGGGGGACCTGCAATTATTGGCATTCCATCTCACTACGCCGCGATAAAAACTTGTCGTCTAGTTCGAATTTAGAAATTTCAAAAATGTTTGATGTCCTAACTAAATTGGATATCGTAATCACCTGCTAATAAAAAAAAACTCTGATGCAATAAGTTTGACATTACAATGTCAATATATTTGTGTCTGGGTACCATGGGGTTAAGTAAACTGTACTGTTGGAGGGAAAAGCCGCCTAATGAAGGTATGTAGTTCAAAAATCACTATGTTTTGTCTATTATCTTAGGATTTGATTTAGGCTTGTGGGGGGTAACTTTATGATGCAGTTCCCTCAGTGTTTTAATTCATAATGTGAACACAGTTTTTTTTTCTTTTGACTTGTACTGTTGTGTTTGCGGTTACATTGTGGGCAGTATCTAGGATTAGGTTTCTTCAGGTTCTCCGATGACCATGAATTGTGCTTTGAGATCCAGGGTCCATCCAAGAGTCTTCTACCAGATTGGTTCAATAAAAATTAGCTATAAACTAATAAAATCAGGGTCATCTTGAAATTGAAATGCACTGGAGGCCTTTTGGCCTTGAACTATTGCTTCTGTAACTGTAGGTACTCCAAAGATGCTGGGCTGGGGATGACTTTAACCCGCTTTTACCAAATTATCTTTACATGGCTTCCCGAGTCAGCAAAAGTGTCATAGTTCAAAATTTGGTCACCAATATCGAGTAGAAAAATCTATTTATAAATTTAAGCTTAGTTTTCAACTGAAGTGATTTTTAGGGTTCCGTACTCAAAGAGTAAAACAGTACCCTATTACTAAGACTCCGCTGTCCATCTGTCTGTCTGTCTGTCTGTCCGTCTGTCCGTCTGTCTGTCTGTCTGTCTGTCTGTCTGTCCGTCTGTCTGTCTGTCTGTCCGTCTGTCTGTCTGTCTGTCTGTCCGTCTGTCTGTCTGTCTGTCCGTCTGTCTGTCCGTCCGTCACCAGGCTGTGTTGCATGAACTGTGATAGTTAGACAGTTAAAATTTTCACAGATGATGTAATATCTGTTGCCCCTATAACAGCAAATACTAAAAAAATTAATAAAATAAATATTTTTATAGATAATGGTACAAAACCCTTCGTGCGCGAGTCCGACTCGCACTTGGCCGGTTTTTATATGTCATAGTGAAGTCTACATGCCAATCTTTTACTGTAGTATTCAAATAAATCCATAGAGGCATGCGAGTTATTTTGGTATATTTTTACTTCAAAAGGTTAAGGATTATTGTGACCCTGTTTCGACTCAGTGAATGCCCACTGCTGGGCAAGTGTCTCTTAACTCGGTTTACACCACTCCTGATGGCAGATAACCTAGTAAAATCAGATGTGAATGGGAGTCACATTTTGTGACTGGCCCACTGGCCACCACTGCTCTTGCTCTTTGTTGGTGACATTTTCTCCATATTTTACAATATGGAATTATCACTTCACTTGTACTGGATCATCCTGTGACTCTATATCAGTGGCGGCGCCTGAAAATTTTTGATGGGAAACCCGAAACAGAAAAGTTATGAAAGAGTTTTTTTTTTTTTTTTTTTTTTTTTTATGTTAAATCTGCAATCAGTCTCCAGACTATGATCAGATTAGTTGAATGGAAGATGGCGGGTCGTAGTTTTAGAGGCCAGTGCCCCATTCACTACTTAAAGAATATGGTTATGTTTAAGTCTCTTAACCACATTGACATTGTCGAGCAATCCAGAGGCCAATGGATTGGAGTGATAGGTAAGGCGAGCTATGTGTTGTTCCTTATAGCGGGCCACTTCGGATGCTACTGTTGGCATTTTTACATGCTCGTGAATTTCATCGTTCCTCATGAAAGAGTTTAGAGTCTATAACTATAGGCTTGCCTAAAAAGATAATATAGGCAAGCCGGTGGGTATCGGTTTGTATGGGCGCACCACCACTGCTCTTTATATGGTTATGGGAGGTTTCAAATGCTTTATTTAGGGAAGGCTATATTTGGTGAGATTTGGGTTATCATATTTAACTGTTGTAAAGGAAGACATTGCAAATGTAATCAATTTGGTAGTTCATCTTTAATTCTTCAAATCAATAAAGAGTAACATGCTTAGACTTCTCCGGAGTAGCAAGTGTCCATAGGCTATGATATCAACTTTCCATCAGGCAGGTCATATGCTTTTTTTGTATTTATAAAAATATATACAATGTGTTCATGACAATTTCCGTTAATTGCAGGGGGGCATAGTTTAGATCAAATATAGTTAATTTCTCCAGGAAAGTAGTATCTTAACTCTTACTGTTATCAAGATATTCAATGTTAAATTTTATCAGTTTTGCAGATTTAACCGGTGTAAATGGCTCTTAACTGTGACTTCATAACAGCTTTTTAAATTTTGTAAGGTTCCTATACACTACAAGAAGGTTTACAAAGTGTGTTCGTTCGATATAACATATTTTTTATATACATATTTTTTATTTCATGTGTTTCAAGACCCTTGTACAATAAGACAATAACCGTTAATGCAATATTAAATTAATATGTACAAAAATCGAAAAAAATATTTTTTTTCGTTTTTTTTCTCACGAAATAATTGTACTAATTTGTTTCTGTGAATGTACCAAGCACTGTCGAAGTTAAAGCAAATGAATAAAAACACCCTGTATAACGGAAACTAATATTCGGTGAAAAATCTAAATGTCTTGAATACCAGTCATGTTTAATTTGTGTCATCAATTCATCAACATCATCAGCCCATATACGAGTCTATGTCCCACTGGAGGATCACTCATGAATGAGAGGGTCATTAGTTTTTAATTGAAACATATATTTTATGCATTCTTTTTTTTTTCTTTTTGTTTTATGTTGTTTCCTCCAAAATATTTTAGAGGATTCTCCAATGGGGAATGGATGAGAATTTTAGAAGTGCCTGATTTATTTTTGAAGATAGGAATAACGTTCCGTAGCACCAGAAAAAAATGCAGACTTTTCACCTGCGTCAATTATTTTTGAATAATATAAACAGTTTCCTCACTTACGTTTCGGGTGTAGGACGGCGAAAGAACTTTCCTTGATGCGTCAAATATTACAAAAAAACATTTTAAATAGCTGACCCTGGTATTGACAACTATAGCTGCTGCAGCTATCAATATCATTGCCAGTGTCAGTTTACCACGGATTTTCAAGATATATTTTTGTAATATGACACGGATCAAGCAAAGTGTCTTATTCGCCGTCCTAAACCCAAACCCTAGGTGAGGAAATTGTTTATATTTTTCAAAAAGTTGACGCAGCGGAAAGTCTGTAATTTTTTTCTGGTGCTATAAGGAACGTTATATTGTGTTCCTTGTCTCGATCCAGTGCTGGTGTTCGCCAATCTGTACAAAATGTGTCAAGGTCGTCCCGCCATCGCCTTTTCAGTCTGCCTCTACTTCGAAAGCCATCTTGTGGGTTCCAATTGGTGGCTGATTTGGCCCATCGGTTCTGCGTGCATTCGGCTGATATGTTCAGTCCAGTCCCACTTAAGAGGCTGACAAGACCAAATTCGTTGAAATTGAAATTAAGCAGTTGTTTAAGAAAAACTATTTGTTCTAGCACATCAAAAAAAAATATGTTAATATTCATCATATTTCGAAGACCGTAGACGGGCTCGAAACATAATTGGATGAAATCGGCTCGATAGAAAATAATTGCAAAGATTGGTCTTAAAATCATCTTAAACGGTTCTACGTCCTCATTTTTTTGACGTATGGGTCTGCAATTAAAAACATGAAGTCCACATATTCATACCTAAACCGTAGACGAGCCATATTTCGCAAAAAATCCACACTTTTTTTTATTTATATTTTAATTCATTATTTTCGTCTAAAACCTGGCCGCTCAAGTAACACTCGCTCTCGTTTACTCCGATACAAATAGACAGTGTGCGCGTTTTTGGTGTTGACAGCGCCTTAAGCTTCGTTATACCTATCACCAACAAAATAATCAGGCATTTCTACCCATTGAGGTATAATGTACAGTCGCCATCACATACATAGGTACACTATAGGTGTTCAAAAATATCGGCACATGCACCCTAATGCCTTGAAAATAGAGGTGTGTTCCGATGTTTGTGACGTGCTTGTTTGCTCCGATGTATGTGATGGCGACTGTACTAATGTACTAGAGAAGAAACACGAACATTATCTGTGCGCCAGCCGGTAGCGCGGGCCGCATGCGGGGGAAGGGTAACTTGTCATAGAATAAACTGAGACGGTGCGGCCCATGGACTGCAACGCGTAGCGCAAACTTCTTGTTCGGTGTGTCTTCGCTAGTACATTATACCTCAATGCTTCTAACATTCCCAATTGTTTCCCAAAAATAGTGCGCATTGAATGCAACCTTGTAAATATGTGCTCCTTTCTATGAGAAACCCCTGTTCAGTGCATTCATTATTCGGTGCATACTGTGACCCAATCAATAATCCTTCCATCTCTCCCTCCATAAATTATTATTATTAGTATAATCTTATTATTTCATACAATTTACGTAAATACTATTCGTGCACAAACTTTACTATAATACATTTTTATTTATACGGGATGGTTTTATTAAAAAATCGTAATTTATCAGTAAATAACCCAATAAACATCATATTGCGTAATATTACGCAATTTGTTTTATAAATAAAGCATGCAGGTCAAAATGGTCGCGTACCGTACGGTTTCAGAGAAATTTCCTCCCTCGGACGCTCAGGTTGTGTAATGAGCTCCCTGAAGAGGTTTTCCCAAGGGACTACAGTATGGGGTTCTTCAAAAAAGGAGTGTATAAATTCTCAAAGGGTCGGCAACGCGCACGTAACCCCTGGAGTTGCAAGCGTCCATAGGCAACGGTAACCACTTACCATCTGGTGGGCCGTAAGCTTGTTTGCCACCGCCGTGGTATAAAAAAAATGTCGGCAAGGTCCATGAATCCCCAGCCTTGAGCTGCGCGCTGCGCCTTGCGCTGCAATCGATATCGGACCTTCCGCCCTCCCCACAGGGCTCACATTTAAATAAACTACGCACGCATGCGCTTCAGAGTTCACAAAATGGCGACGGCTCATACAGAAGCCAAAGAACTTAAGACCTTTGGAACGTTGTAGAACGTTCTAGATGCGTCCTTGGTGCATTGATAGTTTGACTTAGTGTGTGCAGCCAGTGATCGTGGTTGTCGTCCATACACGACAACTTTACGCGCTTGCGCGGGGACTTCTATAATTAGACCTGTTGCGAGCTTTCCTTATTGCGTCGCCCCTAATAAAGGAACTCAAAGGCCAAATAATGTATGCCATACGATTAAATAAATAAGGAATATCTATTAGGTAATCCATAATTAGTGTGTCTTAGAATAAAAGTAATAGTAATTCTAACAGTGGCCGTTGTATCGCTTATGTGATCTTCGAAAACCGCGAGTTGTGTTGAATAAAAAATAAACTTTTTTTTATAATGACTGTGAAACCGGCTGAAAAACCGAAAACTCTTTTTTTGCGGGACATCTGCTCTCACTGCAATGCAGTTGTAAGTATTTGTATTCGTGATATGAGACACATAGTTTGAACGGGATTTTTAATTATTGACAACAATGGATTGAAGAAAGTAGTAGACAATAAGACGAACTATTTAATAGTAAAAACATTTACAAAGATTGTTTCTAAAAAACAGTATTTACAAGCTTTTATTAAGCTCACCCCGTTTGGTTTTTTTTTCTTTATTCTTCTTGGGTCAAATTTAGTAATTGAAATTTGACCCACTTCCCGGTTTCCGATTGAGCTGAAATTTGGCATGCATATGTATATCGCATGACAATGCAATATTATGATGACATGGAGCTGATCTGATGCTGGCGCTGGAAGGTTGCCATCGGAACTCCGCAATAAAACGACAACCCCATCGAGTTTGGGCTCGTTAGAATAGTCTCAATGAGTAGTTGATGATGATGATGGCATAGTATAAAGAGGGCAAAGTATGTTATCTTCCTACAAACGCACCGCGCGCGGCTTGTATGTGTGCGCTATACTATCTATAGGTACGTCGCCGCACATACAAAATCTCGACCCGTTTCTCAGTGCGAAACGGGTCGAGATTTTGTTTGAGTGTGCGTGCGGCGACGCATAGATAGTATAGCGCACACATACAAGCCGCGCGCGGTGCGTTTGTAGGAAGATAACATACTTTGCCTTCTTTATTCTATGATGTTGATGATGGTATGCAGAAAAGTACAGTCGGCAATAAAAGCTTGTACCAAAAATGAAATTTTTGACAGAAACTTGTTTCAGAGTTGCATTATTTCTTTTGTCTATGACGAATGATGTGATGATATTCATTTCCTTTGCCATAAAGCCTTAGGGTGAATCCACCAGATGTGTGGTGTGTTTTTAACCGCCTTCGAAAAAACAAGAAGGTTCTCAGTTTGACCCGTATGTTTGTATTGTATGTATGTTTGTCCGCGATTATCTCGCGTTTGGCTAAACCGATTTTGATGCAGTTTTCAGAAAAGTATTTGTTACATTCTGGAGAAGGTTTTGGTATACAACATATTTTGTGCTTTTCTGTGGGTAGGTGTTTTGAAGGCGGTTCGCTTTTTTAAAAAAAGTTATCGTACCTACATTTGTCATCGGCAGGACCGTCAGTTGTGGCGAACAAGCATACGGACGCTTGCGACTGCGACACCACACCACGCTGTAGCGCTTTTGCGAATTCTGTATTTACTTAAGCGACTTCAACCTTACGATCTAAGTGAGAAAGTTCAAAATGTAATAGAGTCTTTGCAAGTGGTCGTCCATTTGAAATTATTTGAACCATATAATGTTGACGAAGGTATGGGACGTTAAAAAAAAGACTTTTCAAATGTAACATATTAAGTATTAACTACCGCAAAGCATCTGTTTGTTCGTCGGTCTTGTCTTCGGCTGAAGCGATTTTTAATTTCTTTTTTTTGTTCAATTTCATTTATTTTGCATGGCACGTCATCGTCAGTATGTCATAATAATCTCAAATGTTTACATGAAACTAAATCTTAATTTCACCATAAACGACATACTTATCTAGTTACAATATGTAAGTATAAACACATATTCATTTTTAATACAGTTGCTCAAAAAGTGGTACTTTTTGTAGCTGCAAATCGTGCGCAAAGTTCTATTTTGCGCACTAGTGCTTTTTACTTTTCCAAGTGTATCGAACGACGTTTTTTAATACAGTTGCGAAAAAATAAGAAAAACAACAAGTAAGGAATTTGAAATTTTTATATTATTAATTCTGTAAAATACTTTTATATTATTAAAAAAAAAATAATGAAGTTGATCAAAAAAAATTTTTTTTTTAATACTGTTCTAACTTGTTGTTTTTCTTATTTTTTCGCAACTGTATTAAAAAACGTCGTTCGATACACGTGCGGAAATGTCATTCTTCACTCGTCCCGAGTCTTACCACTCGCCTACGGCTCGTGGCAAGATATCTCGGCACTCGTGGTGTAATGACATACTTTCCGCACTAGCATCGAAATGTACTATTTCATATCTTTAAGTAATCAGCATCCAGGTCATCAGTCCACCTTGTGGGGGGCCTACCCGCCCTTCCGGTAAGGTCGCGGGAGTGAGTCCGCTGGATGCGGGTGGCGCAGGACCGGCCATTGTGGCACTCTTTGGGGGAGGCCTATGTCCAGCAGTGGACGTCTTTCGGTTGATATGATGATGATTAATCAACATTGCCGAGGCCGCCTCGCGTGGCGACCCCGGCTCCAAGCCAAGTTACCCAAATGCTGACGGGAACTCATATTTCAGAAGAAAAATGGGAGATACCAGCCGAAGCAATCACCGATCTTGTATACTTGGGCTCAGGCGCTCAGGGCGTCGTGTACGGGGGCCAGATCAACAACGAAATGGTCGCCGTGAAGAAGCTGCGCGACCCGGCGGAGACGGATATCAAACATCTGCGAAAACTCAACCACGACAATATAGGTTAGTGACCTCAGAGCATATAATACTAGAGAGAGGACAAGCCGCCGGCGGCCGCGTCGCAGCTGTATGCTCAATGGGCATACTCTGCCATACTGTGCGTGCACGCGTGCTGATCGATGAGAATATTACGTTTTTTCCCAAAATGCCTGATATGATGTGCGTGTATAAGCGCGTAGGTATACAAGTGTGTGTGTTTTAGATGTGTGGTGCTTTGTGTTGTCAATTACTTGGGCGTTGTGTGGGTTAATGAACTTGCGACAGGCGTACTCAATACAAATCGGCCGACATGTCCGATCTCCTTATATTCATACATCTGTGTTAGTGACCTTTTGTAATAGTGAACTTGCATCTTTTTATTTTATTACGAAAATCAAAAGTATAATCCAGCATTAAAACAACTGTAGCACTAAAACTTTCTTATGATTTATTGTTCCACCCCCCGAAAACGCTCTACTTATATAAAACTGGCTTATGCTAGGACGTCACAACATATTTATGTTCTCGGCGCGTTTACTATGGAGTAAGTCATTAATTTGCAATTATCTTCACAACATTTGCGTTTAAGTCTATACTTGTCGTACACAATATAATTTCTAATTAAATATTCTGTTTAACTGTTATGTTATTTTATCGAAAAAATTATATATATTTTTTCGTCATTTTAACGTGAGATAAAATTAACACAAATGTTTTAATTTTCTTCTGTATGATATTTCTACGTATATCCGCATCAATTGAGTGCAATTTATTCGAAATTGAAGTCCCATGCAAGTTCTCCATTGTAGAGGTAGCAAGTGGCTTAGAGCGATAGCAAAGGGGTGTAGAGACGTGGCAAGAGGGCGTAGAGAGGTGGCAAGGGGGTTGCAGTATGAAGGAGGGTAGAGCGGTAGTCTATTGGGCTTAGACAGGTACAAGTGCGTTGAAGAAAAAAGGGGGGTGTCGAGAGGGGAAGGGGGGCTTCGAGAGAAAGGGGTGGCACATTGAGACGAGTAGGAGGCGCAGAGAGGGGACAATGGTAGAAGAGAGGTGGCATAGGGGGTAATAAAGGGGGCCTAAAGAGGTAGCAAGGTGCCTGAGAGGGGGAAAAGGGGGGTAGAGGTGTTTTTAGTTTCATAGCATTATTTCAATTTCTTTTGGCAATAGGGGTGTAGACTCAAAATGTATTATTACTCCAAAAGAAAAAAGGCAAAAAAATATGCCTAGTGACGAAAATCCCATTTAGATATCTCAAAAAAATACGAAGCCATAACCGTTTTAATATTGCTTGTTAGAGAGAGAAAACGCTAGGGGATCGTGACGTCATGTAAATGACAAACTTTAAAGGCTCGGACAGACAGCCCCCGTCGCGGGCGCGCGGCTCGATATTTCCATACATGGCCTGTTTCACCACGCTAGCGGTTTGTACGGAGATGTCGCGCCGTGCGCCCGCTACTGTACTGTCTGTCCGAGCCTTTAACACTTATAACTTTGTGATTATTTAATCCCCTGCTTTACTATTTTCTCCAAATGACAATATTTTCAAGCCTATTTCGAGAATATTCATCATTATTGGTTATTTTATTTGGTGTCTACACGCCTATTGAATATATCAAGACATGCCATGACACTTCTAGCAACTTTTATTCCAGTCCGTTTCCGCGGGGTGGTAACCAAGCCCCCCACCTACTGCGTGGTCATGGAGTACTGCCAGTACGGACCGCTCTTCGAGTTTCTACACAGCGGGTCCCTCTTCGCCCCTAAACAGATTCTCAAATGGGCGAAGGAGATATCACATGGCATGGCGTATCTCCATACTCACAAAATTATACATAGGGACCTGAAGAGTCCTAAGTGAGTGTTTTTCTTTATTTTTTTTACAACTTTGCCCGCGACCTTTATCTTAAGGTGGTTCGATTTCCATACAAAACCTTTTTTGACATTTGCAGGCTAATGGCGGCGTGATATTTTAAGAAACTTATGTAACTAACTTTCATAAATTGGCTTTAAATTTGCACGAAATTCCCCCTATCCTAGAAAAAACTTGTATAAATTAGATTAATCTGAGAAAAATAGTTTTCCCAAAGTTACACGCCCCAAACTAATTTCTCAAATTATTCTAGTTTATACAAGTTTATTTTAGGAAAGGGTGAATTTCGCGCAAATTTGTATGGAAATCGAACCACCTTAACGCATTATAATTGACAACTTTACCCGCCTGGAGTTGATAAGATGATAAGTATCTATGCAAGAAATATTTAAAACATCATGGTTCGGTTCGGGGACTAAGACTTGTTTCACTAATCACTAGATTCACTACCCAATGAACAAAGCCTTTATAGAGTCTGGCCAGGGAAAAATGAGCCTAGAAAAGATCGGCAAATTAAAAAAAAAAACAGTGTGTTGCAACATTGTGTGTAACGTGATAAAATAATAATTATACTTGATCAATTATGCATCCAACTCTTTAACTTCATTCTACTTTATGTTTTAGAAGAATAATCTAAAGCACTCCAAAATGTACATTTGGACGAGACATAATAATTTAACTTTTTATGATAGACTTCAATGTGAATAATTTAGCAGTAAGGGTGGCTTACTAATTCTCTCAAAAAGCAAAAACAGTCCAATTTATTATGGAACAGTTAGGTACTTTCTTAATTACCGTATCAAGTAGGACATCGTTGCTATATAAAAAGTTGTTATTTAAAAAAAGTCTCATCTTTCCCTGGCCAGACTTTGGTCTCGTTTTCCAAAATACAACATAAAAACGGTGGGTTCATATTTCTTCCACATTTAGGATTTTCCTTTACATTTTAAATTAAGTTAATGAAGAAATCGAGTACTTTGCTCAAGTATAGGTAAAGTGTGTTCTCAAAATGGCAATTAACCAACCATCCTCATTTTTTAGCATCCTAATAGCTGACAACCTGGTTGTCAAAGTGTCAGACTTCGGGACGTCACGGGAGTGGAACGACGTTAGTGCGATAATGTCATTCACTGGCACCGTGGCGTGGATGGCGCCCGAGGTCATCCGACACGAGCCCTGCTCGGAGCGTGTCGATGTATGGTCGTTTGGTGTAGTCTTATGGGAACTTCTGACACAGGAGGCGAGTATTACTGCAACTTTGCTCAAAGACAACTTCGTTCATTTTTCAGTCTTATATTTAATAAAAAAAAACATATTTAATATTTCCTTTTGCAACCAGTTTTTAGTAATTTATCCCGCTTTTAATTTTCAAATTTTCCAAGGGTTTATTTGTCCTTTTTCTTTTTAACATGCTCCTAATATTTTTAAGACTTGCACGTAGTAACTTGTAAGAGTTTCAATGTTTCAGTATTTTCTATTCTATTTCGTTGTTTAATTTGGATATGATTCACTGTTTTAAATAAGACCAATTTTTGTTGAAGTAATTATTTTTGAAATATGACTGACTACTTACCTACTTATCATTCGTATTTAAATTTCGGATCTTAACTTATTCTTGAAATAAAACATATTATTTTTTTTCGAGATTGTTAATGATTTTTTAAATGAAAAGTGTTGCATACTGGCCATTGACAATGTAGTTGTGTATGGTGTCATTAGAGTGTTCTATTGTCGATTGATTTAAAAATAAGTTTGTCTCTTCTTGACTACAATGGTCGCTGAATAAAGCTCTTAAAATATCTAAACAGTCTTTTCCCTTGGATATAAAACAAAAAGTTTTTTTTAAATGTATTCTTACCCATATTTATAATAGTTAGTATGACTCGCAGATACCTTATAAGAACATGGAAACCCACGCCATCATGTGGGGCGTTGGCACCGACACCATATCCTTGCCTGTACCCGCGACAGTCCCGGACACCATGCAACTGTTGCTGACACAATGTTGGAATAGGACGCCTAAGAACAGGTCAGTGCTCTTTCTATCAAGTCAGAGTAGTGGTCAGCCGCTGAATGAATTGACTTGTGACCTTAAAAAATTACGATGCCATTCGAACCAGTTTTTATAGAGGAACAAATGTTTGTATGGAAGCAACTACATTAAAAGAACATTAATACCCAAAAAATCGAGATAAAGTAGGACCTCTGTGACAGCAGCCGAAACGCTTCATACTGATTTGCTTTAAAGTATGACGTCACACCGTGCAATTTGTACTAACTGTTGCATGGAAAATTAAGTAAATTGCTGTTTCGGTCGCGAAATACTGCGTTTAGGTCCATAGTTGTCGTACAATTTTTTTTCTATAAAAGCGTAAGGATTCTATTGGTACCTTTAAATTTACTCTCGGACAATAAATAAAAAAACTTTTTTTCTAAACTTTCAAGGTTTATATCTTTTTATGATATGAATTATATTTTGTAATTTATACTTTATTACAATAATTTGATGGTTTAATGTCCATTTAACAACACGACGTTATCAATCTTAACACCACGCAACAAGCCTATTGCTAATTCAGAGGCTCTAGTATAAGCTATATCGATACAATACGTTTTCGAACGCGTTTGCGTTTAGTTTCAATTTGTATGGTAACGCGAACAGCGCCTCTGATGGTAACTATTAGGTACTACGCGTTGTTATACAAATTGAAACTAAACGCAAACGCGTTCGAAAACGTATATATATATATATTTTTTTTTTTTTTTTTTATATTTGGGGACAATCTTACACAAATCGACCTAGTCCCAAACTAAGCAAAGCTTGTACTATGGGTACTAGACGATGATATACATACTTATATAGATAAATATATACTTAAATACATAGAAAACATCCATGACTCAGGAACAAATATTCGTGCTCAACACACAAATAAATGCCCTTACCGGGATTCGAACCCGGGACCTCCAGCTTCGTAGGCAGTGTCACTACCAACTAGGCTACAGAGGTATCGATATGTATCGATAAAACGTATGGAGCTACAGGAGCAACGAACAGTTTGTTTGTTCGTTTTTAAAACTGTCTTTCATTTGAAAAAGTAATCAAATATCGAAAATGCTTACAAATGCAGCCTTCTGATATTAAGATAAGAATCAAAAAAAAATCACAATTATATCTGCTTTACCGACTGCGGTAGCAAGTTCTTGGCCATGTATGTATGTAAGTATGTATGTGTGTATGTCTTATTCTTTGACACGCCTTGCAGCCTAAACCGTTTGACGGATTTCGACATGTGAGGTGTCGTTGGATTCCTCATAATCGTGGGAGTGACATAGGCTATAATATTTGCAAAAAAGCAGTTGGGTTTTTTGAAAAATCTTTTGGTTTCACTTGTTACTTCTTTTCGGTTACAATAGTGTGTGTATATCGGTGTGAATAATCAAGACTGTCTAGCATCTACATTGTGTATTTTTTTTTTCAAAAAGGGCGAAATTTCTAAATACTGCTTTATGTTCGTTAGCCTACTACTACTGTATAATAAATATTATGTATATTATTTAGTTATTTTGATTGACATGGTTGCATTGCCTCCATTTATCGGATTTTCCCAATATTAATAGTTGGTAATTTATTTAATCGTATGGCGTTTCTTGAAATAGGAATATACATTATTTATAAAATTAGTAGCTTATAACACTGCCGTGCTTTTTTAAAAGGCAGTCTTTTTCATTGATTTTTTTAATATTTGGCTGCCTTTTTAAGAATCTGAACATTCACATCCAGATTGCACAACCAATCCACAGCTTCTGGTGTTAAATTATAGAGGTCGCCCTGGTAACAACTTTTAGGGCATGAACATTGATATTAAAAACAAAATCATTTATTTTTGTCATAATGGGATTATGTAATTATATTATTAAATTCTTAAGTATATTATATTCGTATTATTTATTTTTAATTGATATTTATTTATTTTTCCTTTCATTTCATTTATTCAAAAACAATTTGCATTGTGTGTGAAATACATGTAAATTAAAGTAGTTAAATAATAAAATTAAATAATAACAACCAGTACACAAGATTATTTTACACATCACACATTTGTAATTAATAATAATGGAGAACGTCATGTTATACATAATAAAAAAAAACAATCATAATAAAATAATTATAATCAAAAACGTCAAGTCATAATAAATAATATATATGTCCATAAGGAACAATAAAATTGTGAAAAAGATTATAATAAACTATTTCCCTTATGTAAAATTTTACCCGTAGATAAGAAAGTCACATACCTCTTAGGTTTAGAGCATTATTACAATTCAGAGTACAAAGTGTTAATTAACAGTAAATATAATATTAGGAGTGTAAAAAAAAAAACTATTATGGCGAAAGATGTTCATAATACCTAGTCCCAAAAATATTCAACAAGATTAGCTTATTAAGACAAAGTCCTAAACTAAGTAAATCTAGGATAAAAACTAGACTAAAGAATTGTCTTCTCGATCATAATTAAGTGTGTGTGTAGTGTAGTGTGTATGTATATGCGTGTGCATGTGTGATGAGACGAGAACACACTCTCGACTTATCACATATGGATGTGTATGTGGTATGTAGATATATGTATACTTGCAGAAATAGGTATATTTATTTTCTTTAGTTACTTTAGGCATGAAACTTTATTTTATATAAGATGAGTTTAATAGGTTAAGGTGTATAAAAACTGAGCGCGTCTCGCCATCAAACGTAACAGTTTGGCGAGAATATAAATGTTTTGTAAGATGTAATTTGAACATATAAAAAAAAAAGAAAAAAAAGAAACAAAACAAAAACAATGTCTGCAATTCAACCAAAAGCTAAATTATTATTTAAAAATAAAATGGCTTATAATCCAAAGTTAAAAGTTTTTTTTTTGTTGAATATTCTCTTTATTGTTATCCCTACCAAAAATAAAAATGACAAGTGTTTCCAGGCCTCCATTCAAAATAATAGCCGCACACCTGGAAATAGCGGGGGACGAGTTCGCAGACATACACCAAGAGACCTTCAGCGTCACGCAAGCCTCCTGGAAGCGAGAGGTCCAAGAAGGAATGGCCCAGCTCTACACCAAGTCAGTATCGTGGTATATCTGTGGGCCAATCAACTTTTTTCTTACGCTAGTTGCCATGGTTACGTCTCCTGGGCTTTTTTAAAACGCTTTTATGTGTCTAAACCAGGGATTGTAACCGGTTATTTTTTGTATGAGAACTGTAACCGGTTTTTTTCGTTCTTTGTTAATTATTTCATTTTCTAATTGGGCAATCTAATAATACGCACTCGTTACCTCATAACACAACTGAGTCCTACATATGAAGTATAAAATAGTTCAAAATATGTGGTTATTTAGAGGTTTTTGAAAAAAACCGGTTACAATCCCTGGTCTAAAACCACCAAAAGCCAATTTTAATAGCATTCTATGTGGGCCAAATGTCTAAGCATGTCAAAAGTTCATGTTGTAACCGTTTTTCAAAAATATACTGTCATTTTGTCTCCTGGGTAACGGGACAGAATAACAACAAAAATTGTTGATTGACCCTTGTGCAACATTGCCCATCAAGGTTAACTTTGCCCGCTTCGAAGACCTGCCATTTTCTATCAAAGAGACTTATTATCTATATCCAATAAGGAAATCCTATCGATCTTTGGTTATTTATCAGTTAATTTCAAAATGGTAATAAGACGACTATTTTAATTACACAGTTTATTAATTTACGTTGACGATTCTAAATACTGATGTGCCGACGGAAAGTTGCCTATATTGCGAAATGTTTCTGCAATTTAACATGGGAAAATTTCGGAAATTTTCCTCATTTTTGTATGGGAATTGAAACTTTCCATTTCCAACATGGAAATTTACGCACTGAGAAGCATAAAACATTTTTATGCTTCTCAGTACGTAAAGTTCCTTAATTCCTTGTGAAACTTTCTAGAAATTTCCGAGAACTTTTCCAACTTTTTGGAAACTCCGCAATATGGAATATGCATGTGATTTAGATATGGACAAAAAAAAATGTGTAATCTTTATTGCTAAAGAAATATACACACATGAATATTTTAACAAAGTATCATGTTTCTGTTGATCAATTTAATTATTTAAAAGTAGTATTTTTCAAATTCCCTCGCGCATTTCCAAAACGCAACGCTATTGGCGGAGCGAAATGTGACGTCACCGTTCACTCGGTGTCTACTGCTGACAGGTCGCTTGTATGAATATTGAATTGTTTTGCCGCTGTTTATTAGTGTTTTTTGGGAATTACTAACTGAAATCACTCAGACTCCTTGTTAAAGAAGACTCGCCAAGTCGCCACATTGACTGAAAGCGGTTTTGTCAAGGCACAGTCGGATAATCTGCCTAAAATTGATGTGTTCATGATGACGACGTACTTCGCAAATAATTGTGACTACGTCCGCTGAACTAAGAGGAGTAAAAGCTGCAAGGTAAATAAGTTAGATATTTGATAAATTTTGATATCCGTTATCTTGTATTTAATATAATTTTCTGTATATTTTTCAATCTGAAAAGAAGAAATAATATTATGTAGTCAAAATAGGTAGACTTTTAAACTACTTCAAATAGGTGTGTTTCTTAAATAAGTGGTATAAAAAACTAGTACATATATATATTATATAATCAAAGTTATGTTATTAATTAGGAATGTTAAATGTTGAGAACAACTTTTCGTCAAGGCTTATAAATAAAACAAATTTATGTAGGTACGTTACTCAGTAAAAAGAATTACTTAAATTTAATAGAATAGAACTTAATCACCACAGTGCGAACAAAGAAACTTAGCTAAAACGTTTGGTGATCGAAATCAACACTCGTAGTCAGCTGTTGATCAACAAAAATCATAATATTTGTAACATTAGTAACAAAAAATATTGAGAATCTGAACAGTTTTATGAATAGGTATGTAATTACATTTTTAGGTTAGGTTATTGTTTATATTGTTCGCGAGTACTAATAAAAAAGATTTTAGCTATATACATAGCTATATACTCACGTCGAAATGATCTTCACAACAGTATAAACTATTCAAGCACGATACATCATCTCTCTTCATCGCCTTACACCACTTTTTCCTTATATTTGCATCTTTGGGCATATGAAAATATATCTTGTCAGGTGCAGTTTTAATGTTATTTTCACACATAGGGACAATACAATATTTATAATAAGCTTTTGTGTGCTCTTCCATTATAATAAGTTGATCTTATAAGCTTTATAATCACCCACTTTTATTAAAACTGAATCTAACACTTCGTTGTTAATTTATTCTTAGTGCACGGTGACGTCACTAAATGAGCGCGCCAAAATGGTGGCGTTTTAATCGTCCGAAAATGATAGTAGTTTTAATTGATTTTTTTTTTGCTTATTTAATAAAATTGTGCGAGTGTTATATTTTTTTCCGGATATATAATTACTTATAGAATAGTTAAAAAAAATAAAAAAATATCATGAATATTCCCTATTTGCACATCACTAATTCTAACTATTCCATCAGGTCCGCTTAGAGGTACCATACTCCTATAATATTGATATTATAAATGCGAAAGTTTGGATGGATGTATGAACTTTCTAATTAATCTCAAAAACCACTGGACGAATTTTTATGAAACTTTCCAGTTATGTACCTTATATTCTAGGCCATAGGCATAATTTATGTCAAATTTCATCCCTTTTAGGGACGAAAAAGGGGACGACTCTTTGTATGGATACCAAATATTTTTATGTTGCCAGAGCGGTGCTATAGTTGGGTACCATGGTAATGACATCGTTAACGAATAGGGAACATTACTGCAATGTTCTGCCGGAAGAGGCAGCACTACCACTAATAGTAAACCAGTATATGAATATAGGGATTCACAGACACATGCACAATTGATTGTCAAATGAGTGACAAGGATGCTTGTATAGACAATACCGCAAGTGGGAACGAGATACAATGTCAACGCTGCTAGTGTCGCCACCTACGAAGAGTTTTGCGAAATATTCCCTATTAGAAAATTCATGTTCTTACAATCTGACACGTAGTCCGGTGGTTTGGCCTACAGCTCACGGAGTCGGTGTCCCCGAGTTCAAACCCAGCGACCGGCATAAATAATAAATAAATAAATATTACGGGACAATCTTACACCAATCAACCTAGGCCCACGGTAAGCTCAGTAAGGCTTGTGTTGTGGGTACTAGCCGATGATATATATAATAGATACATACATATAGATACTTATATACATATATAACATCCATAACTCAGGAACAAATATTCGTGATAAATACACAAATAAATGCGCTGATTGGGATTCGAACCCGGGACCTCCAGCTTCGTAGGCAGAGTCACTACCCACTGGGCTACGGAGGCCGGCATGAACTTTTTGTAGTTTTTTTTGTAATTATTACTATTATTAGTGATACATTTTCAAACAAAAACGCAGAGAAACCTTCCATGGTACTAGAAAGAGTTAGTGAAGTGAAGATTCTTTGCGTAAGGAAATTGATTTATCCTACTAATATTATAAATGCGAAAGTTTGGATGTTTCGATGTTTGGTACTCAATCACGCAATAACGGCAAAACTGATTAAGCCATATTTTGGTATACAAAGAGTTCATACCCTAGAAATCTAGATTAACATATACAGTACCGGCCAATAATATATCACCTTTGCGTTTCATTGTATGAACGTGTATAGAGTAAACAATTTAGGTTTGTTGAAACATCTCGTATTTTACTAGTTACTCCTACTTGTGAGTCACTCAGCGTAAATTTACAGTATCGCTTAAGTTTAGCAAAAAAGCCGTATTTTATCAAAATGGGCAAAGTTGACCGCGATGGGCAATGTTGCTAACGTTTCCACTGCCTCATTTGATATGGAGTTGTATGATGCTCTTAACAGAAATATTTTCATCAGGAGCGAGAAACCTGTAGACGTTCAAGAGACTACCACGAGGCGTGACGAGTTGAAACACGCGCGCGATATCAGACAGGTATGGTTCAAACAGAAATTAAAACAAATAAAATATGACTGTTTACTTCGATTATTTCTACAAGCTTTATATTAACTTGCACTGTTCGTATGTAAATATGTAATATGTAAGTTGTCCGTCAAAATTTGTAATCCGTTTTTCAGTCACTTCCCGTTATTTTATTTTTATTTTTTTTTATACAACGACGGTGGCAAACAAGCTTACGGCCTGCCTGATGTTAAGCTGGTACCGTAGCCTATGGACGCTTGTGACTCCAGACGAATCACAAGCATATAAACTCCAGAGGTTTCCGCTGGTGTAAAAAATTTATACCAAAATGTTCTACTCAAATTATATTGGTCAATAAAAATAAAAATAAATCGCGGTGCCGACCCTTTATTCACTTGAGGATTCGCTGTGTTGGCAGATAGAGACATGCAGGTCCCTTACTCCCAACACAACGCACCCTAGGGAGCTCTGGCGACCAATTATCCAATTGAGCTGAAATTTGGCATGCATATGTATATCGCATGACAATGCAATATTATCATGACTTGGAGCTGATCTGATGCTGGAGCTGGAAGGTGGCCATAGGAACTCCGCAATAAAACGACACAACCCCATCGAGTTTGGGCTCGTTAGAATCGTCTCAATGAGTAGTTGATGATGGTATGCAGAAAAGTACAGTCGGAAATAAAAGCTTGTACCAAAAATGATTTTTTTTACAGAAACTTATTCCATTTATTGCTGCTTATCCTCTTGAGGCCGCATACAAAAATAAGTCTGTCAAAACTGTATATTATCATCAACTATACCCGTTGAGATGCGGGATGCTGGATGTGGGTGGCGCAGGACCGGTCACCTTGGAACTCTTTGGGGGAAGCCTATGTCCAGCAGTGGACGTCTTTCGGCTGATATGATGATGATGATGATACCCGTTGAGACGATTCTAACGAGCCAAACTCAAGGGGGTCAAGTTGGTTAGGAACTGAATTCCCATGGGCACCTTCTGTCTCATCAGATCAGCTCGATGGTACAGTCACCGGCATCAATATATGATGAATCAAAGGCCGCAAAAATATCTGACACGCTCTTACAGCTCTGGGAATAGAGTTGTCATCAGATATTTTTGTGGCCTTTGATTCATCATATATTGATGCCGGTGACAGTACGATAACATTGAATTTGTCATCCAAACTATACTTATACCTAAAATTTCAGTTCCAAGATTTGTCCCACACTAACAAACGAACAGGTCAAGTTAAATAAAAGCTTGTAATAAGTTTCTGTCGAATAGATATTTTTGGTACAAGCTTTTATTGCCGATTGTACTTGACTACATAGCAGGGACTGATTTTGGTTACGGTTATACCGTTATGAAACCGGTATTCCATTACGATACCGTTATGTCGTAAAGGTTATGCGCGCCGCGCGATCGTAACGGTACCGTAACCGTTTTGAAATATCGGTTAGCGGTTTTAGTTTTTAACGATACCGTAACCTTTATAATACCGGTATTATAAAGGTAACCGAAAAAAAAGCGAGCTGGCACTCTACAGAGAAAGCATTGGCCACTAAACATTTAAAGACAAAACGGCAGTGCGGCTGCCGGCGGTTTGGCAACAACGCCAGGCCAAAGTCGATATATCGGTTACCTTTAAAAAGCGGTTACGGTACCGGAAAAAATAAAGGTACCTTTATATTTCGATAGCGAAATATAAAGGTTCCGCTACCGAAACCGCTATTTGACAACCGATATGACGTCATCCCGTTAAAATAGAATACCGGTATTTTTCGGTTATGCAGTCCCTGCTACTTAGACCTAGTGAGATGATTCTGAATAAGCCCACGACGGGATTATCCTATGTAGTCCTGTCGCCATCAGCTGATCAGCTCGGCAGTGCCATAATATTGTGTTATCACCGAAAATGCACGAATCCTCAAAATTTCAGGTCAATCAACGTACAGGGTTGTTTAGTAACAATCTAATAATAAATTATTACTCCATAAGAAAATAGGAAAAACAATACCTAACGACGAATATCCCATTCATATGTTTATCTTAAAAATTACGAAGCTACAACCGTTTTAATATTTCTTGTTAGAGAGAGAAACCGCTCGGGGATCGTGACGTCACGATACTCACGATCCCCGAGCGACATAGTAAATGTCTATTTCATATGAAGGTGCGTTTTGCCGAAAAGCGACAGAAAATTTATACCCCCTCTTTAAAACTTTGGACACTTATAACTTTGTGCTTATTTAATTTCCTGCTTTATTTTTTCTCGATTTGCCAATATTTTAAATCCTTTTTCAAGCACATTCAACATTATTGGTCATTTTATTTGGTGTCAACACCCCTATTGATGATGCATTAAAATTCAGTTGCAAGATTTGACCCTCACATACTAATGTCCTAAAGGCAAGTTAGGTAATATAAAGCTTGTAAAAATGTGGATTACATTTATTATTTAACCTGTAGGTGTATGAGAAGCAATTGGCCAGAGCAAATGAACTCTACATGGAAGCTTGTGCAGTTAAATTACAGCTAGAGCAACGGGAGACGGCGCTCACAGAGTAAGTATTGTAACTTTAGGAGCCCTTTAACAGCTTTAAAAAAAAACCGTCAAAAAAAATTGGTACAAGTTTTTATTGCCGACTGTACTTTTCTGTATACCGTCATCAACTACTCATTGAGACGATTCTAACGAGCCCAAACTCGATGGGGTTGTGTCGTTTTATTGCGGAGTTCCTATGGCCACCTTCCAGCTCCAGCATCAGATCAGCTCCAAGTCATCATAATATTGCATTGTCATGCGATATACACATGCATGCAAAAATTCAGCTCAATCGGAAACCGGGAAGTGGGTCAATTTTAACTTGCAAGATTTGATTACAGACAGACAGACAGTGAAAGTAAATAAAAGCTTGTAATATATGCGAAACATGATTCAATTCAAAACATAATTCAATATTAAATAATTATAACTATTATAAGTCACTAATGATATGTCCTTTTAAATTTAAATATTGCGTCTACCGTTTTATGCTGACAAAATTCATGTATAGAATAAAAACACTTCTTCAACAACTGCCGAATCCGTCTCATATTGCAAAAAATATTTTAAATATCTGACCCTGGCAATGACAAATATAGCTGCTGCAGCACGGATCTTTAAGATATTTTTTTGTAATATGAGATGGATCAAGGAAAGTGTCTCACTCGCCGTCCTAAACCCAAAACGTAAGTGAGGAAACTGTTTATATTTTTCAGAAATAATTGACGCACCTGAAAAGTCTGCAACTTTTTTCTTGCTAAGGAAGGTTGTTCCTATCACCAAAAAATAATCAGGCACATATTAATTTTTCATCCATTCCCAATAGGGAACATTACTGCCATGTTCTGCCGCCAGAGGCAGCGCTACCACTAATAGTAAACCAGTATAGGAATATAGGGAATCACACACACATGCACAATTGATTCTCAAATGAGTGACAAGGATGCTTGCATAGACAATACCGCAAGTGGGAACGGGATACAATGTCCGTTGACGTTGTATCTCGTTAGTCTGCTAGTGTCGCCACCTACAAAGAGTTTTGCGTAATGTTCCCTATTGCGTAAATTGTAGGATTTCAAAATAGTACATTATGATACAAGTGTGCTAAGTTGGTCATTACACTCGAGTCAAGGCTTAATGGAGACGAGAAGTGTAATGACCAATGCTCACGTGTTTCATACGACGTTTTTCAACACATTTGCGAGGAAAAAAAAAAAAAAATGAAAATGTTAAAAGATATGTAATGAAAAGGCACTAGTGCGATAATGTAATGTAAAAGTCACGGCATGGGTAATATTCTGCATTATTTTGCTAATATTTAAAAAGATATGTAATGAAAAGGCACTAGTGCGATAATGTAATGTAAAAGGCACGGCATGGGTAATATTCTGCATTATCAGTGTAAATACGCTGTAATAAGACCTACTTTACGAGCAGGTGTGTTGAAAAGGAATTTAATCGCGTGGGTGTATTAAGTATTTCTATACTAAAATTATAAAGAGGAAGAATCTGTGAGACTGTAGCTTTGTGAGTTTGTGTGTTTTGGGTAATCTCCGGAACCGCATATCCGATTTCAAAAATTCTTTCACCTGCGAGTAGAATGGACTTTCTGGATGGTTATAGGATATATTTTATCCCGTGGGTTTGCCTGCGTTCTTTGCAATACGCGGGCGAAGCTGTGCGGGCAGATAGTATAATAATAAAATTAAGTAAAGAGTGTAGGGGTATGTCACAAAGGTAACCTACCTATTTAAATGTCCCCGTTCCCTTTCTTATAGTAGTTTATGTGACTGTACATAATGAAGGGCATTAAACGCGAGTGTGGGCAGAAGCCGAAGGCGAGTTTGATAGCGAGTGTTTTAATGCCTAATTATGTATTATTAGTTACATACACTACTTTATAGTTACATACCATAAGCCTCCTTGATGCATTCAGGAGCCGCATATTATGAACGGCATCGCGGCGTTGTTTTCTGGCAGCTGTCTTTTTTTTTTATTCAGAGACAAACTAGAGTCGGATCCAACTATCATATCGTTCGATATCTTACTTACTAAACGTCATCTCGACTGATATTAGAATAGAGGTTAAATCAAATTTCGTTGTTTTTCAGATACGTTCGAAATTTGAATGAAATAATATTATCGAAATCGATGTTATTATTTAGCAATAATAACATTTTCACAGATAAGAAATTTGTTCTAACAAAACTGTCTATTTTTATGGTGGTCATAATGTGCGGTTCTTTATATTTGGATAGATAAAAACAATATGATGATGTATTTCCTGTTATCCCTCATAAAAACCAGTATATGAAACACAATTCCCGTCACACACAATACTTGAAATCCTCACTCAAACCCCACCTTCCAGACGCGAGAACGCTCTCAAGTCCTGCCGCTGCGGAGTCCGCAAACTCAAGTTCCACCGACAAACATCCTCGTCGTCCGACGGCAAGTGTCAGTTGGAGCCGATACACCGTCGGCAGAGGAAGAAAAGGGACACCGTTATCACGACAGAACAGGAACAGGCCAAGACTAGCCTGCTGGAGTGTACCAACAAGGTGGGTCACTTCACAGGTTCAACATTTCTACTTCACTCCTTGAAGAAAGACAGTCGTCACGGCAGAGCAACAGAACAGGAACAGGCCAAGACTAGCCTGCTGGAGTGTACCAACAAGGTGGGTCACTTCACAGGTTCAACATTTCTACTTCACTCCTTGAAGAAAGACAGTCGTCACGGCAGAGCAACAGAACAGGAACAGGCCAAGACTAGCCTGCTGGAGTGTACCAACAAGGTGGGTCACTTCACAGGTTCAACATTTCTACTTCACTCCTTGAAGAAAGACAGTCGTCACGGCAGAGCAACAGAACAGGAACAGGCCAAGACTAGCCTGCTGGAGTGTACCAACAAGGTGGGTCACTTCACAGGTTCAACATTTCTACTTCTCTCCTTGAAGAAAGACAGTCGTCACGGCAGAGCAACAGAACAGGAACAGGCCAAGACTAACCTGCTGGAGTGTACCAACAAGGTGGGTCACTTCACGGGTTCAACATTTCTACCTACTTCACTCCTTGAAGAAAGACAGTCGTCACGGCAGAGCAACAGAACAGGAACAGGCCAAGACTAACCTGCTGGAGTGTACCAACAAGGTGGGTCACTTCACAGGTTCAACATTTCTACTTCTCTCCTTGAAGAAAGACAGTCGTCACGGCAGAGAAGAAACAAGTCAAGACAGCTCTTCTAGAAAGACTCAAACATGGTGAGGTCTCTTTCTCTCAAGCTCTAGAAGCTTCCGATAAGACAAGTCTCTTAAAACACTTTTGGAAGCATGGTAGTCACCGGTAGATATTGCGGTGGCAAAGTATAAGCATACTCTGCTAGAAGATTCTAATAAGGTAAGAAGTCGATCGAGTTGTTCGATACGAAATAGGCTTGTTGCGTGGTGTTAAAATTGATAACGTCGTGTTTGCTAAATGGATAGTAAACCATCAAATGATTGTAATAAAGTATAAATTACAAAATATAATTCAAATCATAAAAAGATATGAACCTTGAAAGTTTTGAAAAAATGGATTTTTTATTTATTGTCCAAGAGTAAATTTAAAGGTACCAATATATTCATATTCATATTCATTTATTCATAATATCGTTAGTATATTATATGTCAATTTATTACAATTTAAATAAAACATTAAATATAAAGTAAAACCAATTGGTTAGTAAGTAATAAATTCGTAATAAATTCAGTCCATCATGAAATTTCAATTAAAAGTAATTTTAACTATAATTTTATGTTTAAAAATTCGTCAAAACTATACAGTGTGTGCTCGAGAAGCCAAGCCTTTAGTTTTTTTTTGAAACATTGCAGTGAGGGGGCTGAGGTGACTTCTACCGGTAACTTATTATATATAGTCGGTCCCATTATGTGAGTCACCTTTTCGGACTTTGCCAGCCGTCGCTCCACCGGGAGGAGTCTATTCGGGTGTCGCAGCGAGCGGTTCGAGTCTGCGCGTTTATTGTAGTCGCATAAATGTGTGTGTGTGTAAACTGCAATCTGTGCAATGACTATTGCTGGCAGAGTTAATATGCCTAATTCTTTGAAATAAGGTCGCACGGAGGTATCTTGGGCTACCTGTACCACAGACCGCACGGCTCTTTTTTGTAACCGGAAGGCACGTTGCCAGTCCGCGGCCCGTCCCCACATCTCAGCACCGTACTGTAAGAGTGAGTGTACGGTCGCAAAGTAGCTAGTTCTGACAACATGCCGCGGCACGACTCGAGCCAGAGCAGAGCAATAGAATCCTTATGCTTTTATAGAAACAAATTTGTATGACAGCTATGGACCTAAACGCAGTATTTCGCGACCGAAACAGCAATTTACTTAATTTTCCATGCAACGGTTAGTACAAATTGCACGGTGTGACGTCATACTTTAAAGCCAATCAGTATGAAGCGTTTCGGCTGCTGTCAGCGAGGTCTGTCTTTAACTTGATTTTTTGGGTATTAATGTCCTTTAAATGTAATTGCTTCCATACAAACATTTGTTCATCTACAAAAACTGGTTTGAATGGCATCGTTAACAAATTTAAGGTCACAAGCCCATTGTTGTTACGCCAACTTTAAATTGTTATTAATCCTAAAAGGTTATTTTAAATAAAAATAAAACTACCTATTAAACGATACAAGATGACATAGTTCGTCGGTTTGTATTATTAATATTATATTGTAGAATACCATTTGACATGTAAAAGTGCGCTTGTGGCCTATTTGCAGAATAAATAATTGTTTTTTCATCACACTTGCTCATAAATGGTGTAATTCCTTGCCTGTATACAGAAGGACAATGGCCTAAATTGTTCCCGCGGGAAATAATGGTCCCAAGGGAAGTAATGAGCTTGTGTGTGATCTGATTGGTTAAGCAAATCTGGACGGCAAGAATTCTGCTCTGTGATTGGTTGGAAAAAAATCGAGCAGGCCGTGCCCTGCAAGAACCACATGCTCCATGCTCTGTGATTGGTTGAAATATTGAAGCTCCGCCCTCTACTCGCACTGATCTAGAAGTGGAGTTGTCAATTTCGTCAACATTTGATTGATGCGCTTGTATAGAACATAGGTTTTTCTGTCTTTTGTGGTTATTTATTTCCTCGCAAATGTGATGAAAAACATTGTGTATAACACGGGCGTAAGAATATTGCAAACTTGCCATACGACCTCTGTACAACAAACATTACTTTTGATTATTATAATTTTCTACTGCTTTTCAGCATTTTGATTTGCACCACTATATCTGCCAAAGATATAACATGGTGGCCCATGAGGGCCCTTACGGCGTCGGGCTCCTGATAGACTCTCGTTTGCAATATTCCTCATACGCCCCTTGTTAAACAATGTACTATTGATTTTGAGTATTCAACGCTATATTATTTGTTTTTACAGTTCAACTCGATCGTGGACGGTGTGAAGAATAATAACCTGGAGAAGGTGACATCAGAGACGGTCGTCGAACAGAACGGAAACGTCGAACTCAAGGAGGTGGTAAACGACAACTATGTCGACGACGTGGCAGTAGCTCAAGTTTAAAAAAAAACTAGTCATTAAGCTGCAGATTTCTTCAAATCCTCACCTACTCGTAGATGAGCATTTTCTAAATAAGCCCTACCACTAATAGTAAACCAGTATAGTAATATAGGGATTCACACACACATGCACAATTGATTGTCAAATGAGTGACAAGGATGCTTGCATAGACAATACCGCAAGTGGGAACGAGATACAATGTCAACGCTGCTAGTGTCGCCACCTACGAAGAGTTTTGCGTAATGTTCCCTATTAAATTCGTTCCACTACGTCACGAAAATTAGCCACGCATATATATATATACGGGTAGAATACGTGACGTAGTGGAACGAATTACATTTTACTAATGAAAGTCCTTAACAAAGTGACATTTATTTGGAAAAAGCTTAGCTCTGATTTTATGATACTGTTCTATTACTTGCACAATTTGTGATGGGTCGTTTTTGGAACACTGTATCATCTGGTTAAGAGTCCGCAGTAAGCTCGATTCTCCATACAAACGTAGTTACGCTCTCATTTTAAAACAACTAGCTAGTTTGCTCTGAAACTCTTTACTTAGAATAAGTTAAGTACCATCCAGGTCTGTAATTAGTTTATGTAGCTTAAGATACTATAGTAAAAAAAATACAGCAAATTGAAATTTTTCATACAAAACTTGTTTTTGCTGTATTTCGTTTGTTTTATAAACTGGAGCCATATAAACTAATTATATACCTCACGTCATTGTATATGCAAAGTTTTGTTACAATCCAACACGTAGTTTTAAAATGAGAACGAAACTCCGTTTGTATGGGAAGGTGAAATTCGGCCGAGCTTGCCTGGGTCTCTTAATAGTCCAGGCAATGAACTGACAGCTTGTATGGAAAATATGTCAAATTTGGAAATAATTTATAATAGCAGATTTTTTTTATGTAATGGATATATTATCAATTAAACAGTTACTTAGTGACAAAATCCAACAAAATTTCAGACATCAAAAAAATGATAACTTAACTAGCTTCTGAAAAGTCAGAAAAAATAATAATAAATGGTTTTATCTTTATTTTGGTTCATTTACATTTGCTCTATAATATTCAAGATAAATAATTAAAAAAAAACAATTCATTCTTTTTTTAAATCTATATAAATACTTCCGGATGGAAAGTTTGTTGGATTCTTGAATAAAGCATCATAGATCAATGTTTTAAAATGATATAAAGAAAAAAAAACGCTATTATAAATTAATGTTTTTCAAAACCGTATTTTGCCTGCAGTATAATGTTAAAACTGTCCTTTAAACTTGGCACTGTTGTGTGACACTGACAGTCACTGTCAGTGTCACATGACCTTATAAAAGAAAGAGCGCATGCTATGCGGGAGAGCGGGATGGCGTGATCAAGTTTTCTAGCTGTCAAACATCGATTATATCCATAGAGGAATAATATAATAGAGGGATTCACATATGTCACATATGAGTGACAAGGATGTGAGCATAGACAATAACCACAAGTGGGAACGAGATACAATGTCAAATAAGTAGCGACACGAATTTAAAAAAACGCTTTTGTATTGTACTGAAACTGACGTCACCGATATAACACCAAATTAAAAACGACGTTAAACGTCAATAATGACTATTCTTATTAGGAGACTTATGTGCCTGATGCACCTATGCACTTGGTTATGCAACTGAATTTGACGGGATTCCTATGTGGGAGCAGCTGTGTGAAAGACTTGTTTTCTTTTCCGAGTTGATGCCGTTTCGTAGGTATTTGTAGAACTGAATTTCATGAGGCCCGGACGCCATATTTATACTATGAATTTCCTTGCCCCGCGACCCGTCCGCCCCGTGGTTTTGGCGCGAAACGACATTCTCTTTTATTTATGACAATAATCTTAGGCTAATACGTTATTTACAGTGTTTTATACTTATTTCTATGACATTCGTAATACATTATCACCCGAGATCCTCTCCGTTTGCCGGCCAATCGCATCTAAAGCGCGGGTTTTTCGTGTCGCTCGCTATAAACGTACCTCGGCCCCCACCTGGGGTATGAATACCGAGCTTCCCCCCTCGCTCGCCCATCAGTCTGTGCTTGGCCAGCGTACGGATAGGATCTAAAGGCTTCCTTTTAGTCTATCTACATTTCTAATGGAAACTTAGTGTTTAGCCACTCTTTACTTAGGAAACCAACAGTATATTACCTCTTAACTAGGTAGGAATGAAGTGTGAGACCTATTATTATTTATTTCGACTACAAATTATATAAGGCGACTGTAATACAATGCTTACGTTGTAAGAGGGTTATAAGCTAGGTTACAGGCAATCTATTTTATCAGTATTTACGTAGATGGTTGTCCTGCACATTTCTCCCGCCGTGGAACACCCGGCCGGTGTTCCAGCTCGCTGGCGTGCAGGTCGTCATCCTTGGTAGGTAAAATCGCGAGCTTCTTGGTCGGTCGCCGTAGCACTCCGCCCTTTGTTCTGACGTCCACCACTCTTGTCTCGCCGTCGGGTCCCGGGTACTTGGCGATCACTCTACCCATGGGCCAAGTATTGCGTGGGAGGGTCCCGTCGCCGATGAGTACGATGTCGTCGATTTCTATGGGCCGGCCGCGCCTATACGGCTCCCGCCGGTCTTGAAGTGTAGGTAGGTACTCGCGGACCCATCGACTCCAGAAGTGGTCCGCGAGTCGTTGGCTCGTCCTCCACGTTGCTCGGCCGACTAGGTCCTTGTCGTTGAAGGTACCGGGCGACTGCACTCTGCCGGATCCGCCGAGTAGGAAGTGATTCGGTGATAGGGCTTCGGGGTCATCGGGCTCCACGGACACGTGTGTGAGGGGGCGGCTGTTCACGATGTATTCTGCTTCAGCCAGGGTCGTGGCGAAGACCTCCTCCGAGGGGTGACGCTCTTTCAGGACAGTGTAAAGAGTGTCTTTTACCGCTCGCACCATTCGCTCCCACGCCCCGCCCATAAATGGCGCGGAGGGGGGGATGAAACGCCATATTATTTGTCGTCGCCCCGCCTCCTCTCGCATCGCGTCTTCGGCGGCCGCCCGCAGCATCTTATCCGCAGAGTGGAAGTTCGTCCCGTTGTCCGACCAAATCTCCGTCGGTGTGCCTCGACGCGCGATCATTCTTCGTAGAGCCATTATGGCGGATTCGCCGCTTAGACTGGGCACTATCTCCATATGTATAGCGCGCGTTGTAAGGCATGTAAACAGCGCTACATATCTCTTCTGTGTCCCTCGGCCTACTGTTATTGTCGCGGGGCCCCACAGATCGACGCCCGTGTATGTAAAGGCACTCTCGTGATGTGCGAGGCGACAGTGTGGCAGATTTCCCGTCGGTGGTACAGTTACTGACAATCTATATTTATCGGTATTTACGTAGATGGTCGACCTGCACAACTTCCTAATACTTTTCAATATAACATTACGCAAAACTCAGCGTAGGTGGCGACACTAGCAGAGTTGGCATTGTATCTCGTTCCCACTTGCGGGATTGTCTATGCAAGCATCCTTGTCACTCATTTGACAATCAATTATGCATGTGTGTGTGAATTCCTATATTCCTATACTGTTTTAGTATTAGTGGTAGTGCTGCCTCTGGCGGCAGAACATTGCAGTAATGTTCCCTATTGGTTACACGAATGATTGAAAATGCCCTTATCTGTTGCTAATGAAAAAACAATTTATTTTTACCATTGTCAAATACCCAATTCACAGGTTTTTGTCATGCTATGATGCACCGAGTGAATGTAGATTCAGTGTGGATTTTGTAGATACTCAATACCCTATGTACAATATTACGGGGATGGACAATGAATCATGCCCAAAATACCTAAAGGACTTGGACTTTTGACAGTATTTAGACGACAGAAGACTTAGAAGACATAATGTAGATTGCGTATACACCGTGGGCCATAGGAACCCATAATATTTTAACCAAGCATTCAAGGTCATTACGAGATAGAAATGTTATATGAACCCAATTCGAATTCAGCAAAAAAAAAATTTTTTTTCTGGTATTTTAGGTTTTAGTAAGGTGCATTCGGGTAACTCCGAAAATCGGGTAATTCCGATAATGTCTACCAATCCAATAGTATTTTTAGGAGGGTAACTCCGAATAAAAAAGGAATATGTACATTGTGTCAAAACTATAAAAGACTCACTTTTGTATATCATTCGGAATTACCCGAATGCACCTTAAATAAATTTTGAATAAGTATCGCTTATCTATGGAAATTATCCCTTTTAACAAAATGGTAACGATAATTTTTCTAAAAAAGGATGAATTTAGTGAAAAGGATAGCTCAATGCAGTGTCTCAAGACGAGAGTGTTTGACCAGTGTGTGTTGCCAGTGATGACATATGGCATGGAAACTTGGTCGCTTACTATGGGCCTCATAAGAAGGCTCAAAGTCACTCAAAGGGCGATTGAGAGGGCTATGCTGGGAGTTTCTCTGCGCGATCGCATCAGAAATGAAGCTATCCGCAGTAGAACCAAAGTAACCGTTAAAGCCCTCCGAATCGCTAAACTTAAGTGGCAGTGGGCGGGGCACATTGCACGTAGAACCGATGGCCGTTGGGGCGGAAAGGTTCTCGAGTGGCGACCACGTACCGGCTTGCGCGGCGTGGGTAGGCCCCCCACAAGGTGGACTGATGACCTGGTAAAGGTCGCGGGAGCCCGCTGGATGCGGGTGGCGCAGGACCGGCCATTGTGGCGCTCGTTGGGGGAGGCCTATGTCCAGCAGTGGATATGATGATGATGTATAGCTACTGACTATAGCGACGCGAAACTTGGCAACATCGGTGGCAACGTCGCAATCAAAAGTGCACTTTAGTAATCACAATAAATAGTTTACATGAAAATGATAATATCATCAAAACTAAGCCGGATTTGACTGGGGTTCATGTAACATTATTTTTGCTTCTAATGACGTATAGAATGCGTAGTTAAAATCTTTCGGGTTCCTCGAACCGACGGTGTATATACAGTCATGACCAGATAATTAAGAACATGATTTTTTTTCCCATACAGTTGCATACAAATATGACTTTTCAAATTTAATGATGATTAAAAATATGTTTGGACAATTTTATTTTTGAGTATATGGAGGTATCTGTGTATAAGTAAGATTTAATTTAAAAGTTGTGCTTAAAAAAATACGGATGGTCAAATGGACAGTTTTTACGAGTTCATACTGTAATTAGGAACAATGTATGAACTTATAAAACGTGTTGATTTGATCGCCTGTATTTTTTAAAGACTAAATTTTACAGAAGCTCTTTTGCACTATATTAAATACTGTTTAAACACGGTTACATCCGCATAATCAGAAACAAAATTAATCAAACACATTATAAATTATCATCAAATTTGAAAAGTCATATTTAGTATGCAACTGCATGGGGAAAAAATCATGTTCTTAATTATCTGGCCATGACTGTATCTACCAGAGGCTCTAGTATAAGTTTTATCGGTATAATGCGCTTTCGAACGCGTTTGCGTTTAGTTTCAATATATGTATGGCAACGCGAACAGCGCCTCTGGTGGTAACTATTAGGAACTACGCGTCGCATTACAAATTGAAACTAAACGCAAACGCGTTCGGACACGTATAAGTATTGATAAAATTTATACTAGAGCTACAGTACAGTATTTCGGGGAAGGGTGAGTTATACCCAAAGTAAATAAAAAAAAGGGTGAATGTACACGAGAGACCGCACTTCTCTGCTGGTTGTGCACCCTTAGACGACATTTAGCGAAAGACAAACATGACATAAGGAAGGAGGATTACATAAAGTTGAGCTTTATCGTCGCGTAAAGTAAAAGGTGGCAGCTTTTTAAAGTTATTATTGGAAAACAAAACTTGCTGGCATCCCCGATTTCATACAATTTGATAAGAAGTTAGTACATCAATTCACTTTCTAGAACACATTTTGACATTTTAGAATTATTTTTTCATATAGGTATGTGGACGTCGCAGTTCAGTCAGCTGACATTGACACTAAGTTATTTTGTGATCTAGGAGTATTGGTAAATGCAAAATGCAAATTAGGTGGCATAAACCCTACTCGGTCAAATGGACAGTTTTTACAAGTTCATACTGTAATTAGGAACAATGTACACTCAGCGTCATATAGTTAGTAGCAGCTACAGTAGCCAAATATATCGCTATATTCGTGTTGCGATATATTTGGCTGCTACTAACTATCTGATGCTGCCGGTACTTAGCTAATTTATAATTATTATTACTATTAAGTATTAGTATTAGTTGTATGTATTAGAAGATCTTATTAATCTAAGGCCAAAAAGATCTCATTTTCTTTTAAGTCTTTGACCAAGTATGATCATTTAAGTGCCAGTGAAAAATAATGTTTTGTTTGTTTAAAACATTTTGTAAGAAGTACTTTCAATTTAAGCTTTACAAAAATAGGGTCTATTATTAATAATGACAATAGTTTTTATTTTAATTATTGTTTTGATTAGTTGAAAATCTATGTACTTATTGCCTTAATTCAATCAAAATATCAATAAAAAAAATTGGTGACAGGAAAAACATTATGGAAAATATGGTAAAAAAAATATTGCATTGTCAATAGCTGATTATTGTTATATTTCGTTAAAATTGTAATTTATTCCAATTAACATTCCTTTAGAGATTATTTATTTTGTAGTAAAAAACCATAATTTATAATATTCAGACTTGTTTGGCCTAATATGACTTAATCTCAGATTTTATTTAAAATTCTCCTTAGATTTATATAGATTTAGGTATTTGTGTCGTATAAAAAGAAAATGGACCTTACCGCTATCTCGAATTTATAAAAAAAACCTAACCTAACCTAAGTGTGTGCAATGCAGTGCTTAGTAACACTGGAAGTGGGCACATAGTGAAGATGGCTAACAGTTGTAACTTTGATGCAATTCGGTCACCTTAAATAATCTGAACTATACATACACCATAAGGTCCCTTTTCGTTTAAACGCTTGAAACTCATCTAGGAACATGTATTATTTAAAATGTAAGTTAAACTTAGACTTAAACGTTTTAGCTGGTCTGAAACTGATTTCACTTATTTTGGTAGCGAAAAAATGTCTTTGTTCAATCGGGATCAATTATTTTCGTGTGAAGCGAACGTCCATTGTAAACCGAATTTGTATATCGTTCGGTTAGTTGACGATTGTGAGAGTAATGAGATAGAAAAACACTTTAACTTCACACTACCACACACTGAATGCTAACACAAGAAAAAAAATATAATCTTAATATAATAAAAAAATATTATTCAAAGATCAGAGTTTATTAAAGACTACTATAGTTTCGTAGAAAGCGTAAATCATTTAACCTTTTTCTTGACGAAGTAATTTGGAATACCATCCTCGTTAAAAACGCTCGTTGTAACATATATATACATTACATGATTAAAAAAAGTGTATCTTGTTTTTTATGAAAACTTATGACCTCTCCAATATATGTATGTATGTTTTGGTTCCCGTGTGGTGGTGGTGGAGAGCGCCACTCCTAACTAGCCCGTAAAAGTCGTAGAAGTCGACTAAGGGTCCGAGACTTAACAATAGTCGTATAACAACACCTATTCAATATAACATTAGATAAAAGAACAAAAGGAAAACCTTTTTGAAACGCAAAAAACATTAGTAGGTATATTTATTAGAGATGCGCCGAATATGGGTTTTACCGAATACGAATATTCGGCCGAATTTTCGGTCCAGCTTTAGCCGAACCGAATATTCGGCCGAATAATTCGGTTCAAAGGAATGCCTTATGCCTTAATCAGCCGTTCCAAAACAGACTCATTTTTCAGTGGTAAAAATCTTGTTGATTTTTAAGTGAAACATTTATACTAAAGGTAGTTAAATAACAAAAAGAATCCGTTTTAGAATAATAATTTCACAGGACAATGACTATGTTACATTCTTACAACTTGCAGACAAAAAACCTGCAAAATTATTCGGTAAATATTCGGCATTTGAACCGAATAATTCGGCCGAATAACGAACATTGAAAAACGTGACGAATATGCCGAATACCGAATATTTACCGAATATTCGGCGCATCTCTAATATTTATGTTTGAAGGCACTTATTTCTTTAATCGTATGGCATATTTATTTGGCCTTTGATTTTGTCACTTTTTAGTACCACCCAGGGGACACGACACGTGCAGGGTTGCGGACGCGAGTGACAGTTGTCCCCCCTTTGTCAAGTGAGTGGGCAACTGGACTGTTAGAGGTTCTTAAGCCGCCCGAAGGCCTCTAACTAGGCTTAACGACTACTTTCATAGACAGCAACCGGGATCAACTGCTTAGCGTGCCTTTCAAAGCACGGCGCTCATTTATAGTAACCACTCAAACAGGCGGTCACCCATCCAAAGACTGACCGCTGCCATCTTTGCTTTACCTGCGTTATCGTTTCCGATTCGCAGGCGCCGCTGGGCTATGAATGTTTAAAGGCACTTAATGATCCAAATAAACCAAACAATGTAAAACTAGTAGAATGTTTCTATTTAATATCCCAGATATAAACGAAAAAACTTAACGAATATGTCCGTTAAAATTCGAAAGTTATATGGTATGAGGTATAAAGTGTTAGTCTGGCCGGGCCCCTATTTCACCAAATCGACAATTGTCGGTTGACAATGGCAATTTAACTTACATGGCTGCGTCGACAGGTGGAGGTGGTAGCTTGACAGCTTATTAACCCAGCAATGTACGTGGAATTTTCATTGTCACGTAAAAATTGTCAAGATGGTGAAATAGTGCCCAGAGGCTCTAGTATAAGTTTTTTCGATACAATACGTTTTCGAACGCGTTTGAGTTTAGTACCAATTTGTATGGCAACGCAAACAGCGCCTCTGGTGGTAACTATTACCACCAGAGGCGCTGTTCGCGTTGCCATACAAATTGAAACTAAACGCAAACGCGTTCGATAACGTATATGTATCGAAAAAACTTATACTAGAGCTTCTGGTATCTTTGTCACTTATTTGTGACGTTTATAAACTGGTTTAGTTTCAAGTCTACATTTCTGTCATATATTCAGAGGCTCTAGTATAAGTGTTAACCATACAATGCGTTTTCGAACGCGTTTGCGTTTAGTCTCAATTTCTATGGCAACGCGAACAGCGCCTCTGGTGGTAACTATTAGGAACTACGCGTTGCCATACAAGTTGAAACTAAACGCAAACGCGTTCGAAACTTATATGTATTACAGTGGCGGAGCGCCCATACAAGCTGATTTCCACCGGCTTGCCTCAAAATTATGTTTATTAGACAAGTCTGTAGTTATATACCCTACTTTTTAATATATTTTTGTGTTCCGGGTTGCCCATCGAAAATTTCCACGCGCCGCCACTGATGTATAGATAAAACATATACTAGAGCTACTGGACTTTTTGGGATTTAATATTTTTGTTACACATACGAGTCGTTATTGAACTAGTTTATTTGCCAAGTCTAAATTTCTGTCATATATTCAGGAATTTTATGGGGTTGAATATTTTCGTTACGCATACGAGTCGTTATTGAACTAGTTTATTTGCCAAGTCTAAATTTCTGTCATATATTCAGGACTTTTATGGGGTTGAATATTTTCGTTACGCATACGAGTCGTTATTGAACTAGTTTATTTGCCAAGTCTAAATTTCTGTCATATATTCAGGACTTTTATGGGGTTGAATATTTTCGTTACGCATACGAGTCGTTATTGAACTAGTTTATTTGCCAAGTCTAAATTTCTGTCATATATTCAGGACTTTTATGGGGTTGAATATTTTCGTTACGCATACGAGTCGTTATTGAACTAGTTTATTTGCCAAGTCTAAATTTCTGTCATATATTCAGGACTTTTATGGGGTTGAATATTTTCGTTACGCATACGAGTCGTTATTGAACTAGTTTATTTGCCAAATCTAAATTTCTGTGATATATTCAGGACTTTTATGGGGTTGAATATTTTCGTTACGCATACGAGTCGTTATTGAACTAGTTTATTTGCCAAGTCTAAATTTCTGTCATATATTCAGGACTTTTATGGGGTTGAATATTTTCGTTACGCATACGAGTCGTTATTGAACTAGTTTATTTGCCAAGTCTAAATTTCTGTCATATATTCAGGAGTTTTATGGGGTTGAATATTTTCGTTACGCATACGAGTCGTTATTGAACTAGTTTATTTGCCAAGTCTAAATTTCTGTCATATATTCAGGACTTTTATGGGGTTGAATATTTTCGTTACACATTACGAGTCGTTATTGAACTAGTTTATTTGCCAAGTCTAAATTTCTGTCATATATTCAGGACTTTTATGGGGTTGAATATTTTCGTTACGCATACGAGTCGTTATTGAACTAGTTTATTTGCCAAGTCTAAATTTCTGTCATATATTCAGGACTTTTATGGGGTTGAATATTTTCGTTACGCATACGAGTCGTTATTGAACTAGTTTATTTGCCAAGTCTAAATTTCTGTCATATATTCAGGACTTTTATGGGGTTGAATATTTTCGTTACGCATACGAGACGTTATTGAACTAGTTTATTTGCCAAGTCTAAATTTTTGTCATATATTCAGGACTTTTATGGGGTTGAATATTTTCGTTACGCATACGAGACGTTATTAAACTACAAACAGTATTTAAATATGTGTACAAAGCGCGAGAGTTTAAAGTGTTATTGAACTAGTTTATTTGCCAAGTCTAAATTTCTGTCATGTGTTTATTGATGGCAGAGATTTGTCAGGTATACGAGAACCTACGCGTTATTTTATTTAGCAGGGGAATACGATTTGTTATAACACGCGCTGAGGCTAATGCATTCTAAAGATTGTAATACTTAATATGTTTGAAATTCGAATCGGTGATATTCTGGTTTAGTTCTCTAAGGCTGGGTTGCTCCATACAGTATGTAATCTACTAATCTTAAGCGGTGTTCGTTAAAATCGGAATGTATGGAAAGTTTGAAAAAGTTTGTATGGGATGAAAGGTGCCGGCGCCATATTGAACGTTGATCGATCGGTAATCGTAAGTTGCCAACTCGCCCTAAGACTTGTATAGGCCCTGAGGGCCTACCGCGAAAGGCATTCGAAGTTTCCCCTCTCTGTCATACTTACAAGTTCGTACGTAAATGCGACAGAGAGGGAAAACTTCGAATGCCGTTCGCGGTAGGCCCTCTGCAATAACTACAGTATTATTTAAACGCGTTTAGATTAATTAATTATACCTTTTTTATTGTGGTAAACATACGGCCAACGCGATTTTTATTACTCTTGCAATCGCTGACCAATCCTATGTCAACTTTGACTGCTTTTTGGATACTCTACTTCTGATATAATGTGATTTGAGCGCCTGTCGAAATTGAGGAAGTATTTTTTATATATATTTTGCTGCAACCATTGTCGGCGTTGCTATATGGATATTAGTGTACTTATGCTATATGTTAGTCGTAAAATGTGAAGGGCACTTTTTGATGTCGACGACGGAATTAAGGTAAATGTACCTATGTTAAAGTTTATAGATAAATTGATTTTAATAGACCTTTGAAATCAAACAATATTTAGGGCGTGGGCCTTTTATATGCTTTACAACCTAAGTCTTATACAAAGCTATGGCCCATCATACAGGACGCAACGACGCGTTAGACGGAGAAAGACATGCTTACATCGCTCTCCAACGCATAACTGCGTCCCTATCCTGCGTGATAATAGCTCATTGTGTGTAGGAGCCATAACAAAACGTACAATTACAATTGACATAACAAAATTTAAAATTTTGCCATAGAACTTACACGGCAATTCCGTTGAAGTAAAGTTTTGTCTAATCTAGTTAGCGAAAGTACGAGTCTATTACAATTAACTTCTCTATACGGATACGGATAGTCTAGACTGATAAAAGTGCTCCGATCAGGATCACATTAGATAATAATACATGTGTCAATGTCGCGTTTGGGAGTAGCCCACCCATCCCAACCAAAACAATGTTACCATTTAAATATATATAAACTCGGCACCGTATACTTTTTAAAATGAGCATTTTCATTCAACCATTTTAGTTATAAACCCTTTAGCCGCCATAGTCTGATTTCATCATCATCATATCAGCCGATATAATACGTCCACTGCTGGACATAGGCCTACCCCAAAGAGTTCCAAAGTGACCGGTCCTGCGCCACCCGCATCCAGCGGACTCCCGCGACTTTTACCAGGTCATCAGTCCATCTTGTGGGAAGTGCTACCAACGCCGCGCCTTCCGGTACGTATTCTGATTTAAAAGACATAAAATATCAAGATCATTTCGCCGCAGTCTGATGTGTAAGACAAGGTTTTGAGTTGCTTTGCTTAGGTTTAGGTACAGTCACCGGCATCAATATGTGATGAATCAAAGGCCGCAAAAATATCTGACACGCCCTTACGGCTCTAGGAATAGAGTTGTCATCAGATATTTTTGCGGCCTTTGTTCCATCATATATTTATGCCGGTGACTGTACAAGTATCGCGACACGAGCATGCCCGATGAAGTAAAGTAAGAAGAAGTAGTAAGCGGTTAAAGGGTGTTGGTTAAAACTGACGATCACAAAATTACTGATTAATTGAAATTGATACCTTGATATCAGATCATTTTTATTAAGTACCTGTGAAATTGTGAACAGACATGGCAACGGCAGCCCCGACGAATTTTTGTGATTTTGTAATTATATACCGACCTTAGAATAATAACGCATAGAAGGATAGTTTCATACGGCCGACGCGCCAAGCGTGAGGCATAAAATGGATTCATGTTGTTGTGATCAACTCGTATTCACACGCGCCAATAGGTACGCACACAAACGCACCAATTTTGTTCCACCGATCGGCGTACTGGGCCATTTATAGCCGAGTTTTAGTGGCCTCACCGTTGCGCGTGAACTGCGTTTCTATGCGTTATTATTCTAAGATACCGACCTACACTACACATCTTTTTGTAATTCTGAAAAGCTTCCAATTGTCCGTTTATTCAGTTGAATGTTCCATTAACACGGCCTATACATAGCTAATAAGGTAAAATAATATAGGATTTTGACAATTCTACATTTTTTAATCTTTGAAATAATGGCCGACAAAGTAAAGTAAAGTAAAGTAAAGTAATTTATTTTGCGTAAAACGTGGTACAGAAGATGGTATACATATATCACAGAGAAACACACATTTCACCAGCAACTGGCATGCAAAAATTTGAATATACCTAACGAAATAGAAATTAATCATAATGGATTTACACAATAAATATAATGTCAATTAAAATTCAAATTAAATTAGTTAAGTCTTAATACAAATTCAAGTTTTTATAATAGTCAAAGTACTCATTTACAGTATAAAACGATTCCTGTATTAAAAAAAATCTCAGTCTTGATTTGAATATGTTAAATGGTAATTCTTTAATGTCATCATGTAACCTATTATAGATTCCAATCGCCATACAAAATGCGTTCTTGCCGTACAATTGAGTCTTTATAGGCGGAATAGCAAGACGATTTGGGTACCTCGTATTAGATTTGCATACGTCACTTTTTTTATTGAAAAATTCTGGATGAAGTTTAACAAATATACAAATTTCATATATATACATACTAGGCACAGTTAATATTTTTAATTCTCTAAATAACGGTTTGCAGGATGTGAGAATATCCAAGTTGTAAATAGCTCTGATGCATTGTTTTTGCGATATTAGCACTCGTTTTGCATGGCTTGAATTACCCCAAAGAAGGATGGCATATCTCAGAATGGAACCAACATACCCGTGATATGCCTGTATTGCAGTTTCCTTTGAGCTAACTTTTGCAAGTTTCCATAACGCATATGCAAAGGAGTTTATTTTATTGCATAATTTATTAGTGTGATCCCTCCAAGAACATGCATCGTCAAGCCATATGCCTAAAAATTTCGTGTTACAGGATTCTGTTAAGGTCTGATCTTCAAAGGTTACATTTAGTGGGCGTTTATTGCCATTTCTATTAACAAATTGTATAAATGTAGTCTTATCAATATTTACAGTCAAATTATTTCTACGTAACCATTTTATAATATTAGTAATTGTCATATTTATGTCACTATTATAAGATCTAGCATCACTACATGGTATAACGATGGATAGATCGTCGGCAAAAAGAGTACAGGCAAAGTTTGTTACATTTGGTAGATCGTTAACGTATAATAAAAATAAAAGGGGACCCATAATACTCCCTTGTGGTACTCCAACTCCGTTTATTTTAGTGGAAGACTTATAAGCAACCACGGTATCAGAAGGATCAATTTGGGTTATTTCTACAAATTGTGTCCTGCCGTGCAAATAGGCCTTGAGCCATTCATTGGCTACACCTCTTACACCATACAGCTCGCATTTGGCCAAAAGCGTTTCATGGCAGACAAAATCAAATGCACGGCTCATGTCGAAAAATATGGCAGTTACCGGCACGCTTCTATTCATGTAACTAAGAATATTATTTGTTAATGTGAAGGCAGCTAATGTCGTTGATTTCCCTTTCTGAAACCCAAATTGTTCAGTTTTAATGATTCTGAACTTGTTAAGAAATGATGTTAAACGTACATGGAATGCTTTTTCAAATACTTTTGAGATAACGGGAAGAAGTGAGATTGGCCTGTAGTTTTCTACACATTCTTTAGAACCTTTTTTGTACAGTGGTTTGATTAAGGACACCTTCACAATATGGCGCCTATCTTATAAATTACATCAAAATTTAATAAATGAATATAAGGAAAGATATGCGGTTATAAAAAGAGATTCCTGTATCTATCTATCTATATTATTATTACGCGAGCTCGATTTTTGTACATGCCACCCTGATCTACAGTTATGGTCCGATTTTGATAAATGATATGTCACTGGATTCGTCTCATGCTGCAGATTTGCAATAAAGTCTTCGTTTTTTAAATTTTTTTATCGTCTTGTTTTCTTCGACCGCTTCCGAGCTTTGTCATATGCTTGACGATCTCAGCACCGCAAGCCTCGAGGTTGGCCTAAAGATGAACATGTCAAAGACCATCAAAGTCATGACTAATAGCACAGAACGTAGGGTAGAGATAAACGGAGAATATATAGCATATGTCCATGAGTATCTTTATTTGGGCCAATTAGTCTCTTTCCAGGCGCGACAAGAGAAAGAAGTCGATAGACGGACCGAAAACGCCTGGAGGAGCTATTGGTCCATGAAACACCTAATGAAGGGCGACCTACCTCTATCACTTAAACGTAGGCTCATGGACATGTGCATACTTCCAGTTCTCACCTACGGTGCACAGACTTGGTCTTTGACGGAAGCGCAGAAGTCCAAACTCGGGGTTTGCCAGCGAGCTATGAAGCGCAGCATATTAGGTGTAAAGCTAATGGACCACATCCGGAACACCACGCTGCGCTCCAAAACCCAAATAGAAGATGTAGCTCGGAAGGCAGCCAAGTTAAAGTGGGACTGGGCTGGTCACGTCTACCGCATGCCGAATGAGCTGTGGGCCAAAGGGACCACGGAGGTGGAAGCCCCAACACTCAAAACGGAGACGCGGTAGACCTCGTCGGCGATGGCGGGATAACTTGGACTCCTTTTTAAAAGACTGGCCAGTTATTGCTCAAGACCGCGATGAATGGAAGGGGAGAGGGGAGGCCTTTGCTCAGCAGTGGGACATAACGGGCTCGATATAATAATAATAATATAATAATAAATCGGTAAGTTACTAAAATATAAATTTAAAGAAACTACTGTGCGTTGACCTCATGACTTTGGCTGCGTGACGTCACGTGGTGTAACTTCTGTTTTGACTCGAGATGACAATGTAAAATTATAAACAAGAATTAAACTCAAACCTGTACTAAGTTCTTCAGCATGAAAAATTATAAATGTTGAGTCGGCCACATATGGATACAACACTAAGAAAAGTAAGAAAAATAGAAAGTAAACGGCCTTTTGTAAATATTGTTTATTTACATAAACTGACAGACGTATTGTGTCAAATGTGGTTTTTTTTATTGACAGAGACGTCAGTATTACTTGCCATGTTCTTTTTTACTTCAGAAAAGTTTATATACAAACTTATTTTCCCATATTCGAGATGTTGGGAGAAGAATGAGGTTTAATTAAATCCATTCATTGTCGTGGACCTCATAGACGGCTTTGTTAACCTTACTTAGTACAATCCGTATAGGCGCAGATAGGTTCCGCCTAATTTCCAGTATAAAGATGTAGAAAACGAAACTTAATAACAAAATTTTCTTTTCGGATGGCCGGGGACTCCCATTGGTGACTTTGTTGACCTGACTTGAATACCATCTAAATTATTTCAGGTTCAGATAATTATATTTTGATTACAGGTAGGAGGTTGGTTATATACATTTTGAAATTAAACGAGCAATACTTGTACAAAATATATATATTTGCAATCACGTTCTCGGAAACGGCTCTAACGATTTCGATTAAATTTGGAATACAGGGGTTTATGGGGGCGAGATATCGATCTAGATTGGTCTCATGTACGGGAAAATTCGTTTTCTCCGTATTTTCTCCATTTTCACCCGAGCAGAGCTCGGTCGCCCAGGGACTAAATTGTAATTTGTCAAACCGATATGACTTAATACTGGAAAACATAAATTAGTAGATATTAAACTATTTATCGGTACCGTGAAATGGGGTTAATTTGATCAATTTCAGAATTAAAACGTCTGTAGGTACCTCCCTAAACGTTAATCCAAAAAAATAAGGAAAAAAATGCAAATATCGGTTTTTGGTCCTCTATCGATTGCACCGACAAAAAAAAAGATTATTATTATTGATGTATCTCTTAGAAAAAAAAAGTTAAGTCTGTGATCAACTTTATACTCACATCGGGGTTACTTTAAAACCCCCCTTATTTTTAACGGATTATGATAGTGACATCAATAAGGAAAAAAACCGGCCAAGTGCGAGTCGGACTCGCGCACGAAGGGTTCCGTACCATTATCTATAAAAAAAACTATTTTATTCTGTGTTTTTAGTATTTGTTGTTATAGCGGCAACAGAAATACATCATCTGTGAAATTTTCAGCTGGAACTATCACGGTATCAGTGAGATACAGCCTGGTGACAGACAGACGGACGGACGGACAGCGGAGTCTTAGTAATAGGGTCCCATTTTACTCTTTGAGTACGGAACCCTAAAAACACTAGAACATAAAAAAAATCCGTTCAGAGGCTTAGGATTTATAAAGGTTTATGTGCCTTTGGGGTTACTTTGACAAAGAAAAAAAGGGTATTTATTTTATATTAAATAAGGCTATCATTCACATAAGGATAACATTGCACATTGCACGTAGAACCGATGGTCGTTGGGGCGGAAAGCTATTAAAAGTCCGTAAAATGAGTACGCACGTATATTAATTTTTTTTTCATCGATTGGCGTGACCGATCTCACGACTGGTAAAGACACACTGAAAGTGACGTTCAATGCTTCCAATCGTAAAAAAAACCAAACGATGCGTTCAGAAATCGTATAAATTAGAGTTTAAACATGAAGAGAAGTTTTGATCAATGTAAACCCAGGAATTAAAGTAACCCCAATTCACGGTACCTATAAATAGCATGTGCCGATACTAATAATAAACAGGTGTAATGTCTGTAAAATGTAAGTTTGTATGTTGGGGGTAATCTCAGAAACTATACCCATCCTATTCTAAAAACCCTTTGTTCAGTAGGTAGGTTATATTGTATGTATGTATGTACTGTATTGTACACAAAACAGGTTAAAACATAAACATGATACTTATGTAAGATTAAAGTAGGTACAAAGGCGAACTTATCCCTTTAAGGGATCTCGGGGGGAATATAAGGGATATTTAGAATGGCCCTACAGGATTAAGTATGTGCTATATTTTATATCTTCGCTCCGCCTAGATTCTTTGTATACGCGGCGGAGCCGCGCGGGTAGCTAGTTTTTACTATTACCTATTGTGTGTGTTGTTGGTGCAATAGCGCAATGTACAAGAAGGCATTTTTAAAAGTTTTAAGTCAATCTGTAGGTCGATCACGTACCTAACGCATTGATGTACGCGCGTCAGGTTGGTCTAAATGTCACTTTTTATATGGAAAATTGACAGTAAAATTGTACCGACGCGACGCGCGTTCGGAACGTTACGTGATTACCCCTCTGCTCTCGAAACGACCGCCATCAGTGCTCGACACAGACTATCTCGGTTTGTATATTGTAGTTTGACAGACTAAACCGAGAAGAGTAGGTAAGTACATTAACCGGCATAAATATATGATAGAACAAAGGCCGCAAAAATATCTGATGACAACTCTATTCCTAGAGCCGTAAGGGCGTGTCAGATATTTTTGCGGCCTTTGATTCATCATATTGATGCCGGGGTGACTGTACCATAAGAGTTTATGAGAGTAGGTGACATGCGCAAGCTTATGCTAGGTGATATTGTCTACTCTAGTAATATTTAAACTCAATGATCAAAACCTTTCCCTTGCCGTTACTAAAAAATAAAAGATTCCGACAAATTGACTACCTCCTCCTTTTTTTGTAGTCGGTTACAAAAATGACAGCCAGTTCATGTCATGACAGGGAGAAATCAGTGTTGGATCTCGCATACGTACAAGCCCCTAAGGTTAAAATAGGTAGCAGATACGTATACCTTTCCCCTACTTTCGTACGACGTACTAACGCGTCAGAAAGAGATGTATATGCATTTGTTATTCCTTAATTTGGAAGGTTGTCACAAGTTTGTTCCTGCGCTGGGGATGTACAGTGTCGACTGTTTATATCGATAAATTAGTCAACCAAATTATAAATTTAGATTTTAATAATTCACATTCACTGTGTGAATAAAATATGTTTATGGAGAAGGCAAAAAGAAAAGTAGAGTCTAACTAACCCGGCATTATTAAAAACTAGAAAATCCCGGAATTTTGGAATGTTTGGATTAGTGGATTGAATAGAAATGTCATAACTAATAAAAAGAGAGCAAGCGTCTAGCTAGAGAAAGAGAAGTAAAGGCCGGTGAAGAAGGTGCGGGTGGTGTGCCGGATTAATCGACATAGCCGGCTATTGGAGTGACGGACTGATGAGACTCTACTGTAGTAGCAAAAACCAAAGTAGCTTTTGTCAACCTGGATGCGTGACGTCCTGCAAAACCAAGGTCATTCATATCCCTGTCACAATCTATCTTATAATATCGCACTCATTTGCAGTACGTCATGCAGGACTGCCTGGACGCTACTACTTATGGGAAATGAAAAAATAATTTTATATTAAGACCATTTTTTATTTAGTCAAACTTAATCCGCCTTCAATAAAATAGTTATGGCTAAAACTTCTTATTTTTCTTAAGGCACACGTTTCTATTCAATTTTGTGAAAGATCTGTCTGCTTCCAGTCGCTTCCATTTAAATTTACATTTGGTACAAATAATCTGGTGACGTGTTTGAAATAAAAATGACTGCTTTTCCATGTCAGATTCTCCTTCTTACACGTGTGGTATCCATTCCTTTTAACATATTAGTCCTTTGGAAATCTAAAATCAAAAAGTTGAGTTATTATTATTATGTCGATAAGTTATTGTGCCGAGGTCGATAAAAAAAACTACATCACTATGGGAAAAACATAACCTCTTCTACTTATCCGAAAAAGTCTTATTTTCATGCACAATCTGGTTTTAATTGAACAGATAATGATATTTACATAAATTACCAATTACTATTATTAATTTTAGGTGAGCTCCTTCCATGAATAAAATCAAAATCTATAGAAACTTACCAATACAAGCAAACTGCTCCATGGTTTATTTATGTCCCTCTTGTATGGGATTTACAGCCTTCAATGGCACAATACATTTTATCACAGGAAACAATCAAGTCTCGCAAACATGAACAATACATTTTTTCAAACATTCTCGGTGGAATAACACCAAAATAAATTATTTTCACTCAGGAGCCGCGATGTTTTGGAAGTAATATGATACGACCAAGTCAAGTTGTAAGGTAATGACACCTTCTACCAAACAATGATGACATATTGCATTTTGCTGGATAAAATTACATCCAATTACATCCATTTGACATTTGCCCGAGTTGATTTTAGTGACAACCTACGAAAATGTGAAACTGAATAGGGATTGTAGCCTCATTCCCTCTTAGGCCAACTATAGATTTACGCAAGTGAATAAGATAGCTGTTACCAAGCTCTTATTTTAACGTGGTTTCTATGCTTTAGTACAAATTCTTTGTCCCAGATCCACAAGTCCCACAAATCATCACAAATAAATGAAAATTTGGGGACGACCTTACACAAATCGACCTATTCCCCAGTCTTTAGAAACTCCGAAGGCTTTTTTTTTGTATGGATTTTTTAACTCTCCTTTACCATCAATACAATAACATCTGTTTCCGTTGGCAACAATTGCCACATGAATACGAATTCTAATATTGGTAGAAACATTTATATGTTATTTATTTAATGAACCATTGATTTAATTTTGTTTTGGGATTCGACCGCAGAGACAATTTAAGCGAGCGAATTTTCATAATAATAATTTTTTTTTTGGAGGGTTCCTGACATCAATAGTCGCACTTACAAAATGTGTAGTACTAATCCCATTGTTTTATGGCAACACCACAAGCTTTATGTCATCATGTCTGCCTGCCGTTATTCGTGTTTGTTTTGTGAAATTTGTTTTGGAATTTAATGTGCCCCCCAAAGCTTAATTCCTGTGATTAAAACGTCGAGTAGAGCAACTGCTCCTCCGTTTGGTCTGTGAGGAATTAAAATTGGGATTTTTCACGTGTAGTGTGATTTTTCTATCGCGATATTTGACGCTTTTAGTGATAGTTTTGAGACAGTGACTCTGTGATTTTGTGTTTTTCGCCATGGGCAAAGGCCATAGAACGTGTGAAGTTTGCGGTATAAAGGAAAGATATGCCGGCGACAAATCCTTGCTTTTTTCTAAGTTCCCACTGGAACCAAGTCGGTGAGTCAACAAATCGATATAGCCGAGAAAATAATCATTAAGTCAGACTTACAAGATAATAATATTTAAGGTATAATATATTAACACTTTTCGCTTTGTTTTTCAGCTGCCGAGAGTGGCTTAAAGCAGTTGGTAATGAAGAGCTTGTACACTTACCAATAGAAAAACTTCATGATCAGCGTAATGTATGTGCAAACCATTTTCGAAGAAACGATTTCAACAAGAAAGGCAATCGGCTCAAAAAACATTCAATCCCAACCTTAAGATTGATGGCAGTGCGCCTCACTGATGCGCAATTGGGAGAATTTATGATCATGTTACTTAGAAGAAAGTAGTCCATAGCTGGACAACAATCCATTTACTACTTGCATCAACATCTGCCTATCCATGCTACTTGGTGGTTGCTACTTTAAAAAAAATATTTTTATTAATTACATTTCAGTATCCGTACCAGACCAAGCAGCATCAACAAGCCAGCAAGACAGAAAGGTCCTTATGGAGCTGTCTCAAAATGGTGAGCATTTTATGTTGTCCTTGTTTAAGTTTTTCTAAAATAATATCAATATAGGCATTTCAACTTTAGTACTTCCATTCAGTTAATATTATTATTAATAACATTTCAGTATCCGTACCAGACCAAGCAGCATCCACAAGCCAGCAAGATAGTAAGGTCCTTATGGAGCTGTCTCAAAATGGTGAGCGTTTTATGTTGTCCTTGTTTAAGAGTGCTCAACAAAAAAGCGCTTGCTCAGAATTCGGTATTTTGACAGGCGTAGTGCGTTTGTGTGTGTAAATGCTACTACCACCCACACAAACGTACCTCACCCCCACATGCACAGCGAGATCGCACCAGCCGCGGGTGCCGTCCCTTTCTAGCTATATGTAAGTGCGATCGGGATAGAACTAACGGCGGAGCTTGCCGATGCAAATAGCTGTATAGCGCACCGTTGGAATTCGCTCCGTGACCGATATTGATACTTGCACTAAAAAGTGGTAAGTATTACTTCGCTAACATGATGCTCTAACTTGCACAAAGTAAGTATTTTAAGTATAAAATAAACTAACGAGTTTTAAAGTTGTCAGTAATAAGAATAATAATTTGTGTTACGAATATTTATAGTTTGCATGTTATCTGAGTTTTATTTATATATAGTAATGTAATGAAATTATACCAGTCGACCCACCACTAGGAAATTAATAGGTACTTACCCATTCATATCTTGATGAAAAAAAAATTGTTATGAACAGTAAAAAAAAAATGCCCTTCATAGAACCGATTCTTACGAAAGGAACTGAAAAAAAATGTGCAACTAAAATTTAAAATTATACAAACACAGCTTTTTATCTAGAATACAATTAATGAATGCATGACGTTATTCAAAAGCTTAATACCTATGTCACTTTTTAGGGTTCCGTACTCAAAGAGTAAAACGGGACCCTATCTAAGACTCCGCTGTCCGTATGTCTGTCTGTCTGTCTGTCCGTCTGTCACCAGGCTGTATCTCACGAACCGTGATAGTTAGACAGTTGAAACACAGATGATGTATTTCTGTTGCCGCTATAACAACAAATACTAAAAAACAAAATACATATGTTTATTTTTATTTTAGTTTTTCTGTTTTTATTTTTCTTTTACAATCTTACACAAATCGACCTAGTCACAAACTAAGCAAAGCTTGTACTATGGGTACTAGACGACGATAAACATACTTATATAGATAAATAAATACTTAAATACATAGAAAACATCCATGACTCGGGAACAAATATTCGTGCTCATCACACAAATAAATGCCCTTACCTGGATTCGAACCCGGGACCTCCGGCTTCGTAGGCAGAGTCACTACCAAGTTACCAACTAGGCTACAGGGGGCTCTCATACAACAAATGTGAACGTTTTTTGCCGTTTTTATAGATAATGGTACGGAACCCTTCGTGCGCGAGTCCGACTCGCACTTGGCCGGTTTTTTAACGTTTATTTCGAAATAAAGAGCGATACTCGGAAATGTATAATAAAACCACGTAAAAATCTTCCTTTCCAGTGTAAATCCCCGGTGTGTGTTATTATAATATATGTATAAACGAAAATAATAACTAAATGCAAGGAAGGATCGTGCTGTACTTAACAAACGCCATATATGATCTTGTTTTTTAAAAAGTTTTTTATTCATCTTGTTATTTTCAATCATCATCATCATATCAGCCGAAAGACGTCCACTGCTGCTGGACATAGGCCTCCCCCAAAGAGTTCCAAAGTGACCGGTCCCTCGCCACCCGCATCCAGCGGACTCCCGCGACCTTTACCAGGTCATCAGTCCACCTTGTGGGAGGCCTACCAACGCCGCGCCTTCCGGTACGTGGTCGCCACTCGAGAACCTTTCAGCCCCAACGGCCATCAGTTCTACGTGCAATGTGCCCCGCCCACTGCCCGCTTTTTGTAGACTTTGTATGGGAATGTTATTTTATCAACCGCAAATAACGTTGGTATAGTTTTGCAGGAAGGAACTGCAAAAGTAATTTTGTAATCGCATATATTTGTATAGGATTACAAACTTACTTATGTAGTTTATATATCTCTTAAACGTGACTGAAATTGCAATATTTTTAGGTTTTTTATGAATAAATAGGCTCCAAATTTCAAATGTAATTAATTTTTACATTTGAAATTTGGAGCTTGTGGATCTGCTAGAAGTGCCTTAGAATTATGTTGATCATCAGTATACAGCGTGTATTTTTAATATTACCTCAAATTGTAACCAGACGTAGGTTTGAGGGATATGAACCGATTATGCAAGAAAATTTTCTTAACCAACAATTTTTTTTCCTTAGAAATTGGTTTGGGACGTGATATTTTGGGAAAACTATTTTTCTCAAATTAATCTAGTTTATACAAGTTTATTCTAGGAAAGGGGGAATTTGGCGCAAATGGGAAGCCAATTGATGAAAGTTTGTTACATAAGTTTCTTAAAATATCACGCCGTTAGCCTGCGAATGTCAAATAAAGCTTTGTATGGCAATCGAACCACCTTAAACTAAAAGTTCAAATTGAATGTTCATCGTATCAGCCGAAAGACGTCCACTGCTGGACATAGGCCTCCCCCAAAGAGTACCAAAATGACCGGTCCTGCGCCACCCTCATCCAGCAAAAGATCTGTATGTAAGCCATAATATACCCTACATGTTACTGAAAATTCAGGGTTCTAGCTTTAGCCAGCACAAAATTACAGGACAAATTCACCAATGCAAATAATTAATCAGAATCTAGAAAAAGCTTTCCGTTTCTTAGAACTACAACGTCAAAAATCCGTCATTCTCGCTTATTCCTGACGAAAATACGAACGCCCTCTTAAGTTTTTCTAAAATAATATCAATATAGACATTTCAACTTTAGTACTTCCATTCAGTTAATATTATTATTAATAACATTTCAGTATCCGTACCAGACCAAGCAGCATCCACAAGCCAGCAAGATAGTAAGGTCCTTATGGAGCTGTCTCAAAATGGTGAGCGTTTTATGTTGTCCTTGTTTAAGTTTTCGAATATCATTGAAAGTAGTTTAATTTTTTTTAAACGCATGCTATGCATGTACTCTTTGTGGTTCTCACCAACTGTTTTGTTTTTCTTTCCAGATCCTCTTTCACCGAGAAAAAGGAAATTGATGGAACAATTAAAAAAGACAAAATGTAGTCTGCAATCGCTAAGAAAAAGCGCCACGCTAATAGAAAAAATCGAGTCCACGGTATTGAAAGAAATGGTCACCTCAGCAGTTAAAAACCAAAAAAGAAAACCTAAGGGTCGACGATGGACCACAAAAAATAAAATATCGGCTTTAGCCATATTTAAGAGGTCACCGAAAACCTATAGGTATTTGCAACAACTGATCCCATTGCCCAGCGTGAAAACTTTACAAAATGTTCTGAAAAAAATTCCACTGGAACCGGGTATTAATAAAGCTGTCTTAAATCACATCAAAAAAATTTCATCTAAAACAAAGGACTTGGACAAGTACTGCGGATTAGTTTTTGATGAGATTGCTTTAAAGCGCCGTCTACTGTATGATGTAGCCACTGATAAAGTTGAAGGATATGAAGATTTTGGTGCACCTCAGTCAGGACGCAGTCCTCATCTGGCTGACCATGGACTAGTGTTCATGTTGCAAGGGATACGAGCGAAATTTAAGCAGCCCATAGCTTTTTACTTCGTAAAGGGAACTGTTTCCTCTCAAAGGTTGGCATCAATAATTAAAGAAATTATACGTGCCGTAGAGGAAACCGGCTTTAAAATATTACTCACAATTTGTGATCAGGGCCCTACAAATATGGGAGCTCTGAAGATTTTAAAATCTTTGAGTCCTCACGATGAAAGGAATAATCATTATTTCACATGTGATGACAAGAAAGTTTATATTATATGTGATGTGCCCCATTTGTTTAAATCTATAAGAAATAATTTTTTCAACTATGGGGAACTGCACATGAGTGGCATGAAGGCCAAATGGGCGCATTTAATAAAAGTGGAGGAAAAAAATAGAGAACTTTTATACCTTAGTAAGATTTCTCCAATTCATGTGCAGCCGAAATATAGGGCCAAAATGAAGGTCAAATATGCTGCACAAATGTTAAGTAACACCGTGGCAGCAGTGCTGAAGTTATCAGCTCAGGCTGAAAAAGAGCCAGTGCAAGCCGAGGAAATTATGCAGACCGGTACTATCGTGCACGACCTTGACCGCCTTTTTGACAAGACCAACGGACCATCTTGTCCGGACGATGTAAAAAAAGGCCGGCGGGAAAATGTTTCCAATAAAACAGACCACATACAAGTTTGGGCAGAGTATAGAAAAAAGCTGCAAACAGTGAGGTTCAAAAAACCAAATGGAATTCAAGGTAAAAACGTAAGATGTATTGAAGGATACATTACAACATTGTTGTCTTTGCGCGATATTTGGAGCGAAGTTAGCACCCTAGGATTTAAATACCTAAATCTTAGGCAGCTAAACCAAGACGCCTTAGAAAATTTATTCGGTGTCATAAGGCAACACTGCCCCACAAATAGAAACCCGACCTGCCAGTCATTTGTTGCCGCCCTAAAAACGACAGTTATATCGGGAATGACGGCTCCTCACAATAGGGGAGGCAACTGTGAAAAAGATTTTAAAAAGCTACTGACCGACTTTCATGATCACGTGTTTGGATCAGATCAAGATCCGTCTAACTTAGAGACAAATAAAGAGGTGGAAGCTTTGAACCATGATGAACCTGGTTCCAATCAAGAAGTTCCTGTTCTTCATATACCAGAAGTTCCTGTTCTTCATATACCAGAAGTTCCTGTTCTTCATATACCAGAAGTTCCTGTTCTTCATATACCAGAAGTTCCTGTTCTTCATATCCCAGAAGAGTTTGAAGAAATGGAAACCGACCTCGCGGAAATGGCGCAACAGCCTTTAGTTTATGTTAGTGGTTACATAGCCTCAACTATTTTGAAAAATCACAATTGTATACATTGTGCAAAGTGCTTGAAGATTGATGATCCCGAAGATGACCCAGTATTCTTGTACATCAAACTCAGAGAATGGTGGAAAGACAAGACATCATTGACATACCCAACAAAAAGTCTATGTCAGTTCATCGAGACAGCAATAAACATATTTGAGAATGAAGTATTGCCATTTCTGCATTACTTAAATATAAGTAAATTTGCTGTCACATTATTCTATTCTAAGTGTGACCCTTCATTTTTTTCTTGTAAGGAGCATCGTGATCAAATTATAGACACAATTTACTTTCGTTTGGCTCATTTGTTAATTCGACGACAATGCCAGCGTCTAAATCAAAAACTTGCTGAACAAGAAGAAACCTCAGCTGATTCAAATAAAAAAGCTCAGCAACAGGGTATAGCTAAATAGTTGTCGCTAATACCATTAACTGTTGTTGCACTTTTTTATTTGAATCGACTTGTGGGTGGCTGGGGGCAAGGGGACCAAAATACTGACTGGCAACGTCTATCAAATCAAAGTCTGTGATCACTACAATACATATCAGAAGTCCACTGGGAGTCCGGTCTAAAACGAAAGTAAATTAACAGCCTCAATCAGAGACGTCAATTATTTTTTTACTAGCGACCCGCCCCTGCTTCGCACGGGTTTATGTGTATAATACATGCGTGTATGGTTTGTATTATACATATAAACCTTCCTCTTGAATCACTCTATCTATTAAAAAAAACCGCATCAAAATCCGTTTCGTAGTTTTAAAGATCTACGCATACATAGGGACAGACAGACAGACAGCGGGAACCGACTTTGTTTTATACTATGTATTGAAGTTTAATTAAAGTGGCTAAGTCACTTTCTTTGCTATACCTTTAGTAATAGAATAAGACAACACCTCAAAAAGAAAAAAAAAACGGCCAAGTGCGAGTTGGACTCTCGCACGAAGGGTTCCGTACCATTATCTATAAAAAACTATTTTATTCTGTGTTTTTAGTATTTGTTGTTATAGCGGCAACAGAAATACATCATCTGTGAAAATTTCAGCTGGAACTATCACGGTATCAGTGAGATACAGCCTGGTGACAGACAGACGGACGGACGAACGGACGTACGGACAAACAGCGGAGTCTTAGTAATAGGGTCCCGTTTTACTCTTTGAGTACGGAACCCTAAAAAAAAACCTCAAATCGACAGAAGCATTAAATTTAATTGAAGTGTATAATTTGATCACGATGCTTTAGTTTATTTAAATATGGTTATGGGTGGTGTGGTCGTATGATTGTAAACTGTCAACGTTGTAAAATATAGTTTAGTTACAGACAAGTACTTATAATAGAATTGTAACTTTAGAATATATAACCTAATATAATACTAGCGACCCCCCATCGCTTCTCTTTATGAGATTTTCTGTAACACATACGAGTACAACTGTGAAACTATAGGACAACATATACAACATAATTTAAATTAGCAGTATTATAGCAATAACAATATTAACATTAGCAGTTCTAATAATGAACAGAGGAGCGACGCACATCAATCTTCTCGCAGAACTTCAGACATTCATCACGCACTACATTCCATCTACTCGCTAACAAACCTCACTCGGGACCTGATGCAAGGAGCCTATTCAGAAGCAAGAAGAAGAATTTGTAATTAAATAGGGAATTTTATTCTTGGTTAATATTAGACAAATTTATGAATACGGCTGTGATTTAACATGAAAACATGTTTCCTTGACCTTTTTCTGAACATATTTTTCAAAAGCCAAGGACAACAATCAGTGGAAAAATGCCCATATGTATTAAATATTCTGATTTATGTACGTGTGTTACAGAAAATCTCATAAAGCGAAGCGAGGGCAGGGGTGCGATTTTTAATCTCACCGGCGAAATATTACTAACTTTAAAATTAATTTGTGCAGCAGCGATTTAGTCTAAAAAAGGGCCCCTCTTTGGATTTGATATGATAAAGGCATTATAATGTAAAATCCGAAGTCCACAAATTGATATTAAAGTTAGTAATTTTTCGTCGGTGAGATTCAAAAGACGCTAGTTATTAAATAATGACCGTTCTCTTAAAGTAATAAATACAATTTCGGAAAGACTTTGAAGCTTCCAATTACTTTGACCGGTTCAAACTGTTATGTGCATATTTTCAGTAAATTAATGGTATATAACGTAATTAGGCTATGAAAGTGCATATTTTCAGTAAATTAGTGGTATATAACGTAATTAGGCTATGAAACTGATAACATTAAGATGAATTCATACACAATAAATCATTATATACTTTATATTGTCTTTTTTCCTTCTTTATTTTTTTATAAATACCCATTTAAAAATACCCTACTGCATCTGTCCCATAAATTATCGATATCGATGAAATAAAAAGGCTCGATATGATGTAGGACATCCCTATTCAGACTGACAGTTCCTCATTCTCATGTTGGTAGCATGTTGTTTTTACGCGAATGGTGGTACTACATGGTTAAAAACCTCCTCAAAAAGTGTTATATGAAGTTCCCTCTCTTAAAACGTAGTGGTTATATTCTCTTTGCTATTCCCAATCCTAAACTAAGCAAAGCTTGTACTATGGGTACTATGTGTACTATGGATACTATGGGTACTAGACATAGAGGTAGAATATAATAGAGGGACTCACCCACACATACACACATGAGTGACAAAGATGTACCTATGCATAGACAATACCGCGAGCTGGAACGAGATACAGTGTCATATTTTCTGTCCCTCATCGCGTATACGGATTTTTTGTTTGCCACCAGCTTGTTTGCCACCACACCTGTCAAAATTTGTACTGAAACTGACTCCACCATGACGTCACCGATATAACACGACTAAATTAAAAATGACATTAGACGTCAAAATTGTATTAGCTTCTGTACCCTTATCGTGAGATACAATCGTAACCTTACGTTACGTAACTACAGACCATAGAGCTATAACCACGAACTTCGAATCTCGAACTACGTATATCTCCGTCTCTATCGCACTTATGGTTTATGGTAATCGAGCGACCGAGACGGAGATATACGAAGTTCGAGATTCGAAGTTCGTGGTAGCGCCGCAGAGCGAATAAACGCGAAATTTAACGTTCGATTCGTACTAATCGGTAGTGTGAGACATTTCGAATCGAAGAGTACCGTCGCGCGCGACTGTAGTTTACTATTTCACTTGCAAAATGGCGCGTGATCGAAATTTATCTCAAATTAAAGAACTTATAAAAATAAGGGTTTTGAATTGACAACATACCTACATCCGTAAAATTCGGATTGTCGCGTATTTTTTGTATTTAAAAAGACAAATAAATGGCACACGCGCCGCTATATTGTTTCGACACTGTCAACTTCGCGATGCGCGTATTCTGTAATGTCATTGTCGCCCCTTCTGACTTCATGGCGACGTATGCCTCGGATTTACATACAGAATTAGGGCAACAAAGATACATCTTATTATCAGATTTATATATATATTCTATCATAGGGTATGGAAACATGAATCGACTGATTCCTTACAACTTCATCTGAAATATGTGGCTGTGCCACTGTACACATTCACTGCCATCGGTCAGGCCGGACAATACAGTCGACTCGCTCCGGTCTAAGCACTGCAATGTGCCCGGGTGCCTTCCTAGTACGTGTTACAAGGGAGAGCCGGGCTCCTCTGAGTTTCCACACTCCCTTGCACACCCTGGGTCAAGACTCCTGGTCGGTCGGTACAGTTTGCCTTGACCCCTGCCTGGCACCCGCCGGACAGGAGACCTTTTGGTCTCCCGGGAACCTCCACCATCCCCAATAGTTCCGCCACGGTTTCTCCAACTTAAGTCGACTGTCGTAACGGGCGAGAAAGACTCGCTCCTATCCAATTTCTACGCACCATGTCTATGACACTACTCAAAGTACATTGTACTAGCGTTTATTGGACCCAGATATATGGAAACTTACTGCTGCATTAATACAGTCTCATCATATTTCCACACCATATGAAATAACAGTCTACATCATAGCAAGAAAGAGGTTACTGACTCACCAAGCCAGGTCCTCCATCAGCCTTACCAGGCTGATCCAGCAGCTGCGCGGAGATCCACGACGCCACCAGCGCGCTCCGCCGTCTCCCGCGCCTGCCCCTGTTCACTTCTCACCTCGGTCACCTGTTCCATGCAGCGACGTCGTTCGACGATCATCCCGCTTCCGGTGCCGCCATTAACACTGTCAAAACTCACCGTCGGTGTTGCCACATGACATAAATCTCACAGGTGATAAGTTCTTACCGATTTATCTCGCGCTTGGCGCGACAGTCATAACCGACAAACAATAATGCTTGTAATATTTAAATTAGAACGATACATGCTTGTGATATAAGGTTGAATATTGGAAAATCGATTAAACTATACGAACGATCGTGAACTCGATCGCGGGTAAAGTAATGTATAGGTAAGTGACTCACGCCACGGTTTGGATTTTTAGTTCTATAGTGACCGCCAGGGGCAGTGTATAGACTTTTCATACTAAATCTTTAACGTTAGGCGCTAGCGTCTGCAGTAAACGCAACTCACTTCAATCCCACGCTAAGGGTACAGATAGGTACTTCGTAATTTAGTAAGGTTTATTTACCATCGTGCCTTTTGGGTATACGCTAGGACGACATATATTATATCCTCTATCTACGGTACTAGACGACGATATACATAGGAACTTCTAAAATTATTCATGTTACTGTTTTCCATAATGTGAATTGTGCACTCGCATATTCCTTTAAGATAAGATAAGAACTACACAACTATTACAAAAGAAACATATTAAAATAACAAACGACGCTAAAAGGAGGCCCTCCACTCAGCATATCGCCACGACAAGCCGTGGGGCTGATATTCAGTGAGTCCCTGGCTTAAAACTAGGTATACCAGCCCAGCTAGCACACTAATCGGACATATATTTACGTTCTGACGTATAACTTTACGATTGTGCCCATTTTTACGTTACTTAGGGCCGATTTTTCGATCCCCAGATAAGTCGCCGGATAGTTATCGAACCGATTAAATTAACTGGTTGTTTATTTGTCGGTTAGAGATTTTCAATTTTTCAATCACCTTTTATCCAGAGTATAGTTATCTGTAGTCTTAGCCAGCGAACTTCGTGGCGACCAAGTGCGAGCGAGATGCAAGGATACAGAATTCAATATGTTAGAGCGAAATAGGAACAAAACGTTTATTTGACATTTGACGTATGTTACCAAACAAAACATAACCTATAATTATTACCCGCGTAAAGGAACCACTGTTTGTGCCGTGTTATTTAATTATTACCTATTTAAAACACACTTGTGTTGTGAAAAGGATATTGCAAATAAGGAACATGAATTAAATACAAATTTTGTAAAAGAAGAGCACGAGCTAAAAGTGACCAATCTTAGAAACGAGGAGTCTAGGAAGCAAGAACTGCATGAACTAATGTTACCTAGTTACAATACGGCGTAGATATAATGATTATTTTTTGTATAGTTCTCGTCTACTTTAGCTTATTGCAATAAAACTATTTTTTAATTGAAACAAGAATTGTTTTATATTTTAAAATGTACCTACTTATTTGTTTTTATTATGTTCTATTGACATTCTCAACTTTAAATTATTGTAAGTAACTCATCATCATCATATCAGCCGAAAGACGTCCACTGCTGGACATAGGCCTCCCCAAAGAGTTCTAAAATGACCTAATAAAAAAATATTTTAACTTGAAAGAAATTCAAAATAAACAAGTAAAATGTCCCTTGTGTATGTATTTCCCTGTATTTCTTCTGCATGTTCATGCACTGCCATAAATTAATTAACAGGTGAACAAAATTGGTACACTATAGTAAATAATTAACTACAAAACACAAATAGTGCCACATTTACCATAACATAACCTAAAAACGTCAAACTTAACGGAGCGATAGGTCCTAACTAGCTCTTGAACTGACAGGCAACTATATTCCTCAGTTAACGGCTTATAACCTTTCACACGTAAGTAGAATTTTTTTCACTTTTCTGTATACGCAATACGTAAAAATAGCATGGTAAAATTACATTACGCTCAAAATCTTGTGAAATTAGACGATTATAATAGAAATAACATCATTGTTTACATTGTTCAAGAAAATATTCGTTGACAAATTATCCACCCAAATTACGTAGGTTGTTTATGGTAAACTGCCCAGCTAGCACACTAATCGGACATATATTTACGTTCGGACGTATAACTTTACGATTGTGCCCATTTTTACGTTACTTAGCTAACATGGTAATCACGCAGCATATATTTATGCCATAGCGTAAAATATACGTAGCAAAATTATTACATTCATTTCATTCGTTCAATAGTAGTCTATGGTTAGAAGCCTATTATAATACTACCTAATTAAAGAGTAATGATAAGCACTGCACAGTTTACTAAACAGTTGTTCTCCTGTATTAAGTTGTGTTATAATAGTTTTTTGTTTTTATTTACGTTACTCCCACCCCACAAAAAGTTTTACGTAGTGGTTGTAAGTAATTTAGCGAGTACCAAAACACATGTTAGTTTATAATTGAATCAATAATATTTGTAAATTTGTGTAATATACTTTATTACAACACAAGCAAAAAATCATAATCATTGCGTTATTTATACTAATTTATAGTTAGTAATCATGATCTAGCTAAAATTAAAAATGCTAGATCATTGTTTCAGGAGACGATAGGAGTTTTGAGACTGAAACCGTATGTGTTGTGACAGAAATCGGAGAAATCCTGCGAAAATTATATTGTTTTCATAGTGTTAACATTTATCCGGGGTCTCGAGTGACCTACATAAAATTTCGTCCGTCAACGGCTCATATCGTCAAGTTTTATGTGCCAAAATCAAGAGCATGTTAGCATTTGACGTAAAACAAATAGTTTTATGTGCAAGACATATAAATGGTCACATTTTACGTAAATGATGGTATAGCATGTTAGCTCATGACGGTAAAAATTTATACGTCGGTTGTGGACATAAAACATGTGCATAAAAGTCGTCATTTTGCTAGTGTGCTAGCCGGGCTGTGATATTTATACCTATACTACTATGATGGAATTAAAACTATCTAACGTTGATTTCACCATAATTGTGCAAAAAAAGAATTCTGACATCACTAAATAAATTACTGGGGAACCACGCCTCTTAAAAAAAATATATCACGCGATAAGTGACAAGATAAGAGCGTCGTCTCGTTCTATCGAACGGTGTCAGCCAGGGACGGATGCTCTATCTTGTCATGTTGTCACTTATCGCGTGATAAGGCCTATCCATGCTATACGCGGCCTCTGATCCATAGTTTTGTTAGTACGTAAAATAATTTAAAAGCTAAGTGTTAGTAGGCATGTATAATTTAATAAAGTAATTGATTGCTGACAGGCATTGTAACGTTTAGCCGTGTACACACTGGACTAAAGAACGAATGTCAATCGACTTTCGAAATCTCAAATCGTTATTCTGCCACCGGCCTTACCGACCGAGTTGAAAACTGTAGGTAGATCAAACGAAACAAATCATCATAATTACTTTTTAAAATACACGGATTGTGGGTACTTAAAAAACTCAGTTAGTCAAAATGGCGTCAAGTGTGCCTCTGAATAAAATGAAGCGCTCAAAATCTTTGAATTCTGTGGTAGAAAGCGATTACAGATGGAAGAGTGAGTGTGACAAGATGAACGTGGGAGATGAGAGTGGAGTCCAGCACGACGACGCCTACTTAGCCCGTTTGGAGAGGAGAATAACTGAAGTGACTGGTATGAGCACGTTTTTACATTAACTGATTAACTGGCCGTGTTAAGTAGTATTTAGATTTTATTAATAAATCGACCGGTTCTAATATTTTCAAACCATTTTTAATGTCTGATGAAGCATCCCTTTTACTATTAAGTAGGTATGTAAGTGCGAGGACTAAAACTCCTTTGTGGTCGGATGGAGAAGTAACGTGGCCGTAAAGAACTCATTAAGTAGACACGACACGATAATGCCGTCGTGAATATTGTAAACACCACACGCGAATCTTAAAAGCATGTCTTAATTTTTAGTCTGGTACATATTTTGATACCACGTACCGGAAAGCGCGGCGTGGGTAGGCCCCCCACAAGGTGGACTGATGACCTGGTAAAGGTCGCGGGACTTTGGAGGAGGCATATGTCCAGCAGTGGACGTCTTTCGGCTGATATGATGATGATGATGATGATACCGTATATCTTACCGTGGGTCTAGGTTGATTTGTGTAAGATTGTCCCGTAATATTTATTTATTTATTTATTTATATTTTGATAGATGCCTGCATTGGGCTGAACCGCGAGTTGACGGAGATGACGGCGGTGGTGCAGGGATTGCCGGAGTGGTGGCGTGGCGCCGCCGGCACCGTTGACGACAAGCTCGCCGCTCTGGCGGCGAGACTACGGCTGCGCGACCACGTTGAGGACAGGTATCGCTACATCTTTCTGTGAGACTTGGTGGACGGGTGACGCGTACGGCGGCAACATAATATGCGGCTTTGGGGGGAACGCTTAAGCCCTGGCTAGACGGTTGCCAACACGCCACTCCGACGGAGCGACCTTGGTCGGCACCGACTGCTGTAGTATGACATATTGCTCCAAACAACTGTGTACACGGTCGGTGCGGACCAAGGTCGCTCGGTCGGAGGGGCGTGTTGCCGACCCGACCGACTTAGCCATGGGCGTTACTCCTTTACATAAACATACGTTACTCCTATGCCACACCAATTATGTTTGTATTTGGGTGACTTTCGCACGCGACATCTGTCCATAAACGCGGCTTGTGACAGTAAGATAAGATAAGATCATTTATTCCAATATAATGTACCTACAATATAAATTTGCCTTAAATCAAACTTATACGCATTTACATATGATCGTCAAGAATAACAGAGTGCATATGAACTCTCCATCATCCATTCCCAATTGAAGTTATTGAAGTTAATAGATATATATTATAATAAGGAAACATTTTATTTAAATAAAAGGTATATAATATTACAAATATGAATAAAACATAAATACAAGACTAAACTATTATTAAATTAAAATAACTAAAACTAAACCTTAAACAGAAAAAATAAAATAAAATAACTAATTAAATAAGAGGCTTGGGCCTCTTGGCAGGCAATTATAATATGATATTATATTATAAATAATATAATATATATCTATTAACTTTAATAACTTCAATTGGGAGTGGATGAAACTTCTAGAAGTGCCTGATTATTTTTTGGTGGCAGGAATAACCTTCTTTAGCAACAGAAAAAAGTTGCAGACTTTTCAGCTGCGTCAATTATTTTTGAAAAAAAATATTAACCAATTCCTCATTTAGGTTTTGGATTTAGGACGGCGAATACCTACACTCTAACTCTGTCAATATTGGATTGTCGGGGTACTGACGTCTTATTTCGTGTAGATCACTATGTTTTATAATTAAGTCAGCCAGCTCGTCACTCATCCATGACACGTTAACATTGTTCACACATATATATTTTTAATTGAAAAGTGGATGTCAGTATAATATGTCAGTATATTAAATAATTTATTAAATTTGCAGTCAATGTCTAAATTAGTATCATAAATAAAATTAAAATCATAATTGGGTCATTGTCAGTCACATAAACAAAAATCATCTTTCCGGTGGTCAATAGTTAAGGGCTTACGTTTACATATAATATGTTTTTATCACATATAATTATAGTAGGGGCAACGCCGTTTATGCGGATTCAGAGTGTAACCAAAAATTAGGCTTTATAGCCCTTAACTTTGGCAATGTCCACCGAAGAGACGCGAACCTAAATCTGACAATGACCCAATTAGCAATGTCAAGATAAAATAATTGGAATGCATTCTCACTAAATAACCGACGTTCAACTATTTCGTTTGTTTTGTTATTGTGCCCGCGATCTACAATTAACTCGTACCGTTGCGCGTTATGGTCACTAATTGCAGTATCCAACGGTGTTATTGCAATCTCATCATTCGCGTAGTTTGATAGCCCGCAGTCAATGCATGATGCACAATCAGCAGTCTCGCGTGTTGAAAAAGTAATGGTGTTACGACATCCATAGGCTCCTATTACGTCGTCAGTACGTCGTCTTAAATTGTTATCCGATAAATAATCCACATTATGGTCGCCAAGAATGAGGAATCTTTTGTTTTCGTCAGTTAGCTTTTTTAATAATAATTCTAAATTTTCAATATAAATGTCAAAGTCACCATTTCCGGTTCTATATAATACTACAATTATCAATTTATAACAGGTAATTTCAATCGCCGCAAATTCAAAATGATATTGTACGGCGAAGGTGTGTAGGTCATTCCGCTGTCGATAGTGTATACCGTCCCGTACGCATAGCGCGGTACCGCCATGCGCGATGCTCGTGCGACAGTATGAATCGGCCAGCGCATAGGGTCGTTTCGCCGGTAACGCGACCACCTTCGGTTGGCGACCACTTGACGGACTAGGCTGCTTCAATTAAAGATATTAACATTTCTACAAACCCAACAGAAAACGAATTAGTTATTAACTATTCTTGAATAGTGTCAGAATAAGAATAAATACACTTTAAAACCCAAAGCTTAATCCAAAGCAAGAAAAAATAACCTCAATTCACACATTTCACACATTGCTTCCGAAAAGTGTTGACATGCAGTGAATCTGTAAAAAAAATAACGCGACAGTTGGCGCGAAAACTTTAGTTACGTCACTTAATTTTATTATTATGCTGAAATTAGTTACTTGATTGCTTAAATGATTTAGCTATTGTAATAATTTCGTTGAAATTCGGCATATTATAAAAATAGATTTAAATAAAATGGGGTGGTCGCGTACCCAAAAAAAATATTACCAAAGAAGTCGGATAGCGACCACATCGTTTTTCTTTTTCTTTCCTTATGGATTCTTGCGGCACCCGCGATATTTAGCTTGGCAAGCCAATTGTGTCGGTAGGTATTTAAGCCGCGCCAATCCATGCTATGTATATAGTAGGTATATGTAATATAATAATAATATATAATTATTAAATGAATAATTCATATGATTATATGATATGGTTATATTATAAATGCGAAAGTGTGTCTGTCTGTCTGTTACCTCTTCACGCTTAAACCGATGGACCGATTTTGAAGATAGTTTGAGTCCCGGGAAAAGACGTAGGATAGTTTTTATCCCCGAAATAATCCCCTAAGAGGCTGAAATAGGGGTTGAAATTTTGTATGGAGCTACGATATAAACGAGACACACGGACGGAGTCGTGGGCAGAAGCTAGTGTAGGTAAGTAGAATTTAATCTAAAAGTTACATAAAAGCTTGTAAAATGGTGGCATTTAGATACCTACTATGAACGACATGTGTGACTGTAATAGCAATATATATAATAGCACTATGGTGTGAGCGAGATGGCGCGCCGTTTTCGATTCTATTTTGCATTGACAAGCAATGTAAAGTAGATTTAGAAGAGTAACAATTTGTAGTAGTATAAGGGCAGTCAGGTCAGGTAGGTCCAACTTTGAAATCAATCAATCAATCGACGAATCCGACTCGGCTGGGCAGCGTTCGGGAAGCTACGCTATGGCACATCTTTTCGTCTAATATTCCGCAGTGTCTGAAGACGAGAGTCTTTGACCAGTGCGTGTTGCCAGTGATCACGTGTGGCACCGAAACGTGGTCGCTTCAGAAATCATAAGAAGCATCATAAGAAGGCTCAAAGTCACCCAAAGGGCAATGGAGAGAGGGCTATGCTCGGAGTTTCTCTGCGTGATCGCATCAGAAATGAGGCTATCCGCAGCATATATAACAAACAACAACAATAAATGACATCTATCTATCTATCTATCATAACCAAGGTAATCGATATAGCCCTAAGCCGCTAAAGTTAAGTGGCAGTGGGCGGGGCACATTGCACGTAGAACCGATGGCCGTTGAGGCGGAAAGGTTCTCGAGTGGCGACCACGTACCGGAAGGCGCGGCGTGGGTAGGCCCCCCACAAGTTGACTGATGGCCTGGTAACGATCGCAGGAATCCGATGGATGCGGGTGGCGCAGAACCGGTCATTATGGCACTCTTTGGGGGAGGCCTATGTCCAGCAATGGACGTCTTTCGACTGATATGATGATGATGATGATGCATCGTTTTATTAACTACTTAAACACTATTTGCAAGAGTGGTCGCCAACTAGCTAACAGGTGGTCGCAAACCGACTAAAGCGGTCGCTATCCAGCGAATTCGCTATTTTGAAACCTTTTCCATATTTTTTCCTAATCTATGGATGAAGTGCTATATTTTATTGTAGGTTTCAAAACTTGACTATATTCAGAACCTATACGAATACCATCTATTATGTGTGTACATTGAATAGGTATACATTTACTAATCTAAAGTGAGTAACTCGGCTAAGTGGTCGCTAACCGGCGAAACGACCCTACCCACTTAACCTCACTCGTACTATTTCATTTTCTCGGCTCCAAGTTTCACTTAAACCTAATACATCCGGTTTCTCGTTACATGTTATTACATTTAAAAGTGATGTTTTATCACTTATGGATCTCACGTTCTGGTGAATAACTACGAACGTTGTGTTTATCGTTTTTTTGTTACATTTCGTTTTGTAGGCAAGTTTTTTGCCTGGACCACGTTAAACAAGCGAATTGATACACCGGTCGGCCAATTTTTTGCATCCCTTACGATCTTCTGCTTATCGGCTAGTATATCAAGGCGGAACGACGCGTATTTCCCTCCGGTGACGACTAACTGCTCGCAAACAGGCTTCAAGATACCCATTTGAGTCTGCACGTGATGAATAATGTCGTCCGAGGTGTCCTCGCTGAGGTTGAACACGTGCAGGCTCGTAACACGAGGGCCCGCAGCGCGCAGGCCCGTAGTGCCTTGCTGGCTCGACATCTGAGTGGGACTGGTGTTAGTGGATGTGGGTGCCGCTGATGGTGCAGCCGATTATGATTATCTTAGGTAATTAGCGATGCTTAAGTTTCGTCCTTAGGTACTCAGTGATGACAGCCAGTTGAAAAGTAGCCTCTTGCCTTTCTTTACAGATACTGCAATAATTTTAGGGTTATTACTTACCACTTACAACGGTGTTGTAAATTGTTGAGTTAACGCATTCACTGCCACCGACGCGTATGTGCGTTCCAGTGACTTTCACCGTGTGCCATCGACGCACAGACGCGTTCGTAATTACGTAAAGTGCATTACATAAAGTACATTTTAAAAAGTGTGGCACCTGGCGAATGCCCAGGAAAAGGAGGTGGCAGTGAATGCGTTAATGGCATCGCCAAAGCGACTACCAAAACCAGTATTTACTTACCCTAGGTACGGGAAGTTTAAATACCTACTCGTTTGGTTAATATTGTTTATCTATCCAAATAATTATCATAAACCCTCCATGATGCGTTCAAGAACCGCACATTATGACCACCATAAAAACAGACTGTTTTGTTAGAATACATTCCTTATCTGTGAAAATGTTATTATTGCTAAATAATAACATCGATTTCGATAATATTATTTCATTTAAATTTCGAACATCTTTGAAAAACAAAGAAATTTGATTTGACATCAGTCTATTCTAATATCAGTCGAGATGACGTTTAGTTTGAAATTAATCGTCAAGTTGCCTACAAATTTGACAAATGTCGCACGTAAGTAAGATATCGAACGTTATGATAGTTAGAGCTGACTCTAGTTTGTCTCTGAATTAAAAAAAAAACTATGACAGCTGCCAGAAAACAACGCCGCGATGCCGGCCATAATTAGCGGCTCCTGAATGCATCGTGGAGGCTTATGATATGTGGATAGATAAAGCAGTGTATGTAACTGTACATAATTAGGCATTAAAACACTCGTGTGATGTTATTATGAAACTCGCCTTCGGCTCGTTTCATAAACCCACTCTAGTGTTTGATGCCCTTCATTATGTACAGTCACATAAACTACTATAATAAATGCGTGTTCAATATGCGGATTTATGTATTGTTAAGCCTATTTTATGAATGAAAAGCTGACGAACCGATAGAACTTAAGCATCTGTATAGAGGTAATTTGTTGGATATCTGAAAGGCTTTTTAAGCATTACTTTCAGAACCGAACGCTGAGCTCTCTCAGCTACCAAGATTATGGTTTTTGCAGCACTGCCCCACACTGATATATAGATATTATAATTAGGGTATTCCAGATTGCAGCACTGCCCCACACTGATAGGTATTATAATTGGGTCATTGTCAGATTTAGGTTCGCGTCTTTTCGGTGGACATTATAATAATTTATTGATAATAATAATTTATTGATAAAACATAATGTACATCAGTGTTTACTATAGACTAGGATCTTAATATTAGAGGCAAATAACACGTGCCTGAACTAGGATACCCTGTGTTTCAGGCAAAAAAGAACTAACAATTGAATATGTTATTCACATGCAAAATATTATTCTTATTTACTAGGTTGTACAAAATAATTAGTAAGTTAATAACCTATATATAAAAAAGGTATAAAAAGATAGAAGATAGAACAAAATTATTTTAAAACGATAAATAACTTCTCAGTATCGTCATAGGACATATTATGTAGGGCTTCTCGTAGCGTTGATTTACATTTCATGTAGTTTAGGGGATATAAATCTAGCCGTGCATTAAGTCTTTTGTAAAGAAGTGGACCTAGGAAAAGAAAAAATCTAGAAGAGAAAGCGTGTCGTGTTTGAGTATAATTAGGACAAACAAAATCTTTACGCCTTTTACTGGCATGATCAGTGTTGTAAGGGGTTTCAGCGTGCTGTTTTAAAACTGTGTGCAATATAAATAATTGTCGGACTGTTAAAACTTCACATGATTTATAAAGCAGGCTAGTGGGGAATTGATAGGGGCGGAAAGTAGAAACCTTAAGAATTGCTCTCTGGGCCCTTTCTAGGTTTAGTAATGTGGTTTTAGCCAAGCCACCCCATGAAGAGATGCAGTAAGTTAATACAGATTGACATAACGCAAAGTAAACTTGTTTGATTATGTGCGAGTCTCCGATCGTACGTATTTTTTTGAAAATAAATATTAACTTACGAACTCTAGTGCACAACGCTTCCACATGAAGTCGAAAAGAGAGAGAGTCATCAATTATGATTCCTAAATACTTTATTTTGTTTGTGGTAGCTATGCCCGGACATGCACACTGGTTATTTGTGGGATGTTTACAATTGTGAGCATAGATTTTAAGGTTAGTCGGAGCTAGTTTCGATTTGCGCATGGAAAACTTTATAACATTTGTTTTCTCCGAGTTCAGGGTTAGTAGGTGATGTAGAAGCCAGTTACTTACGATATTAAAGCCTCGCTGTGCATATTCATAGACTTGCTCTACTGAGTTTGCAGAAAAAAGTAGGACAGTGTCGTCAGCGTATGAAATGATTTTACCACAGTCGATTTTAAGATTACAAAGGTCATTTATATAAATTAAAAACAGCGTAGGACCTAAAATACTTCCCTGTGGGACCCCAAAAGAGGCATTATGTAGGTCAGAACTCATAAAATTGTCGATTTTTGTGCGTTGCGTGCGGCCGTCTAAATAGTCTGCAAATAATTTGAGCTGCGTACCTCTGATTCCTAATGATTCAAGCTTGTGAAGCAGGATGGGAACGGAGACGGTATCGAAAGCTTTAGCAAGGTCAAGGAAGATTCCCAAAGTCTGATTACCCTTGTCTAGTTCTTGCACTAAAAAGTCAGTCAGTTCGTGTACGGCGTCGGCAGTTGATAGTTTCGACCTAAATCCAAACTGACTTTTAGACAAGATAGCTTGGCTCTCTAAATATTGGACAAGCCTATTATTGATGATTTTTTCTAATATTTTTGACGTCGAAGGTAGTATGGAGATTGGTCTATAATTTGACACCTGGTCTTTACTACCAGATTTGTATACAGGAACCACAATAGCTTTTTTCAGACATATCGGAAATATTCCTTCAGAAAGGCACTTTTGGAAAATGAAGGTGAGGGGAGGAACCAGGATGTGTCTGAATTGTTTGAGTATTTTATTAGATATACCATCCCAACCTTTAGCCGAGTCATTTTTTAAGCCCATAATTATTTGGTCCACCTCTCGTTCATCAGTATTTAACAGCACAAATGACTTCAATGTATTGTTGTGGTTTGAAACATGGTTAGGGAGGGGTAAAGGCAGGTTTCGCTGGACTTTTTCAGCTAATTTTTTTCCTATGTTAACAAAAAAATCATTTGCGCAATTAGCAGATGCTAAAGGTGAAGAGCAGACTTGTGACAAACCGGAACATGATTCTCGTTGTTTTGCTGTGTATGTAACGTTTTTAATACACTTCCAGACTAGTTTACTGTTTGTTCCGGCCAATTCGAGTTGTTTTTTGTCGTAGTTAGATTTAACTTTTTTCAGCAAGTCATTACAAAAATTACGATATCTTTTGTAAGAAAGTTGTAGAACTAAATTGTCCGGATTTGATTTAGCTTTAAGATGCAGTTTGTCTCTGTGTTTCATGCAACGGATAAGTCCGGGTGTAATCCACGGTTTAACATTAAAATATTTACTACTAACACGTATGTTCACGGTATTATGCAATATTGCTTGCTGGACTTTTTGAATCAGGTATGACATGCTAGTATCTGCGTCAGCAGAATTGTAAACTGGGTCAAAATTAATGTTGCATAAATCACGTTCAAGTTTGTTTACATTTAATTTAGAAATTATTGGCGTTCGTGCTGTATATGGTAATTTACTAAATAATGAAAGTAGGACAGCCCTATGATCTGTAATAGAGGAATTTGTAACTAATGCTAGCGCTGGGAGATTAGATTTAAGCATGATATGGTCTAAGCAGGAGCCGCTTTGGTGAGTGGGAAGCGTGTGTGCGGGAAGCAAGCCGTGAAACGAGCATAAATTGAGGTATCTCTGAGCTGCGGGGTCAGTGGTTTCTGGAAGAATGTTGATATTAATATCACCTATTAATATACGATTTTTAAATGATGATAGATTTCGTAACGTCTCGTCTAGAGAGTCAGTAAAGGTATTAATATTTCTAAAACACGGCGGTCTGTACAATGCCAGTATGGCAAAGTCCGTTCCAATTTTAATTAACAGTCGATTGCACTCTAATATGTTTGGCTCCTCAACATTAATTTCTAAATTACATCTGGCATATACGACTACTCCATCGTTTTGGTTGTGATTCAACTTGGTCACATACATGTTATAGCCGGGCATGTTTGGCAAGTTGCATTGTTTATTTAACCAACACTCTGTCAGAATAATGACATCGCAGCTCATTCCAAGTCTTTGCAGAAAAACACTAACATTATCAAAATTTTTAGTTATACTTCTTATATTTTGTGTTAGTATGGTTAGCGGATGACGGGAAGAATCGATATATTGTTTGCACTGTTCAACCTCGCAAACTAGATAATCAGATACAGAGAAGTTATCTAGGTCAGAAATTAAACTATTACTCATAAGATTTAAGCTAATAAAACAAAAAGTTCTACGAAAAAAATGAAGGTGGCGCTCTTAGGCGCCTTCATAATCTATAGAGTTAAGGTACCTTTTTTCGGCTAGTTTTCTAGCTGGGCATTCAGCATAGCCAGTCTCGTGATCACACGGCTTTTTAAAGTGCATACATGTTGCACATTTTGGTGAGTCGGCTTTCTTTGTGCACTCCTTTATTGAATGACCTACAACGCCGCAATGCCCACAGATGTTGACCTCCATCTTGCACGACTTCGCTGCATGCCCGTACTGCTGACACTTAAAACACCTCGTCACTAGGGTAAAGTCCCTGACGGGGCACGACGACCAGTTTACAAAAACTCTATCGTTTGAGATTAAGGCCTTACGAATGAGAGCAGGGACTTCAATTATATAGTTGCAGGTCTCAGAGTTCTTCTTTCCCGATTTATGGCTCAACTTAGTCAAAGACAGAAACTTTTCCAGTGACGTTTCGGGCATTTTATCGGCCAGGTTTTGATGGTAAATGCACTTGAACACTTCCGCTTCCTCCATAGTCGCAGGCACACCAATGACTACAATTCTGGGCTTCCGTTTTTGCGGCTCGTCCACCGTGAGTCCAGATGTTGTTAACTGCGTCGACTGTTTCAGTTTCAGGACGTCATCTTTGGAGTCCGTGCTAATGACGACTCCGCCGTTTCTAATCTTGCGCAATCCTCTTACGTGCAGCTTCATTTCCTCAGGGCTGATTAATTTTTGGACAAGAGATTTAGTCTCCTCGCTCGTTTTTTGCTTGTCGTTTGGATATATTGCTACCGAGCTAATGTTAGAGGGCTGAACGAATCTTGTATTTTTTTTAAGCAAGTCGGCAAATGTAACTGGTTCCGGGGAAGGCTTGGTGGACTCCTCTATACATTGTTTGAGTTCCTGGATGCGCAGCGAAAGATCGTGTTTCTCCTGAAGAAAGTTGAGCGAATGGTAGTTCTGGATCGCTTTCTGTTTCAGTGCCTGGTATTCGACAGCTAATTGAGATGTGAAATGACCCACTTTGCGGCATAAAGTACTCACCCTGTTTTTCTGGTCTGAGTTTAATTTCCCTTCAGAAGAGATAGCGCACACTTCATTTAAATGCTGCTCGATCGACTTCATCCAGCCCTGGAGGTCACCTGTAGATAATATCTTCGGAGGAGCTTCTTCCTGTTTTGAGGGCGCAGGCGCAGGTAAGAGCTGCGGAGTGGGCGTGGACGGAGGGCTGCGGGACGTTAGCCCGCTCCGATTTCCAAATGGGCTGTTTTCGTGAGACATCTTCCTTAGGTTTTAAAATAATTAGCACCACTTAACATTATAATAGTTCACTAATCAATCAAAATTATTGCTAACGCCTACTGAACCGAGCTAGGTCACAATTATGCAAATGAATATTTATTTTTGTTGAGAGACACGTCCGACTTGACAGACGGATTGCAGAAAAATATCATTGCCAAAGTTAAGGGCTATAAAGCCTAATTTTTGGTTGAACTCTGAATCGGCATAAACGGCGTTGCCCCTTCTATAATTCTATGCGATAAAAACATAGTATATATAAACATAAGCCCGTAACTATTGACCACCGGAAAGATGATTTTTGTTTTTGTGACTGACAATGACCCAATTAGGGTATTCCAGATTGCAGCACTGCCCCACACTGATAGATATTATAATTAGGGTATTCGAGATTGCAGGACTGCCCCACACTGATAGATATTATAATTAGGGTATTCCAGATTGATTAGTGACACCTCTAAACTTAGGTGACAGAAAACATTGTTTCCTTTAGTTTTTGACATCTAGGTGATCTAAGTATACATTAGGTGCGTTTGGCGAGATGTAGGTAATTTTGCTTTTTAATACTTTTTTTGGAATATGGCTAATGCAAATTGACGGTCATATCATCTAGCTGTGGTGGCATTATACATTATAATATTTTCGTGTTGTCAAGCAGCCTGTGCTGTAAGTACATTTTCCGTAACAACGAAATGTTAATGTCCTCGTTGTTGTTGTATGTAATTGTCCTTGTATACGATCGTGGCGTCATTGTTCCGTGTTTCACCGAATGGCCACAACGGAAGACCAGCGCTGACGCTGCCAGCATTACGCTGACTTGTGTCCATTTTGTGACAAATGTGTACCTATGTGTGTAGGGGGAAGTCCCCTAGTGGCGGACACCTAAGGGTTTCAAACAAAATAAAAAAAACTTTATGTATTTTTTTACATTTATTTACCTATTAAGTAAGTTAACAAACTTTAAAATCAAAATAAAATAACAAAAATGCTACCTCTGCTTAAACATACTCAAAAATTAAAATTAAACATTGGTGAAAAAAAATGCTGTCTCAGCAAGTGGCACCTAGTACCGGACGGACTTCACTTCGAACCCCTAGCACCGGACTTTATGCATCTGAACATTCTTGAATGTCAGCACAGGCTTCATGAGCCCACCCATGGCAACTGGAGCACTGTATCTAGTCTTCTTTATATTCCTCTAAACACACTACACAAAACCTTAGCAATCGCAGTTTGTAAACTGGTTTGATCCCATTTTCCATTCTTTTTCTACTCTTCCATTTTGATCTATTTTCTTTGTCTTGCCCTCTGAAACATCATAGAATAATAATCATTATAGGTTTATCTACTAACGAAAAAGAATTATATGTTCAATGTCCGGCGTTACGGGACTACTTGGTGTCCGGTAGTAAGGGACAGCGAGTCGTCACAATTACGTATTTCATACCAAATGTGATTTTGAAAATCCACAGAAACTATTATAAAAAACGAAAATCAATGGAATACTACCTTTAATAAAAATAAACATAAACACCTAAACACAAAAACGTAGTTGTAACACTAACTCGAATCTTATATGACGCAGTGTCTTCCCGCCAAAAACTACATACAATCGCTGACGCTGTTGCTGCGCGCATCACTGACAAACCGCGTCGCGTGTGTGGGTATCTGTACGTCCCCCGCGCCCCTTCCACTTGTCGTTGATTTGCTCGCGTTGCTAGTTGCCGAAAAAGTACGAGTGTCCGGTCCTAGGTGCCGTCCGGCGTTAGGGGACTTCCCCCTATGCGTCTAAATTTTCTATTGTGTTGTTGTCACGAATAAATGTTTTCTTTCTTTCTTTCTTTAATGCTAATGTTTCAGGGAGAAGTCTGCCGAGAGCGGCGCTAGGAGCTTGCTGGACTCCGTCGAGGCCCGGCCGAGCCTGGAGCGCAGTATGGAGGATGCGGTCAGCGGCCTGCTGCAGAACGAAGTAAGTATGTACTATGTCAGGGAGCAGTCTGCAGAGAGCGACACGAGGAGCCTGCTGGACTCCATCGAGGCCCGGCCGAGCCTGGAGCGCCGCGTGGAGGATGCGGTCAGTGACCTGCTGCAGAGCGAAGTAAGTATGCACTATGTCAGGGAGCAGTCTTCAGAGAGCGGCGCGAGGAGCCTGCTGGACTCCATCGAGGCCCGGCCGAGCCTGAAGCGAAGCGTGGGGCATGCGGTCAGTGACCTGCTGCAGAGCGAAGTAAGTATGTACTATGTCAGGGAGCAATCTGCAAAGAGCGGTGCGAGGAGCCTGTTGGACTCCATCGAGGCCCGGCCGAGCCTGAAGCGCAGCGTGGGGCATGCGGTCAGTGACCTGTTGCAGAGCGAAGTAAGTATGTACTATGTCAGGGAGCAGTCTGCCGAGAGCGGCGCGAGGAGCCTGCTGGACTCCATCGAGGCCCTGCCGAGCCTGAAGCGCAGCGTGGGGCATGCATTCAGTGACCTGTTGCAGAGCGAAGTAAGCATGTACTATGTCAGGGAGCAGAGAACGGCGCGAGGAGCCTGCTGGACTCCATCGAGGCCCTGCCGAGCCTGAAGCGCAGCGTGGGGCATGCATTCAGTGACCTGTTGCAGAGCGAAGTAAGCATGTACTATGTCAGGGAGCAGAGAACGGCGCGAGGAGCCTGCTGGACTCCATCGAGGCCCGGCCGAGCCTGGAGCGCAGCGTGGGGGATGCGGTCAGTGACCTGCTGCAGAGCGAAGTAAGTACTATGTTTTGTGAGCTGTTGGTTTTCCAATAAATAAATAAAAAATCGCTTATAACGCAATACTTTTTGTGTGCATTTAATATCCTCTATTTTGCGTTTGCTTGTAGTCAAGCTGCAACTTACGTCAATCCAGTCAATGCACCGAGTTACTGAGACAGCAGTCCCACTGTTCTGTGTTTCTGCCCACTGTTCTGTGTTTCGACCCGTGCGGATACGCGCCGGAAGCAAGGCGGCTAGCCAAACCAAGGCCACTCCATTCTAGATTGTTTCGCCAATGTCTCTCGTTTGGCATTTCCTAAAGGAGTGATGATTCTCTTTTAGGAGTTCATAAAGGGCATCGTGTCGGCGACGGAGGCGGCCAATAAGGAGCGCTACAGCATGTTGAACGCGGAGCTGATGCCCTTCATAAACCGCGCGAACAAACTGCTGCTCGAGCACGTCACCAAGATGGTCGCTGCTGCGTTCGCGGACTGTGAGTGTTGCCAATGTTGGCATAGAGTGTATACAATTAATATTGGGCTATATCAAGGCTTGGAGATGTCGCTATATCTACATTGTATTGTATTTTATGTCGTATTTTCGTTAATGGAGATGGTGATATTATTCTTTACTTTCGCCCTTCGGAACCGGGGCTACGCTCTTGCAAGAGTTGGTGGTGAACTTATTAAACGACGAGAAAGTGACTTCACCTTACCATAGGGCTAGCCTAGCTAAACTAAGTCTGCGTTCCCCGAAAAGGTAATCTTAAGATCAGTTTTTAGTAAATTACAATATAATGAACATACCCCGTAATCGAACCGGCAAATCTGTAGCAGATGTACGTCAGGGTTGTCACTACCTAGATATGTATGTACTTGTACTACGAATACAAAAAAACACACATGTTATTGAACATATCTTTATTAACTAAACATCTTATTTACCTCCACAGAATTTTGAAATAAACTATGCTTCTGTATAATTACGTCCTTATCCATGAATGTAAATTTTGCAATCCTTTTAGGTGCTTTGTTAAATATTTTTTTTACGTTATCAATTAAAGTATTTATTTTTGGATATAAATTTCTCACTTTTTCTGCGACTCTGTTTAACCCGTGTGCAAGACATGTCACATGTGTTAAGTTACTAAACATTTGTCCGAGAATTTTTCCAGCTTTAAGCATGTAAGAACCAGCGTCCGTAACAAAACATAAAAAAATATCCTTATTTTTCTGATAATTTGTTCCCCATAAGTCTTTTAGTGTATCCACCACTAGATTTACAATAGAAGCGTGATTCGTTGCGTCTAAAACTTTTGATGCAAGCAGGTGTGATTTCGACTCCTCGGATTGTGATAATTTTCCTATAAGGACATTAGCAACATGTTTTCCCATACCATCTTGTGTTTCGTCGACCATTAGATAAATGAAAGAATCTTTCAACTCTTCTCTTATATATATTTTTTTCTCCTCGTATATTTTATTTAAGTAATTATTCCTTAAATTTGATTCACTTGGCAAAATAGTTTCCTTTGAATATTTGCCATTGATACAATTAGTCAGAAAATCTCGGAATTTAGGATTTTGAAGCTGATTCCGGGGAATGTTGGAATGGACTAAAAAAGCTGTTAGATCCTTGTTGAATTCGAACTGATTTTGTTTTGAAACATTACGATGTTTATCTGACGCCAAATGATGATCAATGTGATATTTTTTTTGTAAAATGTAAGTATTACATGAAATACAGTAAATTTTGTTATCTTTTACCTGTAATCCTGGTTTATCTTGTAAAAGAAAATTTAAATGTGAATAGTAACCACTTTTCTTTTCTTGATTGGCTTCTACTAGCCAAATGTTTGACAACGTTGTCTTTCTTTGATTTTATATTTGTTGCACATATGATACAAGAAATATTCAGTTCGTTTTTTTCTAGTACACCAATATTTTTAAGTAATAAAGATTCCATAATGTATTAATTCCAGAAAATGCGTGCTCTTATGAATAAAATAACATACACATTTAAACGCATTTAACATTGATGACATTGACATATTAATAATCTATTTTCTTTGATAGAAAATCAAACAAGGTTTTATCTAAAGAGGGTCAGTAAGGTTATTTTTACTTATCATATCATTATTAGTACTTATCAATCATACGTGCAGTATGCAGTAGAGTAAATAAATCAAACTGTCAAATGCTATGGTTTTGCTACATCCGTTACGAGGTATGATAATGAAAACAGCTCACTCACGTTATTTAGGGTTAAAAATCACTCGAACGGATTCGCGGTTATTAGTCATTTATTTGAGCATTTTCCAAAAAAAGTGAACATGAACTTTTTTTTGCAGAATATTTTTTTTTGGTATTTCTTACTTACTCAGCATCCTTGATACTATCGATTTTTAATCAAGAAAAATCTGACACAACTTTAACCGTAGTCACAGCCAACAGGGGATTGTTTTGCTTCAAATTCTAGTTAAATTCACTTGGCCTGTTTCCACAGTGAAGGAGAAAAATGCGCGTAACTTTGAAGATATCTGGCGACACTCGTCACAGTCCCTGCAAGCAGATCTTCATAGACACGAAGGATTGGTGCTGCAGGCTTCAAAAGGCAGCTACATGCACGCGGACGACATCGCCAGCACCGTGGCAAAGTAAGCTCACTTCGCCTCTTTCCACATGGAAGAACATGACATGGCAAACATTGTCACATGTCCTTATCACGCGATAAGTGACAAGATAAGATTGTCGTCTCGTTCTATCGAACGGTGTCAGCCAGGGACGGATGCTCTACCTTGTCACTTATCGCGTGATAAGGCCATCAATGCTACGGGGCCAGCTCTTCAGATTCACGACACCGTCACCAGCAGCATGGAGGTCTAACCTCAAAGCAACGTCAGAGTCTGAAACTTTGAACACAAAGAAAAATATATATTTTTTGGTCTTAGGGTTTGATGTAGTTTTGTGAAGGCGGCAATCACTTTTGGACGCTGTATAGGAAAACGCAAATATTTAAATAAGCTCATAGGCAGTGCAGTTGCAGAACTGCATTACCTATGAGCTTACTTATTACTCTATATTAGGTACAGACCTAGACGCTCTCTACTAGTTGTATTGGCCGCAGTGAGCTCTAGTCGTTTCCGCTTACTAGGAGTAGCCATCGCAATGCAGCAGTCTATCATAGGTTTTCACAAATTTGTCCGCAGATTAAAAATGGGGAGTAGGTAGATTCAGTTCAGCCAACTTTTTAACAACTGGCTGTCTCAATTTTAACTGTATTTCAGGGTCGTCGAGGACGAGATGAAGCGATTGCGGAAACAGTTCTCCAACGCCATGCTAACGGTGTCCGAGTGCAACTCGGCCCACGAGGACTCTGCCTCAACGACGTCGTGCGCCAGCTCTGAAGCCCTCGGATACACTCAGCTATCTCCAATAGATCGCATGGTGAGCAAAGGCAAAATCCTTAATCATACTATTTATATCCACTCGGATAGCCAGGCGGCTCTCTTGGCTCTTACCTCTAACGTCACAACGTCGAGGCTGGTCGAGAACTGCCGGGAACTATTGAATGACCTGGGTACCAAAAACAAGGTAATTTTACGTTGGGTCCCAGGGCATGCAGGCATCGAGGGAAATGAAAAGGCTGATGAGCTTGCACGAGCGGGGGCGAAGGGAACACACTGCGGACCAGAGCCGTTCTGTGGTATCCCTAAAAGTCTAACCAAGCTCACTCTAAAAGCCTATTGTTTCTACAAGACCATTCAAGCCTGGAGAGCTAACCCAGGACTGAAACATTCCAAGGCACTTATTAGAGCCTTTAGCAAAAAGGCGTCTTCTGACGCCTTGGCGCTAAGTAGGAACCGTCTACGCATGCTGGTCAGGGTGCTTACTGGGCACTGCCGCCTAAATAAGCACATGCAAACGATAGGACTGTGTGACACAAGGCAGTGCAGATTCTGCTTTGAAGCAGAGGAGACGCCTACACACATCTTAACCGATTGCCCTTGCCTCATGCGCAGTCGTAACTCCTTCCTGGGCAAACACATCATGTGCCCGGAGGAGATCAAATTTCTTGAGTTCAACAAAATCCTGCAATTCTTCGAGTTTGCAGGACTTGACCAAGAATTGTAGTAAGTGGCGATCACAATAGATCAGCGATGGTCGCAGTGATATAAGGGCTTTGACAGCCCGAAAGCCACTACCAGAAATAATAATAAAGGCAAATGGCAAAAAACGGAACCCTTATAGATTCGTCGTGTATGTCTGTCTGTCTGTCCGTCCGTATGTCACAGCCACTTTATTCCGAAACTATAAGAGCTATACTGTTGAAACTTGGTAAGTAGATGTATTCTGTGAACCGCATTAAGATTTTCGCTTAAAAATCGAAAAAAAACAGTAAGTTTTGGGGGGCCCCATACTTAGAACTGAAACTCAAAAAAAATATTTTCATCAAACCCAATACGTGTGGGGTATTTATGGATAGGTCTTCAAAAATGATATTGAGGTTTCTAATATATTTTTTTTTCTAAACTGAATAGTTTGCGCGAGAGACACTTCCAAAGTGGTAAAATGTGTGTCCCCCCCCCTGTAACTTCTAAAATAAGAGAATGATAAAACTAAAAAAAATATATGGTGTACATTACCATGCAAACTTCCACCGAAAATTGGTCTGAACGAGATCTACTAAGTCGTTTTTTTTAATACGTCATAAATCGTAAACCGCAATTTATTTTACGGAACCCTTCATGTGCGGGTCCAACTCGCACTTGGCCGCTTTTTTAAATTTTGGAGTGAGCTAAGCGCTCAATGAAGACCTAGTTGCCTCGTGATTGTCCCATTTACCCTACCTCGCATAGGGTAAATGGGACAATCACGAGGTTCAAGAGGCCGTGCAAAGTCTAGGCATTGAGGTACATTCACAAACCTCAGGCCAGAGAGAATTAGAAGAAACACGTGCAGCGTCACAGCAATATGGCGATATAGAGCTTACGCCTATGAAGAAGATCTGTTCACAGCAAAATGCAGGACCGTGTATATTGTTGCAAGCAACCAAAGCCCTTTTTCACACCTTCCATTCAGAAAAGTAAGTTTTGGTCCACGACGACAGGGAGCAAAATGCTACTTTTCTGTTCAAGCTACTTTTTTAATTTATTCATTGGCATGTAGCATTTACGTTATGTGCCAATTAAACACAGATCTTAATAAAATATTCGATTGTTATTTGTGATTTCATCGTAATCGATTAAACACTAACAATTTTTTTCCTCTTTTAAATATTTTTTTTTACATATTTTTTTGTTTTTTTGCATATAATTTCCTCATAGTCGGTGTGAAAAGTTGCTTGTGTCACTCAAGAGCAAAATTATCTTCGTCTTGGGCGTTAACACTTGAATCCCTCACTACGATCAGGATCCTATTGTAGGATCCCTCGCTACGTTCAGGATTCAATACACCGCCCTCGCCGTAAATATACTATTTTGCTCCCATGTGACACAAATAACTATATATTCATATCCTTATTATAGCTTCGAGCCGCTCTAGCAGTCCACCACCACATGAATATTAATGATCTCTGGCAGGTGATAACCTCGGAGGTGATGTGGCTGTTTAAAGAAGGCGACGTGAACGGCGCGTTCAATCGCGCGCTGGAGGCGCGCGACCTGTCGGTGGTGGCTGCAGCCTGCCACGCGGCCGCGCCCGCGCCGGTGCTGACGCAGCCCGTGCTGATGTCACTGCTGCAGCAGCTCTCCACCGACCTGCTGATCGACAGCGCGCTCCAGTGCTGGTATCTACACATAGAGTTCAGACCTGACGGTGGTGGCTGCAGCCTGCCACGCGCCCGCGCCAGCGGTGACGCAGCCCGTGCTGCTGTCACTGCTGCAGCAGCTCTCCACCGACCTGCTGATCGACAGCGCGCTCCAGTGCAGGTATCTACATATAGAGTTCAGACCTGGCGGTGGTGGCTGCAGCCTGCCACGCGGCCGCGCCCGCGCCGGTGCTGACGCAGCCCGTGCTGCTGTCACTGCTGCAGCAGCTCTCCACCGACCTGCTGATCGACAGCGCGCTCCAGTGCAGGTACCTACATATAGAGTTCAGACCTGGCGGTGGTGGCTGCAGCCTGCCACGCGGCCGCGCCCGCGCCGGTGCTGACGCAGCCCGTGCTGCTGTCACTGCTGCAGCAGCTCTCCACCGACCTGCTGATCGACAGCGCGCTCCAGTGCTGGTATCTACACATAGAGTTCAGACCTGACGGTGGTGGCTGCAGCCTGCCACGCGCCCGCGCCAGCGCTGACGCAGCCCGTGCTGCTGTCACTGCTGCAGCAGCTCTCCACCGACCTGCTGATCGACAGCGCGCTCCAGTGCAGGTACCTACACATAGAGTTCAGACCTGGCTGTGGTGGCTGCAGCCTGCCACGCGGCCGCGCCCGCGCCGGTGCTGACGCAGCCCGTGCTGATGTCACTGCTGCAGCAGCTCTCCACCGACCTGCTGATCGACAGCGCGCTCCAGTGCTGGTATCTACACATAGAGTTCTGACCTGGCGGTGGTGGCTGCAGCCTGCCACGCGGCCGCGCCCGCGCCGGTGCTGACGCAGCCCGTGCTGATGTCACTGCTGCAGCAGCTCTCCACCGACCTGCTGATCGACAGCGCGCTCCAGTGCTGGTATCTACACATAGAGTTCAGACCTGACGGTGGTGGCTGCAGCCTGCCACGCGCCCGCGCCAGCGCTGACGCAGCCCGTGCTGCTGTCACTGCTGCAGCAGCTCTCCACCGACCTGCTGATCGACAGCGCGCTCCAGTGCAGGTACCTACACATAGAGTTCAGACCTGGCGGTGGTGGCTGCAGCCTGCCACGCGGCCGCACCCGCGCCGGTGCTGACGCAGCCCGTGCTGATGTCACTGCTGCAGCAGCTCTCCACCGACCTGCTGATCGACAGCGCGTTCCAGTGCTGGTATCTACACATAGAGTTCAGACCTGACGGTGGTGGCTGCAGCCTGCCACGCGCCCGCGCCAGCGCTGACGCAGCCCGTGCTGCTGTCACTGCTGCAGCAGCTCGCCACCGACCTGCTGATCGACAGCGCGCTCCAGTGCAGGTACCTACACATAGAGTTCTGACCTGGCGGTGGTGGCTGCAGCCTGCCACGCGGCCGCGCCCGCGCCGGTGCTGACGCAGCCCGTGCTGCTGTCACTGCTGCAGCAGCTCTCCACCGACCTGCTGATCGACAGCGCGCTCCAGTGCAGGTACCTACACATAGAGTTCTGACCTGGCGGTGGTGGCTGCAGCCTGCCACGCGGCCGCGCCCGCGCCGGTGCTGACGCAGCCCGTGCTGCTGTCACTGCTGCAGCAGCTCTCCACCGACCTGCTGATCGACAGCGCGCTCCAGTGCTGGTATCTACACATAGAGTTCAGACCTGACGGTGGTGGCTGCAGCCTGCCACGCGCCCGCGCCAGCGCTGACGCAGCCCGTGCTGCTGTCACTGCTGCAGCAGCTCGCCACCGACCTGCTGATCGACAGCGCGCTCCAGTGCAGGTACCTACATATAGAGTTCAGACCTGGGGTAGACTCAAACGGCCCAGGATGTCACGTAAAACACGACCATAATAGTACATTGTTTAACGAGGGGCGTATTAAGTGGAATATTGCAAACGAGTCTATCAGAAGCCCGCCGCCAGAGTGGGAGGGATTTTTATAGACTCGAGTTTGCAATATTCTTACGCCCGTGTTATACACAATGTTTTTCATCACATTTGCGAGGAAATAAATAACTACAAAAGACAGAAAAATCTAGGTTTAGGTTTCATACAAGCACACCAAATCAAAATTTGACGAAATTGACAACTTCAATTTCAGATCAGTGCGGGTGGAGCGCGCAGTTTCAATATTTCGACCAATCACAGAGCAGTATTCTTGCATTGCAGCGCATGGCCTGCTAGATTTATATTCAACCAATCACAGAGCAGAATTCTTGTAGCGCGCGGCCACCTGGATTTGCTTTAACCAGTCAGATCACACACAAGCTCATAACTCCCTAGGGAGTTATAAAAATCCATAATTCCCGCGGGAGGTAAATCGGCTATAGCTGGCTCAATATTACACGCTTTACGAGCAAGTGTGATAAAAAACTTTTTTTTCGTCCAACTTTTTATTACCCTACCTATTGTAGTAGAGTTTAACAAAGTTGAACATATCCCCTTAAGGGATCTCTTCCGGCAAACCATTGAGCAGGTAATTACAGAGAAGCCACGCTGATTGAATAGGTAATTCCTCTTGTTGCAGCTACATAGAGTACGCCCTGGAGAACCTGAATCTCGCGGACGCGGCGACGCGCGCGCATCTGCCCCTGGTCGTCGGCGAGGTAGAGCGACATCTCTCCGCGTTCCTGCGGAAGTACCCCCACCACATATATGCTAACCGGATATCCGCCATCATAGATATTGCACTCAATCTACTTTGAAATTTTGTAAAATGCTTGTTGAATTCCCCGACCACATAAATGCTCACCGGATAGATATACTGCACGAAGTCTACTTTGAAACTGTGTTTAATGCTTGTTGATTTTTTTTTTGTTTTCTAAGAAGTAGTATTTTTTTGGTTTGTTTTCATATGTGTTTTTTTTTCTTATATTTTTATTTAGATTTCATAAATAGAACTTTTTTATTATTACGTTAGTTGTTTTTTTTACACGACTGGATTCGGGACTACATCAAATACGAGTAAAGTAACATCGTCGATTCGATTGCTTACTGTTTACCTTTTTACCCACGACGGAACGGAGAAGGTATATGCGTTTATTACCCACGACGGAACGGAGAAGGTAAGTATATGCGTTTAGGGTGAGAGGCTGTTTGTAGGTAGGTAAGTCCATCCAAGCCAATCAGCGAAAGAAGTTTGTTCAACATGGCTGACAATTTCTAATCGTATTTTTTTCAAATCTAGATAAATTCAGGTCTTTTAAATCAAAATTATTTATACAAATCCACACTGAGTTTTTTCAAAGATAGATAAATTACAATCGATTATATCAAATGAAGGTAAATCCAATCTAAATTTGATTTTTTTGTAAAGAATGGATGGTTTTAATGCTGAATTTGCCGAACAGGATGGCTTTATTTAATGGTTTAGCCATAATAAAATAAATACTGCCTTTCACATCACCATATTAACGTTATAATCACTTTATTTCAATTATCTCGGAAGTGGTTATAGTGGATTTATCTGAATTTGAAGTTAAGCGACACAAATGAAGACCAAAAGTCATAAATATACAGCCTGTATTTTTAATATTACCTCAAATTGTAACCAGACGTAGGTGTTAGGTATATGAAGCGATTTTGCAAGAAAATTTTCTTTAAGTATCATTTTTTTGTTCCTTACAAAATAATTCAGCACGCAATGTATCACTACTTTGTCTTACTGACCCACTTCTTCCATGTGTCAAAGGAGTGTACGCAATACATTGCTGCTCCATACATTTTCAAAAATTAGTTATACCTTGTTAAATTAAGACTAACTTAAAATTTTCTTGCAATATCGGTTCATAGCCCTATTACCTACATCTGGCACAGAATAAGTAATAGTGCCATAGTAAATTTCAAATTTCGAACAAAATTTCTGAATACGGATGTAAGTATTCTTTTTACAAACTTTTACAGAATAAAGCTGGCCGTCATTGAATAAAACTAGTTTTTTTTAAATACTCTTTGGGACCAAAGAGTATTTTGATCCTTAATAGGAATGGGATCGAATGGCATTAAAAAAAAGTCGTCAAAATTGACGATTTTCTCGCTGACTGTACTTTTTTTTTAAATCTGTGAATGTAGATTGTCATCACTTAAAAAGTTAGGAATGAAATCCTAATGCCATTTTTGCGTAGCGGCAAGGTATCTAGTAGTTGCCCTTACTGCCCCGTTTTAACTTTCTACCATGTATAAAGTAAAGATACGCCTGTCCGAACAATTCGCTTGACATCCTGTCCTTATTAAAAATGAGTGGCGCCATCTGTTGTACGGACTGCGTACCACACGTTCGGGTGGCCGGAGTAACCTTGTAAGGGGGACTTTTCTCAATATTAATGAAGCGGCTGGCAGTGGTTGTTGTTAACATCACATAGAGATAGTGGTATAAATGTGAAAGTGAGTTTGTATATTTACTTTTACGGCTCAACTACTGAACGGGTTGTCACGAAATTTTGTCAGGGATGCGTTAGAGGATTTTTCCGTAGCAAATGTACAATTTTTTAATACACATAAACACAACTTTCTCTAAATGATAAAAAACCACACGGATGAAATCTCGGGCGCAATTTAGTGACTTAAGGCCACAAAGGCTCACAATAATTACAACACAAATATTTATTCTTAGTTGCACACCACTTTACAATGTGGCAAATGATAGAATAAGAGCCAAATAACATGACATAATGCGTATCCTCGTCAAACAATGAACGACGAATCGACTCGTTAAAGTTGAAAGAATTAAAGCAAGTGTTCAAATAAATACATTTCAAACGACTTTCTTTTGTATAAGCATAAGAATAGCATCTACTTACCTACATTAGTAGAAGATACGTATAAGAAACAATAACAATCAAATGTATATCTATCTATATATTATCAAACAATGTCCATAGTCAATGGTTCATACACCAGTATAAAAATGACGCCCTTACAAGGTTACTTGAGTCGCTTAATTTCAAACCCGGGTAAATCTGTCAAATCATGCGATTTTGCTATTAAGAAAAGGTGATAAGGTAGATATTTGCTGATAGGGTTTGAATTTAAGCGACACACTTTTGATTGACTAGCGGTTGCGAACTAACGAAACGAAACGTAATGCTAATGGCGCTAGGTAACCAAATAATTATTTTGAAAATGTGTTACTAAGCGATAAAAAAGAAACTGACGATACTTACCGATGATACGATATCCCATATATTTTTTTACTTTTGTATCATAATTTTTGCACCCTTTTTACGGCGCAACTGGGCATTTTGAGACAGTCGGCTCTGACACACTCTGACAGCTGAACGGTACGGCGTCCTGCCACAGACTAAGGCACGGTGGCCCTAAATTGCTAGTTTAGGGCCACCGCATTGGACGAATTACTCGTGCGGGTTGGGCCTATCTTTAATTTATATATCTCTATGGTATATTTACAAAAATTCACCAATCTGTACACATATCTTTTTCCTTAGACCATTCTAAGGAAAACGATGTGTACAGATTGGTGAATTTTTCGCAATTAAGTCTTCTCGTACTAAGAAACCTCCCGCTTCTAGGTTTTATCCAAGTACTAAGTACTAACCGTTGTTTTTCATAAGTAAATCAATATTGGCGCTTGATATTTCGTTATGGGTACTTACGTGTTTTTTTTTTTTTTTTTTTTTTTTTTTTTTTTTTATGGCAATTGTCTTAAATTGACATTTTTGCCAGCATCACGTCAAAGAAATGAACTTTTAGAGGAAGGTAGACGAAAAGTAAGGGAAAAACACGAAGAAGATTTGACCAGATTTTGATGAAGGATATAAATAAAGATAATAGGAGTGCATAAATAGGACATAACAAGATACATAATTAACTATATAGAATGGAAAGAAGGACTAAAGTTTAAATTTATTAAAGGAAAGGAAATTTGCGATCAGCCGGAAAACAGCAGGATTCGGAAACAAGAGGGAAAGTACGTGGGTAGGCAGGGGGACTTTCTGATAAATGAGACCAGCGTAAAGGCTAGAATGGTCCAAACGAGGGCAACTCAAAATCAAGTGATTTAAGTTGCCCTCGTCTAGACCACACTCACACAAGGAAGAGTCCCGAATACGAAGCCATTTTAAATGAACATGGGTACAGCAGTGGCCCAGCCTCATGCGAATAATAGAAGAAGTGGACAGCTTACTCAGAAGAATTTTTGAAAACCAGACTTTCAGGGGTAGATCAGGTTGGACCTTAGCATAGGTTGAGCCCGTCCGTTTGCTGCTAGACCGCCACCGAGAGTTCCACTTTTTCCTTAAATATATGTGAGGAAGGGAAAGAAGGTCGTGGCAGCAAATTCTAAATGGAACTTTATCACCGCAAGAGACTGCTTGTTTCGCGATGCTATCAGCCTTTTCATTGCCAACAATACCCGAGTGGCTCGGAATCCAAGCCAAGACGATCTCGGAGCCTCTGGAACTGCATTGACTAATCGCTTCTTTAATTTTCAAGATTAGGGGGTTGTGAAGTTTGGAAGTGAACGGATTAGCCAAAACTGCTTCCAGAGCACTGCGAGAGTCGGAAAAGACAATGGAGCGACGTAAGCCGGCCAATAGTATGTACTCCACGCTCTTTAGGATACCAAGGCACTCTCCAGAAAACACGGAAGATTCCGGAGGGCATTTTGCCTTTTGGACGATTCGGTATTGTGAGTGAAAGGTACCCACCCCCACACAGCCCAAGGGGGATAACTTCGAAGCATCGGAATAAAGAGTGTGCCACCCGGCCCAATCCTTTGCCAGAAGACCACGCGAATATTCCCTAGCAGAGATATCGCCTTTCATAACGTCAAAATCTAAAATAACGCGGGGTTGGAGAATAGTTACAAAGTAGGGGAGTTCAAACATGGGGAGATTGCGAGAGTGAAAAGTGGGGTCTTTAATACTTTTGAACCTGCGGAAACTAGTAACTAAACAGGAAGGAGACTTATTAGTCCAATAAGGAGACTTGGTAAAGTAATCATTCAAGAGCACAATTTTAGGGAAGATGGGATGAGTAGAATATTGGAAAGTACGAAACAGATAGCGGTCAGACAGAAACTGACGACGAAGGTCAAGCGGAGGGTCCAGACATTCCACCTGAAGGGCGTTAATAGGACTAGTTTTCATTGCACCAGCAATTATACGCAACGCTTTAGATTGGATTCGATCAAGAAGCTGCAAACCTTCTGCAGAGGCAGGTTCCAACAAAAAGGTTCCGTAATCCAAGACGCTCCTGATGATGGCATTGTAGACCATTTTAAGGGCAAAAGGGTGAGCACCCCACCACACTCCAGCCAAACACCTTAGAATGTTAAGGTTCTTTTCACACCTTTCTCTTACGTATTCGCAGTGTGGAATACCAGACAGTTTAGAGTCTAACACTAAGCCTAAAAATTTAAAATGCTGCTTTAAGGGGATTACATGGCCTTTTAACGAAACAGAAACATTTGGAATGGACTGTTTCCTAGAAAAGACTACTATGTTACTTTTGGAGGGAGACAACTCAAAACCATGATGCCCTAGCCAACCCTCTAATGATTCCAAAGATCGGGAAACTTGGTGCGCCGCCCTCAAAATATTAGTATCGGAAGAATACAACAAAATATCATCAGCATATTGGAGGATGCTCGAGTGACCTTTGGCAGCCTCCAAATCGGCAGAATAGATATTGAAGAGCAGGGGACTAAGAACAGATCCTTGCGGAAGCCCTTTCCAAATTCGTCTAGACGGAGATATTGTCCTGTCATTACCCCGGAATGAAATGAGACGTTCAGAAAGTAACTTAAGTGTGAGGTACGACAGTCTGGAGGGAATTTTAAGCCGACAGAGCTTTTCCCAGAGAATTGGGAGCTGGACGTTGTCATAGGCAGCTTTAACATCCAAGAAAGCAGCAACTATAGATTTCTTCTGGGAGAAGGCTATGCGGATATCCGAGGAAAACATTCCGAGGCTGTCCATCGTACTTTTCCCTTTCCGAAAGCCAAATTGAGTATCAGACAATAAATTACGACTTTCGACAAACCATTCAATCCTGTTTTTTAAAAGATGTTCTAATATTTTTAGGAGAGTGGAGGAGAGGGCAATCGGACGGTAAGAACAAGGATCAGAAGGGTTTTTATTAGGCTTAAGGATAGGGATAATTAATTGAGCTTTCCAGGCATGTGGGACACTACCAGAAATGAAAATGTTATTGAGAAGACCCAAGAAGTAAGAAAGAAAGGAGTCAGTAGCGTTAGAGATAAAAGAATAGGGGATACCGTCAATGCCAGGGGCAGAGTCCGTGACAGAGCCAAGGACCAGTTTTAATTCAACCATCGTGAACGAAGAATCAAGGGGATCAAGAGAGAAAGAACAGTATCCAGCATCAACTTCTAACCTACTAGGGGCATACTGCGGAGCAAGAGAGTCCATAAACGACTCCGCCCACTCTCCACCCAAAGGATGAGACCCAGTAGAACTCTGTCTGCTACCTCTAAATCTCCTTATGTTCCTCCAAAGAAAACGAGCAGGAGTGGTAGGAGATATAGAGGAGCAAAAAGACTTCCAACCATCCCGTTTCTTTGATTGGAGAAGGCGTTTGGTTTCCGCAATTGATTTACTTAAATCGATAAACTTTGCTCGGCAGATGTCAAACCGGTACTCATTTTCTGCCCACTTCCTGTTTTTAACAGCCAGAGTACACTGTGAATCCCACCAGGGAGGGGAAGGGATTTTCCCGGAAACAGCATTTTTAACAGGAAATACTTTCTCCGCACAGAGACTTATCACTCTTGAGAACTCCTTCGCACAGAGATTAATATCACCCGTTGTTAAAGGAGGCAACAGTGACTCCGATTCGCTCATAACTCTCCTGAACTCAACCCAATCAGCATTAAGCAAGTTAAATTTTAGGAGTGGGGGATTAGGAGTGAGCTTTTCACGGCAAAGGAGAGGGAATTCAATCAGTATCGGGAAGTGGTCGCTGCCAAAAGAAGAGTCAAGTGTACTCCAGGTCACCTGAGATGCCAAGCAAGGGGAGCATAACGAGAGGTCAACCACACTAGACACCTCGTTAGGCCTCGAGCGCCTAGTAGGTGAGCCTGAGTTAAGAATGCAAAGGTTAAGGGGATGCATTAGTTCCAGCCACGCTTCACCTAAATAATCCGTTTTCCCAGAGCCCCAAACGCGGTGATGACAATTAAAATCTCCCAGGATAAAAAGAGGGGGAGGAAGAGATTCCAAAATAGAGGAGAGCTGTAAAAGAATGGGTTTAGTTGTATGAGCAATATAGAGGGAGACAAAAGTGTAGTTATTCACACGGGCAGCAACGATGTGAAAATTCTCTGGGGAGGGGATCATAATTTTACTAAAAGAGGTACCTTCTTTAACTAACAAGGCACAACCTGCATACCCATCAACTCTTACATCCCGTACACAGGTAAAACCTGAAAAACGGAAGTTATAATCAGGTTTAAGCCAGATTTCAGAAAGGGCAATTACAAAAGGGCTGTATTTGTTAGTAAGATAAATTAAATCTGATTTTTTATTTAGAATGCTCCTACAGTTCCATTGCAGAATTGACTGAGCCATTATTGAGGGAATTGAAAAGAGAGGAGAGAAGAGGGGCAACGTGGGACAACAAATCATTATTGGAGGAAGAGAACACTTTAGACAGGACTGAAAAAAGTCTAATAAGAATCGCCACCACATCTTCGGTGGGCGCAGACGAATGCGGATTATTCAGCGCAGTTCCATTAGCAAGCTGAGGAGAGGGCTCATTAGTAAGGCCCATATGAGCCCCCCTGTCGTAACCAGCTCGGGGAGGGGGAGGAGAACGTGCTTTTGAAAAAACTGTCTTTCTGAAGGAGCTGCCTTTAGTCCCCGGGGACGCAGAAGCTACTACATTCGCGAAAGACTTCCCAAAGATTGGTTGGAGTTTATCAGCTTCCGCATATGAAATATTATTTTCAGCCATTGACTTTTTAATGTTGCATTGGCGAGTAAATTCCGGACAAGACTTGCTTTTAGCCGAGTGCCCCACCTCGCCTTTGCAGTTAATACATTTGAGAATTTCCTCATTGCAAGTCTCACCAGAGTGCACTCCAGCACAACGGAAGCAGCGGGGAGTCGAACGGCATTTGTTCTTGGTGTGCCCGAACCTGCAGCATTGAAAGCATTGAACAGTGGGAAAAGAGTAAACTTCCACCTTTAAAGCATTATAACACGCGAACACCCTCGATGGGAGCACTTGCCCATCGAATGTTACCACAACAGTCTCGGAAGGAATCCACTTGTATGAGCCATCTGAGTAATTGTTTTGTTTGAAATTCAGCCGTCTGGCCTTGATAACACGGCCACACCCTTCTGGAACTTTCACAAAAGAGATAATATCCTCAAGGGACCAGCTAGTTGGGATGCCCCTGACCAGACCCAACCTGGTGACGTTAAAAGAGGGAATAGTAGCCTTAAGTTTCTTATTAGCTAAGGTTGGAGAAGATATAAACTCATTAGCGTCCGTGAACGAGTGAAAGCTTATCGATACTCTGTTCCGGCCTAAGCCTTTAACCGAGCCGTCAATCACGTTAGGGAATTCTCGGTGGTGGAAATGGAGGAACTGTCCAAAAGAGACTGGATGCAAAGTAGCCCCCAGGGACTGACTGTCGTATTGTACATGGACTATGAAGGGGCCAGGATCACTGCGTTCGTAACAGGTTCTCTCCGTTGACTGCAGTGATGTCACCAGTTGAGGGGTAGAAGCTGGAAGGGAAGGCTGCGAGGCCTGTAAATGGGCCGGGGGAGTATTCTGATACGAAAGTGAAGGAGAGGCAGCCTGTGATAAATGGGCTACTGGGACTGATGCCTGCCCCAACACCAACACAGAGTCCTGAGAGTCTGGATTCGAGTCAGGTAAAATTGCAAACGAGTTACTTAGCCTAATGTCGCTGGCAACCACCATTGACTTGACCGAAGTGTCCGTAGAGGCAGAGCCAGGCCGCAATGAGCGCGAGCGAGAGCTCGACCGAGAGCGAGATTTAACATTTAAATTCAAACCCTTGTGTTCCGATTCCGACTTTTCCATTCTGCAACGTCGGGCATCAAGATCGCGGGCTTCAGACTGCCGGAGAGTTATGTACGCGCCAGGAGAAGGAGGAACCGGAGAAGTCAACTTTGACCCCCCCGGGTCCCCAGGGGAGTGATTCCCCATAATTACACCTACAGGTTGACTGCTATAAAGAAGTCACTCAGATCTAAAACTAAAGAATAATATAAATAACAGAAAATTAAGGAAAATCTGGACTAATCACCGAGATTATAAGCAAAAAAACCTATAATTGCGCAATAATTTGGAAAAAACCGCACTTCTTACGTGTTTTATTTTAAGATAATTAGGTACATTTCGTCAAAAGCATTGTTTGTTTGACACATGTTTTCTCGTGAAGTTATAATATCCATGGTAACCGGCCAAAGTCACCATGACAAAATGACAGAATGAGAAAGTACGGAAGTAGGAGATAGCATGAGTCCGCCATAGCAATAGCACCTCAGAACAATAACTAAAGCATAGAAACCACGTTAAAATAGGTAGCAGAGACGTATACCCGTCCTTTACTTTCTTACTACGCACTAACGCGTCAGAAAGAGATGTATATGCATTTGTTATTACTAAATTGTGTAGGTTGTCACAAGTTTTGTCCTTTGCTAGGGATGTACTGTGTCGACTTGTTTATCGATAAATTATACAACCAAACTAAATTGTACTTATTTATTTATAGCTTAATAAGTAATAAATAATTTCGCTCTCGCAAGGAACTCAAAACCTGGGCACTTACCGTTTACCTAGAATCATACAAATTTGGCAAGAAATATTTTTAATTAACTATATCTACGATGATTATTTTCAAATGAATACGACTTTTTTAAATCCGCGTTTTATCTTACAAGTTTAAAATGCAAAAATACAATCGTTTATGTCTGTCAAGGAAACAAGGGTTTATGAATTTATAAGATTAAATATATTGAAGAGCGATACATTTGGTTTGAAGTAGAAAAAGGAAGAGACAAAGAGTTGCCAGTGGCGTAGCATAGACAACTATTTCCATATACATATAAACTATGTCTCCGACATAATTGCCCCGGAGAAAGAAATATTAATCATATCTTAATAAATGTAGGTACATAAAAGTATTATCATAAATTGTCAAAACTCAAAATACTTGCTTAAAGTCTGTAAGAACGAAAATATAACATTTACTCCACTGGTAAAATAACTAACTTAGATACAGCCCTACGATGCAGTTTACCATCTGCTGTTTGAACATCTACTACTCTGACTTTATTGTCGTTGCCACTAAATATTTTAGTGACCCTACCCAGAGGCCAATGAAGAGGTGGGTTGTTCAAATTTATCAGTAAAACTACAGCGCCCTCTTTGAGATTAGGCAGATCCTTGTACCATTTAGTGCGTTCATTTAGAGAAGATAAATAGTCTTTCGACCAAACCTTCCAGAAGTGCTGTCTTACTTGTTCACAAGTTCTCCAGAATTGCAAACGATTGGTAGGTATCTCAGTTAAATCATGCTGAGGTATAGCCATAATAGGACTACCTATTAAATAGTGCCCTGGAGTTAGGCAAGAAAAATCTGAACTGTCCTGTGTAGTGAGCTGCATGAGTGGACGTGAATTTAAAATACCTTCTATTTCTATTGTTATGGTATTAAATTGCTCATAAGTAAATACTTTACATGAAGAAATTCGTTTCAAATGGAACTTAAAAGATTGTATTCCATGCTCCCAGATACCACCGTGATTGGGACTAAATTGTGGAATGAAGTGAAAAGGTATTTCCTTTTGAAGTGTATAGTTGTGAACTGCACCTTGAAAATCCTCACTATTGTGTAAAGTGTACAGATCTTTCAGCTGATTGTTGGCACCTTTGAAAGTAGATGCGTTGTCACAGTAAATGTCAGAGGGTACTCCTCGACGAGCGATAAATCTTTTAAGCGCTGCCATGAAGGTATTAGTGGACATGTCAGAGACTACCTCTAAATGAACAGCCTTGCAAGCGAAGCAAATAAATAAAGCAACATACCCCTTTGTGATGATGCTGTTCCGTTTTGAGGACTGCTTAATGTCAAATGGGCCGCAATAATCCAAACCCACCTTTTTAAAGGCCCGATCAGGTGTAACACGGTCCTAGGGCAGTGAACCCATTAACTGCTTTGCAGACTCTGCCTTATGTCTACGGCATACTACGCATTTAAAGATAACGCTCTTTACCTCTCGTACAGAGTTGACAATATAATACTTCTGAAACAGATTGCCCAGAATAAGCTTTAATCCACCGTGCATCATTGCTAAATGCTCTTGCCTTATAATCAACGTGGATATATGGCAATGTTTAGGCAAAATAATGGGAAACTTTTTTGAAAAGTCTAAATCAGAGTGCTGTAATCGACCGCTCACTCTTAATATTGCATCTTTGTCTACAAAGGGACAAAGACGACAAAGTTGCCCTTTAATTTGCCTTTTCTCTGCAATACATTTCAATTCTTCAGCAAAATAGTGAAGTTGAACAGCTTTAACAATCACCTTAAAAGCTGATCTATACTCTTTAAGAGAAACCTTTCCTGTCTCAGTGATATTCTTTTTACACTTATTAATAAATCTCAATACATACGCCATTACAATCGTGGTCTTGTAAAGGCTTGAGTATTTCTCAAAGAATGGATGTAAAGGAATATCGTCTACGACTGTTAAGCATGTTTCGCATTCGTCACTGTAAGTCTGAAAAGCCTTTTAGTATCGCAATTAGTCAAGTAATCAGGTCCATGCTTCCATAGGAAATTGTCTGCAATATCTTGTGGATCTGATCCCCTTGAGAGAATGTCAGCTGGATTGAGTAATCCGGGTGTAAAATGCCAGTGCATGCCTTCAGCCAGTTTATTTATTTCGCGAACCCGATTGCCTATGTAAGCAGGAACCTTTACAGTTTGAGCTTCCAACCAGCAAAGTACAATCTTTGAGTCGCAAAACATGTGTACATCGTCAATGTTTAAAATACCTTTAACAGTTCGCATGAGCATTGCTAACAAAAGTGCTCCATTAAGCTCCAACTTAGGTATGGTCAGCTTAGAATTAATCCCTGCCAACCTGGACTTGGAGCAAAGCAAGTGAATGTGAGTGACACCCTTGACTTTGACCTTGATATAAATGCAACAGCCGTAAGCCTGAGCAGATGCATCGCAGTAACCTATAAGTTGAACTTCATCTGCATCAGCGATTTGTATATACCGGTCAATACGAATGGTCGGCATATTTGAAAGGTTTATATAAAATGATTCCCATATTTGTATTAATTCACTGGGTAATGGCGTATCCCAATCTAGATCATTTTGCCATATCAATTGTAAAATAAGTTTGGCCTTCATAGTAACGGGACCAACGTATCCCATCGGGTCAAACAATCTGCTGATAGCACTCAGAACACTTCGTTTTGTCGGAGATTCAACGGGACTGACAACTCGACCACTCAGCTGGAATTCATCACCATTCGCGTCGTAAGTTAAACCCAATATCTTGACCACTGATTTGTCCTGATCAATGTCTTTGGCCTTGAAACCTAAGCTTTCTTGAGGTAAATCGCTTAGCAGCACTGAGCTGTTTGAGACCCATTTGTGAAGCTTAAAATTAGCTAGCTTCATAATTGAAATGACCTCATTTTTTAGCTGCATTGCGCCCTGTAAGGTGTCATTGCCGGTTTGAATGTCATCAACATACGAACTATTTATAATGGCCGCACTAGCAAGTGGGTACTCAGTTTTGTACCTCCTTGCCAGCTCAATAAGGCACCTTGTAGCTAAAAATGAGGACGATGTCAAGTCATATGTAATTGCTTGCAATTGCAGAATGTTCATAATCCCATTCTCGCGCCATAGAATGTTCAGCAATCTTCTATAATCTGGATGCGCTTGAATCATTCGATACATGTGACGAATGTCACATTGCAGTGTGTATTTATGCGTTCGGAACTGCATTATTATGTCAAATAATAAATTGGACGGGTCAACATCGTGCAATTCAACCTTGAGCGGAAATTTGACCTCGAATGTATTATTCTCTAAGGTGACCGACTCCTGGAATACCCTTTCGCTATACTCGTGCTCTGACAGGGATTCATGATATGTATCAGGAACCTTCTCTGCCTCCCAAAATTGACGAACGCAGTGGTCAAGATCGGGTTCAACGACTGTATGCATAGCAATAGCTGAAGTGGTACCGGTTTGGCTGGTGGACGACACGATGTATCCCAGCTGAGTGTTGAGCAGGATGGGATCCGCTGGTCCGCCTTCTATTTTGCCGTCTTGTATTATTTTGAAGAAAACATCACTGGCTAGAAGCAGTGATATTTCTCCTGGAATATGAAACTCCTTGTCTGCTAAGGCTACATTTTTTGGAATTACAAAATTGCTCAAATCTATTTGTTTTTGAGGCAACTTTGATGTAATTTTTTGTATAACTGAGCACGTGACACTCATTTTGAAATCGCCAACCATTGACTCTATTGTCAGATTGATCCCTTTATTTGAGCTGTTGTTGTAAACGTCCCCTAATGTTCCTATAGTTTTGCGAAGTTCATGTTGTGGCAACCCTAGCTGATTGGCGAAAGCAGTTGTACAAAATGACGTTTGAGAAGCACTGTCCAAGAGTGCCCTCACAGTGTGTCTCTTATTATTAGAATCAACTACTGTTACCTTGGCTGTGGGTAAAAGCACACAACTGCTGACATGCTGAGGCTGAGCGACATGCATGCTTACTACAGGTTTCTCACATTCACCCTCCTGTACACCCGGTGCAGGTTGGTCGACAGGCACATGTATCAAAGTGTTGTGAAGGCTGGAATGACAAATATTGCACTTAAAATTATACCTACACTTTTTGACATGAGAGGTAAGGCAGATTTGACACAGCTTATGTTTCACAGCGAATTCACTCCTATGCTCTGGTTTGAGAGCAGTAAACTCGGGACATTTAAATAATTTATGGTCCCTACAACAAAAGGAACACTGTTGCTGAGACACTTGTGACCTTTCCATCTTGTTTACTGTAGCAAGATTCACCGACTTCTGCAATTTGTCTTTGACAACCGGGCTGGCCTCGAGAGTGGCAGCGCGTTTCTCCAGGAACTCTAATAACTCATCAACAGTGGCAACTGTTGTGGTATCCCTGTCACTGTGAAATAATCTGGCAGTGAATGAGTCAAGCTTGCGTATTAAAATACATGACAATAACGCGTTCCACTCACCGACAGGTTGTTTAAGGTTTTCTAGTGCTTTAACGCGCTGCCTGACGGACGCTACAAAATTTCTCAGTTGCTGGGCTGTACCTCGATGCAAACCTTGTAGATCCAGTAGGCTGATGACGTGGCTGTTAATAAGTAAGGCCTATATCATACCTTTTGTTCAACAACTGTAGGGCTGGTTCGTATGACTCACCAACAATCGGCAAGCTATCAATAATATGTAATGGCTCTTCTTTTAAATACTTCTTTAAGAAACAAAGCCTTTGAATGTTTGAAATCCGGGTGTCTTCATGGACTACAGCACGGAACATTTCAATGAACGGCTTGTAGCTGGATATGTCCTTTCCGTCGTAAATGGGGATATCCAGAGATGGTAAGTTTGCTATGCCTCGGAAACTTTCTGTTTGCTTGGAATTAACTGAACCGACTCTTGACTTTAACTGACGTTCGATATTTGCTAATGAACTCATGAAGCAGTCCTCGGTATCATCATCTTCTTCGCAGGGTTCGTCTAAGGCCAGCAAATTAATGATCGACTCTTTGTATTTCGTATATGCTTCCGTTAAAATATTTCTTCGTACCTCCAAATCCTCCGTTGTGAGATCCTTGTGTCGTGCTAACGCTCTTTCGACACGTTCGATAGAAGCTTTGTATTGATTTTTTGCTGCGAGCCATTTCTTTTTTTCAAACTCCATTTTGCATGTGCAATATGAAGTTGCGCTACTGTATATGGATATGTCTGTGTCACTATCCAGTTCGAATTGACACTTTGACAATTTGCGTTTAATATAATTTATTATGAAGGAGTTTTAATGCGAGCTCGGGAATAAATTACGATTGTCAAAATTTGACACGCTTCAATCTTCTTACGGAAAAATTTAGAGATTTTAATATTGAATTAATGTTTTTATATTGGTATATTCACTCGAAATAACTTCACACGCGAGAAATAACACTATAACTGAACATCTTTTTCGGCACCATGTCAAGGAAACAAGGGTTTATGAATTTATAAGATTAAATATATTGAAGAGCGATACATTTGGTTTGAAGTAGAAAAAGGAAGAGACAAAGAGTTGCCAGTGGCGTAGCATAGACAACTATTTCCATATACATATAAACTATGTCTCCGACAATGTCCTATATAATAATGAATGCGACTTGCGCACGGACACAATGGTTTATGGTTTAAGAATTTATTTCTCTAAAAAGAATACAATTCGCTTATCTAGAGAAATACAATAACATGCCTTAATGTCTAAGTTAACAACGTGTACGAATACGAATGCAAAGAATACATTTAAAAAAGACTTAATATTATTTAATAGTATCACCGCAATATGCACAACAAAGTGGGTAGAATTACAAACAAAAGTAGTATTTCTATTGTCCATCGTATAGTAACTGATTAGCCGGTTGGCCGAGCGCTGCAGTTGTAGGTCTTTATTACGTGCCAATTTTCAATCGCTATGATGATAGCCACTGTGATAGCAATGTGATACTATTTTATTTTATGAGTTATGACATAACTATTACTATGTTTATTTGTTTTTTATTATATATACATATATATATATATTTTTTTTTTATACTAATTTATATTGTTTTATTTATCTACTTTCATAACCGTAGTATAGATATGGGTTTTTATAAAGGTTTTTTATATATAACAATTAACTAATTTCTAATTTTAATTACTATATAATTTTAATACCTATGTTTCATAGTTTGGTTTTTATGTTTAAGTTTATGTATTTCTTTTTTGTCCCTTTTCTTGCAGTGTTCGTCTGTAGAACGTACCAAAAATAACGCCCAAAAAAAATTATACAAATTCCGAAAAATCGGCAAGAGTGTGTCTTTTAAGGGTCTTTTTGTATGCAATAAAGGATTTGGTGTCTTTTAATTGGTGAGGTAGTTTATTATATAGCTGCGCACCCTCGTACATTAGATTTTTCATCCCATAATATGTCGTACGTGGAGCTGGAAGACATATGTCATTTGGACGTCTTGCTGAACGTTTTGTTATATGAGATTTTATGGTGAATGAAATTTGGGTTTGGATCTTTTTGTCAAGAATTTTACGTATCAGTATACATGTATTATATTTATACAGCTGAGACAAGGTCATTAGTTTCGTTTCGTTATATACTTTTTTAGTTTCGGTTAGATAGTTATAATTAAATAGAAGTTTTATAATTTTATTTTCAGCTCTTTGTAATGGAGTTAAATTTGTCTTGGCTGCACATCCCCAGAGTTCGATCAAGTATTCAATATGTGATTTTACTAACGAGTTGTAAATAGTATACCGAACCGATCTTGGAAAACATCGGACTGTTCCTCTTAACATAGCCATGAGGGAAGACAGCTTAGACCGAAGTTTCTCAATGTGTGGCTTCCAAGATAGGCGACTGTCTAATATTAGGCCCAGGTATTTTTCCGAGTCTACTTTAGTTAGAGATTTATTGTCTATGGTCAAAGGCTGAGGATCGATAAATTTCTTATTTTTTGCGCTGAAAATAATGTAATTAGTCTTAGTTACATTTATAGTCAGTAGATTTTCTTGGAACCATTCATGTAAGGTATTTAGGTCGCTTTGCGCCTGGTTTATGACGTCCTTTATTTCGCTGCCAAAGTAAAAGAGGCTTGTGTCATCCGCACATAAAGAGATAGACCCATTCAGATTGAGATCACATATATCATTAATGTACGTTATAAATAGCAAAGGTCCTAAAATAGAGCCTTGAGGAACACCGTAAGTTATTTTTACGGGGATGCTCTGACTATCACCAATTTTTACAATTTGATGACGGTTTGTGAGGTAAGACTCTAGCATTTTGGCAGCTATTCCCTTTATTCCTATAGCTTGCAATTTTTTGAGCAGTAGTTTGTGACTTATCGTATCGAAGGCCTTCCTTAAATCAATGAATACACCTAACGCCAATTCCTTTTTATCAATTTTATTTTTTAAATTAGTTACTAGATCTATACACGCACAGAGTGTGTTTGATTTGGGGCGAAAGCCGTACTGTTTGGGGGACAAATACTTAATAGAATTCAGATGTTGCTCTAGCCGGTTATAAATTAGTTTTTCCATGATCTTTGAAATTACAGGAAGCACAGAGATCGGACGGTAATTACCGGGGTCAGTTTTACTACCGGATTTAAATATAGGGCTTACTTTAGCGATTTTAAGGGAATCTGGGAATAAACCTCTTTTGAAGCAATTATTAATGGAGTTGGTCATATGTATTAAAATTTGATTTTTGACTGATTTAATTGATTTGCAGGTAATTCCATCGAGCCCGGTGCTTGTATTAGAATTCAGTTTGTCTATTATCTTGCCGACCTCGTCCATCGTTGTAGGCGAAAATTCATTTAAGTCGGTTAAGCTCTTGCTCGATGTGATATTGTCTGAGATGTTATGATATTGTGCAGGGATTTTATCTGCTAATGAAGGTCCTACATTTGCAAAGAAATGATTAAAGTGGTTACATATTTCCGTGACATCATTTATATGGCCATTAACGGTATCGATTTTTTGAGGAGGGTTGCATTGCTTTTTAGTATTACTGTTTAGTTCTTGTATTAATTGCCACATCTTACGGGGTTTGTTTAAGCATTTTTGAAATAAATTTTGGTAATAAGTACTTTTAGTGGTTTGAATAGTATTTTGAACTTCTTTTCTTTGTTGTAAGTATTCTTCTTTCAAAGCTTCGTCGTCTATAGATCTCATATGCATATAACCAAGTTCATTGCGTTTATTAATTGCCTCTATGATATTTCTATTTATCCAATCACTCCTAGGTGGGTTAGCTATCTTCGTTTTTATTATTTTGCTTTTTGTTATGCACTCTGAGATAATTCTTTCCAGTTCTTCATACTGGTCATTGCATGTGCTTAGGTTTGCTGCTTCTAGTTCCTTATCCAATTTGCTATAGTCGATGGCTTGGTATTGTACACTTCTATTTTTCTTAGGTTTAAATTTATGAACTTCCAGATACAATTGCTTATGATCAGAGATCGTAGATGAACAATGAAACATCACATATTCCTATGAATTTGTTCGCTGTTCACGCAGGTGCGAAGAAATTCACAGGTATCTGTGACGTCTCATTTCTCCTCTCGTGGAGAATACACTCAATTCCCTCTCATCCATGAGAGCCTGTCCCTGCCCTGCTATCCTGTAACTTGTTTTTACTTCACCTCATCGTTCACCCACAAATAAATCTATACGCCGCGATTCGTAGTAGGTAACTAGCGTACTAACTTGAATCCTACCAACCAATGTGTGTCTGTATTAGACAAATATAATGTGGGCAAAGCATCTTCTCTGAGTCGTCTCCATTTGATTTTATCATTAGGTATAAAAGAATCCGGAGGGAAGTGCCTTGCACAGACGTGACTACGGATTTTCCATGTCCAATTTCTTTTTTTTACATGTAGTAACCATGGTGATATCGACCGTGATGTCAAAAACCGAATTAGCGCTGGGTGGATGAAATGGCGACAGGTCTCCGGAACAATATGCGATGGCAGAATGCCTCCTAGGTTAAAGGGCAAAATCTATAAGACCATTGTGAGACCTGTCGTCATGTATGGATCGGAATGTTGGGCCTTAAAGGTGACGGATGAAAAGAGATTGCATGTAACGGAGATGAGGATGTTAAGATGGATGTGTGGTGTGACGAGGATGGACCGAATAAGAAATGTGTATGTAAGGGGAAGCCTAAAAGTAGCACCTATCGCGGATAAATTGAGGGCCAATCGCCTTGCGTGGTATGGGCACGTAATGCGGAGGGATGAAAGTCATGTGACCAAAAGAGTATTAGGTATGAATGTGGATGGATGTAAAAGACGAGGTAGGCCAAGAAAAAGGTGGATGGACTGTGTGAGAGACGATATGAAGAGAAAAGAAGTGAATGATGATATGACGGCTGACAGAGAAGTATGGAAGAAAAAGACATGCTGCGCCGACCCCAAGTAAATGGGATAAGGGCAAGGAAATGATGACATGTAGTAACCATTTTTTTTATATCTTCATCCTTTGGAAAACTAAAATGAAAAAGTCGAGTTTTTTTACATAAATACACAAATGCAACAACAGTGAATTGTAAATTGCAATACATGGGACAACCAGAAAGCCATTTTGTTGTCATTCTCCAGCAAAATTCGAATTCCTATGTCCCAACACAGATTTTTCTATATACTAATAAATACATCCATGTCGATAAGTTATTGTTCCGATATCGATAAAAAATACACATCACTATGTAAATAAACATAACCTCTTGTAATTCACAGAAAATATCTTATTTATATGCCGATTTTGCATAAATAATTGAACATGATGATATTTACATAAACTTCTAATATTGATTATTAATTTTAGCTTAGATCGTTACATTATTAACGTGAAATCTATCCAAACATACCGATGAAAGCTTACTGGTTCCTGGCAATTTTCTTTTCGTCCTGTATGGGACGAGCAGCCTTCAATCGCACACGACATTTTCTTATTTACAACAATGAACGATCAAAATCATAAACTTAACCATATTTAAACCATTCACGGCGGAATAATATAAAAAAATATTAATTTTATCCGAGAGGCGACCAAATCAAGTTGTAGGGTAATGACACCTTTTACCAAACAATGATGACATATTTAATTTTGCTGGATTAAATTACATCCAATTACATCCATTTGACATTTGCCCGAGTTGATTTTAGTGACAACCTACGAAATTGTAAAACAGAATGCGGGTTGTGGTCTCATTCACTCTTAGGCCAACTATAGATTTACGCAACTGAAAAAGATAGCTGTTACCAAGCTCTTATTTTAACGTGGTTTCTATGCTTTAGTTATTGTTCTGAGAATAGCACAGATAGAAAACTTGTCACTTGTCAGATTTGATGCTGAATTTGAGCAAATTAATGGACGTCATTCATATTTTTGTTCCTTAACTTAGTTTGCGCGACACTGCTTTTTACTTTACCCCACACATGTTTGTACGTTGCATAGTTTGGATGTACAGGTCAATTCACGAGAGCTGGCATGAATGAATTGACCGAAAGTAATGTCACTTGTCACTGTGAGTGGCAGTGTGAGTGCCGTTCCTATACAGGAGCCTCCTAATATTTTGAAAACATTTACCTAATAAGTTTTCGTTATTCAAGAAAAAAATAATTATATTATTATAATCTGCACGTAGAACCGATGGCCGTTGGGGCGGAAAGGTTCTCGAGTAGCGACCACGTACCGGAAGGCCCGGCATGGGTAGGCCCCCAACAAGGTGGACTGATGACCTGGTAAAAGGGTCGCGGGAGTCCGCTGGATGCGGGTGGCGCAGGACCGGCCATTGTGGCACTCTTTGGGGAAGGCCTATGTCTAGCAGTGGACGTCTTTCGGCTGATATGATGATGATGATGCTAATGATGAATCTGCACCAAGTATCATGTTATTTTTTAGCAGGCTAAACTGAAATACTTGTTAGCAGTAAATAACCATGATGACCTGAAAGATTTACACCTAGTTAAACATAACACAAGGACAATGACCGCGGTTAAGTATGAATTACTATGGTGATAGGACACTAAAGAAACGCATACCATATATACTGAACACCCTGCCCGCGGAAATTGTTCATGAACCTAAAAAATCTAGATTTAAGTATCGATTAAAAAAATAACTCATGGATGCCCTGTAGAAATCTCCTTTCACGTTTCTACTTGGGCCTTCATGAGATAGATCTCAATATTTAAGACACATCAATGTATGTTAATGCTGAAGAGAAATGAGATTACAGTATTTTTTTGACTCCACAGTCAAACTTAAAATTTAGTTTTCTGGAACAATGTATCAACGTATTTATGTAACTTTTTTGTTGTTAATAAATAAATTAATAATAGAATAAAATAAAAAATCCTTTTAGTATAGCCTGACAAGTTTCTATTTGACCCTAGCCACGTATCGTTTGGTACGTGGCTAGGGTCAAATAGAAACTTGTCAGGCTATAACTATTATTATAGTCCTTCCTGTGTAAATAAAACGTATATAAAATTTTCTGACTTATTTTTAATGTCAAGAATCGAAAGGTGATGGCTTGTTCGAATTGTGAAAAATCTAAAAAAAGAGCAGAGCAAGGAGTCCGTCGTCAACAGAGTTTTTAATTTATTTATATCCTGTTTTCACACTCATGATCAAAGTAAATAGTACACCTTAGCTTAGATATCTTCAGGGATCGTTGGCGTGGTAGGCACGGCAGTATACTTACTTTAGGTGTTCTTGGCGGTCAAAGGTTTCACATTTTAGATTCTTCATAGTTTCTCTAAAACACAATTATCATAATCACTTTTTGCATCAACCTGCATTTAATAATTATGCGATGCACACATAGACATTATCATTCACTCGTTCAATTCATTCGTGCCAGCTCTCGTGAATCGACCGTACCTAATTGCCACTTTTCCAAATGCGGCCGCGGTGATTTTCATGACGTCATTACTGGGGAGACTGACTCCTTAGAGACTGTGTCTCGGCAGTTTTGGTGTCCAGGAGACATGTGTAACAGCATACTAAAAGATGGTGCTGGTATTCGAAAGTGAAGTATTTTCCCGTAGGTATTTATAACAACATGCACTTTTGGTATTGAAGGTAGATTTAAACATGCTCTGACAATTTTAATGAATGGGAATGATTGAAGTGAATGGATTGGAATGAAGTTCTGATAACATTGGCATTCATCTCTATTCGGACAGCGCGAGAATAGGTCTCCTCACATTTTCTTTTTCATATTCAAAGTGATTTATTTTTTAACATTGTAGTTAAGGTTGCCATGAAGAGATTTAGTGGAAAAATGAATGCGGACCGGAAGGTGTCGTTTTGGCTTCTTGAGATGAGAAGAGAGCCAGTTGACGAAGCACCGATGGTTGTTCCTAAGGTAAACAGATTCCATCCACTTTTTCTTATAAATAGTTACGAGGGCGGAGTGTCAACTTTGGTTAAAATTTATACAGAAGAGTTTGTTTCATTAAAGTAATTATTTATTTTTCGACGTAGGTAGGTAGGTATTGTCCATCTAGCTCGATGCACGTATCCTACCAATTTCTACCAATACTTCGTGAAAATTGGAGTAATACTCGTATGTATACACCGTTTATTATTATGAAGATAATCAATAAATCATGAGATTCATGAGAATCGCAGAACACGCGGTGCCCATAACTTTATTGGACGACAAAACGGCTTTCCTTGCCTTTTTTGGTGCAGGTAAATTCACCTGAAGCAATCCATTGTTTCGATTGGTCTTTGAAGTACAATGATCCACGTTTCATCTACTGTTATGAAACGACGCAAAAAGTATTTTTTACTCTTATTCATCTTCGCTGACCCTTTGACATTGATTTGATACCCTCGTGCGCTATTGGTCCACCGTGTTATTAGCAAACGCGGCACACCCAGCGGGCGGATACTCTTACTCATACTTACTCATTTATTCGTAGGTAATATTGTATAAAGTCCCTGGGCGACCAAGCTCTGCTCGGGTGAAAAAAAAAACAAAATCAAAATCAAAATATTTAGTTTCACAAGTATTTTAACAAAGTCTAGGCTGGTGCCTCTTTTTAAGTAAAAATATACCTGTATTAAGAGACACCGCTCTTTCACATGGTGTAGCTTAATTAATTAATAGTTAAAGTTAAGTTAAGTTAAGAACATTTTATGACTTAAAGAAAATAAACAAAAGTAGGTAAGTACTTAAGTATACGTATATAAGAGAAAAATTTGGTAAAACGCTAATATACAAGTGTATGTCCATGTATATTAGGTAAGTATTTGTATGTGTGTGTGTGTGTGCTTGTGTGTATGCGTGTGGAAAGTATATTCTTGCCATGTAATATGTTCTTAATAAGTGGCTTGTATTATTGTTTCTATTTCATTATAGCTAAAATACGGAGAAAACGATTTTTCCCAGACATGAGACCTTGCTAGATCGATTTCTCGCCCCGTACACCCCTATATTCCAAATTTCATCGTAATCGTTAGAGCCGTTTTCGAGAACATGATTTTAAATATAGATATACATATATATATATTTATATACAAATATTGCTCGTATCACATTGATGGACAGTAGACGCCTATAGGCGTAATTCTATTGTTATTTTTATTGTGTCTGGAGTCTGGAGTAGTGTCTATCAAAGTGTTAGTACCTATATGATATTACATGTCACACATACCTACCTATTATTAATCACAATTGCATATCATGTCATTCTTATAAATTATAATAGTAGTTTATGTGACTGTACCTACATAATGAAGGGCATTAAACACGAGTGTTGGTTTATGAAACGAGCCGAAGGCGAGAGTTACGATGATTATTTAGCAATAATAACATTTTCACAGATAAGAAATTTGTTCTAACAAAACTGTCTATTTTTATGGTGGTCATAATATGCGGTTCTTGAACGCATCATGGAGGGTTTATGATATTTGGATAGATAAATAGTTTTTTTTTATATCATTTAAATGATGGTGTAAAATGTAAAACCCGTTCGTCTGAAATGCCTACAGCCTCAGCTATCTCACGAACTTACGTGTACGGTCAACCAATTTGATTCCTAGGCCACAGTAGAACCCTGTCATTTTAACTGCTACATAGCGACGCAATAATCCGAGTAACCCGTATTGACATAGCATTTACAACGGCAAGGTTCTATGATGGCCTAGGAATCAAATTGGTTGACTGTACACTGTTCGGTTATTCAATACGATACCATGGATTTACGTGACCATCTATGGAATAGTGACTTCAACTGGGCGTCCGTACGCTCCGCATCATTTGTACTTGTATTGTACAGTCAGCAGCAGAAATAGCTACGCAAAATAACACACTCAAAATGATCTAGACAGCTCTTATCCTCTTAACATTAGAGTCGTGAGAGGGTCATTTTGAGCACTTAATCCGCGAAGCTACTTTTGCTGCCGACTCGAACCGAACTCGATCGAAACTCGCTCCCACCCCACCACCAAGGGCTTGTGCACAAATCACGCGAGGTTTTTTCGGCTACTTTTAGAGTCCACCTAAGTTTAACAAGTGTGCCAAGACTCACGGTTTAATGTCAAAAATATTGATGTTGTGCTATAAAGCCTTAACTACAAAATTGCAAGAAATTCATCAAAATTTAGTAGGTAACTAGGTAAATACCTACCTATGCAGTTTATGTTTGGTATTGCAGGTCATCAGGCAATACACTAGAAAGCGAAAGGAATCTCCAGCAGCAACAATGAACGAAGATGTCACACCGGATGTGGCTACCGTGTGTTCTGATGGTGAGTACAAAGTGTAAAAACTATAACTAACTTTTTTAAGTCACCCTTCAATACAATTGTGGTAAAGTCAGCACCATATAGTTAATAACAGCCAATGAAGCCAAATATATCGTAATACGATTTTATTACTGATAGACTTTGGCTGCTACTAAAGTAACTATAAGATGCTGACTATATCTTTATACAGAAAAAAAAATTAAAATTTGATTTATTTCAATAGTAGACAACAAAAAATATTATTCAGGTACAAATTAACCCAATCTTAAATTTTAAAGATTATTAGCTAAGTTTAGTTTAGTTATATATTATTATCATATCATTGACAATTAATTTTAATTATTGTTAGTATTTGTTAGTTATTGTTAGTTAAGTTAAGAATTATCATTATTTTTTACACTCAGTATGGCTTTCTTAATTACATATTTGGCTTTATGCGGTTTATCCCTTATACAATCCATTACATTTTCCAATATATTTGTAGGGAAGCTGTTTGAGATAACATGCACATAACTGGACCAGACCCTTTGCCCATAAAAGTTTTTGCTGTTTGGTACCGTGAAGGTTTTATTACTTGTTAGTGTCCGGAGGTTCTGTGGTCTGCTATTCAGTCCTCCTAGGCATTGCCTATATTCTAGAATTACTGCCATTTTAACTTTATCATATACATTAAGGATTCTACAATATTTAAGTAGTATATATCATAGTTGTTTTTGTGCTTATATTTTACTTTAAGTGGTACAATTGTCTTTATCAGCCAGGGTTTTTGCGATTGCATCCAGTAATATAGTCTAAGCATTTTACGGTCCGGTTGTATGGCGAAATGGAAATAATTTATAATAGCAGTTTTTTTTGCGTAACAGATAAATCATAATCTACAGGGCGTCCCACGCCTATGCCACATGGAGGGAAAGTACCTTGAATATTGTAGATAGAAGGTTTTACTAAAAGAAGACATCATTTTAATTTTAATAACAATTTAAACTGCATTCATAGATTTTTTAATAATTACATGGTTGAACCGGGAATCGAACACGCTACATGAGAAAAAAATAATACTCTGTTGCTTTATCATAGCGATCGAAAGGCTACATCATAAGGATTATTTTTTGCTACACAACATAGTGTCAGAAATAAAAGGAAGACCATGAATTTTAACATTTTAATTCAAAATTAATCAATTTAATTTATCAAATGCTCAAAATGAGCCTCATTGACAAAATCATTTACGCGTCTTGCGGCAGATACAGGATACAGCATAAACTTGATTGCACAGAAACTCGATTTGTTGCATACAACCAGGTACCATCGGCCAAAGCCTGAGTCGACCAGATTCAAAACAGAATCGCTTGCAAAAATGCGCCTTTAAGGTGGTCGACTCTGGCTTTGGCCGATAGTACCTACTAATTACGTATCTCTTTATAATTTTATCATGCACTTAAATTATAATAGGGAAATGATGCGTACTTCTCAAGTGGGTACTGATTCATTCATTAGTAATAGGTACTTTAAAATGGTAATGTCCGTTGTATGTCCTTACGGCACTGTCAGGTTTTCATTTTTCTGAACAAAATTTCACATTAAATGTTAAAATGCATGGTCTTTCTTTTATTTCTGACACTATGTTAGTTAGCAAAAAATAATGCTTATGATGAAGCCTTTCGATCAGTATGATAAAGCTACAAGGAATTTTTTTTCTCGTGTAGCGGGTTCGATTCCCGGTTCAACCATGTAATTATTTAAAAATCTATGAATGCAGTTTAAATTGTTTAATAAATCAAAATAATGTCATCGTTCAGTAAAACCTTCTATCTACAATATTCAAGGTACTTTCCCTCTATGTGGCAAAGGCGTGGGACGCCCTGTATATACATATAATAAAGCTGAAGAGGGTCGAAAGTCTGTACATGGAAGATATTCGAAAAAAAATTGGCTAGGGATACTTAGAATCAATAACAGAACACGTTCCAACAGTTTTTAGAATTTTTGTCTGTTTGTCTGTTTATCTGTTTATCTGTTTGTCTGTTTATGTGACCGCGCATCACGTGAAAACGGCAGAACCGATTGAGATGAGATTTGGTATAGAGATAGTTTGAGTCCTGGGGAAGGACATAGGGTAGTTTTTATCCCGGAAATCAGCCCCTAAGGGGGTGAAATGGGGGGTGGAAATTTGTATGGAGCTACTTAAACCGCAGCACCGATTTGGATAAAATTTGGTATATGAATAGTTTGAGTTCCGGGGAAAGTCAAAGGATAGCTCTTATCCCGGAAATTGTCCATTTAAGGGGTAAAATGGGGGGGTCAAAATTTGGATGTAACCAAATTTGACAAAATTTTGTTTAGAGGTAGTTTAAGTTCAGGGAAAGGACATTGGATAGTTTTTATTCCGGAAATCTTCCCCTAAGGGGGTGAAATGGGGGGTAAAATTTTGGATGGACTCCGTTTAGATCGAATTTGGTATAGATATAGTTTGAGTCCCGGAGAATGACAATGGATAGTTTGAATCCCGAAAATCATCCCCCAAGGGGATGAAATAGGACTGAAAATGTGGATAGAACCTATTTAGATGAAATTTGGTGGGGAGATAGTTAAGAGTCCTGGGGAAGGACGTAAAATATTTTACGTCATACCTGGCCATAAAGTAGGAATTACTGCACGCTATGCGTGCGGAAAACCCCACTTCCTGGCCAGATAAAGACGTAAAATTTTGTACTCACCACGGGCGGTAATAAAGAAAGCCTCAGAGCGCATATTTATCGCCCTTGCCTTCGGCTCGTTTACGGTATAGCGAGTTAGAGTCTTGGGGAAGGACAAAGTATAGTTTTATCCATTTTATATAGGTGAAAATTTGTTTGTGTTCCATTTTGATTAAATTTGGTTGAAAGATGGTTTCAGGCCTGGGAAAGTACTTATGATAGTTTTATATTCCAGAAATCATTCCCTAATGGCGTAAAATTGGGGTGAACGTATAGATGAAATTTCGTATAAAGATAGTTTGAGTCCCGGAGTATGACAACGGATAGTTTTAATTCCGAAAATCACCCCCTCAGGGATGAAATAGGGGGTGAAAATTTGGATAAAACCCATTTCGATGAAATTTGGTAAAGAGATAGAAGGAGTCACAGGGAAGGACAATGCAAAGGGTTTATCCCGAAAAATCGTTTCCTGAGTTGGTGAAATGAGGGTTGAAGATTTGGATAGAACCCATTTAGATGAAATTTGGTATTAAGAGAGGTAGGGTCCTAGGAAAGGACATAGAATAACTTTTATTCCGGAAGACATGAAAGGAGGAAATCATCCCCTAAGGGGTGAGGAATGGTGAATGAAAATTTAGATTGAACCCATTTACGGTATAGCGATAGTTGGAGTTCTGGGGAAGGACATAGGATAGGTTTATGCCGAAAATCATCCTCTAAGGGGGTGTAATTGGGGGTGAAAATTTGTTTGTGACACATTTTGATAACATTTGGTTGAAATATAGTTTTGAGTCCTGGAAAAGGACAAATGATAGTTTCTATTCCGGAAATCATTCCCTAAGGGGGTGAATTGGGGGTGAAAATGAATGTAGCCCATTTAGATGAAATTTGAAGCAAATGATACATTGGTATAGAGATAGTTTGAGTCCCGGAGAATGACAACGGATAGTTTCTATCCCGAAAATCATCCTCTAAGGAGGTGAAATGGGGGGTGAAAAATTGGATGGAACTCATTTACGGTATAGCGATAGTTGGGAGTCCTGGGGAAGGATATATGATAGTTTTTTTATTCCAGAGATCATCCCCTAAGAGGGTTAAATGATAGTTCAAATTTGGATCGAACTCATTTACAGTATGGCGATAGTGGGGAGTCCTGGGGAAGGACATAGGATAGTTTATCCCGCAAATCCTCCCCTAAGGGGCTGAAAATTTGGATGTGATGTGACCTATTTAGATTGAATTTTGTATAAAGATAGTTTGAGTGCTGAATAACGACATATGATAATTTTTATCTCGGAAATCATCCCTAAAGAGGGTGAAATGGGGGTTAAAATTTGGATGGAACCCATTAGGATGAAATTTGGTACCTATAGTGATAGTTTGAGTCGCAGAGAAGAACAACGGATAGCTTTTGTCCCGAAAAATATCCCCCAAGGGCATAAAATAGGGGGTGAAATTTTGGTTGTACACTATTTGGATGAAATTACGTACAGAGATAGTTGGGGTTTCGGGGAAGGACAATGTATAGTTTTTTATCCCGAAAATCATCTAAGAGGGTGAAATGAGGGGTGAAAATTTGGATGGAACCCATTGAGATGAAATTTGGTTAAGAGTTAACTTGAGTCCCGGAGAATGACAACGGATATTTTCAATCCCGATAATCATCCCCTAAAGGGATGAAATAGAGGGTGAAAATTTGGATAAAATCCATTTAAGTGAAATTTGGTATAGAGAGAGTGGGAGTCCCAGGGAAGGACAATTCATAGTTTTTATCCTGAAAATCATCTCCTGAGGGGGTGAAATGAGGGGTGAAAATTAGGATAGAACCCATTTAGATGAAATTCGGTATAGAGATAGTTGGAGTTCCGGGAAAGGAATTCGCATAGTTTTTGTAACGAAAATCATCGCCTGAGAGGATGAAATGAGGGGTGAGGATTTGGATGGAACTCATTTAGATAACATCTGGTTAACTGACCCATTTAGATGAAATTTGGTTTACAGATAGTTTGAGTTCCGGAAAAGGACATAGGATAGTTTTTATCCCGGAAATCATATCGTAAAGGGGTGAAATGGGGGGTGAATATTTGTATGGAGCTACTATAAAACCCATTTAGATAATATTTAGTATAGAGGTAGTTAGTAGGCGCGGCGTTGGTTGGCCCCCACAAGGTGGACTGATGACCTGGTAAAGGTCGCGAGAGTCCGCTGGATGCGGGTGGCGTAGGATTGGTCACTTTGGAACTCTTTGGGGGAGGCCTATGTCCAGCAGTGGACGTCTTTCGGCTGATATGATGATGATGATTATGATGATAAAAATAGTTTGAGTCTCGGGGAAGGACAAATAATAGTTTTTATATCGGAAATCTACCCCTAAAAGGGAAATGGAGGGTGAAAGTTTGTATCGAGCTACGATATAAACGAGTTCTACGCGGACGAAGTCGCGGGCAAAAGCTAGTTATAGTAATAACTTCGAGACTAAATCCAACAAAAAATTTGTGATTTAGATATTTTAATAATTATTTAAAAATTAATAAATTCCTGAAAAATTGGTAAAAAATGTTCATAACCTTTTTTTTCTGTATTATGATAAATTAATATTTGCGGCGTAATATTGATGATAAATCGCGCAAAAAATGTTATGAAATAGTACATTTCATTTAATCTAAATATGTTATTTATTGTGTTGCCCATTGTTGGACGAAGGCCTCCTCCATCGTATGCCATGCATGTGGTTCTATCTGCGGCTAGTCTAGGCCAGGTGGGTCCTGCTATTTGGATGATATCGTCGCACCATCGGCGGCGCGGGCGGCCCCTTGGGCGCTAATCCTCGCGTGGCCACCAGTGGAGCACGCGCTCACTCCATCGGCCATCTTGGGCCCTCGCCACATGCCCAGCCCATCTCCACTTTGTTCTGCAGGCTGCCTCTGCCACACATTTGAGTTTGGTTTTTTCTCTAATTCGGCTGCTTCTTATTCTATCCCTCAGTCTTAAACTTAAGACTGAGGGATATACCTTTATTATATTAAGTTAAATAATCGTCCGTCCAGACTTCAATTGCTGTATTTATAAATAAAACCGGCCAAGTGCGAGTCGGACTCACGAACGAAGGGTTCCGTACCATTATCTATAAATATTTATTTATAGATAATGTATAAATAAAAAGCTTACGCTCACCAAAAACTAGCCGTATTGTTGTTTAAATAGTTACTGCCGTTTTCACTGGTTCATTCACTATATTTCCTAATTGGATAAATAATTAATTGATCCTAGTCGTTTTTAAATTAAAAACTAATATTCATAAATAAGCGCAAGAATGAAGAATACTATATCGAATAAATTCTTAAACAATTTAACAGCGCGCACTTTTTTAAAGGGGCGGGGCTGGCTGGGTGCGTTCTGATACTGTATCTGTGGTTACATACTTAAGTTCTTATATTATAAATGAAGATTGTTAATACTAGAATCATTAATTGGTCAGCGTATGAAAATTTATGTTTACCTATTTAAGCATTGAGCTCTGGCGGCGCGCGGCCCGCGACCGCGACGGCTGGAGGGACTCCGGACGAAATGACGCACCACCCAAACCCAAACCTTAACAGGAAGCGCGGTGAGCGGGCTTTTCGAAAAATTTATATTTGTAAAACCTATTTTCTCAAACATGCAATGAAATATTCTCTTTACGTTCCTTATAATAGACTCGGAAGTATCCTTTTTCGGGCGCAGCATCTCGAGGCGGCCTGGAATGGGATTTCATACAACTTTTCAGGCCTAGGCCTGCAAAGTAACTTTTTAATTTTCATTCCTCAATTTGTGGCACAGCATCACGGCATTCAGCCATGAAAATTAGTTTGATTTGAGGATTTTTATTTATTTATTTCATTGCATGTTTTCCCGGAAGGCGCAGCGGGGGTAGGCCCCCCACAAGGTGGACTGATGACCTGGTAAAGGTCGCGGGAGTCCGCTGGATGCGGGTGGCGCAGGACCGGTCATTTTGGCACTCTTTGGGGGAGGCCTATGTCCAGCAGTGGAAGTCTTTCGGCTGATATGATGAAGATGATGTTTTCCCGGCCTCTGATGTAATGTACTATTCCGTCGCGTTTCGCGCTAATTGGGAGTGTCTCTGTGAATGTGTGCGTAAATCATCAATGTGTGCGTGCGATGCCCCCAGTTTTCTAATTTTGAAATTTGAAGCTCATCAAGAAGTGATCAGAAATGTCACCTGATACATTCGTCCCTTTCATTTTACTATACTGACGTCATTGAGCCTTCATTTGTTTATGGAAATCGCTTAAGTTACACATTTTTATATTTTGCTTTTTGGTAACTATAGAGTAAGTTGGTACAGATAATTTGGAAGTATTTCTTTTGACGAATACCAAAATTACCAGTTTTACTATAAGAAAGTTATACCTTTTTTGCATTATTTAGGTTTTAGGATGTACAGTTTCCATCTGGTATTTTTCATTATTGTTAGTATTTGTTAGTTATTGTTAGTTAAGTTAAGAATTATCATTATGTTTACACTCAGTATGGCTTTTTTAATTACATATTTGGCTTTATGCGGTTTATCCCTTATACAATCCATTACATTTTCCAATATATTTGTAGGGAAGCTGTTTGAGATAACAGGCACATAACTGGACCAGACCCTTTGCCCATAAAAGTTTTTGCTGTTTGGTACCGTGAAGGTTTTATTACTTGTTAGTGTCCGGAGGTTCTGTGGTCTGCTATTCAGTCCTCCTAGGCATTGCCTACATTCTAGAATTACTGCCATTTTAACTTTATCATATACATTAAGGATTCTACAATATTTAAGTAGTATATCATAGTTGTTTTTGTGCTTATATTTTACTTTAAGTGGTACAATTGTCTTTATCAGCCAGGGTTTTTGCGATTGCATCCAGTAATATTCAAGAAACAGATATAGTTTCAGTTAGTTATAAATGAAGATTGTTAATACTAGAATCATTAATCGGTCAGCGTATGAAAATTTATGTTTACCTATTTAAGCATTGAGCTCTGGCGGCGCGCGGCCCGCGACCGCGACGGCTGGAGGGACTCCGGACGAAATGACGCACCACCCAAACCCAAACCTTAACAGGAAGCGCGGAGAGCGGGCTTTTCGAAAAATTTATATTTGTAAAACCTATTTTCTCAAACATGCAATGAAATATTCTCTTTACGTTCCTTATAATAGACTTGGAAGTATCCTTTTTCGGGCGCAGCATCTCGAGGCGGCCTGGAATGGGATTTCATACAACTTTTCAGGCCTAGGCCTGCAAAGTAACTTTTTAATTTTCATTCCTCAATTTGTGGCACAGCATCACGGCATTCAGCCATGAAAATTAGTTTGATTTGAGGATTTTTATTTATTTATTTTATTGCATGTTTTCCCGGAAGGCGCAGCGTGGGTAGGCCCCCCACAAGGTGGACTGATGACCTGGTAAAGGTCGCGGGAGTCCGCTGGATGCGGGTGGCGCAGGACCGGTCATTTTGGCACTCTTTGGGGAGGCCTATGTCCAGCAGTGGAAGTCTTTCGGCTGATATGATGATGATGATGATGATGTTTTCCCGGCCTCTGATGTAATGTACTATTCCGTCGCGTTTCGCGCTAATTGGGGGTGTCTCTGTGAATGTGTGCGTAAATCATCAATGTGTGCGTGCGATGCCCCCAGTTTTCTAATTTTGAAATTTGAAGCTCATCAAGAAGTGATCAGAAATGTCACCTGATACATTCGTCCCTTTCATTTTACTATACTGACGTCTTTGAGCCTTCATTTGTTTATGGAAATCGCTTAAGTTACACATTTTTATATTTTGCTTTATGGTAACTATAGAGTAAGTTGGTACAGATAATTTGGAAGTATTTCTTTTGACGAATACCAAAATTGCCAGTTTTACTATAAGAAAGTTATACCTTTTTTGCATTATTTAGGTTTTAGGATGTGCAGTTTCCATCTGGTATTTTTCATATTCAACCAGTAATTTTTAGTTTTTATTCAATTTGTGCTGAATATATTAATGTAGAAACCTCCTTCGAAGAAGTCTATATGGATTCTAAGCAATCAATGTTTTGATATATGTCATTGTCACTCGCATTTTTTCTCTTACATCAAAAGTCATAATATATTTAACAAATCTCGTTTATATCCTCTATTATTATTTATACAATACTTCAGTATCCTAAAAGCTTCCTTAGCAACCTCTGCTACAATATCAGGTTATGTGCTACGCCGGAAATGGATAATTTAACGACGAAACTGCTCATCGGTAATCTCGACGGAAAGAGCAATTGGTCGACGTGGAAGTATAAAATATGTATAGCCCTGAGAAGCATTCCACATGCTTTAGATATAGTAGAGGGTAGAATGACGAAACCGGTCAATGGAGAAGCGGCAGGAGCAGGAGACCAGCTTGCATCCTTTACAAAGGCAGACTGCAGTGCATTACTCCTATTGACAAGCAATATGACTGATGAGACGTTACAAAAGGTAATGCGGTACAACACTGCTCGAGAAGTATGGTTGGAACTCCACAGATTGTTTGACGGAACCAGTGAAGATAAAAGCTACAACCTATGCATGAGCTTCTTTGGATTTAAACGTAATCCTGAAGATGATATCGCAACGCATATGTGTAAATTAAAGAATATATGGACTGATCTTAATCTAGATTTGCAAAAAGAAAAAAAGGAGTTACCCGAACTCCTATTGATTTGCAAGATACTGGACACATTAAGTGAAGAATATACGTCCTTTAAGAGTAGCTGGCTCTTGGTACCCAAAGCAGACAGAACAATAGAGAGTTTGACCAACCACTTGTGTGCATATGAGAGATCAATAAAAGGTAACTCAGTACCTAATGAAGAAGCGCTTATCACAAGTTCAAACGCTGTAAAAGAGAAGAAGAACAAAGATAAGAAGATTAGATGCAATTACTGTTCAAGGATTGGTCATCGCGTTAGGAATTGTCAAAAATGGATTCAAGATGGCAAACCGCCTAAGAACAGCAGTGCATTGAAAGGCGATAGTACGCCATCGACCTCTCATGCAGTAAATATGACAGTGATGTTTGTACAGAATGAAGTCTTGGCTGTTGAGCACGACAAGGACAATTGGTACGTAGATAATGGTGCCACAAGTCACATCACTAACAGGGGTGACTTATTCACGACCTTCCAACAATTCCATGACTCACATACGGTCACAACGGCCAATGGCAACATTTTGCAAGCCGAAGGAAAAGGATCGATTGTATTGGAAGCTAATATTAAAGGGAAAGTCTCTCAAGTTACTTTAGAAGATGTTTGGTATGTTCCAGGTATACAGAAAAACCTGTTCTCGGTCCTAGCGGCTCACGACAAGAACTCGGACAGTAAGTTCGAATCAACAACTGAAAATTGCAGCATATTGATTAACGGAACTGTCAAGGTCGTTGGCAAGCGACAAAAATTCGGTGGTCTCTATAAATTAGAAGTGAAAAATGTTATACCAAAGAAGATGGTCACTTACCTAACAACAGAGACACAGCTCTATCATGAGAGATTTGCCCACCAGAATAAACGGCATATAAGAGCATTTGTGAAGAGAGAGTTGGGCATAGAGCTTCCCATAGATGAGTCTACGTGTGAAAGCTGCCTATTCGGAAAATCACACCGACATAAGTTCAGCACCAGAACTAGAGCATCACAACCCGGTGAGCTCATTCATAGCGATGTCTGCGGACCATTTCCGAACTCAATCACAAATCTACGGTATTTCGTTTTGTTTCGAGATGATTACTCGGGCTATCGTCTCATATACTTCATGAAAGCAAAGTCAGAAGTAAAAGAGAAGCTGAAAGACATGATTTCAGAAGTACGAACTACAGGTCATACAATTAAAACTCTCCTGAGCGACAATGGAGGCGAATATGACAATAAGGACGTCAGAGATATCCTTGCTAAGAATGGGATAAGGCAGAGACTAACAATGCCATACACACCAGAGCAAAATGGTTGCTGCGAAAGAGATAATCGCACGTTAGTCGAAGCAGCAAGGACTATCATGTACAGTGGAGACGGTTTCCCTCGAGCGCTTTGGGCAGAAATAATAAACACGGTGGCATACATTATCAATAGAACGGGTCCGTCTAGAGTAGATAGTAAGTCGCCGTACGAGTTATGGAATGGGAAGAAGCCCAAGATAACTCATTTGAAGATAATTGGAAGCACGTGCTATTCCCACATTCCCAAGCAAAAGAGACAGAAACTCTCTAAGAAAGCTTACAAAGGAAGACTCGTTGGTTATGATAATGACGACGGTTATCGCATATGGGCAGCAGTAGAGAACAACAAATATAGACTCGTTAGATCTCGTGATGTCATATTTGATGAAAAACCACTCTACAGAGCAAATGCTGAGATCGAAATACCAGAAATATCTCGGCATACCCCAACTCCAAATGCACTGGAGATAAGATTAGAACCACCGGTTAGTAGCCGTCCAACATTAATATTTGGTGAACCGATACGAAACGAAAACGAGCATTCAAGTCTCCAAGAAGAAGACAACACATTATCGTTCGATTTTGAGGGGGAAAGTATAGTCGAAGATTTGATCAACTCGGCACAAGAGCCTTCTCTTAGTGACGAGAGGTCAGAGCAATTGGTGATAGCTGACGAAGGAGCGCCAGCTGAACCTGAAGAATTCTTTGACATCGTGCCACACAATCACAACTTAAGGCAAAGATCGACACTTCGAGCACCGGCTAAACTCGACGACTATGTGTGTAATATTAACAGCTCCGCAAACCCCGAGAATTACAGAGAGGCAATTGAGAGCCCTCAGAAAGAAAAGTGGAAGGAAGCAATGGAAAAAGAGCTGGCATCACTCAAAGACAATGACGTGTGGATGCTGAGTGCCCTACCACCTAAGAGAAAGGCGCTTTCCTCAAAGTGGGTTTTCCGGATTAAACGAAATCCCGATGGCTCTATAGATAAATACAAAGCACGCCTGGTGGTAAAAGGGTTCAAGCAAAGAAAAGGTGTTGACTATGACCAAACGTTCAGTCCGGTTGCCAGAATGGGCACAATAAGAGCGCTTATTAGTGTTGCAGCTAAGGAAAGATTGGTCTTAACACAGTTTGACGTCTCAACGGCATTCTTGTACGGAAAACTACAAGAAGAGATCTACATGCAACAACCAGATGGCTTTGATGACGGTTCAAACAGAGTTTGGAAACTGAAACGTAGTTTATACGGACTTAAGCAAGCCCCACGTTGCTGGAACTCTTGCTTCGCTGAGATCCTTTTGGATCTAGACTTCAAACAATGTGACGCCGACAGTTGTTTGTTTGTCAAAAACGTTAATGGAAAGAAATTGCTCATAACGTTGTACGTGGATGATGGGCTGGTAGCTGCTACGGATGCAGAAGTAACAGACGCATTTCTAGCAGACTTGAGGAAAAAGCTGAAAATAACTACGAAGCCTGCATCTTATTACCTAGGTTTAGAAATTGAGCAAGATAGCGATGGATCTATAACCATTAAACAGGAAAGTTATACAAAGAAAATTCTGGAGCGATTCCATATGGCGGACTGCAATCCACTTTCAACTCCTATTCAGAAGGAATCAGTGACATCGAACACTGAGTCAGAGAAAGTGGTAGAACAAAGGAAAGATTTTCCATATCGTGAAGCAGTTGGTGCTTTGTCATACCTTATGGTCGGAACTCGTCCGGACATAGCATATGCAGTGGGCGTGGCTTCCAGAAAACTTGAGAATCCTGACGAATCAGATTGGTTAATGGTGAAGAAGATTTTAAGATACTTGAAAGGCACAAGTAACCTTGGTATCAAGTATCATAGGACAGACCAATCGACCAAAGACTTCATTGTTGGTTACAGTGACGCTGACCACGGAGGAGATCAGCAAACCGGGCGGTCAACCACGGGTGTGATATGTTTGTATGCTGGAGGAGCAGTATCATGGCTAAGCCAAAGACAAGCATCTGTGGCAATTTCAACAACAGAGGCCGAGATCGTTGCAGCCAGCGAAGCAACGAAAGAACTTGTTTGGCTACAACGAATATTCACCGATCTCACCGAGCTAAAAGAAGTTCCAATACTTCTAGTTGACAATGAAGCAGCAATTCGTCTGGCACACAATCCCGAGTTCCACAAGAGAACTAAGCATATAAGAATCAGACATTTCTTCGTAAGAGAAAAAGTTCTTGAAGGAAATATAATTGTGGAGCGTACTAGCACAACCAGCCAGTTAGCAGATATGCTAACAAAACCTATGCCAAGACCAAGGCTGATTCAGTTAAGAAGTCTTATCGGACTAACTGAAACCTTATAATCTAATCAATGAAGATGACAATGAAAACCTTGATTGAGGGAAAGTATTAATGTAGAAACCTCCTTCGAAGAAGTCTATATGGATTCTAAGCAATCAATGTTTTGATATATGTCATTGTCACTCGCATTTTTTCTCTTACATCAAAAGTCATAATATATTTAACAAATCTCGTTTATATCCTCTATTATTATTTATACAATACTTCAGTATCCTAAAAGCTTCCTTAGCAACCTCTGCTACAATATCAGAATACCTACTTATTCAGTATCTCATAAAGTAAAAGGGAACCCGTATAGGATCACTTTATGGTCTGTCTGTCCGTCTGTTAATCAACACCCTTTTTACCCCAAATATTTAGGTCTGCAGCTCATTGGAGTTGTGAAAAATGTAAATCAATTAGGATGACAAAAGGGCAGAATAAGATTTTTGCAAAAAAAAACCGGTCAAGTGCGAGTCTATCTCGCGCACCGAGGGTTCCGTACAAACATTCACCACGCTTTATTAAGAAAAAATCTATGTTGGTTTTTCAGAGATAATTCTTTATCATGAGAACCAATTTCAATAATTCTTTTTTTATTTGCTAAAAGGTACGTTTAGAATACTTCCATACCAATTTAAAGATATTATTTTTACAATAAAGTATTAAATTACAAACATAAATATTAAATGTTTTTTGAAGAATAAAATAAATACGCTAGGTAGAGGTATCGTTATACCTACTTTTCCGGTAAGATTTTCAAATTTTTCGCTCGGTAAACTTCGGAGATAAGGGAGGAGGGAATGTTATTTTTTTGTACATTTTCTTTTGTAAATCAAAATTTAGTAGGTAGTGCAGTGAAAAACTCACTGCTGGCTATTATGTTTTTTTGCCATCTGTATTCCTTTTTGGGAGTTAGTTTGTTTTATTGTCCACTTCATGCGTCTGTTGTATTTAGATGCATTCCCAGTTGTATGTGCGATGTCAGGTTTTTCACGTAGATGGCGTTTAGTTTGTTGATTTAATTTCTTTGAAGAATCAAACCTCCTTGCTTCACGTCTATATCCTTGTGTGGGGGTCTGGCTGATTTTTGGCTATTACTTTTTAAATTATTCAAAACTTGAATTTCGTACAAGATTCTGGAAAGATCTTCTACGAAATTCAAGTTATGAATAATTTAAAAAGTAATAGCCAAGAAGTAATAGGAAAAATTAAAAAATAACGCTCAAAGTTTTTTTGTAATAAGTATTTTTTTACAAACTATCAAGTCTCTAGCTAAAAAAAAGTGTTTCCCATACAAACCTTAATTGCACCCCTTTTTAAAGGGGTGGTATTTTCTAAAAAGCTGGCAGCACTTTTTTATATTTTAATAAGTAATATTTCTACAAACATTGAAGTTTCTAGCTAAAAAAAAAGTTCCCCCATACAAACATTGCACCGATTAAAGTACTTTATTTGTAATCTAATAAGTAAACTTTCGACAAAGTATTTAGTCTCTAGCTAAAAAAAAATGTTGCCTCCATAACTACAAACGTTGCACCCCTTTTTCTTACACCTTTTTTTTTTAACGTTTTGGAAATGCCTTTACGCATCCCGTCCTGTCCGGGGAGGCAGAACGGGTATGACGGACTAACCGAAGCTGGACTACCGTCTAAAACCACCAACGAGTTCCGGCGCCGCCTTGTAAAGTGGGGCGTCGCAGGAGGGGGGTCGGCCGGAGCGGCGGGCGGCCCACAGTAGCAGGCCACATACATTTCGAGGCATCAGCTCCAGTCCTATGGAACCTTTACATACAGGGACCCCGACTCCCTGCATGGTTCCACTACGGCTGAGGTAACAGATGCGCATAGCGCCTGGCTCTGCCCCCAGTCCGTCGCCGGCGAACCGGATCCGCGAGAGGATCATTCTCGCGAGCCCGCTCCGCAGCCTCCTTCTGTGATATTACGTCGTCACAGAAGGAGGCCATCGCTCTCCACGCCTCCTAAAAAAGTTTCCGTATACAAACTTTGCACCCCTATTTAACCCCTTTAGGGTTGGAATTTCCAAAAATCCCGTCGTTCTTATCCGTCGCCTACGTCATAAAAGGTAGTTCGGGTGAAAATTTCAAGTTTCTAGTCCCAGTAGTTTCGGCTGTGCGTTGATGATCAGTCAGGAAGTCTTCTTTTTAACCCGCGAGGGAAAAAGAGGTGTGTTATAAGTTTGACGTGGCTGTGTGTCTGTCTGTCTGTGTGTCTGTCTGGCTGTGTGTGTGTCTGTCTGTGGCATCGTAGCTCCTAAACAAATGGGCCGATTTGTATGCGGTTTTTTTTAATCCAAAAGCTGACGTGATCGAGATGGTACTTAGCTACGTTTCAACAAAATCGGTTTAGCCGGTTTGAAAATATTGAACTTTGAAACAAAAATATCGGGGGTTTTTCGACTTTTCTAAGTTTTTAATTATTTATTTCAGATGAAGAAATAGATATCAAAGAAGAAAGTAGACCATTGCTCCATGAAGAAATTGATATCAAAGAAGAAATTGAAAGTGATAGCGATGGCGATGACAGTGAGTTATCATTTAAGTACCTTATAAATGTCTTTCCAAGCAGAAGACCCCGCTTTGTTGACGTCAATAAGGACGATTTCTAATTGCGTGGTTAAATCGTTATTATTATATTACGGCGGTGGCAAATAAGAATAGGGCATGACTAATGGCAAGCAGATACCGTAGCCTCTAAACACTTGCGATTCCAGAAGAGTCACAAGCGCGTTGCCGGTCCTTTATTGATTTAAGGTTTTGTTGTGTTGACATCTAGAGACGAACGCGGGTCCCTCAGTCTCATCATCATCACAACCCACCCTCGAGAGCTTTGGCGACCTTACTCGCCTCCAGCGCAACACAACACCACACACCCACAGAGCACGCAAGACAAGAACGACCAAGCAAGTTATGGATATAGCGCCATATTGTGTTGACATCTAGAGACGAACGCGGGTCCCTCAGTCTCATCAACATCACAACCCACCCTTGAGAGCTTTGGCACCCTTACTCGCCTCCAGCGCAACACAACATCACACTCCCACAGAGCACGCAAGACAAGAACGACCAAGCAAGTTATGGATATAGCGCCATATTGTGTTGACATCTAGAGACAAACGCGGGTCCCTCAGTCTCATCATCATCACAACCCACCCTCGAGAGCTTTGGCGACCTTACTCGCCTCCAGCGCAACACAACACCACACACCCACAGAGCACGCAAGACAAGAACGACCAAACAAGTTATGGATATAGCGCCATATTGTGTTGACATCTAGAGACGAACGCGGGTCCCTCAGTCTCATCAACATCACAACCCACCCTCGAGAGCTTTGGCACCCTTACTCGCCTCCAGCGCAACACAACATCACACTCCCACAGAGCACGCAAGACAAGAACGACCAAGCAAGTTATGGATATAGCGTCATATTGTGTTGACATCTAGAGACGAACGCGGGTCCCTCAGTCTCATCAACATCACAACCCACCCTCGAGAGCTTTGGCGACCTTACTCGCCTCAAGCGCAACACAACATCAGCATCACACACCCACTGAGCACGCTGGACAAGAACGACCAAGCAAGTTATGGATATAGCGCCATATTGTGTTGACATCTAGAGACGAACGCGGGTCCCTCAGTCTCATCATCATCACAACCCACCCTCGAGAGCTTTGGCACCCTTACTCGCCTCCAGCGCAACACAACACCACACACCCACAGAGCACGCAAGACAAGAACGACCCAGCAAGTTCTGGATATAGCGCCATATTGACGCCGCTATATGCGTGTTTTTGCTTACACAAATATCATATAAGTTAGTGAAATTAATGATGCAGTTTAGCTACATTCCAGTTCAAATTTTTGTAGGTACGTCAGGCAACCATCATTCACCAGGCAGTGACAACTGTCCCGTAGCTCGCCGTGCAGGTACGTAACCGTATTTTTATATCTTTGTCCTTGAACATATTTTCTAAATCGACTGTACTACTAATAGTAATAAATAATGTTAGTATTTGCCAAATACTATTTGGCTCTCTCAAGTGATACATTTCTAGTGTTCTCTTACACTTTTTTTAACCGCGACGCAAAAGTAGTGGTGATATAAGTGTGACGTGTCTGTGTACATACCTATCTGTATCTGTCTGTGGCATCGCATCTCTTAAACAAATGGACCGATTTAAATGCGGTTTTAATTAATTCAAAAGCTGACGTGATCGAGATGAATTTTAACTACGTTTCAAAAAAATCGGTCCATCCGGTTTGGAGATATTGAACTTTGAAATAATAATATCGGGGGTTTTTCGACTTTTCTAAGTTGTTAATTATATATTTCAGATAGACCATTGCTCACAAAACTAAGTGATGACTGTGAAATAGCCAACAGTAAGTCAACGCCTAAAAGGAGGAAAGACCTGATAACAATGAAGAAATGTTCTCTTGTTGCTGTGGATATTGCACCGAGTGAGTTATTATTAAAGTACCTTATAAATGTCTTTCCAAGCAGAAGACCCCGCTTTGTTGACGTCAATAAGGACGATTTCTAATTGCGTGGTTAAATCGTTATTATTATATTACGGCGGTGGCAAATAAGAATAGGGCATGACTAATGGCAAGCAGATACCGTAGCCTCTAAACACTTGCGATTCCAGAAGAGTCACAAGCGCGTTGCCGGTCCTTTATTGATTTGAGGGTCCCTCAGTCTCATCATCATCACAACCCACCCTCGAGAGCTTTGACGACCTTACTCGCCTCCAGCGCAACACAACACCACACACCCACAGAGCACGCAAGACAAGAACGACCAAGCAAGTTATGGATATAGCGCCATATTGTGTTGACCGTGCGTGTTTTTGCTACAAATATCATACAAGAGTTAAATTAATGATGCAGTTCAGCTACATTCCAGTTTAAATGTCTATAGGTACATCATCAGGCATCCGACAGGCAGCGGTGAGACACAGCCGTCCCGTAACTCTCCGTGAAGGTACGTTACCGAAGTTTAAAATTTTGCCTGACAAGTTACTAATAAATACATGAAACCAAATGATCATTTGATTTGATACTTAGTCAAATAATATAGCAATAAGAATAATATAGCTTTACGTCTTCAATATTACGTGGTTCCTGAACGAAATCTTCTGCTTCCAGCCTACTCCCAGCGCGTCGTGGACCCCGAGAACTTGGCGGGATTTAAGGTTGTCGCCAAGTCACAGATACTCCCGTGTGGCTTGTGCGGCGATCATTTCTTGAGCAAAAGGTCGTTACACAACCATATGCGCGGCGAGCACGTCGTCGCGACGCCCTACCTGTGCCACTACTGTGGGTTGAAATTCACATACAATTTCATGTTACTTGCGCATATGCGCGGGCATACCGACGGCTCGCTTGCCTATGATCAATGTTCCAAGCACTGCGCATCTACTCAATATCTCGCGACACATCTAAACACGCACTCACGAGAGCGACTTTTCTCTTGTCCTATCTGCGGGCGCCGCTACACAGTGTTCTGTAACCTCCAGCGACACGCCGAGCGGCACAAGAGATCCGATATCTTTCAATGCACCGTGTGTTCCGAATCATACCGCTCTATATTCGATCTGCGCCGCCATTCCGAGCGAGACCACGGCGAAAAAGTCGAGTTCCCATGTTACCTATGCGACCAGACTCTTTCTTCAAACCTAGAACATATCGCTCATGTGGAATCGCACGACAACGCGCAACTGATTTGCGCGTTCTGTTCTATGCGGTTCAATGATGTTCAAAAATGGGAGGAGCATTCAGCCGTCCACAAACAGCAGTTAGATGTCGTGCCCTTGAAGCCTTACGTTTGTGTCGTGTGTAAGATGGGTTTTGAGTACCGCAGATGTTTGACGGCCCACATGAAGCGTCATAATGAAGAGCGGCCGTATGGATGCAAGAAGTGTCACAAGACGTTTAAGACGAGAAGGTCTGTAAAAGAGCACGATAGGGGTCATGATCGGCCGTATCCTTGCACGGAGTGTCCCGCGCGCTTCGCCAGGCAGTACACGTTGTCGCAGCATTTGTTGGTGCACTCGGGAGAGCGTCCTCACGCGTGTCCGAGCTGCGGCCGCGCGTTCACGGAGGTCTCCACGATGCGGCGGCACGTGACGCGCGCCCACATGCCGGGGCTGAAGCGGGCGAGGGCTCCGAGGAAGAGTAAACAACAACGTGCAACCAGCCCTTAATGCGTGCAACCCGCCCTTAATGCGTGCAACCCGCCCTTAATGTCCAGCAGTCATGATAGCGTGGCCGTCCGGCCGTCCCTATAGTACAGTCGTAGACATTATTTATTGAGCCATTTAGAGCTCACTTTATACGGAACACTTCATAGCTTAACTGTAAAAAAACTAAAATTGGTTAACACTTAAATGGCTCAAAGTCAGTGTGATTTAGTCTCCAATTTAGGCATATTACATACACCTATGAATGTCGATAAACTACCACCAGTTTGGAAAGAAAACCTCTGCCTCGAGGAGAACCGCCGTAAAAAACTCGGAGAGGTATAATTTTTTCAAAACAGTATTAATATATCATTTCAGTATGAGAGTAAATATTATAAAATTACACTGCTACTTACAGTAGAAAGCCTATCTTTACTTACTTATTTTGCGGTAGATTTCTAGTGCAGGACACTTGCTAAATATCCATATCCATGATGTAATTTAAATTTAGGGTTCCGGACCAAAAATGTAAAAACGGAACCCTTATCGACTCCGTCCGTCTGTCTGTCCAAAGACTACAATATACATACTGAAATAGACAGGCAACTCGACCAAATTGAGAAGGCATTTAATGCTTGCGTATACAGGCGCCATCGCTTCTGCGATACTTAAAACTTTTCTTTGAATGTACAAAACATACAAAAAGTCCGTCGGTCACAGGGCTTGAACCCCGGCTCATCGACTCCAAATACCGCCGTCTGTACCCCTAGGCTACTGATGTCTTATGATTATGACAATACGGCGAATTTTGAAATACCTTGACAGCCTAGCCTAGCAATCGTTAGAGCTTCAGAGAGTTCGCCTCGCCACCTATCCAGTAGGTGACACTATTTTCAATAAGAAACTGAATTTGCATTAAGTTCTAAGTTCGCATAGCATGTGTCTGTCTGTCACAAAGTTAAATATTTCAGGAACTACTAATGCTATCAATTTGAAATTTGGATTAGTTGTAAACAAAGCTATGGAAAATGAAAAATTTCATTATTTATTTTTGATTTCTATAAAGAAGGACGCATAAGGTGGGGGCAAAAAAATTATGTCTAGTTAGTAGGCCAAGTGGGGTCTCAAATTAAAGAACTTAAATTGCACATCTTAAAACAGTTTTTAATTTTTTTCTATAGTGGTAAAATTTTGATTTACCAAGGGAAAATGTAGAAAAAAATACCATCCAAACTTCGGAGATAAGGGGAGGGGAGGGGGGGGGGCGGGGGGGCTTATCTCCGAAATTTACCTAACGAAAAATTTGCAAATAATATATATTATTAATATTAACGTAAATATTACAGGAAAAGTATAACGAGACCTCTATCTATAGCGTATTGTTTTTTAATCTTTAAAAATCATTTAATATTTAAGTTTGTAATTTAATACTTTTGTGTTGAATTTTATTCCTTCTGATTTGTATGGAACTTTTCTGAAAATACCTTCTAGCAAATAAAAAAATAATTATCTAAATGAGTTCACTTAAAAATAAATTATCTCTGAAAAACCATCATAGATTTTTTTCTTAATAAAGCGTGGTGAAAGTTTGTACGGAACGCTTGGTGCGCGAGACAGACTCGCACTTGACCGCTTTTTTATATTATGCTTTTGAAATAAGTGTCTTGTTTTACGACAGATTTGAATTTAGAGTCAGTAAGTTCGGTACCTACCTAATGTGTTTAGGAATTTTATTGTATAGTTTTATACAATTTCCCAAGAACGACTTTTTCGCGTTTTCTAGACTGTAAAAAATTGTATTGAGCTTTCCTGTGCTTCTGGTAACCTCGGGCCTATATCAGTGTTCGTTGGGAAGTTATATAAATTCTTCCAAACATACTTACATTATTATTTCAAATACGTATAGCGACGGCAGTGTTAGCATATCTGTTTCCTTGAAGAACGGGGAACTTGCATGGGACTTCAATTTCGAATAAATTGCGCTCAATCGATGCGGATACCTATACGTAGAAATATCATACAAAAGAAAAGAAATTAAAAAACGATTGTATAAATTTTATCTCACGTTAATTTTTTTTTTTTGATAATATAATTACAGTTACATAGAATATTAAATACATTATATTATAAGTAGTATCAAATTCAACTTAAAAACCAGAAAAAAAAGAATAAATAAAACTAAATAAAACTACTTATGACTAAACTAAGGGGTCTCCCCGCGGCATGGTGCCGAAATTAAATAATTAATATTAAATTAGAAATAATAATTGGTAGTGTAAGTATAGTCTTAAACGCAAATTTTGTGGAGATAATTGCAAATTAATGACTGACTCCATAGTAAACGCGCCGAGATTATATTATGTTGTGACGTCATAGCATAAGCCCGTTTAAAAGGGTCTGACTGAAAATCAGCGTTGCAGTGTAGGTACTCAGTAGGTACTCACTGCAACAGTATGCTGAGCCTAGCCCCTTTTTGGCATCACAAAATGTAAATGCCTCGTACGATATTGTTTGAGTGTGTTTGTCTAAAAAATATTCCTAAGTCTAATTTGTACACTGTTCCTTTTGTATAAAATGTGATGTTGAATAAAGTTTTTCTATGTCTATGTCTATAGAGCGTTTTCGGGGGGTGCCGGCGCGTGCAGATTTCAATTGCATATAACATCAGAAAAATAAATCATAAGAAAGTTGTAATGCTACAGTTATTTTAATGCTGGATTATACTTTGGATTTTCGTAATAAAATAAAAAGACGCAAGTTCCCTTTTCTCTTAATAGGGCGTTCATGTGCACACTAGCGCCACTAGTAAATAATTGTGATTATTTAAACGATATATATTTAAAAAAGGAGGCTTAGTTTTCTGCCTCTAAATTACTTATCGATATACATACTTATTGGGCTTTTGTAAGACATCGGTTACAGGCTAAGTAATTCAGAGGGCCTACCGCGAAAGGCGTACGAAGTTTCCCATCTCTGTCATACTTACGAGTTCGTACATAAGTGCGACAGAGAGGGAAAACTTCGAATGCCGTTCGCGGTAGGCCCTCTGGCGTCAGTTCAGTCCATCAGATTGACAAGAGAATGATCGTGTGACCCTCGGACTGGCCATAGAGGTAGAATAGATAGAGGGACTCACCCACACATATATACACACATGAGTGACAAAGATGTATGCATAGACAATACCTCGAGTGGGAACGAGATACAGTGTCATATTTTCTGTCCCTCATCGCGTATACGGATTTTTTGTTTGCCACCAGCTTGTTTGCCACCAGCTTGTTTGCCACCACACCTGTCAAAATTTGTACTGAAACTGACACCACCATGACGTCACCCGTATAACACGACTAAATTATAAATGACATTGGACGTCAAGAATGTATTAGCTTCTGATACTTCTTAATTTAGTAAGGTTAATTTACCATCGTCCCTTTTGGGTACACGCTAGGGGGCCAATCAACTTTTGGACCCACAGTATTTTGTCCGGTAACGCAAGATACAGAACTGTCATGTTTGTTAGAGAAACTGATATAAACCAGGTACCCAATTATGTATAACGATGGTTTACACCAGCAGTTACGATATGCCACAGATTTTAATTGGATTGATAGACACAGGTTTGAAATAGATTGATTTGAAAGTTTGTAAAAAGTGACACAGGAGACAGAAAAAGTGTGGGTGAAAAAGTTGATTGACCCTAGGACGTTATCTATATGTATATCCTCTATCTATGGGACTGGCGGACTGATGATCAGTCTCCTGTCAGTTTTCTGTCATTCACAAGAGTTACACGATCATTATCCTGTCAGTCTGATCAGAATCAAAGACTACAATACCTATACATACTGAGATAGACAGGCAACTCGACCAAATTGAGAAGGCATTTAATGCTTGCGTACAGGCGCCATCTCTTCTGCGTAATATGCGATACTTAAAACTTTTCTTTGAATGTTAAAACATACAAAAAGTGCGTCGTTCGCAGGGTTCGTACCGAACACAGAATACAGAATTTTGAAATATCTTGACAGCCTAGCCTAGCAATCGCTACAGCTTCAGAGAGTTCGCCACCTATCAAGTAGGTGACACTATTTTCAATAAGAAACTGGATTTGCATTAAGTTCTAAGTTCCCATAGCATGAGCAGAATGATGGACTGAACTGACGCCAGAACGAGCGTGTACCTAACCGATGTCTAAGTGTTTCTATTTGTTGCTTGTTTTTTCTATGCTTTATTAAATTATCTTTTCACAATAACTAACATGTTTTTTATTGATTTATGTTTGGGGCAGTTAATAAATACCAGTTTACTTTTCGTCCGTCAATCGCATGTCACATTATAGTGAACCTCTCCGCCACGATGGCCACGATGCATCGTGGTTTCATAAAAACACACAATAGTTTTTTTTCATATGTTACTGGTTCCAGTTAATCAGGCAGGCGTCAGGTTTGTTTACGAGCAACTTTGTACAGGGTGTATTCCTATTAAGGGGTTACTTATAGGGGAGCTTGACTGCAACTTTTTGGACCACATAATGCAAAACAATGCACTATGGTTAGTTGGTTTTTCAAATTCATTGCGTGTGATCACGCAATGAATTTGAAAAACCGCTGCCGCTGCCGCCGCCGCGCAATGTCGTGGCCGGGCCGTAAGCTTTTTATTACTGGTCACCCTTCAATAACTGGCCAGGTTATACTGGATTGAATTATATTATAGGTGAATAGAGTCCATTTTTAGTATGCGGTGGCCTGTTACTGGCGATTTACCCTATAACCACCCAGAAAAAACATTTTACACGCAGGTGAAACAATTTTTGAAATCGGATTAATGGTTCCGGAGGATTACCTATTACATAGGTACAGTCGCCATGGCATACATAGGCACACTATAGGTGTTCAAAAATATCGGCACATGCACCCTAATGCCTTGAAAATAGAGGTGTGTTCCGATGTTTGTGAGCTACTCGTTTGCTCCGATGTATGTGATGGCGACTGTACTAACGTATACACTTACAAAGGTACAATCTCACACTCACTGACTTTTCCTCATTATAATATTAGTAAAGAAGTATAGATAAATAAATTTACTAGAAATTCAATTAATATTTTAGTTAAGTTTGTAAGTGAAACACCAATAAAATAATGAAGGTAATTCGATAATTGGTTTTAAGATATAAAAAAAACAACACTCGGACAAACCAACAACTTTACTCCGACAAATATGTTACATGATCGCAAAAATATGGAATGTTGAATTGACTAATTTGCGACTAAATCGAGCACTGCCCAAGAGATATGTCCTTTTTGGGCCGATTTTTATCATGTCGTAGTTATTTTTTAAATTTTAGTTAGAATAAAATTGGTGTGTAGATTGCATAGGTAACTTGCTCTGCACGATATTCGCACAATTTCCAGTGTCTTCCAATTTATTTCCATCGACTGGCAATATACTTAGCTCAGTGGAATTTATAGTGTTGCTTTACATATTACAGAGCTACGAGCTCTTCTAACAACGCTCTATTATCAATTCTAACGAAATATAAAAATCAACAAGAATATAAAAATCGGCCCTTTTACGCTAAAATATCAGATTTCCAAAATTATAGAAACATACGAAAAAAGAGCGTACATTCATCTGTTGTTACAGGCATGCCGAAACCTCATCGGCATTGAAATTATGCCTAGTTTTTAGGAAACTCTGATATTATCCTAATTTAGCGTTTAGGGAATGACTACTTGACTAGGCTTTTAAAGAACAGGACGGAAAGAAAAGGCGATACTTCAAAGCATTTTTTTAAAATTCTGTTCTATGTATGTTACTTTAAAATTGTAATTCTACGCACTTATTATATCGCCTTTTTTCCATTAGGTACACGTGAATACTTATAAATAATCACAGACTATAAAAAAGGACCTCTAAAAAAAAGAGGCGAGGGCGGAATATTGAACCCAGAGCGTTGCGAGCTTGCGAGGGCATCCAGTTAATTAGTGAACGTTAATAATGACATGATGAATAGGCAATTGCTTTGTTTGTGTTACAAATTTTAAACATGAATCCGTTCGGTTACAGTAACCAAGTACACACTTGTTACTGTGGTTTTTTGGTAAGAGTAACCAACTGCACATATGTTACTGTGGCTTTTCGGTTACTGTAACCAAGTGTACACTTGTTACAGTGGCTGTTCGGTTACAGTAACCAAGTGCACACTTGTTACAGTGGCTGTTCGGTTACAGTAACCAAGTGCACACTTGTTACAGTCGCTGTTCGGTTACAGTAACCAAGTGCACACTTGTTACAGTCGCTGTTCGGTTACAGTAATCAAGTGCACACTTATTGCTGTGGCTGTTCGGTTACAGTAAACAAGCACACACTTGTTACTGCGGCTGTTCAGTTAGAGTAACGACGTCAACACTGGTCAATATGCCCATTCGGTTACAGTAACTACGTTCAGTCGTAGTCGTACACACTGGTTACTGTGCCCGTGCGGTTACAGTTATAGACAATGAGGCTCTGGAATGTGCACTAAGCACTATGCCAAATCTTGGGATTAGGTAGGGGCACAACCGGGAATAACGCTAGGAGGATGAATGATTACAATACCGTTCTTTAAACTGCTTATGAACTGGGTGTCTCAGATATCTCTAATAGGTACCACTGTCATATGATCTACACCCTACCACGTGCGTAATATTCTACATTAAATATATACTAAGTGCGTCGGAAGACCGGGGAACAACGAATGGGTATTTTCACTAAAATAATATATATTTTTTTTTAATTTAAATCTTTATTTCAGATATAATCCATATTTTGTTAATGAAGACTTACGACTAGTGTTAGTAAATAATAATACTAAATAAATCTAACTTATTTCCTATATGATAGAAAGCTCTTTGTCTTCCCTATCCAATGAGCCAAAATTGGACTATCATATCGGCCCGCAATCACCCCCAGAATGCTGTTGGAGCTGCCCCTAAGTCGACCCATCATCGAGACGATTTTTTTCCGTATAATGGCGTAAAAATAAGCTCGATTTACTTTATCCTTTATGTTAAGTACCTTTCATTTAGAAAAAGAAGAAGTACTTAACGCGATCTGTTACCAACTGCTCGCTGCGCGTGGGGCCATAAATGTGGTAAAAGGGATACCTCTATTGCGCTCTCCAGTCCAGTCATTCTACTGACAAAGTACCTACGGAAGTATAACACAACAATGTTTAACTTTTAGAAAGGTGCGCACATTATAGGTAGCTGTTTTTTTCTGTTTCTACGGATATATCATAATTTAAATAATTACGTAGAGGCAAAATCCACCAAAATCAAACATTAATTTTTTTTTTACTTAATTAGCTCCTTTAAAAGTTGGAAAAATATTAATTAACTAGCTGTTGCCCGCGACTTCGTCCGCGTAGAACTTAATACTTAGAAAATATAATGCAAACAAACTTCTACCATCTTAAGGGATGATTTCCGAGGCAAAAACTATTCTATATCCTTTGAAGGGTCTCAAATTATCTCTATACCAAATTTCATCTAGGTACATGGATTTTATCCAAACTTTCACCCCCTATTTCATACCCTTAGGGAATGATTTCCAGGATGAAAACTATCTTATGTCATTCTTCGGGACTCAAACGACCTTTATACCAAATTTCATCTAAACGGGATTCATCCAAATTTTCACCCCCCATTTCACCCCCTTAGGGAGTGATTTCCGGAATTACAACTATCCTATGTCCTTTCCCAGGACTCAAGCTATCTCTATACCAAATTGTATTAAAATTTTCACCCCTAATTTCACCCCCTTAGGGGATGATTTCTGGGGTAAAATCTATCCCATGTCCTTTCCCAGGAACTTAACTTAACCTATATCTACACCAAATTTCATAAAAATAGATTACATCCAAATTTTCACCTCCCCCCCCCCCTTTTTCACCCCCTTAGGGGATGATTTCCGGGATAAAACCTATTATATGTCCTTCCCCGGGACTCAAACTATTTATATACCAAATTTCATCTAAATCGGTGCAGCGGTTTCAGTAGCTCCATACAAATTTCCACCCCCAATTTCAGCCCCTCAGATATAAAAACTACCCTTTTTCCTTCCCCGGGGCTCATTTCATCTAAATCGGTTCAGCGGTTTAGGCGTGAAGAGGTAACAGACAGACACACTTTCGCATTTATAATATTAGTATGGAAGTATGGATTATTAATATGTATAGTATGGATTATTTCCGCTTGTCTTCCAAATAGAGGTGTAGCTGTAGACTCACTTCAAAAGAAAGAAGAAACGAAAAACTCATTCAAATATCTCAAAAAATTACGAAGCTACAACCGTTTTAATGTCGTTTGTTAGAGTGAGAAAACGATCAGGGACCGTGACGTCACGATCCTCGAGCGTCATAGTAAAAAACAATCGTTTCATTATAAAGGTGCGTTTTGCGGAAAAGAGACGCAACAAACCCCCTCTTAAAACTTTATACGCTTATAACTTAGTGATTACCTGCGTTGTTTTTTTTTCGAGATAATACAACATTATGATTATTTTGTTTAGTGTCTACATCCCTATTTTCGATAAGATAAGATAAAATAAGATTTCTTTATTGTCAGAACATACATTTAGTTGTTTTGGGTAAAATAAAGTCCAACAGCTTGCCCATTTCGGACGTACAATATTAAACTTAAAGCTAGTCAAATATACTAAAACAATAACAACAATAGTATTTCCAAGTAATTTTAACCATATTCACACATAAAATATTAATTTAGATCTATCCGACATCCGTATTTTCTTTTAAACCACGAACTTCGGAATTCGAAAATGTTCGGGTATCTCTATCTCTATCGCACTAACAAATGACAGGAATGCAGAGGGCCTACCGCGAAAGGCATTCGAAGTTTCCCCTCTCTGTCATACTTACAAGTTCGTACATAAGTGCGACAGAGAGGGAAAACTTCGAATGCCGTTCGCGGTAGGCCCTCAGATATACGAACTTCGAGTTTCAGTTTTCGTGGTTTGGCTGAATACGCAAAGAGCGCGCGCGCGTGCCATTCAAAAAAACCAAGTTTATGTTTTTCGAATTTGTTGTTACATTTTGTACAAATTACGCCTTAATTCGACATTTGCGCATATAAGTTCGCATATCAAAATCGATTAATTTTATATTTGCTTTTGGTACCTATGTGTCTCGTCAATGTATATCGTAGACGGGATTAAAATTATTAATAGGCGAAAGAAAGGCAAAGCAATTCCGCCATTTTGTCCGTAGTATTTCTTATTACTGTGATTTTGACGTGTCTTTTAGCTGACAGATGTGGCGGCGATATACTTTAAGAATAATAAATGAAAAATTAAATGAAGTCGTATATTACGGAAAATAAATTAACTGTCGCAGTCGGATAAAAACTATCCTAAGTTGCAGCTGGAATAATAATGTACCTATATAAAATGTTTCATATTTTTCCGTTCATGGGATGCTGAGAACATTCGTACCACAGAAAGCTTAGTTTCAAACTGGCTGATTCTTTTTTTAATTTAGAGATTTATTATAAGTGGAGATAAATAGATAGAAGATAATAAAACTCCCATTCAAATATCTCAAAAAATTATGAAGCTACATCCGTTTTAATGTCGCTTGTTAGAGTGAGAAAACGATGAGGGACTGTGACGTCAATATACTCGAGCGTCATAGTAAAAAACAATCGTTTCATATGAAGGTGCGTTTTGCGGAAAAGGGACAGAACATACCCCCTCTTAAAACTTTGGACTCTTATAACTTAATCATTACCTATATAACCTCTTGCTTTGTTTTTTTCTCCATTTGACTATATTTATTTTAAATTCGTTTTCGAGAAAATACATTATGATTATTTACCATATTTTCGATTCCTGAGCTATAACCACGAACTTCGGAATTCGAAAATATTCGGGTATCTCTATCTCTATCGCACTAACCATACTCGAGTGACAGGGATGCAAATATATGAACATTGAGTATCGGTTTTCGAGGTAGCGCCGCAGGTACTTTGGCTGAATGCGCCGAGCGCGTGCCATTGTCATTCAAAAAAAACAAATTCGTGTTAATTATATTGTTCAAATTTGTTGATTTCATTTATTGAAATTACGACATAAAACGACATTTGCGCATATAAGTTCTCATATCAGAATCGAATATTTTTTTATGGTTTATATTTTAGCATTTGTCTCGTAAAGGTCTATCGTAGACGGGATTTAAATTATTAATAAGTGAAAGGCAAAGCAATTCCGCCATTTTGACGAAAATTTGACGGTTCTTATAGCTGACAGTTGGAGCAGCGTTTGATTTCAATAAAAATAAATGAAAAATTAAATGAAGTCGTATATTTCGGAAAATTAATTAACTGTCGCAGTCGGATTAAAACTATCCTAAGTTGCAGCTAGAATAATAATGTACCTATATAAAATGTTTCATATTTTTCCGTTCATGGGATGCTGAGAACATTCGAACCGCGCAAAGCTTAGTTTCAAACTGGCTGATTCTTTTTTTAATTTAGAGATTTATTATAAGTGGAGATGTTATCATCTTTATTTTGCTTAACTTATTACTAGCTGTTGCCCGCGACTTCGTCCGCGTAGAACTTTTTATCGTCTTAGAAAATGATTTCTCTCAATACAAAATTTGAACCCTCTTTTAGGGGATAATTAAAAAAAAAGTTGATGTTCATTTTCTAGTTTGTGAACAAACAGTCTAAAACCAAAGTTAAAAATCTCATACTTTAAAAATGCCTTGAAATACTCAAACTTTGAACCAATTTTAACACTCTTAGGGGATGAATTTGGAAAAACTCTGAAATCAGTTTTGTAGTCTTTTAACGTACAGAATAAGACCGAAGTTAAAAATCTCTTACTCACATTTTAAAATTTTATTGCTCGCCATTTAAAATTGGAACCCCCTTTTAAACCCCCTTAGAGGTTGAATTTTTCTAATCGCTGAAAGAACTTTTTTCGTAAACGTTTAAGTCTCTAGCTCAAAAAAAGTGTTGCCCATACAAAGCTTTCTTAACCCCCTTAGGGGTGGAATTTTCTAAAACTCTGAAAGTACTTTATTATTAATTTTAATAAGTAACATTTTGAATAGTTTTAAGTCTAGTAAAAAAAAAAGTTTTTCCCACACAACACTGGCTACCCTTCTTAAGGATCTTAAGGATCCCCTTAGGGATGGAGTTTTCTAAAACGCTGAAATGTATTTTAATAAGTAATCTTTCTACAAAGTTTCAAGTCTCTAACTCAAAAACATAAACTTTCCCTGATAAAAACTTTGCACCCCTTTTTATCCCCCTTAGGGATAGATTTTTTCAAAACGCTGAAAATCTTTTTTTTGTATTTTTATAAGTAATCTTTCTACAAAGTTTAAAGTGTCTAGCTCAGAAAAAGTGTTCCCCATACAAACCTTGCACCCTTTTTTATCCCCCTTAGGGAATGATTTTTGTAAAACGCCGAATGTAGTATTTTTCATGTTCTAATAAGTAATTTTTCGTCAAAATTTTAAGTGTCTATTAAAAAAAATATGTTTTTCCCATACAAACTTTGCACCCTATTTTACCCCCTTAGGGGTGAAATTTTTCAAAACGCTGAAAGTACTTTCTTTGTATTTAAATAATCTTTCTACAAAGTTTTAGGACTCTAGCAAAAAAAAATAGTTTCCCACATACAAACTTTGCACCCCTATTTTAGCCCCCTATTTTTAGGGGTAGAATTTTCTAAAACGCTGAAAGTGCTTAATTTGTATTCTGATGACGAATCTTTCTACAAAGTTTTAAGTCTCTATTTAAAAAAAATATTGTTTCCCCCATACAAAATTTGCACCCCTATTTTACCCCCTTAGGGGTAGATTTTTTTTAAACGCTGAATTGTATTCTAATGAATAATTTCTCTACAAAGTTTTTAAGTCTCTATTTAAAAAAAAGTAGTTTTTCCCATACAAACTTTGCACTCTATTTTACCCCTTTAGGAGTAGAATTTTCTAAAACCCTGAAAGTTCTTTATTTGTATTCTAATGACTGATCTTTCTACAAAGTTTTAAGTCTCTATTTTAAAAAAAAATGTTTCCCCCATACAAACCTTGCACCCCTATTTTACCCCCGTAGGGGTGGAATTTTCCAAAACGCTGAAAGTGTTTCATTTGTATTCTAATAACTAATTTTTCTACAAAGTTTAAGTCTATAGCTCAAAAAAAAAAGGTTCTCCCATACAAACTTTGCACCCCCATTTTACCCCCTTAGGGGTAGAATTTTCAAAAATCCCTTTTTATCCCTAGCCCACGTTATAAAAGCAACATACTGTGCAAAAATCAACTCTCTAAGATTAGTAGTTTCGGCTGTGCGTTGATGAGTGAGTGAGTGAGTGAGTGAGTGAATAAGTCAGTCAGGACATAGGCATTTATTATGTATAAATAGATAGAAGATAATGAAACTCCCATTCAAATATCTCAAAAAATTATGAAGCTACATCCGTTTTAATGTCGCTTGTTAGAGTGAGAAAACGATGAGGGACTGTGACGTCAATATACTCGAGCGTCATAGTAAAAAACAATCGTTTCATATGAAGGTGCGTTTTGCGGAAAAGGGACAGAACATACCCCCTCTTAAAACTTTGGACTCTTATAACTTAATCATTACCTATATAACCTCTTGCTTTGTTTTTTTCTCCATTTGACTATATTTATTTTAAATTCTTTTTCGAGAAAATACATTATGATTATTTACCATATTTTCGATTCCTGAGCTATAACCACGAACTTCGGAATTCGAAAATATTCGGGTATCTCTATCTCTATCGCACTAACCATGCTCGAGTGACAGGGATGCAAATATATGAACATTGAGTATCGGTTTTCGTGGTAACTTTGGCTGAATGCGCCGAGCGCGTGCCATTGTCATTCAAAAAAAACAAATTCGTGTTAATTATATTGTTCAAATTTGTTGATTTCATTTATTGAAATTACGACATAAAACGACATTTGCGCATATAAGTTCTCATATCAGAATCGAATATTTTTTTATGGTTTATATTTTAGCATTTGTCTCGTAAAGGTCTATCGTAGACGGGATTTAAATTATTAATAAGTGAAAGGCAAAGCAATTCCGCCATTTTGACGAAAATTTGACGGTTCTTATAGCTGACAGTTGGAGCAGCGTTTGATTTCAATAAAAATAAATGAAAAATTAAATGAAGTCGTATATTTCGGAAAATTAATTAACTGTCGCAGTCGGATAAAAACTATCCTAAGTTGCAGCTAGAATAATAATGTACCTATATAAAATGTTTCATATTTTTCCGTTCATGGGATGCTGAGAACATTCGAACCGCGCAAAGCTTAGTTTCAAACTGGCTGATTCTTTTTTTAATTTAGAGATTTATTATAAGTGGAGATATGCTCAAAGTAAATCATTAAAAAAAGACAATGAATGTTTCATTCAAACCTTTAAAATTACTTCCGAGTGGAAAGTATGTAGGATTCTGGAAATCTTAGAATAAAGTTTTACAATGAAATAAACAAAAAATACGCTATTCTGTTGCACTTAACTGCCATGATTGGTGCGACAGAGAACGCAAGACAAAGGTGTCCCTTTCCGACATTTTATGGCCCCGTGCGCAGCGAGCGTTGCACAATAGTATAGGCCGGTTGAATATGCGACACTTTTGTGAATAACCCAGCACGGCTATCACAAGACGGTATGCGAGCTCTCTCGATTTTTCTCGCACTATACGTCTCTTTCTAAGTTTTCTAATAAGAGAGAGACGTGTTTGTGAGATTGTGAGAGATGATAGTGCGAGAAAAATCGAGAGAGCTAGCGCCATCTTGTGATCGCCGTGCAATATACTCTAGAATATCCGTTTCTTTCTGAATGTTTTAATTAGAAAAAGACGGATAGTCTGTCATAACTGCAAATCGAGCGTACACAACCACAAGTCTTAATTTGGCAACTGTTGAAATCAATTCTTCAATTGATATCTATTTGAAGTCGTTAATGTTAAATTCATGATTACCATAAACTCACCATTACACCATTTGGATTATGAATTTAATTCGCGATGTTTTTCTTCATGGAATAAAGTTCTTAATAAAATTTGAAAGATACCTGAAATAAATATTACAGTTGGTCCATAACATACCTATGCAGAAGTAGGGCGCACATTTGGAAATCGAACGATCTATAGCCAGCTCTAAAAATGCATATCCAATTTTCATATTTTTTTTCTTGTTGCACCGACATAGGTACGTTCTTAAATGTATACATATTTATAAACGTGACTTTACTATATACATGTGTACGTACAGCAAAAGGCTATCCTTCGGACCCCGTCGGAGCGTCAGATTAGGTCCGGAGCCCAACAGCGCGTACTGCGACTTGTATTTGCTCTCGCCGGTGCTCGTCTTCAAAATCGGCCTGAAAACGACGCCATTTCGTCAACAACTTTGTTTTTGCAAACAAAATGTAGCCCCGACCTCAAATGAAACCATATCCATATAGAGTAGTATGTCTATACTCTCTTGCAATGGGACATGGTTCCACGGTAGGCCAAGGTTTAATTTTGCCAACATTCAGATAGAGGATAGAGAGCCAAAGTCAAGGCTCGGCCACGTCTTTGAGCGGCGTCGTTAGCGGCAGCGCTATAAGTTGGAGCGAGAGAACATGGCGTTGATGTTGAGATTAAACTATCACAACGGCATACAAAATTATTTTCAAATTGTAATATAACTCTTTGAAACAAAACTGCAAAATAATTTAAATTTATTTTACTTTATTACTTTGCCCTTGTTGGTGAAATCACAGACATATAAGTCTCCCCATCATACACAATATTTCCAATTTTTGTTTAATGTAAAACCGGAATTCTTGTATGTGATTAGGTTGCGTAATGTTCGGCGAGACGGGCAAAGTTGTAGCATAGTTCAATTGTAAAAAAATACAATTTTAATAGCAAGGTTTAGGTAGTTTAAACATGCAAATGGTTACATGCGAGTGCATATATATACTTATAACTGTAAGAATATTAAGCGTTCTTTGGACGGCATCAAGCAACTATGTCTTTCGGCGGATGTCATCGCTCTCCAGGAAACGTGGCTGCTGCCGTGTGACCTGCCGGTCCTGGCTGATATTCATGAGAATTTCGGAAGTACCGGAACCTCGGCAGTAGATACAAGTGTGGGGATTCTGAAAGGTAGGCTGGCGTTGCATTGTTGTGGCGTAAATCAGTGTTTCAATGCGTATCGGTGGTCAAGTGCGCGAACCCACGTATATCAGCGATACGAATTGTGACAAGGGATCGGCCAGTCCTTATAGTTAGTGTTTACATGCCGACTGACTGCGCTGAAAACGTAGTGGAGCTTACAGGCTGTTTGAGCACTATACATGCTATTATCGAGGAAAATGACGTAGAATGTGCGTTAATACTAGGGGACTTTAATGCGCATCCGCACGAGCGTTTTTATAAAGAACTGTTAAAATTCTCAGTGGATCAGGACTGGACCTGTGCGGATATTGACAGGCTAGGTTTATCGTCCGATACGTTCACATTCGTCAGTGAAGCGCACGGATGCGCTAGGTGGTTAGACCATTGCGTTGTCACGAAGGCCGCGAGGCAGTGTGTTGTAGATGTTTATGTTAAACATGACGTATATTGGTCTGACCACTTTCCTTTGGTAGTTAAATGTAATCTTAACGTGATAAGTCAAAAAGTTGTTTTAAAAACCTTAGTAGTTAACAAAGCAAGGTGGGGTGAGCGAAATGCACTGCAAACAGATACTTACCAGAAAGTTTGTCATGATTACTTAAGAAATATAGATTTTCCATTAGAGTGTCAGAATTGTTGTGGCTATAGTTGTTGTAACGCTAGTCATAAAGATATCATAAATAAATTGTACTCGAATGTGATAAATATTTTATGTAAGGTCGCAATTTCCACCTACAGCAATAAAAACAATAGTAACAGGAAACAGACCCTGGTGGGCTGGAACAGGCACGTAAGCGAGGCTCACGCGATTGCAAGGCTCAGCTTCAACAGGTGGGTGCTACACGGAAAACCTACTGGCGGTTCTATCTACGGTGACATGATCCAAGCGCGTAAGATTTTTAAAGGGAAGCTGAAGTGGTGCCAGAATCATCAAGAACAAATAATAATGGACATGATAGCATCACTTCACTCGAAATCAGACTTTAAAAATTTTTGGAAATGTATTAATAAATTGAATCCCAAGCCTAGTACACCCGTGAGTGTCGCAGGTGTCTCAAACCCGAGTGACATCGCGAATCTTCTTCTTTATCCTCGCCTTATCCCATTTCAGTTGGGGTCGGCTCTCCTAATCATGTTTCGCCAGGACATTCTGTCCTGGGTCGTCTGTGGGTCTATTTGGGCTGCACGTAAGTCCTTGTCAATGACTGAGTGACATCGCGAATATATTTAGAAATCACTTTGCAGTGCAATCACCATTAGGACCGCCATGTCGGGAGTTCGGCGCTGATGCCCATGGTGACAAGATAACTACCATATTTGTTGCCAAGGATGTTAACCATGCAATCCACAAAATGACTAGGGGTAAGTCGCCAGGGCACGATGGGCTCAGCGTGGAACACTTGCGGCACGCCGGTCCCCACCTTCCACGAGTACTCGCCATGCTCTTTAACCTTTGCCTAAGTCACTCGTACCTGCCTCCGGATATGGTGAAGACTCTGGTGGTACCTATTGTCAAGAGCAAGACGGGAGATGTATCAGACAGGTCGAATTATAGGCCCATCTCATTAGCCACAATAGTAGCAAAAGTACTCGACAGTGTGCTTAACTCGTATCTGATGCGGTATGTCAAGTTACATGATGCCCAGTTCGGGTTCCGACCTGGGCTATCAACAGAGACTGCCATACTTAGTTTAAAGCACACTGTCAAGTATTATACCGATAGGCAGACTCCGGTTTACGCCTGTTTTATGGACCTCTCAAAGGCCTTTGACATGGTCTCTTATGACATTCTCTGGCGGAAGTTACGGGGGACAGGGCTTCCGTCTGAACTAACTTCCCTTCTCAGGTCTTGGTACTTGAATCAGGAGAATCTTGTAAAATGGGCAGATGAGGTTTCGGATCCCTGGAGGTTGGAATGCGGAGTGAGGCAGAGAGGATTGAGCTCACCGTTGCTTTTCAACTTATACGTTAATGCGCTGATTGAGGAACTCAGGAGCACGCATGTCGGCTGCTTTATTGACGATGTGTGTGTCAATAACATCAGTTACGCGGACGACATGGCTCTCCTGGCTCCCTCAATCGGCGCACTTAGAAAACTAGTTGCAATCTGTGAGTCATATGCGACATCTCATGGTTTGACTTACAATGTGTCTAAAACAGAATATATGGTCTTTAAGGCGGGAACCAAGTGCCCAAGTTTTGTTCCACCTTTAATACTTAATAATATCACTCTTAAACGTGTCTTCTTCTTTAAGTATCTTGGGCATTTGGTAACTGATGACCTTAAGGACGATTTAGATATGGAGAGGGAGCGCAGGGCGTTGTCAGTCCGGGCGAACATGTTGGCCCGCAGATTTGCTCGATGTACAGATACCGTGAAAATAACGCTGTTCAAAGCGTATTGCACATCACTGTACTCGGCAAGTCTGTGGTTCAAGTATACCCAAAAGGCATACAATGCTCTGCACATCCAATTTAATAATGCCTTCGGGGCGCTGTTGCGGCTGCCGCGCTTCTGCAGTGCGTCTTTTATGTTTGCCGAGGCGCGTACAGACGGTTTTGACGCCGTTTGGCGCAAAAAGTCTGCCTCTCTTTGGGTCTGAATAGAGTGCGCGGGAGCAGCAACAGCATCCTGAAAATGATAGCTGGTAAGTTTGATTGTCCCTTGACAAAAATACTTACTCACCGTACCAAATCCCTTTTTACCATTAAGTACTAACCTAGACTAAGAATAAATAACACCAGTGGACCTCATAGTTGTCTTGTAATTAATAAATAAATAAAAAATATATATATATAAGGTGATAATCGTAAATCAAACCTATGTAACTCGCCAATAACGGCAAAAGTGGATTCGAACAACTTTTTTAGTCATGTTTCATGTACATATATCGCTTATAGTCAAATAAAACTGAACGGTGAAACACGTTATGAAATACACATAATACACATATAGGTATTTAGTTAGTTTGCATGATTTAGTTTAATGTTAAATAAGTAGGTATAACTTGTAAATGTATTAAAATGAGAGAGCACATCAATCGCCAACAAACTGTGAATACAGCTTGGCGGGGTAAAATCTGTAACTATAAGTTAAGTTTTTTTTTTAAGTTCATTAAATAAAACATTTTTTTTTTATTAAACCCCGAGTTAGTACCGTGAAACCGTTAACTCATATTTCATTTTTCACCAATTTTTCTGTTCTTATATATTTCTGGCCAAAATCGGAGTTTGAGAGTACGCGTTGTTCCAGAATAAAAACGTTTTCGAATCCTTGATAAGTTGGAAATAATTATCGATTGCGATTCCGGGCACGACGATAATGTAGGGTAGGGCCAGGATAGGCACCTTCCCGAAAGACACACTTCTTTGCTACGTTATTTGCCTCAAAAACAAAATGTTCTCCGTACACATCATATACAGAATTGGCCTTTGCCCGCTTCAATAATTGTACCTCGATTTCAAGATCTTTACGTTGATGTACCTATCCAATTTAGCGACATATCTAATTCACATAAGTTTAATTTAAAATTTGTTTCCTTGCACATATTACTTTTAGCTTTTACCTAAATTTTGAAGAAATTAACGTTTTATGAGAATGCGTATTTTTCGGCTAAATATTAATAGAATGTATCATGGAGTAAAAAAGCAGAGAAATTGAGCCAGGGTATTAGCGTTATTCTATTCTAATATCGGCTTTATTACGATATTTACGTTTTTCATCTCGACACTAAGGTTTCGCATTACGATTTAATTGTCCTGTATAGTCGACTACAAAAGTAAGTATCCATATTTTCACCATATTGCATACGACTTTACACTGGTAATGGACCGAACTAGAGGCCGGAACAGATGTTGAAAAGGCTGTCTCACCTGTCGGGGTCGCCAGGCGAATTTGACGACCGACAACGCCATGAAGGCATGGCGTCAAATGTCTAGACATAATAAGACTTATCAAACACAACAGATTAAAAATGTACATACCAATATCAAAATTTAAATAAAACTGATTGTTAATTTGTACACAAGCGGGTTTTATGAACTAAATTTAAATGATAAAAACTGATTGTTTTATGAAAGGATGTCGAAATAAAAAAAAGATGTTTTTTAATGCTATTTTGACGTTTAAGTAAGACGTAAGTAAGACGTTTAATTAAGTCCTTACTCCTCTTTGGTCGAATCTAACCGTAGACAATCAAATAAAGTACGCCAATATAATGTATAAGAGGACAACTTCGCCAACATTTGGAGCAACTGCGGGTTTTATAGTCAGTCTCTTATTTAAAGTTACTAAACTGATATAAGTTAAAATGCCGATATGATATTGGTAAAAAAAACAATTCGGTTTTCCTAGTATACTTAATCAAGCCAGAAACGCCAGAACCGAGGATTTTTCAGACATCGCCTGTTATATTTTGAGAAACACATACGACTATTTATTTATCTATCAGTTTAGTATTGATGGGTCGATCTACTTTTTTTTCGTATTCCGTCGCATAACCAGGAGAACAAAATAATTAATTTCTTAGATTTATTTTATAATAAATTCTACAAAATATGCTTAGGATAGCTAATAGCAATAAAATTGACTGACCGAGACTGACTTGCGGGTGATGCCACAAGCATTTCTTTTCTTATTATTTTTATGTCTAAAAATTCTATAACGTCGCTATGCATATGATGTTACCATTATGTTTTTTTTTTAATTTGCTGCTTTTATGTGACATGACTCGCTAGCCAAAGCAATTGTCACATACGTAAAAAACATTTTACGAAGTTATATCCCATAAAATAAAATCATAGTTCAACATGGTGACTGGCGACCATTCTACAGCTACAAAAAGCTGATCGACCCAAACGACCACAGAGACGGACTCAAGTAATAAACGTGGACGTACGGAAGCCGCTCGGCGGTAATCAGACACGGCTGGACTGCTCTCCGCTCCTCCCTAGCATCGACAACACAGTTTACTGACTATGGATCTTATTACAACTGAATAAGGTTTACTAGTGAACACAGTGGACAATACGTGTCAGGGCCGTGAGAGTACGCCCGAAAACTAAAATTGCATTTCCACCAAAGCTAAGCTACGCTTCCGTACAAATGGACTACGGACCTATGGATCACTTGAAACGTAGCTTGAACAAGCATACTTTGCGGTTGCGGTATGTATCAAAAAGTACAAATTTATTTACAAGTCTGCGATTAATATTGACGCTAACTTTAGCCTTAATGGAAACTTTAGCCTTAGGTTTTGGTCTCCCGTTAAAAATTGACAACATTTCATAACTTTTAGCCCTTAGTTCGATTAGCTCATTGTATTCTACTCGAAAAGAGGAAAACGCTGGTAGTTTTATATTTCCAGTATTATTAATGTTCAATTTTTTACGATTTTTTAAAAATACATTCATAGCAAATCCAATTCTACTGCAGAATAGGCACCTTGCTTTAGTCCCGTTTCGACGAAACCGTTTAAAAAGTATAAATGTCATTTTCGGGTGGGTTACATTGGCGCCATCATGACAATGTTTGTTTTTAATTTGGTATATGTAAACAAGACTTAAGCAAGATACCCATTATGCAGTAGAATTGGATTTGCTATAAGTGCATTTTTTCAAAATTCGTTAAAAACTGAACATAATTAATACTGGAATTTAAATTTAAAACTAAGAGCGTGTTCCTCTTTTCCGAGTAGAATACAAGGAGCTAGTCAAATCATGGACTTAGAATTATGAAATGTTGTCAATTCGGGTTATGGAAATACAGTTTTACATTATTGTTACGCTATGTAGCGCGCGGTGTTAACGGCAGATCAACGTAACCGCTTACCCAGTAGCATACGAGTATACAATGTGAATTATGTCATCTGGCATCGCTAGCACGATAAGTATGACCAAATGGGCACCACAAACAGAAAATCATAGAACAATTGCATACAATTCTGTATTTATGACAAGCGATGACATGACATGATATGATATGAATCGTTTTCGCAAATGGGTGACAGGAAATTCTATTAACATTAAATCCAACACATATGACAACATTTAAACTTAAGACTGCTTATACTGAGCAGAAAATCGAGTTTGACGGTCGATTGCGCCCTTTTACAATGGCGGTTTAGACTGTCGAATCCACCGTCGACCCAATGTAAACTTTTGTTCACTAACACGTCATTCAATTTTTAGCCCATTCGCACTGAACCTTGTATTTTTAGAACCATCAGCGAACCACTATAATATTTTAAAACAACATTATAATATTTTCACACAGCATGTATACTTTTGATTTTTGTCAGGCTGGGGAAATAGGTGCCCGGAATACTTTTATACGTCACCAAAGATCTTATTTCATATGGTGAAATAGTTTAAATTGGTCCGAAAGGTTCGGTGTGAAAGGATTATGAAATGCATTCACTTATATTTTTCTTTATGGATAACTACGAGTATGATACCCTTTTTGATGCAACTTTGCCCAGTAAAAAAAATACTCTTTAAGAATTTTGGTAGTAAAATAAATTTGTTTGATAGAAGGGTTGAAAGTTTTTGGATAAAATATAAATATGTTATCTTTCACAAATGAAGCAACATTAGGAGTTCATTATTTATTTATTTAAATATTATGTAATTATTGAGTTAGGCAATGTTGTAGGCACAAACTTATGTCAGTGTTTTTGGGCTCCACGGCAAACATACGCCATGTCTGTCAATACAGAATGATGGTGGTTGAACAGCACTGTATGTTTACAATGAAACATACATCACAATTCAAATGAATTAAAAAAGCTCGTGCAATATGGCCGATCAGGACGTCCTTCGAATGACAATCTGGGCCGTCAATTGTGTCGCTTAACTTCAAACTCAGATAAATCCACTCTAACCACTTCAGAGATAATTGAAAAAAAAGTGATAATAACGTTAATTCGGTGATTTGAAAGGCAGTATTTTTTTATTATGGCTAAAGCATTAAATAAAGCCGTCCTGTTCGGCAAATTCAGCATTAAAACCATCCATTCTTTACAAAAAATAAAATTTAGATTGGATTTACCTTCATTTGATATAATCGATTGTAATTTATCTATCTTTGAAAAAACTCAGTGTGGATTTGTATAATTTTGATTTAACAGACCTGGATTTATTTAGATTTGAAAAAAATACGATTAGAAATTGTCAGCCATGTTGAACAAACTTCTTTCGCTGATTGGCTTGGATGGACTTACCTACATACATTTGAAAAAAACTGTCATATGGACTTATCTGATTTTGATAAAATAATATGATTTTAAATGTATTTTTCTCAAAAACCAGACAAAATTATACTGAACCGATTAAATTATATCAAAACTAATTTTTTACCATTTTATTTCATACCAAAATCTTACAAAATTACAAAATTGGATTTACCCGAGTTCGTAATTGAGTTAAGCAACTCAATTACGAACAGTTCTTATCAATCCAGGCGTCAAATATGTTATTCTCAAGCAACCCTCCCCCTTTGGCGGTGTCAATAAGGCGGCATTTCCATAAAGACGCAATTAGTTATTGACATTGACAAAGAGAGCCCTTTTGCTTGAAAACGGCACAAAAAATTAGTTATTGTTATAATTAAGTATGTTCATGTAATGAATCTATTGTAAAATGTTTCTTGGAGTGTTTTTTTACCAAATGTTACTATTTGTGTACAATCAGCATAGAAAACATCTATACGGATGTTCTGACATAAATATGACGACGCGTCGTCATATTGACGATGTAAGAGCGTAGGGAATGTACTACAGTCAACTAGTTCAATAGTGTGTACCCACTACCCATACATTTTTCACGATATTACAATGCAGTAATGTAAAAAAAGAGAAATATATCAGAAGGCGACTGTACATATATTTATGATTTTGATTTATGTACAAACATATTTATGCTGAATTTATTTGACGCTAATGATTTCATTTCAAGCGTGTACATTGTACAAATTGTCCTTAACATTAATGCCAATAATAATAAAGACTCAATAAACTCAGTCCATCACAAGATTATTGTTAAGTGTTAGCGTGAACTTTTCATACAAAACGTTTTTACGTCATACCTGACCATAGAGTAGGAATTACCGCACGCTATGCGTGCGGAAAACCCCACTTCCTGGCCAGATAGAGACGTAAAATTTTGTACTCACCACGGGCGGTAATAAAGAAAGCCTCAGAGCGCATATTTATCGCCCTTGCCTTCGGCTCGGGCGTCAAATACCTGCGATCTGATTCTTTGTTTAACCGCCCTAGGTAAGTAATGTACTATTCCGACGACATAGCTTAATTACATGATTACATCACAATTTAATATCATTAGTCAATCGAATCCCGGCAAGGGCATTTATTTGTGTGATGAGCCCGAATATTTGTTCTTGAGTCATGGATGTTTTCTATGTATTTAAGTATTTATTTCTCTATATAAGTATCTATATCGTCGTCTAGTACCCATAGTACAAGCTTTGCTTAGTTTGGGACTAGGTTGATTTGTGTAAGATTGTCCGCAAATATTATTATTTTTTTTTTTTTTTAAATTAGTGTTTCATTTACCCAATTACGTTACTTGATTACAGAAATTTAAAAAAGACTCTGTTTTATGTGTTATTTGCCAAAATTGGTCCAACGGAACACTTAATGTTGAAATTATACTTCGTTTTTTTTAGCATTAGAGAGACCTTTGCAGAACGAGATATAAGGTTTTTTATCGGGCACACTCTGCGGATCGAACAGTGAATACGAGTTAATAAATATCACGTATTTATTATCATGTTTTAGGAATACATACATTACTCAGTGTTGTGAACAGATAAGAAACATAATATTAGTTAATTTATATTCTAAGATGAAAAGATAAGAATTTTAATAAATTGCGTTTGCAATTTTTCATGGAAAGGTTGTACATTAAAAAACCTAAAGAGGCAGAGTTCTCACACAATTTTTAAACGTCACTGTCACTATCTGTAATTCACTCATGTGGGTTTTTCATTCGAGTTCATATTGTTGTCGGTTGAGTCGGTTGTGATTTCTATTGCTGTAAGCTTACTTAAAGATTGTTGTTATCGTTTTTATTGAATTTTGTTATTAGTTGTTGATCTATTTAGATATTTTGTTTGCTGGTGCACATTTACAATGTATGAAGCCGAGGCTGGCCCGAGTGGGCTACAGAAGTCGCAGCCGGTTCCGGCTAATGTTTTTTCATCTCCAAAGAAGAAAAGGCAAAAGCAGAATCCTCTGACTGCCAGTGAAAAGGATGGAAGGAAACGGGTGGTGAATGAGTGTCAGAAATGTGCCATAGAAAGGAGTATCCCACTAAATCAGACCGTGTGAAAAAGACTGCCGAGACTGCTGGCATATCGTTGGCTACGATATACAACATTTTAAAATAAAATATATGCGTTCAGCTATCGGTAAATATCAAATGATATGTACTCGTATGTATGTACATAAGTTCCGAGAAATTCAGTGGTATCGATCGAAATCGAAGCAGGAAGGTTTACGACCACTGCTTCTTTGTTTACCCGTTTGACAGATAATTCTAATCTTAAAAAAAACGAAGTATAGTTTCTATTTTATTTTCGCAATGCGCGTTTTTTTATAAGAATTTTAAGATGCTAAAATAAATTATCATTCATGGCTATTTTACGAACACTGCTAATATCGTGGTAATGATAATAAGCAATGTTATAGCGGATGGCTGGATGCGGGTGGCGCAGGACCGGTCATTTTGGCACTCTTTGGGGGAGGCCTATGTCCAGCAGTGGACGTCTTTCGGCTGATATGATGATGATGATGATGATGAATGTTATAGGCTTAAGCGATAAAAACTCAAAATGTATTAAGGCAAGGCCGGGTCACGATCATCCCTCCCTCTCGCTGAGCATAAGCATGAGCGAGATGGAAGTGCGTGTTCGGATATGTGTAACATCACTTTATAGTACAGTCGCCATCACGTACATCCCAAGACATAAACCGAGAAAAAGTATCTAATGGTGTAGTAGATATTTTTTCTTAGTTTCGTTCACTGTAGATAAATACACGTGGGGTCTTCTTATAACCCCCCCCCCCCCCCCCCCCACGTGATCTATCGTGATTTTTGCCTGACCCCCCCCCCCGCGTGTAATAAGATTCCTAATAAATAACTACCCTGTAGGACTTGTGCACAAATCACGCGAGGTTCGATAGGGGTGGGGGCCTATCGTGATGGCCGTCTTGCCGGCTATAGTCGTCACGATTGCATGTCGTGTCTTGCCGAGCGCCCTGCGGCGCTACCACGAACTCTCTCTCCCCTCCTCTCTGTCACTCGAGTACCATTAACAATAAGTGCGACAGAGACGGAGATATACGAAGTTCGAGATTCAAAGTTCGTGGTTATGGCTCTGGTGTCGCGACGTGTTGGTTCTAGTCCCACTAGAAATGTATTGAACGAAGTTTTTCTGATTACTTACCAAAATAAATTACTTGAACACTATCTTAATTTTTTTTTGTTTAGCTAACCTTTCGAACGCTAACCAAGAGTGTGTATCCAATGCGCTCCTGCCCTGCGGCGCTACCAGGAATTCGTATATATATCCGTCTCTGTCGCTCGAGTACCATAAACCATAAGTGCGATAGAGACGGAGATATACGAAGTTCGTGGTTATAGCTCATTCCCCCTTCTTGTCGTAACATAGACAGATACATTTGCAAAGTTTTGAACCCCCAATTTTGATTTTGATTTGATTTTGCTCTAGTGTAAGTTTTATCGATACAATACGATTTCGAACGCGTTTGCGTTTTGTTACAATTTGAATAGCAATGCGAACAGCGCCTCAGTTCGTAACTATAGGGAACATTACTGCAATGTTCTGCCGCCAGAGTGCAGCACTATCACGATTAGTAAACAGTTTTTTTGACAACTTTGACAAGTCCTTCAAAGCTCTGGATCAAGTAGGGAAGAAAATATTTCAATAAACAAAATGCATCAGTGCTGCGTAATTGGGGGCAAGAATGAAGGGCATCATTCATTTCCTAAGGAAACGATCGATGACACGAAAACTATGGAAAGCGGCAATACGTCGTAAAGCAAAAAAAAGCCCTCATCCACCTTTAAATAGCTATAGGATGCCATTTTAATATCACAGTACAGGTAACTTACACACGAATGATAATAAAACGATTGTAGTTTAACGCGTTTTCATCAATTATTTGTTAGGTAAATAAATATGACATTGTACGTCATGGCAGTTTGTTTACGAGTTGTGTTAGTGTCGCCCCCTACGCAGAGCTTTGCGTAATGTTCCCTATTAGGAACTACGCGTTGCCATACAAATTAAAACTAAACGCAAAACGCGTTCGAAAACGTATTGTATCGATAAAACTTATACTACAGCTACAGTAGGCAAACAACCGGTCAGATGCGACGACAGTGGAGTGCAGCCGTCCACGGCCGCGATTAGCCGGCCGGCTGCAAATAGGGGTGTAGACTCAACATTTATTATTACTTCAAAAGAAAGAACGCAAAAAATTATGCCTGATGACGAAAATCCCATTCAAATATCTCAAAAAATTACGAAGCTACAACCGTTGTAATGTTGCTTGCTGGAAAGAGAAAACGCTAGGGGATCGTGACATTTCGCGGAAGAGTGCTCGTCGCGGAAGAGTGCTTCGGCGTGCCCGTAACCCGGCACCTTGGTGACGAGATGGAACACCGTGGGGTTTTAGTCGGTAGTTCGGGCAGTTCCCGGGAGTTCGACATACCCGCCCTGGCTTCCCTGGCCGAGCGAGATGCGCAAAGGCATTTCCCCACGTAAAAAAAATAAATAAAAAAAAGGGGGATCGAGACATCACGATCCTCTAGCGAGTCTAGCGTCATAGTAAATGACAATCGTTTCATATGAAGGTGCGTTTTGCGGAAAAGGGATAGAACATACCCCCTCTTAAAACTTTGGATACTTTATAACTGTGATTATTTAACTTTTTGCGTTGTTTTTTCTCCATTTGAATACATTTTTAATACTTTTTCGAGAAAATGCAACATTATTGATTATTTTATTTAGTGTCTACACCCATATTCAAATAGCCTCAAATTCCTATGGCAACTTGTAAAAGGCGCTCAGGCACGCTCCGGCCCTGCCCGGTCGGTGTACCGTACATTATTGTTCAAGCGCATCTGTGTTGCCAGTGTAGACTTTTAAAATTGTAGCTACGTGTTTTTCACGTAGCTACAATTTTAAATGTCTAAACGTGACATAAAACCTAGTGTGCCAGGGCCTCTGGTCAACCAATTTGATTCCTAGGCCCGGTGGCCGGTGACTAGGATTATCGCGTCGCTATGTAGCAGTTAAAATGACAGGGTTCTACGGTTAGAACCCTGTCATTTTAACAGCTACATAGCGACGCGATAATCCTAGTCACTCGTATTGACATATAATTTACAACGGCAAGGTTCTATGATGGCCTGGTAATCAAATTGGTTGACTGTAAATTGCAAACATACAGAGCAAGTCCATGATGTGGGGGATGATGAAGTTCTTCCATGATATGGGGTGCTTAACCTTTTGAACGCCATTCTTCACTTACTAAAGTGTCACTGACACGCCAACCTTTTTTCGATAAGAAGGTAACTATGAACCTTATATGAAAGACGGAAGGTTGTTTTGACAGCGGACGTCTTAACACTTAAAGGCGTTCTTGGCGCTTTGGGCACGACAAATACACGACGCCTTTAGGTGTTCTTGGCGTTCAAAGGGTTAAAGATGAAAAGAAACAGTTGAAACGTTGAACAAATTTTATTTAAGACCGTATTACACCGATGAAACAACCTTACAACTACGTATTTACACATTTATAAAATAGTTTAAAGTACGTTCGTTGAAGATCAATACTGAATCGACAAATCAGTATTATCACAATGTTTCAAACTGTGACGAGATAGGTACTCACAATAATGTAAAGGAGGAAAAGGAAAAAAATATAGTTTTAATTAATAATAACAGATTAAAGTATGGTATGGCAAAGGTAAGCTGAACTCACTAGATTCCATCACAACACTAATGGTCAAAATGTATGTTGTGTATAGGAGACGCTACACGGGCCGATTTTGTCGGATGGCCAAGCAAGGTAGTGGTTTGAAGTTAGCAGCCTAAAGGTAGCAGCCTGATAACCCGACCAAATTAAAAAGTCACAGTTTGTCAATAGCTTTTTAAATCACAAAATATAAGTAAGTTATCCATATCTATATCCCTAGCTACGTAGAAAACAAACAACAGGCAAAATACTACAGTTAGTGATGAAGAAAGATGTTAAGCAGCTAACTTCACACGATAGCAGCCCAAACAAGATTGGTTTTTTTATTTTTTTTTTACCTGTAAAGACGTATAGATTACGTTTTCTGTCTATAATCATTTGAAAACCTACCAAAAGAGCTTTCAATCAAGATATAACAGGACTCGATTGAAAGAGCATGGCTATGTCAAAACAATAGTTTAAAGTTAGGAGTCATTAGCAATTTAGAATATCACGTAGCAGGTACATAATCAAATTAAAAATGTCAGTCGATTCATAATCTTAAAAATGTCAGTCGAAATTCTTCGAATGATTTTCGGCTTTTTTAGATCTTTCTTCGGTTCTGCAGTAGTTAAAGGTTTGACCCGTATCGCAACATACCTCGCTTGAAAGTAAGTGACTGTACTATAGGGACGGCCGGACGGCCACGCTATCATGACTGCTGGACATTAAGGGCGGGTTGCACGCATTAAGGGCGGGTTGCACGTTATTGTTTAGTTTTCCTCGGAGCCCTCGCCCGCTTCAGCCCCGACATGTGGGCGCGCGTCACGTGCCCCCGCATCACGGAGAGCTCCGTGAACGCGCGGCCGCAGCTCGGACACGCGTGAGGACGCTCTCCCGAGTGCACCAACAAATGCTGCGACAACGTGTACTGCTTGGCGAAGCGCGCGGGACACTCCGTGCAAGGATACGGCCGATCATGACCCCTCTCGTGCTCTTTTACCGCCCTTCTCGTCTTAAACGTCTTGTGACACTTCTTGCATTCATACGGCCGCTCTTCAGTATGACGCTTCATGTGGGTCGTCAAACATCTGCGGTACTCGAAACCCATCTTACAAACGTCACAAATGTAAGGCTTCAAGGGCGCGACATAGTCTAACTGCTTGTGGACGGCTGAATGCTCCTCCCGTTTATGAACATCAGTGAACCGCATAAAACAGAACGCGCAAATGAGTAGCGCGTTGGCGTGCGATTCCACATGAGCGATATGTTCTAAGTTTGAAGAAAGAGTCTGGTCGCATAGGTAACAGGGGAAGTCGACTTTAAAGGATAAGGATCGCGTTGGCGTGCGATTCCACATGAGCGATATGTTCTAAGTTTGAAGAAAGAGTCTGGTCGCATAGGTAACAGGGGAAGTCGACTTTAAAGGATAAGGATCGCGTTGGCGTGCGATTCCACATGAGCGATATGTTCTAAGTTTGAAGAAAGAGTCTGGTCGCATAGGTAACAGGGGAAGTCGACTTTAAAGGATAAGGATCGCGTTGGCGTGCGATTCCACATGAGCGATATGTTCTAAGTTTGAAGAAAGAGTCTGGTCGCATAGGTAACAGGGGAAGTCGACTTTAAAGGATAAGGATCGCGTTGGCGTGCGATTCCACATGAGCGATATGTTCTAAGTTTGAAGAAAGAGTCTGGTCGCATAGGTAACAGGGGAAGTCGACTTTCTCGCCGTGGTCTGGCTCGGAATGGCGGCGCAGATCGAATATAGAGCGGTACGATTCGGAACATACGGTGCATTGAAAGATATCGGATGTTTTGTGCCGCTCGGCGTGTCACTGGAGGTTACAGAGCACTGTGTAGCGGCGCCCGCAGATAGGACAAGAGAAATGTCGATCTCGTAAGTGCGTGTTTGGATGAATCGCGAGATATCGAGTAGATGCGCAGCGCTTGGGACATTGATCACAGGCAAGCGAGCCGTCGGTATGCCCGCGCATATGCGCAAGTAACATGAAATTGTGTGTTAATTTCGACCCACAGTACACAGGTAGGGCGTCGCGACGATGTGCTCGCCGCGCATATGGTTCTTTAAACACTGTTGGTTTTTAAATGTTTCTCCTGTTACTTGGATTGCTTCAAACAAATTCCATGGGGGCATGATTCTTTTCATTTTATTTCTTTCTTCCAGAAGTATTTCAGTTCGAATTCCTTCCATCGTTTGTTTCAATCGACACACCCATTCGTCTAATTTATCGTCGAAGTACACAAATCACGAAAAATGCGTTTAGGACGACGGTTCTTTCTTAATAATAAAATCGATCAAGTTGCAACAACCGTTGATACAGACAAGTAAGTAAGTAAGTAATTTATTTTGTGAAACATAGGTACATACATTGTAGATCTTAAATTAGGTTGAGAGTCCTCTATGTTCTACCTTGCGGCGTACAAAAAAATAAAACAGGAAAACAATTACAATAATAAATGGCACATGTGTTCTTATATTAAATACCTATATATGTCAAACAGATTTAAACATATAAATTAGCAGCGTAACTGCTTTATACAAAATCAATAGTAAGTAGATGTCATACATAATTAAGAACAAAAATAAAAATAAGGAATGTCACGATTACAGATTTAGAAAATAAAATAAATCAATATATAATAATAATTACAGTTCACAATGTCAAGAGAATTCTATTTTAAACATGACAATAAATTGAAATTATATAAACATGCAATTAGATTTGGTCATTAAAGAATTCATCTAGCGTGTAATAAGCTCTTTCGACCAGTTAAATATGTGAAGATCTTGACATTTAAGAGCATCTGGTAAAAAGTTATAAATTTTAGTTGCCATTCCCAATATACTTTTTCTTAGTAATGCAGTTTTGCCAGGGGCCACATTTATTTTATATTTATGCCGAATCGATCTTCCGCTTGCGCAGGAGCTTTCTATTGGAAATAGAACCGGATTTGATTTAACAAAGACTGACACTTCAAAGATGTACAGGCTTGTTAAAGTCAGTATGCCTAGTGTTTTAAAATGGGGTTTACATGATTCAATTTGTTTAATATTGCACATTGCCCTTATACACTTTTTCTGCGCTATAAAAATTCTTTGAATTGAGTTTTGTACAGAATTACCCCAAAATATTATGCCGTATCGTAAAATTGACTCCACATATCCGTAATAAGCTAGTAACGCTGTTTTTTGATTAGATATTGTTGAAACTTTTCGTAAGGCAAATACAAAGTTATTTACTCTAGTGGATAAAGAGTCAATATGTGGTTTCCAGCTTATGTTTTTATCAATATCAATACCTAAGAATTTCGCTACATCAGTCTGTCAATCATAATTCTAATCAAAATCTAAGCGATAAAAACAATAAAGATACTAATGATAAAAATTATCAAGAAATTTGGATATTATTGATGAAATCGATCGAGATAAAGGTAGACTTATGGTGACAGAAAATAATATAGAGCAATCTAGCGACATTATAAAAGTAAGTTGCATTACTAAGTTAAACAATCAATTCAACTTAGATGAATATTTAATTTTTTTTTACATTAAAACGCTGTGGAGAATAGAGTTGAGGGTTTACCCACGGTTGGTTTTTAAATGTTTACAAATTATCAAGAAATTTGGATATTATTGATGAAATCGATCGAGATAAAGGTAGACTTATGGTGACAGAAAATAATATAGAGCAATCTAGCGACATTATAAAAGTAAGTTGCATTACTAAGTTAAACAATCAATTCAACTTAGATGAATATTTAGATTTTTTTTACATTAAAACGCTGTGGAGAATAGAGTTGAGGGTTTACCCACGGTTGGTTTTTAAATGTTTACACTGTTACTTGGATTGCTTGAAACAACTTCCATGGGGGCATGATTATTTTCTTTTTATTTATTTCTTCCAGTAGTATTTCAGTTAGAACTCTTTCCATTGTTTGATTCAATCAAGACAACCCTTCGTCTAATGAATTAGACGAATGAGTGTGTGGGTAAACCCTTAACTCGATTCTCCACCACAGCGTTTTTAATGTAAATTTTTTCAATCTTCATCTAAGTTGAATTGATTGTTTAACTTAGTAATGCAACTTACTTTTATTATGTCGCTAGATTTCTCTATATTATTTTCTGTCCCATTAAGTCTACTTTTATCGCGATCGATTTCATCGATAATTTCCAATTTTTATAATAAATTTTTATTATTAATATCTGGATTTGATACACAAAATCATAATTCTAATCAAAATCTAAGCGATAAACACAATCCAGATATTAATAATAAAAATTTATTATAAAAATTGGAAATTATCGATGAAATCGATCGCGATAAAAGTAGACTTAATGGGACAGAAAATAATATAGAGAAATCTAGCGACATAATAAAAGTAAGTTGCATTACTAAGTTAAACAATCAATTCAACTTAGATGAAGATTGAAAAAATTTACATTAAAAACGCTGTGGTGGAGAATCGAGTTAAGGGTTTACCCACACACTCATTCGTCTAATTCATTAGACGAAGGGTTGTCTTGATTGAATCAAACAATGGAAAGAGTTCTAACTGAAATACTACTGGAAGAAATAAATAAAAAGAAAATAATCATGCCCCCATGGAAGTTGTTTCAAGCAATCCAAGTAACAGTGTAAACATTTAAAAACCAACCGTGGGTAAACCCTCAACTCTATTCTCCACAGCGTTTTAATGTAAAAAAAATCTAAATATTCATCTAAGTTGAATTGATTGTTTAACTTAGTAATGCAACTTACTTTTATAATGTCGCTAGATTGCTCTATATTATTTTCTGTCACCATAAGTCTACCTTTATCTCGATCGATTTCATCAATAATATCCAAATTTCTTGATAATTTGTAAACATTTAAAAACCAACCGTGGGTAAACCCTCAACTCTATTCTCCACAGCGTTTTAATGTAAAAAAAAATTAAATATTCATCTAAGTTGAATTGATTGTTTAACTTAGTAATGCAACTTACTTTTATAATGTCGCTAGATTGCTCTATATTATTTTCTGTCACCATAAGTCTACCTTTATCTCGATCGATTTCATCAATAATATCCAAATTTCTTAATAATTTTTATCATTAGTATCTTTATTGTTTTTATCGCTTAGATTTTGATTAGAATTATGATTGACAGACTGATGTAGCGAAATTCTTAGGTATTGATATTGATAAAAACATAAGCTGGAAACCACATATTGACTCTTTATCCACTAGAGTAAATAACTTTGTATTTGCCTTACGAAAAGTTTCAACAATATCTAATCAAAAAACAGCGTTACTAGCTTATTACGGATATGTGGAGTCAATTTTACGATACGGCATAATATTTTGGGGTAATTCTGTACAAAACTCAATTCAAAGAATTTTTATAGCGCAGAAAAAGTGTATAAGGGCAATGTGCAATATTAAACAAATTGAATCATGTAAACCCCATTTTAAAACACTAGGCATACTGACTTTAACAAGCCTGTACATCTTTGAAGTGTCAGTCTTTGTTAAATCAAATCCGGTTCTATTTCCAATAGAAAGCTCCTGCGCAAGCGGAAGATCGATTCGGCATAAATATAAAATAAATGTGGCCCCTGGCAAAACTGCATTACTAAGAAAAAGTATATTGGGAATGGCAACTAAAATTTATAACTTTTTACCAGATGCTCTTAAATGTCAAGATCTTCACATATTTAACTGGTCGAAAGAGCTTATTACACGCTAGATGAATTCTTTAATGACCAAATCTAATTGCATGTTTATATAATTTCAATTTATTGTCATGTTTAAAATAGAATTCTCTTGACATTGTGAACTGTAATTATTATTATATATTGATTTTTTTTATTTTCTAAATCTGTAATCGTGACATTCCTTATTTTTATTTTTGTTCTTAATTATGTATGACATCTACTTACTATTGATTTTGTATAAAGCAGTTACGCTGCTAATTTATATGTTTAAATCTGTTTGACATATATAGGTATTTAATATAAGAACACATGTGCCATTTATTATTGTAATTGTTTTCCTGTTTTATTTTTTTGTACGCCGCAAGGTAGAACATAGAGGACTCTCAACCTAATTTAAGATCTACAATGTATGTACCTATGTTTCACAAAATAAATTACTTACTTACTTACTTGTCTGTATCAACGGTTGTTGCAACTTGATCGATTTTATTATTAAGAAAGAACCGTCGTCCTAAACGCATTTTTCGTGATTTGTGTACTTCGACGATAAATTAGACGAATGGGTGTGTCGATTGAAACAAACGATGGAAGGAATTCGAACTGAAATACTTCTGGAAGAAAGAAATAAAATGAAAAGAATCATGCCCCTATGGAATTTGTTTGAAGCAATCCAAGTAACAGGAGAAACATTTAAAAACCAACAGTGTTTAAAGAACCATATGCGCGGCGAGCACATCGTCGCGACGCCCTACCTGTGTACTGTGGGTCGAAATTAACACACAATTTCATGTTACTTGCGCATATGCGCGGGCATACCGACGGCTCGCTTGCCTGTGATCAATGTCCCAAGCGCTGCGCATCTACTCGATATCTCGCGATTCATCCAAACACGCACTTACGAGATCGACATTTCTCTTGTCCTATCTGCGGGCGCCGCTACACAGTGCTCTGTAACCTCCAGTGACACGCCGAGCGGCACAAAACATGTTTATCGCTTAGATTTTGATTAGAATTATGATTTTGTGTATCAACGGTTGTTGCATCTTGATCGATTTTATTATTAAGAACCGTTGTCCTAACCACATTCTTCGTGACTTGTGTAATTCGATTATTTACAACTATGTTTCCTGCAATACTTAGAGTTGTAATTTGATCTTTCATATTTATAATTTCAGAATTAAATACCCTATTCACCCTAGGATCCCTAGATCTAGTCAATTCTATAAATGCATCAGAATTAGCATCTCTTTTGGAAAATTGGCTACCAGCATCAGTTCCTGTCTCCAATATATTTTTTCTGGATTCACATACTCTAAGACCGTTGGGTTTAGGCAAGCAAAGACCTTACACTTACACTTAAATCTTTCATTAAAAGATTTTTCGATTTATTTTTATAATTTTCTTCAATGATTTTCGGATTTTTAGATCATTCTGCGGTTCTGCAGTAGTTAAAGGTTTGACCCGTATCGCAATATACCTCGCTTGAAAGCTCTTTTAATAGGTTTCCAAATAATTATAGACAGAAAGTGTAATTTGGACATCTTCACAGAAAAAAAAAGAAACGTCAAATTTTGGTATCCATACGGGCCGAAATCCCGCATCGGCCGACATGCAGTCCGACCAAATCGGCCCGTGTAGCGTCTCCTTATTGCCCTCGTAATTGAATCTAGTAGGTCCAACATGACTCATGACTCATGAGTTTGCCCTACTCTATCCTTTAAAGCCCATTTACACTTTGATTAGTAATTAGTGTGAGTGCGTACAAAAGCTACTTGCACTTGCAGCAAATGTATGAACTCGCACTAATCAAAGTGTAAACGGGCCCTTACACGTTGAAGAAACGTCGACTATTAGGCGTCGTGAAATGTAGTGCTAACTAGCATGTGTAACTGAAGTACCTACGGGCTTACTAAGTAAACATTGTACCTGGTACCTTTTTTCTCTGAATTTGGTTTTTTTTTGTTTTTTTTTGGCCAGAATCAAGTGCACAAAATTAGTGAAAAAAAAAGGAAAGGTACAATTTTGAGTGAAAACGCCCGTACTTACTTTCCGTCAATGTGTTAAACCATCTGATCTAAGCGTGCACCTTATGTCAAAGCAATTTTGGTTAAATTCCAACTAAGACTGAGGATTTTTCTGCATTCGAATTTAAGTCATGTACATGTCACTTTGACATAAAGTGCCCATGCCATACACTAGTGCTACGTCCAGGATCGGACGTTTACATTTTAACAGGTTATGCATTAAAATAAATGAAGTAATAACGTTCAGAAGAAAACAGAAAAATTGGTTCATTTCGAAATGTGGCATTAAACGCACATTCTGGTAACCTTATTTAGTTAACAACATAACGGCGTATTTACACAATCGTACAAATTAATCCTATGTTAATATTTGGTAACGGAAGTACATTTTAACTAATTATTCGGTAGTCTGGCATATTCTCGTCCTAAATACATTGTTAAGCATTATTAAAGAAAGTACCTAGACTAACATGAAATTTGCAAATTAAGGACTTTTGTCCTTGACTTTTTTCAGTTACGACTTTAACACGTTCAGGAACCGCTCGTAGCGATTCTTGGTAGTGAAAGTGTTAAGTGCCGCGAATCACCGAACGCCATGGCGACGTGTCTCGTGCAAAAAGTGTGGCCAAGCGTTGCCAAGCGAGTTAACCTCCATACATTTTTCTATATGATCTGTTTGGATACGGTAGCCGGCAACGTTGCCATTAGGTCCCAATAAGTCACGGCACTTACAGGTGACATTATTTAACGTAAACGACTACTTCTTTGAAGCAATTCAGCCAACTTAAATGATCACAAGTTCACTTGTTTACTCTTAAGGTTTCATTCATGCACGCACGGCATCGAGAGAGCGTTCATATATAAACATTTTATGTCGCATAACGCAACGCGCATGAATGAGCATAAAGTCTAACATTCAAATATGATTATATAAGTAAAAAATATAACGAAGACCAAACAAAGACAAACTCAAGGGTCAACAATTTTACCCCACATCAGAAAGCGTCAGTGAAATTTCAATAATAAATAATCAAAGTACATTTAGACTAGATTTACTATTTTGTTTGGTCTTACAATTAACATTCGAAATTAATTCGACAGGAACGAAAAGAGCCAGACTTATAACAAAAACGTAGAAACGACCGAGACAGCAAATAATTACATTATAAGCAACAAGTTGAGCATACATTTATTTAAGAATATTTTAATACAAAAATATACTCGCTATACGACTTTAAATTACAAGAAGGCATTTCAGAAGTACTTAATCGAATTCAATAAGCACATATGGCTGTCAAAAATTGTACCTTATCATTGGAAACAGGTTGAAATTTATAAAAACTAAGTTTCTGTATTTCAACCTGTAATAAACATATACCTGTGTGTACAACTCTCCACCCCAACGCCTTTTACGAATAATCTATATTCCGTACCATTTGTCGATTTACTGTCAGTCAACACATATGAAAAATCGTCAGGGAAAGAGGCTATTAAATAAATACCTGTTTAAATTAAATCGCGATGTGCACTCTTCTAATACAAGAGGTAAGGACAAACTTGTTGCGCCTCGGTTCCGTCTCCATAAAGTTAATTCGTCTTTTATGGTAAATGTTGTACACTTCTACAATAAAATCCCTAAAGATGTTTTGAGTCTATCACTTACTAAATTTAAGAAAATTGTAAAAGACCGCTTAGTATGTAAGGCCTATTAGAGTTAAGGGATTTGTTGAAGACAATAACTTCTTTTAAGCCAATAAAGTCATTGCTCAGTGAGCCTCAATTTTATTCTAGTTTTTGATTAAAAATAAAATTATTTTGAATTCGATTTAGCTTAAACATTTATAACAAGAATAAATTTACACTTCTTAACGAAACAAATTATTTTATTAAATATTTTGTTTCGTGTTAATATAACGTGGAAGTTACCACAGACAAATTTTAAACGATATGTTTATGAGACAGAGAACGAATATAATTGAAAAAATAAACCATCATTGTCTGAAGCCAGGACACATACATCAGGCACAACATTTTCTTTTCACTAAAATCAATCTATTTTGGTGGCATAACTTCTGGTTATTTGAAATTACGCATTTTCCATTGGTGCCGAATTACAGTAAATCTGTGCCACGTGTTTTTAATGTGAAACTGGTCGCTTCTACAGCGGTATATTATATACACTTACATCCGGTACTAAGTTAAGTCCCTAGTTCACAAAGGCGAAAGGTATTGTGACGATTTGACAAGTGACAATGAATAAAACATTGATACATTTCACTTGACCATTGTAACTTTACGAATCCGGACAAGTCCCCATTTTACATTTGACAATTGTCACATAACAATCGCCGTTCTTCAGCGTCGCCAAGTAATTATAACGAAGGATGATAAGCATTCGTCAACTGAAAATTCGCTTGAAGTATCAACTGTCAGATTGATGAATTGGAGGACAGAGCGCGAATGACACGCTACAAGTATAGTCTACTTATAACAATGGTAACTTAACTATGTCCAAAGCCGTATATCTTATCAGCAGCTGAAATGGGTATTTTAGAAAAATAGAACCCTAAGGGAGGGTTCCACCAACTTATGATTACAGACCAATCAACGTTGAATATGGCGCCGGCAGCTGTCACTCCAAACAAACTTGTCAATCTTTCCATACATTCAGGTTTTAACGGACACCGCTTATGCAACACCCTTAGACTTACAAATACGGCGACTTATTGCAGTGCTAGAAAGACCATACAGTATCGATACAGGTGATTTTAGCAGATGATCTATTGCTACTCCTACAAGTACCAGTATATTACTTTAGTTTTAAGTTTTAGGTACATTTTAAGACTTGCAATACCCTTACAGGGTCCCATGTTGTACTGAACATTGTGTAAGACCACCTGTATGCCAACATTCTAGTGTTGCGTTGCTCAAAGTCGCCGTGTTTAACCGCTCTTAAACAATATTCCTGTTCCAAAAGGTGAATCAACTTTTTCTTGTTGCTATCCTGTCCCGGCCAACCCAAGAAACAACAGTCACGGAGTTTCTTAGAAAAAAAAAACAAAAGTAAATTGGACTCTTATCATGTCCCGGTAAGCCAAGAGAAAACAGTGACTGAGTTTCTTAGGAAAAACAAAAAAAGTAAATTCGACTCCTATCATGTCCCGGTAAGCCAAGAGAAAACAGTGACTGAGTTTCTTAGGAAAAAAAAACAAAAGTAAATTGGACTCCTATCCTGTCCCGGTAAGCCAAGAAACAACAGTCACGGAGTTTCTTAGAAACAAAAAACAAAAGTAAATTGGACATGCAAGGAGTTACCAATATAACAAAAACACGTGTTTAGTGGATTCACACCCCGTAAAATGATACCTTGAAGAGTGACCCAGGAGAAACAAAAAAATAGTTGATTGCTCCCTTAAATACCACGTCGGTGACTATTTGCATGGTGACAAATGTATAGTCCTTTTTTTTATTAGTATAATCCTCGGCATATAAGTAGAACCAGTGCATTCGATTTTCGGGTGTAATCTGAGCGGCCCTGCGCATGTTCACTAGCGAATCTACGCGAATGCCTTGGTTCTACTTATGTGCTCAAGATCGTAAGTATCTACACAAGGTTTTGACTTCATCTCATTAAATAAAATTTCTCAGGGATATATTTTGTTATTTTTAGTTCAGTTGGTAAAACATGTCTCTGAGTGATATAATTGATTTAAATTTACAGGTTTTCATGATTTGCCGTCTGCATGCGACGAACGTGGCAGGGTCTCATAAATTTGGACTCGTGTATAAAACCAATTGATTTTTTTCATTAATATTTGAGTAAAAAAAAAATGATTTTTGCGAAATGTAAAACAAAAATTGTAGTAGATTCAATGTACACGACAATGTTTTCAATGATTCCTTGCATGATATATTGTACAAACACGATTTATAAAAGAAAAAAAAACATAAAGACCTCAGAATTTCGCTTTAGGTAAATTTACGAAAGCTACTACGAATCGAATGATATATTGGCGGCCATAAGTGGCTGTAATGTGCAAAAATGACGAACCTTTTCATTCGCGAGCATTCTCATACTCGCTAGACAGGCCGCGCCACGCGTCGCTCGTCCATAAACAATTAAGGCTTGACTCAGCAGAAGTTCCCGCGATGCCTTAGAAGAGGGTTTGTCATCGCGCTCGCAAGACGCGCTGGACTGAGGCCTCTGCTTTGGCTCTGCAAAAAGTTTAGTCAGTAAGGACTCGTCAGGTGGAAGGGAGATGCTGCGTTCTGATCTCTCACTCACACACCGCCACTACCGCTCAAAGTCGTGGCTAAGCTTTAGAGGGAATATACACCAGACGTGCGATACTATGTTTTCTTACATCTGACTAGCTGTCATCGTCGCGGAGTCCGCTGTATGCGGGTGGCGCTGGACCGGTCATTGTGGCACTCATTGGGGGAGGCTTATGTCCAGCAGTGGACGTCTTTCGGCTTATGCGGCAATTACACTTCGTCGTTCGCCGCATGCTGCATGCGGCGCCCGCAAAAGTGCGTAAAGCGGCCAACACACTGCGGCGTTCACCTAATGCGGCGACCGCATTAGGTGAACGACGAAGTGTAATTGCCGCATTATATGATGATGATGACGATGATGACTAGTTGTCGAGCATGCGAGGTGTGAAATATATGAGATTCCTCGCACATCCCTGGTAGATGAATATCTATCTCGAGGCGAGTACCCTGGCTGTGTTAGGAATCTGCGCACATGAGAATAGGGGTGTAGACTCAAGATTTATTATTACTCCAAAAGAAAGAAGGCAAAAAAATGTGCCTAGTAATGAAAATCCCATACAGATACCTCAAAAAATTACGAAGCTACAACCGTTTTAATATTGCTTGTTAGAGAGAGAAAACGCTCGTGGATCGTGACGTCACGATCCCCGTGTACGGTGGAGTTTTGCAATTTGCACACTGGAAGTAATAACCGCGGACACCTTGGCCACGTGGACGGAACCTCACCTCGCTATTGATGCTGGCTCTCCACTATGAGCATGATGGACTGGTGTTGGTCCGCGTGGATGGTTGGTACTGAACGGAGGCACTCGATCTGGTGGGAGGCCCAGTCCTTCTTCTGGCAGTACGTTGAGCAGTAAGGCGTGCGGCGGCAGAGGGAGCATTCCGCTGAGGCCTCGCGGTTGCAGTTTGCACACTGGAAGTAATAACCATGTTAAAAACTGGCCAAGTGCGAGTTGGACTCGCGCACGAAGGGTTCCGTACCATTATATATAAAAACGGCAAAAAAATCACGTTTGTTGTCTGGGAGCCCCCCTTAAAAAAATATTTTATTTAGTTTTTATAGCGATAGCGGCAACAGAAATACATAATCTGTGAAAATATCAACTCTCTAGCTATCACGGTTCTTGAGATACAGCCTGGTGACAGACAGACGGACGGACGGACGGACGGACGGACAGCGAAGTCTTAGTAATAGGGTCCCGTTTTACTCTTTGAGTACGGAACCCTAAAAAACCGCGGGGCATTCCTGGATGAGACATGCACGGGACCACCCTAATGTCTTGAAAATAGAGTTGTGTTCAGATGTTTGTGACGTCCTTGTTTGCTCCGATGTATGTGATGCTGATGGCGACTGTACTCGAACGGCTTGTACAAATGGCATGTTCAAAAAATTAAAAAGGCGGCAAATTACACAATTGTTTTCTGATCTTTCGTTCCGATTCTAATTTCAACAAACTATTATTTAATTGATTACCTTGTATTTATTTTTATTTTAATATATCCTGACATCGTTTGAGAAAAGCACTATACAATCCTCGGCCGGAATAGGGATTGCTGGACTCGTTGTATCCGTCTTTCTACGCCAAACTCATCCAGCAATCCCTTACTTCACGGCCTCTGCAGTAATGTACTATTTATATAAGCGTCCTACGCTCCGCTGTAACTTCAGACTACAGCGACATGTACACCCCACAAACACGAACCTTCTTGGCCTCCACCTCATCCGCGCTATGTAGCGCGGCGTCCTGCTCCACCACATGCAACAGCGCACTCGCCCTCTCCTGCTCTATCCGGGCCAGCTGTCGCGCCGACACGCCCCTGACGTCTTCCACGCACTGTTTCAACTCGCCCGCGAGCCGGGACAGCGTCGCGCCTATGTCGTCGAGGCGTTTCAACACGCCACCCATGTCCGGGAGACCTGGCGAATAAGTGAAGGATGGATTTTTTTGATGTTTGGTTTTTAAATTGGCAACACTGTTTGTAGTGATTGTCAATTTGACAGTTGGCGGTATATTTGAAGTCAGTACGCATAAAGGACTTTTCATCACACTTGCTCGTAAAGGGTGTATTATAGGCAGGTATATAGCAGCTATAGCCGAGGGAGTTATGAGCTTGTGTGTGATCTGATTGGTTAAAACATATCTAGTTGGCCGCGCGTCACAAGAATTCTTCGCTGCGATTCGTTGAATAAAATCTAGTAGGCCATGCGAGGCCACGCCCCCTCGCCCTCCACTCGCAAATCTGTAAGTGAAGTTGTCAATTTCGTAAATTTTTGTATGGTGCGGTTGTATGAAACTTAGATTTTCTGTCTTTTGTATAAAAACTATCCTATATTTTCATCCAGGCTATAAACTATCTTCATGCAATATTTCATCCAAATCGGTTCAGCCGTTTAAGCGCGATTGATAACAAACATCCAGACATCCAAACTTTCACATATATAATAATTAGTATAGGATGAATTTGTATACCTTTAAAAAAAACACTTTTTATATCTAGGTATTAGCGTTAAAAAAGTTACAGGACATTGAGAAAGACTAACTACACTAACACAATACGAAATATCATTTGATATCTGTAGCTTTTCGGTGAAGGAAAACATGGTGAGGAAACCAGACTAATCCCATAAAGGTCTAGTTTTCCTTCTGGGTTGGATATCAGTCGCTTTGGTAAAACTAGTGCCTACACCAAATCTTAGGATTAGATGCCAAAGCTGACCCCGGGCTCCTTTAGCATAAGTGCAACCGGGAAAAACCTAGGCGGATATTGATCAGTAAAGAAACCTTCTTAACAACGTTATGCATCATTGGTATTAGGGGATGAATTATTATATTTAGATACTAGTGACCCGCCCCGGCTTCGCACGGGTTTTGTATGCATGTATTATACATATACGAAGCGTTCATAGCCCGGCGTCGCCTGCGTATCGGAAACGATAACGCAGGTCAAGCAAATACGGCAGGGGTCAGTCTTTGGATGGGTGACCGCCTGTTTGAGTGGTTACTATAGATGAGCGCTTCCGTGCTTTGGAAGGCACGCTAAGCAGTTGATCCCGGTTGCTGTCTATGAAAGTAGTCGTTAAGCCTGGTTAGAGGCCTTCGGGCGGCTTAAGAACCTCTAACAGTCGAGTCGCCCACTCACTTGACAAAGGGGGGACAACTGTCACTCGCGTCCGCAGGAGCTACCTACCACAACCCTGCACGTGTCCCCTGGGTGGTACTAAAGAGTGACAAACTCAAAAGGCCAAAAATAATACATGCCATACGATTAAATAAATACATATAAACCTTCCTCTCGAATCACTCTATCTATTTAAAAAAACCGCATCAAAGTCCGTTGCTTAGTTTTAAAGATCTAATAGGGACAAACAGACAGCGGGAAGTGACTTTATTTTATACTATGTAGTGATATTAAATGATAATTCGCTAAGCAGTTACTATCCAATGTAACTATGTTCGGGTGGAATCTTGCAACTCAATTTTGAAGGAGTCATCTTCAACCGATTGAGCTGAGTTTTTGGGTAAAGGTATAGTTTGGATGACAATTCAATATTATGGCACTATCGAGCTGATCTGATGAACTCAGTACTTAACTTGAGTTTGGGCTCGTTGGAATAGGGAACATTACTGCAATGTTCTGCCGCCAGAGGCAGCACTACCACTAATAGTAAACCAGTATAGGAATATAGGGATTCACACACACATGCACAATTGTTTGTCAAATGAGTGACAAGGATGCTTGCATAGACAATACCGCAAGTGGGAACGAGATACAATGTCAACGCTGCTAGTGTACCTACGAAGAGCTTTGCGTAATGTTCCCTATTGTCTCAATTAGTAGTTGATGACAATGATGGATGACGGTATACAGAAAAGTACAGTCGGCAATAAAAGCTTGTAACAAAAATGAAATTTTTGACAGAAATTGTTGAAAATTAAAATAAGAATAATTAACTTCACCATTATATAAATGGCTAAGTAGCCAGGTGGGAAGTGGATTAAAAAAAAATCACCGTTGCATAAGCAATAAAATTGCATTGCGACAATTTCAATTACATTGCTTAATTACATTTTCGTTATTGCATAGCATTTTTAAACGCTTTCATATAACCCTTTAACGGGCAAAACTAAAATCAATCCATATAGACCAATCAAATTAGCTAAACCTGGACATAATTCGATAACTGTAATTTTCTTTTTCTATGATGTAAAGTATTGTTAGTTATAGTTAAAATAAAAAAAATTAAACATTTTAGGGTTCCGCGTCATTGTAAAAAAACCAAAATCTAAATTTAAAAAAAATTCTGATTTCATAAGTGCAGCATAATATGTAACTTTGTAAAAGTGCCTTTATTATGATATGACGCTTGCATTCCAGTTAAAGAAATCAAAATTAATCTAATTTATCAACCGGGACTATCAATAATAAAGAAAGTTCAGTAAGTTACACATTTTCTGGATTATCTTACCAGAAATTATAGATAACTGCAATTTAACAATTTTTTCTGAATAGTATATTATGTGTGTTGATAAATTATTAAAAATTAAACAGATTCTCTTTGCGGATTTCTAAAATCACAAATATTGTTAGTTTTTGGAAAACCAAAATACATAACTACTTGGAAAGTGTTTGATTTATGCTGTCAACATATTATTAGTACTATAAGAAACAAAGTAAACAAAAAATATCCACGATTATTAATTAATTCATATTTTTTCGTACTAAAGTTTTAATATGAACCTTATCTCTTGCAGAATAAGGCCGTCATTTCTTTGCGTCTCAACTACCGACCGTGCTGTCGCGAGTCGCAGGCATTCAAAGCCGAAACGCACTGACAGCGGTGGCGAAGCGGCGCGGGGTGGCGCGGAGGCGGTACTTGTAATGTTCGAGCTAATATGAAAGGATCCGAACGCTTTTTCCCGGCTTTATTAGATCGAACATTACAGCCGGTACCACCTCTACACTGCGCCGCGCCGCCGCTTCGCCACCGCGGTCAATGCGTTTCGGCCTTCATTTATTATGGATAGGTCAATGATTGTCAAACATTGATAAAGACGAACGTGGCGTTTACCACGGTTCGGCTATGGTGGAGATTTATTGAAATATTGTGTTCATTAGATTGATAATAACTAAATTGTTCAGCATGAGACATAATTGTCGTGGAATGTCGATTACCTATTTATAAGCGCTCAGTCTTCTGTATAGAATTATTTAAATAAAATATGTTACTTGTGTGGGTGCAGAAAGGGGCATTGTTGGAATGATTCTTATTCGAATAATTATTCCAATAAACATTTATTCGCGAATAATTTATTCGTCTACACTTTCGAATGACGAATGATTTATTCTCATTTTATTCCAATAAATCCACGAATAATATTTAAGGATGCGGTTGCTCGTTGTAATACGTACACGAATTTAACATGATCACTACAAGTGTACCTATTTTCAAGTATTAATACCCTTCTTTACTAATTAACAATATTTTTGTGAGTTAAATGAGTCGCTTCATGGGGCATTTAACAGGTTTGTTTCAATATTTCATGTGTGTGGGCTTGTCCATATACCCCACGCAACTTATCCTTGATTTTGGGGAATGTGAAAAAGTCGTTGGGACTTAGGTCAAGGCTGTATGGAGGATGGTCCAGTAGTTCGACTTTTTCACCTTCCAGGTACTCATTTGTTTTACGAGCGGTGTGAGGGCTGGCATTGTCGTGGTGAACGATGATGCGGCGACTAGGCCTTTTTTCCTAAGTTCAGCAAAGACAATCGGCAAACAAATACTTGTATACCAATTGGCTTTGACCGTTTTACGATCTTCAAGTGGAATAGTAGCCACGTGACCCGATTTGGAGACAAACATAGCCACCATCTTCTTGGCCTTGCTGCGAGAGCGAATAACTTTTGTTGGCTTGAAGCTCGTCTTCGTTACCCCATACTCGAGATTGGTTTTTAGTTTCAGGCTCATATGCGTATATCTACGACTCGTCACCTGATACGACACTAAAAACTGCATTTGAGCTTCTTCCGTTGAATTTATTCAATGTTTTGCGGCACCAATTGACACGAGTCGTTTTCTGCTCGTCAGACAATAAGTGCGGGATCCAACGGGAAAACAACTTTCGCACGCCTAATTCTTCCTGTAAAATGATTTGTATCTGACTCATTCCAATCCGCAAAGACTCCTGAATTTCCCGATATGTCACATGCCTGTCTTCTTTTATCAGCTGACTCACAAGGTGGACGTTTTCTTGCGTAACTGCCGATTTTGGTCGACCTTCACGCGCGTCATCCGTGAGGGATACCACCTGTATATTGTCGTCTTGGAAGGTGTTTCATTACTAAAAGCAGCAATCATCCGGTCTCCACATTGTTTTTGTGTTAATCCACTTTGAAAGTCGTAATATTTTTTTACGGGACAATTCCATCTTCAGCGGCGACTCAACAACTCGAAAAAACAATTGAAACTGAACTATTGTTTTTTTAGGGTTCCGTTCTCAAGGAGTAAAACGGGACACTATTACTAAGACTCCGCTGTCCGTCTGTCTGTCTGTCTGTCAGTCTGTCAGTCAGTCTGTCAGTCTGTCTGTCTGTCACCAGGCTGTGTCTCAACATCAGTGATAGTTTGACAGCTGAAATTCTCACAGATGATGTATTTCTGTTGCCGCTATAACAACAAATACTAAAAACCAGTTTTTTTTTCTTTTACAATCTTACACAAATCGGCTTAGTCCCAAACTAAGCAAAGCTTGTATTATGGGTACTAGACGAACGATAAACATACTTATATAGATAAATAAATACTTAAATACACAGAAAACATCCATGACTCAGGACTTGGCCGGTTGTTTTTTGTCAATTCTTGACCCCCCCTCCTATCATCATCCTGTTAATTCCTAAATGGACACTACCCGCCTCATAAAATGACTACCGTCATCCAATAGACCCCCCCCCCCCCCACAGTTTTGAAATGACGTAATTTATGGAAAGCCACTGTCTGTAATTGGATCAATGTATGTTATTAGAGGCGATTACGCATGTAAGATTGTTCAACTATATACCTGTAATTGTACATTGTATGTACTTAATCATGTTATATTCTGATCTGTGTGTTTTTAGGGTTCCGTGCCTCGAAATGGAAAAACTGAACCCTTATAGGATCACTTTGTTGTCCGTCCGTCCGTCTGTCAATACCCTTTTTCTCAGAACCGCGTGGAGGTATCAATCATTTAAAGTTTGAATTCCTGTGCATAGTGTGTGCATGCATTATTTTAGAATTAATATTTTTTATATTAATGTTGCTGTGCCCTAACAGGGTTATGCTGGAACTGTATTTATATGTAACATCTTGTAAGACCCATACTGCAACAAATAAATGAATTAAGCTGAAATTTATATCAAATACTCAGGTTTACTGTCTCTTGGAGCTGTGAAAAAATCAAACTTCTAAGCCAACACAATCAAAAGATGCAGCCGTTTATGCCGCAAATTTCCGCAAGTTTTCGAAACCCGCAAGGGAATCAAAACCTACTTCCCGTGAACTCAGAAACTTGAAATTTAGAAACTAGGTATCACTGTTCTGTCTGTAGAAAATTATTACGTTTTTGAGATATATTCCATTAAAAAGCATTCCTATAATATTCGTTCAAAATAGTATTCCCGAAAAGCATTACGAATGATTATGCGAATGAAGAAGTTATTCGCGAATAATTATGCGAAATATTTATTCGTCATTCGCGAATAATCCTATTTATTCTTAAACGTTATTCGTATTCGAATAAATTTATCCCATCTCTGGGTGGATAAGCATATCTTCTCTTTTTTTTTGGCGTTCTGGCCAACTGTGTCGGCACAATTTTGCCAATAAGGATATCGACTACCGTAGGCTCAAAGGGCGTAAGGGACGAAATGCCCATGCCCATATCCCGTAAACTCTGAATCTTTAAATTTGGTACGAAGTATTTATAGCACAAATAAAGGAAAAATTGTGAAAACCGTAAATTTTTAGTTACATCACTGAAAATTTGATGTCCAGTATAAACTGACACGCACTAAGTATGTAAATACATACTTAGTGAGTGTCAGTTTATAGTGGACCTGTTTCTATTGTACGGGGTGGTCCGGAACCCTCGGTGTGCGAGTCTGACTCGCACTTGACCGGTATTTTTTTATGCTAACCACGATCACGGCATCATCTCTTTCATTTACTTAACAGTTAAGAGTTTACTGTTTTCGATGATAAAAGCAAATCAATCGTTCCTTACGCCCTTTGGACCAGAGTTTTCAAAGGGCGTAAGGGACAAACTGTGATTTTTCATTAGAGCTAAAAATCCTACAATTAGGATATTCCGTTATATTTGTTTTATTTGTACACGGCGCGGTCGGTGCAAAACACGTAATTGAAATAAACTCGTTAAGACGGGTTCGCCGTGCGCTCGCCCGCTGGCGCCCCACTCTCTCCCCGCCTCGCACCCACCGCATGCATCAGACTCCACGACAAGGTCGCGAGTATTTTCAATTAAATTTTCAATTTCTTAAGCGTGAAATTAACATGCTTAATTTTGATGAAAACATGATTATCGTACACAAAAGGCTATTAGTAAACAAAAAAATCATAGTTACTATTTATAATTACTGAGAAATACATTATTATTAAAACGTTAAAAATAAATGTTTAATTATTGTCTTAAATGTCTAAAAAGACGCAATATACCTTAAACAGATAAAAACATCATAGTTACCATTTTGGCTTGTCTAGATAATGAGATCAGAGGAAAACTGTGAAAAAAAACGTATATGCGAATTTGATATCAGTTTAATTTTGCTTTTAAGTGATCGAATTTGAATGCACCTCAAAGTTATACTAACAAGGTACTTGGTTACCTTTTTTACTTTTAGGAAAAAGTTAGGTAGTGTACGTTAACTCGTGTTTTTTTTAACTACGGTTACGATCGCGGATTTTTTACTTAATATATTTCATTAATATTTGATACTGAATAGTAAAATCCGATAAAACAATAAAAACAACGAGTTTACGAATTATGTCCAGGGTAAGCTAATTTGATTGGTCTAATAATTCAAGTCTCTTGCTATTGCATAAAACTATAACGGCCTCCGTAGCCCAGTGGGTAGTGACTCTGCCTACGAAGCTGGAGGTCCCGGGTTCGAATCCCGGTCAGGGCATTTATTTGTGTGTTTATCACGAATATTTGTTCCTGAGTTATGGATGTCATATATGTATATAAGTATCTATATGTATGTATCTATTATATATATCATCGCCTAGTACCCACAACACAAGCCTTATTGAGCTTACCGTGGGCCTAGGTTGATTTGTGTAAAATTGTCCCGTAATATTTATTTATTTATTTATTTATTATTTATTTAAAACTAAAAACTTTGCACCATAAAAAATACAAAAAGCTGACCTTAACAGGTGGTTTATTGCCTTAAAAAATTCAAGTTTGCAAAAATTTTCAAAAATAAAGTGTTAACTTATTTTTGTAGGGCAAAGCTTATATGAGCTCATATTTGGAGTAGCACAACTAGGGAAGTATCTGAAGTACAAAACCCATGCGGGTTGTTTTATAGACAGGGTAAGCCTTAACAACATTAGCTACGCCGACTGCATGGCGCTACTGGCCCCATCGGTTGGGGCACTCAATTAATTAATTAGCATTTGTGAAAAGTACGCGGCTTCGTCAAAAGTGCTGGACTCGTGTATAACCTAAACAAGGTTACAGTCAATTATCTGATCACTATGCACAAAAAATATTGATCACGACGCACTTGATAAAATCACCTATAACATATTCACGAACATTTTCAAAACAAAATATTGACAATTTTAAACTAATTCTTTATTCGATCGACTGGCCTTGCCTATATAATAAATCTAATTACAATCCATTAAATCATCTGACATCCATAATTCACATTCTAAATAACGCATCTGACACTTGCTTTCCGTTAAAAATAACTTCTAACAGTAAAAAAACATCTTGCCCGTGGATAAGTAATGAAATCATTATGCAGAAACAATTTCTAACCTCACTAATTGATCTGTCCGTGAAATTCCCGACAAACAGACAATTGATTATGCAAATCATTTCACTATCCTTAAAACTGGAAGAATCGTTATCTAACGCTGAACGAAAGTATTACTGTTATATCTTGTATCTCAGCAACAATCTACAAAAAACAATGTGGCAAATTGTCAACGATTACACTGGACGTAAAACTGCTATGAATCATTGCAGCCTAACTAGTCTAAAAGATAACAGCGGACTGCATTATGCATCTCTAAACCGGCTGGCGAATGATGTAAACAATTTTTTCCTCTCCGCCGCCGCGACGACGCAGGCCCCTACCGCCGACCCAATAATAGCTAATGAGCTACTAACTCACTCGATAAACCCCAGTCATGTGTCTATATTTCTAAATAAATTTACAGAATCAGAAATATTCAAAATTATTACACAAGACATAGTTTGCAAAAATACATGTGATATTTACAATACTTCCACAAAATTATTGAAAGTCGCACTACCTATGTTATTATCCCAACTAGTACAAATTTTTAATTATTTACTAAAAGTTGGTTTGTATCCACCTATTCTTAAAAATATAAAGGTGGTACCTATATACAAAGGTAAAGGACCCAAGGATCAGCTTTCTAGCTACAGGCCTATCAGTATAATCCCGGCTATTGCAAAGGTGTTTGAAAATGGGCTATCAAGGAGACTATCACTGTTCTTAGAAAACTCTGCACTCTTAAGTGATAAACAGTACGCTTATAGAAAACATAGATCCTGCGTTAAAGTCGTTCGCGAAGTCGTCCAAAAAATCATGGCGGCCAAAGAGCGCGCGACACAAGTTGCCATACTGCTATGCGATATGACGCGAGCATTCGACCTATGCGATCATAATGTTCTAGCGCAGAAACTTGAACATACTGGCATACGCGGCCCAGCGTTAAAATTAATGCTAGAATTTTTGGCCGGTCGTCAACAAGCCGTGACACTGAGCAACGGCAAAGTGCAATCCAACTACGGCGGCGTCGACATAGGCGTACCGCAAGGTTCTTCACTCGCTAATCTGTGCTTCCTTATCCAGGTCAATGACCTGCCTACAGCCGTAGATGGAGATATGTATATATTTGCTGATGACGCGTGTGATATAATAACAGCTGATACCGCCCAACAGTTGGAAGTCTCTTTGAAATCCGACATTTACAAACTACTGAATTGGTTCCGCGCAAATGGCCTAGTTTTAAACTTGTCAAAGACTCAGATTCTGCACATTAATCTAGGCGGACGACCTCCAGATCCACTAAATATAAGCATCCTCGGTAATTTGTTGCCACAATTAAGACATACCAAGTTCCTCGGTATAACATTAGACTCTGGACTCAGATGGGATGCACACATAGACAGTTTATGTGGTAGGCTGTCTAGCGCATGCTTCGCTCTAAGCAGATTGGCACACGTTTTACCCAAAAAACAACTCAGATCATGCTACTATTCACTATTCCACTCAGTTATGAACTATGGTCTCGAATTGTGGGGTACGGCCGCAGAGTGGCAACGTGTATTCATACTACAAAAGCGTGCCGTACGTATCATCTCATTTGTCCCTCCACGCACTTCAGCTCAAAATCTCTTTAGAGAAAACAATATACTCACCCTGCCCTCGCAGTACATATATGACGTCGCTAAATTCGTCAAAGAAAACATTGACACGTTTCCCCGCAGAAAGATAACTCGCACAAGACAGGGGTCCCAGAACCAGCTCCTCACACAAACCACTCGACTGACCAAGTCAAGTAAAATCATCTCTCACGTGGGGCCAAAAGTATTTAACAAACTACCAGTAAATGTAAAATGCGCGGGTAGTAACTCAACTTTTTTAAGAAAATTAAAATCGTGGCTTCTCACGCACTCTTTTTATGACATTAAAGATTTTTATGAGTTACCAGAATAAGAATGTTATATGTTAACACACTTAGTATATAAATTTAATTTAAACTAATACAATGACATGTAATATTAATAATATTATAAATAAAAGACTTAAGACTTATGACTTATGACTTAACATAGAATTAAGAAAACTACTAACAAACTTGGATCTTGTTGTCTGAATAAAGATATTAAATTAAATTAATCCCAATCTACGGATATGTGTCGTCAACTTTGAACTATGGTATCTTAATATGGGGTAATTCTGTGCATGTTGATTGAGCCTTTAAATTACAGAAAAAGTGTGTACGTGCAATCACAAATGCGTGGATTACAGATAGTTGTAGGCCCATTTTCAAAAAACACAATATTTTTCCTCTAGAATGCATGTACATTAAAAAGGTTTGCGAATTTGTAAGGACTCATAGGGAATATTTTAAATTACGTTCAGATGTGTTCAAAGGAACACAAAGAGCACAGTACAGGAATCTTCTATATCAATCTCCTTGCCGTGCGGAATAAACGGAACTTCCCGATAACATTAAGTTGTTGCATGATCTAGAATTTAAGAGCAAACTTTCAAAATGGCTTCAAGAACATTGTTTTTACTCTGTGAAGGAATATATGGAGGCAAGAAACATAAATATTATGTAAGGTAGACTCAAAATGTAAGTAATTCATTGTAATTCATTGTTTTCTTAAACATTTGCATGCTGCTTTGGCTGAATACTGGAACCATGTTCAAAATATGTAAAACCTTTGTACATGTATTCTTGCAAAACATTTCTATTTCTATTTCCAATAAGGTCTAACTTTCCCTCTGGGTTGGAAGGTCAGATGGCAGTCGTTTTCGTAAAACCAGTGCCCGTACCAAGTCTTGAGATTAGGTGTCACAGCGGACCCCGGGCTCTTTTAGGGCACAACCGGGAATAACGCTAGGACGAGGATATTCGTCAGGTGACAAGCAAAAGTCACTACCAAAACTGTCACTGCTCTTCAAAACCTCGTATCTCGGCGCGTAGTCGATATCGAGATACGACCTTTCATTTAAGTAGGTATTTGTTACTTAGTGAGTTTTGCTTGTCACCCGACGATATACCTTATACTTCAATAATATTAAACTTGTATAGCTAACAGTCAAAATATAAACTATATTTTTTCGCAGAACAATAAAATGAAGCATACGAAAGACTTTTAGCGTATCTATAACAAACAAGTAATAACAACATTTCGCATTGCAATGTCACATATCGTATTTCGCAGAAGCCACCTTATAAAACGTAATCAATCAATGCAAGTCAGCAGAATGTCACACGTTAATTCGCACACGCAAGGATATCAAGATACAAAGTTGCATTGGATTATTTATGCCATGGCTTGGTAATCTATCCTAATATAATATTATAAAGAGGTAAAGTATTTAAGATTGTATGCTTGTATTTAGGGGGTATAATCTACGGAACCACTCATCCAATTTCAAAAAATCTTTCCCATGCGTGTAGACTTGAAAAGAACTTCTAGAATGACTTTCTGACTGATTATAGGCTATATTCATACAGGAGATGGAAGTGCGTGTTTGGAAGCACGGGTTTCATGTTTATTAATTTATGCGTTTTCATAATATAAAAAAAGTAATAGCTGATTTCCCTCAAACATGACATTGCCGATTTTTATAACCAATTTAAATATGTTTAGCTGTAGTGTATAATTTGTTACGATTTTTTTAAAAGTATTTTAGACCTCGTGATTTTTTTCTATCGAGCGAAAGTCAAAAACTCAGGATTCGAATATCTGGTTTCCCACGAGAAAGGCCTCAAGATTGCTAATTAAATTTAGGGCAGCCGTATTATAATCCAAACACGAGCTACGACATTTTAAAAATCCGTTTTCCGAGCTCACGTCGCCTTAAAGACTCATCAACAAATAATATGGTCTAAAACCATTATTAGTCTTTCAGTCGAGCACTAAAAGGGGAGCTAATAATGCGCGGCCAAATAATGTACAGCCTAATAATCCACATCCACTTTTTTCGACGTGGATTAATGGGCCGGACAAAAATGGCATCCAATGGGGAAGGCAACTGTCAAACTGACAGCTCCAATAGTTGTACCTAAAAATGCTAAATTTGTATGGCGGGAAGTACTTTTTATTTATTTTTGCGAGAATGGCTTTATTTTTTGTCCCGAATTGCTCCGTAGTGGGAATCCACCGTTATCCGAAAAAGGCTAAAAATAAAAGGTTGTGGATTGATGAAGCTATGGGGAAGATTTTTGCCTAAGAACTGTATATTGTTTCCGTACATAGTAGGTACAACCGACCTTCCGTCTCTCTCTCTCATCGTATGGAATCTAGAAGAGCGCCATCTACAATTAGCTTTCACCGGCCAACCCCATTATAGGCCCGAACTAAGTTTGCTTAGAGCGATAATGCACGGCCACAATAATAAATAAATAAATATTTGCGGACAATCTTACACAAATCGACCAAGTCCCAAACTAAGCAAAGCTTGAACACACTATGGGTACTAGACGAAGATAAACATACTTATATAGATAAATAAATACTTAAATACATAGAAGAGATCCATGACTCAGGAACAAATATTCGTGCTCATTACCGGGATTCGAACCCAGGACCTCTTGCTTCGTAGGCAGCGCCACTACCAACTAGGCTAAAGCGGTCGTCAAATAATCCGCGTCTAATGTGTGGATGCAATGGATTATTTGGCTGTACATTACATAGCCGTTCATTACCTACATTACATCAGGCAGGCCGTAAGCTTGTTTGCCACCGTCATTGTATAAAAAAAAACCTGGATTCCACCCAAAGTAGGCACCTTCAGTTGTGGCTAGATAATTAAGAACAAGATTTTTTTTCCCCATACAACTGCATACAAATATGACTTTTAAAATGTAATGATGATTTAAAATATGGAGGTATCTGTGTATATATAAGATTTTATTTAGTTTATATAAAGCTTGTGTAAAAGTTGTGCTTAAAAAAATAAGGATGGTCAAAGGAGTAGGGCTTATTCCACCTAATTTGCATAATGCATACTTCACTAAATTTCAAAATGCCATGGGCTCCTTACCTAATTATCAAAATTGCCTCATTCCTAAAATGAACAAATGTCAAAATGACTTTGACCTTAAACGTTACGTGTTCAAAATGCCTAAATATCGAAATGCACATTTCTTCAAAATACCGAATCATAATGTAATGTCACAGTTTCAAAATGCCAATTTTTTAGGGTTCCGTACTCAAAGAGTAAAACGGGACCCTATTACTAAGACTTCGCTGTCAGTCCGTCCGTCCGTCCGTCCGTCTGTTTGTCACCAGGCTGTATCTCAAGAACCTTGATAGCTAGAGAGTTGAAATTTTCACAGATTATGTATTTCTGTTGCCGCTATAACAACAAATACTAAAAACAAAATAAAATATTTTTTAAAGGGGGCTCCCATACAACCGACGTGATTTTTTTGCCGTTTTTATAGATAATGGTACGGAACCCTTCATGCGCGAGTCCAACTCGCACTTGGCAGGTTTTTTGCAAGCTATGAAGCTTTACGTTTCAAGCTTTTGTTTATTTGTTTAAATACATAATCTTTCTAATATTGGTACTTCAATGTTAGTGGCCAGCACTAGAGAAAATAAGTAAAGCAAATAATATATGAAGGCAAAGATAATTAAGACAAGGAAGATTGCTCACTCCATACAATGCTACTAGTCACACGTCAATCTTAATATCGTCGCCGGTACCTCGTAGTTCCCCTTAATATTTTAGATGGCGTTATTTTCAATGTAAGCGGTGAAGCAGGCTGCTAAGTAGTCACCTCTAACATAAGATACAACATTTTGGGCCGTGCGGCCATTTGATTTTGGTCGAGTGGTTCGGGTGTTTGACTCACAAGTCTGAGTACGTCGGTTCGCGTCCCAACTCCTGTAACCTGTTTTTGTATTTTTTCTTGCCACGAGACACGTCGCGGCGTCAGTTGAGCGTTTTTCAAAAAAGTGTACAAAACTTTTTTTTCAGAATACGCATTTTTTTGGTTTATCTTACTCGGAATCTTTGATACTATCGATCCTCATACAAGAAAAAAAGTGTCTTAAATATTCCATTCCAGACGTCCCATTTTTGAATGCAGTCTTTTTTTATTTACATGGTCGTACGCACGGGAAGAAAAACCTAACAAAAAATCTGGGACACTTTTTTTCTTGTATGAGGATCGATAGTAATAACGATTCTGAGTAATAATATAAACAAAAAAAACAAATTCTGAAAAAAAAAGTTTTGAACACTTTTTTTGAAAAACGCCCAGTTGTGCTAGTCCCGCTAGATAAGTATACTAGAATCAAGCAGAGTACAATAGTTTTAATTTTATTCAAAATTTTCCGAATTATATTTGTCATTTTAACTATTAACTTATTTATTATTTTAACCTGAATAATTTTTGATTTTAAGCAAACGCCCGTAATTAAAGATTCAGATTTTTTTCGTTGAGTAGTCTGTGTGAAAAATAATTTATAGTAAACCTAGTCCCGAAATCGCGTCGACTTAACGTAATTATCACAGCGGCGCTACCACGAAGTCCGAATCTCGAATGTCGTATATCTCCGTCTCTGTCGCTCGAGTACTATAAACCGTAAGTGCGATAGAGACGGAGATATACGAAGTTCGAGATTCTAAGTTCGTGTTTATAGCATTATAATATTATCATCCCGAAATCCACTTTTTCCCTAACAATTTTTCTCAAATGTTTTTGACTATTTCGTGTATGTACATCTAAATAAATATAGTTTTCACCTCACTAGCTCGGAAAGCCCATTTTTATTCTTTAAAAACAGATAGCAAAACTGCATTTTATCCACAAGAGTGCAAAGAATATTTGAAATCCGAACGTGTTATTAGTTACTTTTTTAAACATAATAACATGTAAAGGTCAGTCCAGACAGTACATTTTTCGCCCATCAGATTTTTGATTTTATTTAGGTACCTTTTTTGAATGTTTTATTCTTTTTTTTAATGTTTTTAGTTCTTTTTTTGTTTTTTAAATGTTTTTTTTGTTTTTTAAATGTTTTTTCTTTTTCTCCTTTTTATAAATGTTGTTTCTCTTTTTAAATGATTTGTTTCTTTTGAATGTTTTTCTGTATTTTTTTTTATTTTTAATGTTTTTTTGGTCTTTTTTATACGTTTTTTTCTTTTTTTAAATCTTTTTTTAATGTTTTTTGAAATACTATTTATTTTTTCAATGTTTTCGTGTACATTTTAATGTTTTTTTATATTGTATTGATTTAAATGTGTTTATTCAAGGTTTTTTTTTCCACTAAATATTATTTTTTAATGTTTTGTTTCTTTTTGATTTATTTTTGTGGTTTTTCTACTTTTTTCTCTTTTTAAATGTTTTTTTTTTGAGTTTTTTGTCTTTTTTTATTTTTTTTTACGTTTTTTCTCTTATTTTAATGTTTTTTGTAACTTTTTTCTTTTATTATGTTTTTGTCTCTATTTTATTGCTTTGTTTTTCTTTTTTTAATGTTTATTGCTTTTTTCTCCTTTTCATAAATGTTTTGTTTCTTTTTGAATATTTTTGTTTTTTTTTCTTTTTTATGTTTTTTTGGTCTTTTTTCTCTTTTGTAGGTATGCGTTTTTTCCTTTTTTTAATGTATATTTTTTATTATTTTAAGGTTGTTTGAAATCCTCTTTTATTTTTTTGATGTTTTAGCCATATTTTTTTGATGTTTTTGCCGTGTTTTTCCAAGGTTTTTTTCATTTTCCATTTTTTAATTTTTTTTCCGCTGTTCTCTTTTTACATGTTTTTTTTTGTTTTTTTGTCCTTTTTTGTCGTTTTTTACCTTTTTTTTCTTAATAAAATGTTTTTTGTAACTTTTTTCTTAGTACATGTTTTTTTTTAGTTTTTCTTTTTTTACGTTTTTTTTCTTCATATTATGTTTTTTGTATGTTTTGTCTCTATTTTATTGCTTCGCTTTTCTTTTATCAGTCTTTTTTAATGTTTTTTGAAATTATTTTTGCCTTTTTTAAGTTTTTCTTTATTTTATTTGTTTCTCAATGTTTTTTCTCTTTCCCTCTTTATTAAATGTTTTTTTAACTTTGTAATATTTTGTTTTTTTTTAAATGTTTTTTATTTTTTTCCCCCTTTTTAATATTAAAATAAAAAAAACTTATTTTACTTTTTTGTTTTTTTCCTCGCTTTAGTGAGGTGAAAAGATTTGTGTTACACACGGGTGCAAGTTATTTTGACGTCTCGTGTGTTGCAACACTCGCTACGCTCAGGATTCTATTTTTGAACCATAGAATCCATTCGCTAGCTCGTGGTTCAACCATAGAATCCTTTCGCTAGCTCGTGTTTCAATTCCACACTCGCGGTTAAAATACAACTTTGCACCCTTGTATAACAAATAACTATAGTGTGCTTTGGCCTTGACCTTACTTGCCCACCATGTTGAATGCCATATTAGATTTCTGTGATTTGATTATCGAACGAGCGAGCGAAGCGAACGAAGTTCTATGCTTCAGCTCGCTCAGCTTGTGTCGAAAATCATTCGTATGTCCGGTCACAGAATAAGTAATAGTACGTCCGGTGTCTGTCACGATGTCCGGTGTTCCGCTGTCCGGCTCAACCGATTCTCGTGAAAATATGTTATACTTAATATTTCTTTTTATACTCACTTTTTCTAAATTAAAAAAGTGTTAAAAAAAGGACTAGACTCGCGCAAGATAGAAAATCGTGGTCGTGCATGGAGGAGGACTTTGCCCAATCTTGGGTTTCCCAAAACTAATTTAAGTATTTAGCTTGTTTTTAATGTAACGAAATGTACCTACTTAATTCTTGTTCGAATGTTTTTGTGGGAATAAATGGCAATAATAAGAATAGTCAGAAAATGCCTACAGAATGACTCACTCACTAACGTACAAATCCATGCACACCCATCAGTTACTCATCTTCCACCCGAGTCAAACCATAACCAAGAACATCTCTCCGATCATCGTCATCAAGATGTTCTCTCAGATCATCGTCATCAAGATCTTCTCTCAAATCATCATCATCAAAATCTTCCGTCTTAATTAAAACGTAATAGGTATATGAGATGCACTTGGCTTCGGCCCGTGCTTCCCATCACACCAGTATTTAGGTAAATACTGAGAAATTTAAAGAAACAAAATAATAATAATAATAATAAAAAACCAGCCAAGTGCAAGTTGGACTCGCGCACGAAGGGTTCCGTACCATTATCAATAAAAATATTTATTTTATTTTCTTTTTAGTATTTGTTGTTATAGCGGCAACAGAAATACATCATCTGTGAAAATTTCAACTGGAACTATCAAGGTATCAGTGAGATACAGCCTGGTGACAGACAGACGGACGGACGGACGGACAGCGAAGTCTTAGTAATAGGGTCCCGTTTTACTCTTTGAGTACGGAACCCTAAAAAACAGGCTCGCGGGCTACTCCTAGTTAGAAAGAGACGGATAGTGTATCTCGCCGCGACACAAAGCTCGCGGGCCGTCCTGTGATAGCCGTGCTGCTCACAGGTTTGTTAATTATATTGTTTTTTATCGCGATTTTTTTATAACTTTTTATCAAATTTAAACTTAATCGGCGCAATAAATAATAAATTCATCATCATCATCATCATATCAGCCGAAAGACGTCCACTGCTGAACATAGGCCTCCCCAAAAGAGTGCACGTAGAACCGATGGCCGTTGGGGCGGAAAGGTTCTCGAGTGGTGACCACGTACCGGAAGGCGCGGCGTGGGTAGGCCCCCCACATGGTGGAATGATGACTGGCCCCGTAGCATGGATGGCCTTATCACGCGATAAGTGACAGGATAGAGCATCCGTCCCTGGCTGACACCGTTCGATAGAACGAGACGACGCGCTTATCCTATCACTTATCGCGTGATAACCATCCATGCTACGGGGCCTGGTCGTGGGAGTCCGCTGGATGCAGGTGGCGCAGGACCGGCCAATAAATAAATACTTTAAATAATTTCAAGATGTCGGAACGGCAACTTTTCCCATTCTGACCTCTGATTTGTTTTTGTGACCTATTAGATCCTCCCATATCAATTTTGAACACAATCCTTGAGTGAGATTCTTTAAAACAATTATATCTTTCGCGACGGCGTCGTAAGATTTCAACTCTTGTCAATGTAGGTTATTGTGTTATCAACTTTGTATGGAAATGTTATTTTACCAACCACAAATAACGTTTGTATAGTTTTGCGGGAAACAACTGCAAAAGTAACTTTGTAATCGCATAAATTTGTAAAGGATTACAAACTTACTTATGCAGTTTGTATATCTCAAAATCGTGACATTTCCATACAAAGTTGATAACAGAATAACCCACAGAAAGAAATGAGATCCCATAAAAACCTTCCATGTAAAAAATAGGCCAAGTCTCGGAACTCTTCCACAATAAAAAGTGGTGTGATATTTCATAGAGCCAAGTTAGGCATTCTTATTAATCTTCATTTGCTTACTAAATAAAATTTTGTGACTTGGCAATCACACTTACATAGTTTAAGGTATGCAAAAAATAGTAAATGCAGTTTGATGCAGTAAAGCTGTGTGATTCCCGTGTGGTTTTTATGGGATTTAGGTATTTAAACGAGTTCGAACGGGACAATTGGTTATAATTATAATACCGTTCCATTCCAACTTCCAAAGGTTTGCAGGGCTGTTATTCTTAATGCGGCTCACCCCGCCGGTCACCCGTTACGAAACTAGACCTCTACCTACGCTTAATTACTACGCATCGCGGTGTCAAGGTATGTTTGTGGGCGAGCGTTGAGGTGAGCTTAAAACAAGTTACAGAATAGCGGGGCTGTGTAGCTGTGGTGTGTCTATGTATGTTTATAGATTGTACTACGGGTTATGAGCAAAAATAGACCTTACGTTTTGGAAGTAAGGTTGCAAATTTATTGTGTGGTAGGCTGGTAGGTAATTGTCGCGTCAAGCAAGTAACATTTTAGAGCATATCGCTAACTGTTTACATAGCTCAAAAGCTATCTGCCAGACTTACGTGCAGAAGGGAAGAAGTTCAAATCTCATACATGTTAACAATATTTTGTTTGTCGATATTTGTAGTTTTAGAATTTAGTAGTTTAGAATAAGTTCGCGGGTTAGTTTAAAATCATTTGAAATCGAAATCTTACCGATGCTAGATTAAAATATGCAAATATGAATACTGAAAGTGTCAACAGCAAGTTTGTTGTAAGTAGGTATTTGTAAATGTTGTACTTTGTGCGCCGTTATATTTGTCAGGCTGTCAGCCTGCGATCGACCGATCTCTGGTGACCAGCGGCGCTACCACGAACTTTGAATCTCGAACTTATATCCCCGTCTCTATCGCACTTATGGTTTATGGTACTCGAGCGACAGAGACGGAGATATACGAAGTTCGAGATTCGAAGTTCGTGGTAGCGCCGCAGCCTAGCCTAGCCCAGCACATGCTGAGACTGGGGCCTATTGTCACAAATTCAGTTTTTTACTTTGGTACTGTTTGTTAGTTTGTAAGTTTATTTTATATTATTTTATTTTTTCTTGTAATTAATACTTTTTCTGATTCTGATTATATGTTTCAGCAAGGGGTACGCTTTTTGGACGAAATGGTATTTTTGTATACGACTGAATTCATTAGAAAAAATACTAAACTCTAGTCGGAGTAACCATGTTTGTTTAGAGCAAAAACTATTGGATAGGGTTCGTTTTAGATTTCAATCGAATAATAAAATTGAAATAGTGCTAAAGTAAATTTGAATTTGCTTTAAATTACTGATTTTAAATCAAAATCTCTGATTGTTTTAAGTTTATTTAGTTATGCACGATTCTTAAATATGCGCCATCTAGCGGAATGCCATACCCGCGCGTAGCCATTCAGATTAGAAAAACGTGCGATCGATGGATCTAGTCACCGATTAAAAATTGCTTTGTATTATTTTGCTATTTGCGTGTTATTTTGTGACAATGGTGTATTGTATGCCTTAAAATTTGTTAATGTGATGATTTAGGACACTAAAATGCAATATTTTGACGAATTCTACGCTACTTTTTTCATTGAGAGCCTAGTAGCGCCATCTCGGATTATTTTATGAACTACGGCGACGTTTCCACAGAGTTAGCAATCTTCCTTGTCTTATAATTATCTTTGATGAAGGTTAACTAGCCTTTTTAAAATTTAGGTATTCTGGCACCTGGTTGTTTTGAACATACGGTGTTCTGCGGTAAAGGTATTGTGAAGTTTGTCCATTATGAAAGGGACGAAATTCATTATGACTTTGACCCAAAACGTCATATTCTCTAAATACCTAAAGATTGAAATGCACAAATTCCTTCAAATACCGAATGACTTCTGTCATTTCTATGACAAAATATTATAATTACTTACTTTAAAAACAAAATTTAAACCGACATCAATTGACAACATTTCATAACTTTTAGCCCTTAGTTCGATTAGCTCCTTGTATTCTACTCGAAAAGAGGAACACGCTGGTAGTTTTATATTTCCAGTATTATTTATGTTCCATTTTTTAAAAATACATTCATAGCAAATCCAATTCTACTGCAGAATAGGCACCTTGCTTTAATCCCGTTTCGACGAAAACGTTTAAAAAGTTTAAATGTCATTTTCGGGTGGGTTCATTGACGCCACCTTGACAATGTTTGTTTTTAATTTGGTATATGTAAAGCAAGGTGCCCATTCTGCAGTAGAATTGGACTTACTATAAGTGCATTTTTAAAAATTCGTAAATTTTTTTACATATATAATAATGGAAATATAAAACTACCAGCATGTTCCTCTTTTCGAGTAGAATACAAGGAGCTAGTCAAATCATGGACTTAGAATGATGAAATGTTGTCAATTCAGTACTTCGCCAAGCCACATAGGTACATGTAAATTTCCACATTTCCTTTCCAATTTACCACATGAACTACTTTTCGAGAGCAAATGCGTTGATTGTTACAGAAGAAACCCAAGTCGCTATATATGGGCTGATAATATTTGAGGAGTTCCGTCGATTCCTCAAGAATTTCAGAATTAACAATTCATTAGTTGCTACTTCAACGGAATCATGTCAGAATCATTGACGTACTTTACATCTTTGAGGAGTTCCATAAGTAATCTATTGCACGTAGAACCGATGGCCGTTGGAGCGGAAAGGTTCTCGGGTGGCGACCACGTACCGGAAGGCACGGCGTGGGTAGGCCCCCCACAAGGAGGACTGATGACCTGGTAAAGGTCGCGGGAGTCCGCTGGATGCGGGTGAATCTGTGGTCTTCATTATCAGTTCCACTTCACCAAAATTACAATTTCCGAGGGTAAATACACAGGTTATAATAGAAAATACCAAAATCACTACACGCGTTCCTATACAATTTGAGGGTTGCCCTCAATTTCCCTGGGATCCCATCATCAGATCCTAAATTGGTGACAATGGGACCACCTCGGGAGTATACTCTATCGAATAAAAAAAGAATTTTGGAAATCGGTCTACAATTGACGGAGAAATCGGGGAACATACATAAAAAAATACATACAGTGGAACATATAACCTCCTCCTTTTTTGAAGTCGGTTAAAAATAAGTTAATTGTTTTGAAGTTTAGGCATTATGAGACTAAGCTATTTTGAAATTCGGCCATATTTAGAATATGGTGTTATGAGAAAAAAAGTTAGGTATTCTGTGATTTAGGTATTTTGACACTAAGTTATTTTGTGATCCAGGAGTATTGGTAAATGGGTAAAATGCAAATTAGGTGGCTTATGCCATCCATTCCATCCATCCATTTGACTGAGTAGGGCTTATGCCCTACTCAGTCAAATGGACAGTTTTTACAAGTTCATACTGTAATTACTAATTAGGAACAATGTACATTCTTACTCCTATAGTGATAAAGATAGGTGTTGCGATATATTTGGCTACCTTGGCTGCTACTAACTATCTGATGCTGACTGTATGAACTTATAAAAAGTGTTGATTCGATCGCCTGTATCTGGGGGCACGGCAGTGCCCCCGCCAAGTCGAGCAAAACAAAGAGGCATGGCCGTACCATCCTTTTCTCGAAGCCATTCAGGCCATTTTCAACATCCTGTAATTTTGTGCTGGCTAAAGCTAGAACCCTGAATTTTCAGGAACATGTAGGGCATAATATGGCTAACATATAATATCAATAACATTCAATTTGAACTTTTAGTTTAAGAAAGTCAAAGTTCGTTAGTTTTGTCACTGACTCACTTATAAAGAATTCTCACAAATATTAAAAATAATGAAACATGCAAACCCCACTTTAAAAGATTAAGCATTTTAACATTACCCTCTCTCTATATTTTGGAAACTTGTAAATTTGTACGGAAGCATCAACATTTATACACTCAAGCCAAAGACCGTCACACTTGCACCCTAAATCTAAGACATAGAGATAAAATAGCCCTCCCAACTATACTAAAGGTCAAATATACTAAATTTGTTCAAAAGTTAAAATCATATTTAATAGAAAACAGTTTTTATTCACTGAAAGACTTCTTCAATGTAAATAGTTACCATAGATAATCTTCGCAAATGTTATCCTAGATATTGATACCTACCTACATGTAAATCTTAGTTTAAGTACTATAATTTTTAATTTGTAATGTATATTTAGCCTAATAATTCATAAAAAACATTTCAGTCACGTTTCAGAGATATGATAACTGCATAAGTAAGTTTGCAATTACAAAGTTCCTTTCTGCAAAACTATACTTACAAACGTTATTTGCGGTTGGTAAAATAACATTCCCATACAAAGTCTACAAAAAGAAATGAGATCCCATAAAAAACATTCCATGTAAAAAATAGGCCAAGTCTCGAAACTTTCTCGTTTTAAAGCTTACTGTATTACCTTCTATACATGCAGCCTGTTCGCAGATTACACATATAAACGGCATAATAGCTCTCTGCGCGTGCAGTATAATAATGCGTTCAGGGTGCTGATGGGGCTGCCCATATTCTGTAGCGCATCAGGGATGTTTGCAGAAGCGCGGGTAGCTGAAAGTAGAAGCTGCTTCTGCGCCACTATGCGCAAGCGAGCTACATCCCTGGTGCGCAGAGTGCGGGCTAGCTCCAACAGCATTCTGAGCATGATAGCGGACAGGATCGGTGGCCTGTACTTGAACAACTGCTGCATGATACATGCACGCAGAAATAAATAATAATGATAAAATTAATGGTATGTACTAACACTAGTTTAATAATAATAAGTAATACAATTGTTACTAACACCATGAGCCCATGCTGGTCGTAAAAAAAGTATTTATTATATATTATTCTAACTCACCAGCAGTAGGATCGTTGCTAGTATCCGGTGCTTCCAGCAAATGATAATCAGCATTGTTCTCTAAACCCTCAGCTATGGACTGCCACGCCTCCTTCGAGTGGCTGTTGCTTGTCTGATGGATGTTGTCCAAATCACTGTCCCCGAGGCTGCTGCCCCGCTTCACTTTGGGCTTCTTCTCTTCTCCTTCTTGGTTCCTTCTCCGGCGTTTGTAGGGTGTGAAGAGTCTGACAGGACCCATGGCTGCAACAGTATTAGAACATATTAGGTGGGGGTTAAAATAACCTAGAAATGTTTTTTTTTATACTATGATGGACGGCATGGTAAGCTGCTACTGTAGCCTATGGTTACTTGCGACTTCACAAGCAACCCTGGCGCGTTGCCGAATGTTTGGAGGATTCATTGTGTCGGCAGCTGGAGACAAATGGATGAAATGCAGGTCCCTCACAGTGCTTCCTCAGGAACTCTGACCAATCTTACTCACCACCAGGTACACAACATCACAACAGAGCAAGTAGTCGTGTTACTAGCACATGCAACCAACTTACTATAAGTTTGGACCTGGGCCCCATGTCACCATCTTGACCAACAACGACAATTCTCCATACATTGCTGGTTCCACAAGTAACCTAGCGACCACCTTAACTTCTAGAACAAGCAAGTTACCAAAGTAATTCATTCTTTGTATGGCACGTGCATGACTTTCAAATGCCCTTGCCAGACAAAGAATGTTCCATTGCGTGTTCCATAGTCTCATCCTCCTCGCCACACATTCTACAGTCTAAACTATCGGCTAGTCCCATCTTGGCCAAGAAATTTTTGACCTTGAAGTGACCTGTGAACACGCCAGATTATTAAATAACAAAATCAATACGAAATATCTTACGCAGGGTGTAGGTGCCTTCGTATACAAGGTCCCTGTTAATTTTCGGCATTAATATGACTTATTTTTATATATAATGTGAAATAACACTTCACTATACACTTATATGATGAAATTCAAGAGGAGACTGATTTCTCAATCACTACAGATAGGTATCCATCTTGTATCCATGAACTTAATAAGTAATTCTTAGGGTAGTTTTTTTATCACCTTCATAGTAGCAATATTAATATATTACCCACAAAGGTGAAAAAAAAACATAGCTTCTGGTTTTTTCCAGAGGAGCTTAGCCAACCGTTTCCATACACGTGGCCCAGCTTCATCTATACTTATGTATACTTAATAATATTATAATGAGGAAGTGTTTGTGAGATTATACCTTTTTAATGGGTAAATCTCCAAAACCACTTGACGACTACCATTTTTTTTTCACCTGTCTATATCTTTCCAAATGGACATAGGCTATGTTTTATACCGCGGGTTTGTCTGCCTTCTTTGCAATACGCGGGCGAAGCCGCGCGGGTTGCTAATAGCTTATATAGTGATCTGAATGCTCGGATTCGTTTGGGAGGTTCTGTAGTTTTTTTGTCCCTAACAGCTACAAAAGAGGTTGCAGGTCTCGAAGGTCTTGACGCCAAACGTCAGATTCGTAAAACTCGGCCCAAGCCCTCCTACCAATCATTACACTTACAACTCAAGTGGAGACCTTCATTGTTTTTCATGTCACCGGAGCTTCAAAACCAAGTTTAGATTTGCGAGTCACTCTCGCGCCCATGCACACAAATAATAAATCAAACAATCTAATTGTCAGGATGTCACCGTCGACGGATATGTCCGGGAGGACATCATCATCATCATCAATTTGCCTCTTGCACTTGCACCAGATTGTGATTTGTTTGTCGACAAATGGAATCCATCTCTGCTAGGGTTTTGCGAAGCTCATTTTTTATGTTTAATATTTTATTTGTGTATCATACTTATGTTGCTTTTTTTTGTCTTCATTTGGTCACTGCATAATACTTAGTTAATAGTATTGTTTCAGTTTAATATCAGTGCCTTATGCTGCAACATGTTGTATTTTTCAATAAATAAATAACTAATTCCACCTTGGATTGTGAGTTTGAAACACTTTAGGATTTTTAAAAGTAATATATAACACTGTCATAATGTGGCAATCACATTACCTGCTTAAATAATTGAGTGAGTCCATAATTATTATTCAATTTCACACTATAACAGTTAAGGATGTGCCACACTGGATGCGTGCTGCGGTCTGCAGCCAGATCACCTTTGTTTTTGTTCAAAGGTGACTCGACCACCACATAACTGCCACTTGGAAACTCAAAATGCAAAGCAAGGATGAACATTGGTGGATTTGCAAAAGCTCTTAGCCGCACTAGGCCATGTAGTACAAATTTGTATACACCACAGTCTCAAAAGTATGTACACAGAGCTTATTTCTGCAACAATAAGGTTGTAGTATACATATATATGAAACTTTGAGTGAATACATATTGGTGCCCTTGAAGACCAGCAGCCCCTTTCTCAGCTCCCATGATACATGTATTTGTTGATTGGCCGCCCCTAATAAACGCCCGGGCCTACTTTGCCTTAAGGGAAATCCACCACTGAGGATGACAAATCGAAGTACTTGTTTAACGGGTAGTTTAGACCACTAGAACAAACAGGCAGTTTGGCACAACTTGTTAGCAGAGTTATCTTAGTAAGAATTAGCGAGCAACAGTAAAATACTTTTGTTTACTATTTGTGTTGTTGCGTCCAAAAGATAAGCTTTTAACTTACAACATTTACACTTAGATGCAATGTTTCTCATTTATGGGTAGAAAACTACTCATGTCTGAGTGTCTCATCCATGACTGGCCTTTGTCCAGCAGTAGGATGACAATGAGTACAAAACATGAACAAACAACATGCAATGCCCCTAAACCCTAATTTGTCACTCACCAGACTGGTCATCGCAGCACGCGCCGCACGTACAACTGGTCGCATGAGGAGTCAGTACACCCTCATCTATAAGGGCCTGGATGCTCCGCCCGCCGAACCGTATCGACCGCTTCCAGTCCTTACTAGAAGCCCGCCCGCACAACGCCTCGAACTCACTAGGCGTGTACCACTCAAGTCCGTACTTAATGCATCTACCACGGCCGCCCGAACCGAACCGTTGCTTATGCAGCTCCGCTGAAGTGTTTTTACAACGAACTGGCAGGATAGGCATGTTGGCTGTCTCCGCCCAGGAGCGAGCGCTAGCCCGCGCTGGCGCGTCCTCATGCCGCGGCGATGGCGGATTCTGTATCACTATGTGCGTCGCTTTTATGTCCTCGGTCACCGGTCCGCCTGATATAAACCCATTGTCCACGCACAGCATCGGCTTAAAATGCCCCGGCAGCTGGTCGGATGTGATCACATTGAAGGTCGTCCCCGTTATTAGTGTCCCCACTGGGAGGGACACTGGAACCGTCACCACCCCGTTGGAGTCAAGACGCGCCGCTTTGAGCGCGCCGCCGTCGCGCTCCAGCCTCGCGACTTCGCGCTCGTTCGCCGCCAGCGGATCGGGCTCGGTCACTTCGGTAATGTCCGGCATAACGACGTCTACCGAACCCCTGTTCTCCGCCATCGCCGAACGCCACCCGCCCGATACGCCCCGATCGCCTATTTAGCGAAGCACATCAACACTCAAAATGTTTATTCGCACTCCGGATGGTAAAATGAACTTCGCTCAGCCACAGTCCGCCATAATTAATCGAAATATGAAAACATTTCACACACGTACGCTCCGAGGTTAGGGCGGCAAATTCGAAATTCGAATGAAATCACTTTAGACAGAAGGAAGATGACTGTTTTTTAATGGAAATTGTAGGATTGTTACAAATAATTGCAAACGCTGCAAGACAATATTATTTTATGAAAATTCAATCAATATTTAATTATGATAACATGCAAGCAGTAGGTGTCAAACATTGAATTAATGATGACTATTTTATATACAAAGTACGCTTTTAATTATTACAGATACTAAACTTATTAATAAATTCTGATTCATTTCCAAGATCATAGTGTGGCGGCCAGCCACCTGTCTATGGTCATGGAGTTGGAGCGATGTCATGGATGTCATGTGAATGTTGTTTTTATGTAATTTAGTTGTCACATAATTAATTCAGTATATTCATTGAATTATAGGAGACCTGTTAATAGTTGTGTTTAATTATCCTCCGCCCGAAGGCTCTCCTATATTGGTGACCCCGACGTGATGAACTAATTCGCAAGCATAATATATTATAAATACAAAAAACGAAATGCCACTAGAAAACGTAAAGGAAGACCCAAGTATGGTGTGCAAGGTAACGGTACGAGCGCCGCCTTTCTGGCCTGAGGAACCTGCATTATGGTTCGCACAAATGGAAGCTCAGTTTGATCTGTCCGGAATAACCGCAGACGCCACGAAATTTAATCACATCATTGGTCAGTTGGATCACAAGTATGCCGTAGAAGTTAAAGATATAATAAGTAACCCTCCAGCGGTCATGAAATACGACCAAATTAAGTCGGCACTTATAACAAGGCTGTCGGTGTCAAAAGAGCAACGGTTCCTTCAATTATTGAGATACGAAGAACTGGGTGATAGAAAGCCATCCCAATTTTTGCGACACCTCCGCACGCTGGCTGGAGAACAAATACCCGAGGATTTCTTGAAAACCGTGTGGTCCAGCCGTTTGCCCGGCAACTTACAGGCTCTTATCGCGTCTCAAACCAAGGCATCATTGGACGAGTTGGCCGTATCAGCGGACAGAGTAAATGATATTGTCCCTCTGCCGCTGCACGTCCATGCCATGAAAAGCGGTGAACATGTCACAGAGATGTCAGAGATTGCAAGACACATGGCGGAGCTTACTAAAGAGGTGGCTTCCCTAAAGGCGCAGTATGGTAACCAAGCACACGGATCGAGATTCAATTCCCGTGGTAGAGGTCAAGCGCCATTTGTAAACGCCCATCGAGAACGCTCCGCATCAAGACCGAGGGACACGTCAATATGCTGGTACCATAACAGATTTGGCGATAGAGCTACTAGATGCACCAGGCCTTGCAGCCACCCAGGAGCGGAAAACTTCCGCGGCAGCCGAAATTAGCGGCCAGCGTCTGCCATATTACGCCGGGCCGCCTGTTTGTGACGGACCACACCTCTAAAGCTCTCTTCCTAGTAGACACAGGATCAGATTTGTGCGTGTATCCGCGCACAATGATTAGAGGGACCCGCACAAAATCGAATTATGAACTTTTCGCTGCTAATGGCTCGATCATACCTACATATGGCTCGGTACATTTACAACTAGACCTGGGACTTCGTCGTACCTACAGCTGGAAGTTCGTCGTTGCCGACGTGTCCAAGCCAATTATCGGTGTTGACTTTCTGTCATCCTACAACATTTTAGTTGACTGTAGAAACCAGCGCCTGATAGATAACTGCACCACGTCCTTCGTCACCGTTCCAGCGCACCCGTCAGCGGAAGCTATAGCTTCGGTCAAAGTTATGTCAGGAGAATCCGTTTATCACGATATCCTGCGTCAGTACCCAGACATCACTCGTCCCGCTGGCATACAGTCCAAGCCTAAGCATAATACAGTACACCACATACGCACAACACCCGGACCACCAGTTGCAAGCAGACCACGACGCCTTCCCCCAGATCGTTTGAAGATCGCGCAGAGGGAGTTCGAAGCTATGCTGGAGAGCGGAACAGCTTGTAGGTCTGAAAGTCCCTGGTCGTCCCCACTCCATCTTGTTCCAAAAAAAGATGACGGCTGGCGACCTTGCGGCGACTATCGCGCTCTAAACGCGCGCACCATCCCAGACAAGTACCCAATACGCCATATTCAAGACTTTACGCAGCAACTGACCGGAAGCAAAATTTTCTCAAAGGTCGATCTCGTCAAGGCATATAATCAGATACCGGTAAACCAAGCTGATATCCCGAAGACGGCCATTGTAACTCCCTTCGGCCTGTTCCAGTTCCCGTATATGACGTTTGGTCTCCAAAACGCGGCGCAAACGTTCCAGCGATTCATGGACGAAGTGCTAAGAGGTTTGGACTTCTGCTACGGGTATTTGGACGATATCCTGATTTCCTCATCCAATGAAGAAGAGCACCAGCAGCATCTGCATACCCTATTCCAGCGGCTGAAAGACTACGGCGTTTTAATTAATACCGCAAAATGCGAATTTGGGTTGGCTAGAATCACCTTTCTGGGACACGAAGTATCCGCTGAAGGAATCCAACCTCTTCAGTCTAAGGTTCAAGCAATGTTAGATTACCCTGCACCCAAAACTGTCAAGGAACTGCGCAGGTTTCTTGGAATGTTTAATTTTTACCGGAGGTTTGTACCAGGAGCGTCAGCTCTGCAGGCACCTTTGAACGTCGTGTTATCGGGGCCGAAAAAGAAGGCCTCGCAGGAGATCGAGTTTTCACAAGAAATGATGGAAGCGTTCGAGTCTTGCAAGAAAGGTCTTTCCCGCGCGGCTACTCTAGCTCACCCTCAAACAAATGCTGAATTAGCCATTCATACCGACGCATCAGATTCTTCGATCGGAGCTGTACTGCAACAGCGAGTAGCACCTGGAGCATGGGAACCACTGGCATTCTTTTCTCGACGCCTAAAACCATCGCAGAAAAAATATAGTCCTTACGACCGGGAGCTGCTGGCCATTTATGATGCCATTCGTCATTTTCGTCACATGGTCGAGGCCAGACCATTCACCATTTATACCGACCATAAACCCCTGACTTACGCATTCACCACAGTAAGAGATAAATGTTCACCCAGACAATTTCGCTATTTAGACTATATTTCACAGTTTACAACAGATATACAATTTGTGGCAGGGAAACAGAATGTTGTCGCCGACTGCCTGTCGAGGGTAGAAGAGATTGGAAACTACACGATCGACTACAAAGCCCTGGCACGTGCCCAAAACGAAGACAGTGAGCTTCATCAATTGTTGCTTAATGGCACAGGACTAAGCCTGAAAAGGTTGAATGTACCTGACTCTAACGTTCAGGTTTACTGCGACGTTTCAACTACTAATCCGAGGCCATACATCACTGAGTTTTTTCGGCGAAAAGCGTTTGACGCAGTGCACAGACTTAGTCACCCGAGCGTGAGAGGAACAGTCCGGCTGGTATCACAAAGATTCGTGTGGCCAGGTATAAAAAAGGATTGCCGTTTGTGGGCGAGAGAATGCACAGATTGCCAACGGAATAAAATCACACGCCACACTTCCTCTCCCATTGCATCATTTTCGACTCCATCCCATCGATTTTCACATGTTCATATGGACATAGTAGGGCCATTACCCTTTTCTTGTGGTTTCAGATACTGCCTCACGATCATCGACCGTTTCACGCGTTGGCCTGAGGCATATCCATTGCCAGACATCACTGCAGAAACCTGCGCGTTAGCCTTCGTAACCGGCTGGATAGCTCGTTTTGGCTGTCCGACCAGAATCACTACAGACAGAGGCAGACAATTTGAGTGCGAACTTTTCCGGAGTCTATCCGCCATGCTCGGCTCTGAACACCGGCCAACCACTTCATACCATCCGGCTTGTAATGGAATGGTTGAGCGTCTGCATCGTCAGTTAAAAGCAGCCATAATGTGCCACACGAATACTAACTGGGTGGAGGCCTTGCCACTGGTGCTGCTCGGGATTCGCAGCGCGTGGAAAGAAGACATCCAATCTTCAGCAGCGGAGCTTGTCTATGGCGAGCCATTACGTTTACCGGGTGATTTCTTCAAGGCTCCAGAGAACACTCCAGTGGACTACTCAAGCTTTGTAGCCAGACTGCGCAATCATATAGCCAAAATCAATCCAGTACCAGGCTCACGTCATACTCAGAGAGCTTTCTACATCCCAAAAAGTCTCAGTTCTGCAGAATATGTGTTCCTGCGTCAGGGGCCTGCAAAGGGATCATTAGAATCGCCGTACTCTGGGCCGTATAAGGTTGTTGCCAGAGCTAGCAAAACATTCAAGATTGACATCGCAGGGAAGACAAACACTGTAACAGTAGACAGACTCAAGCCAGCATATATAGCCATCGATGACGACCGGACTGATTCCGACGCTACATCGAGTTTTCCTTTAGAGTCTGAGCTCCAAGTAGCTGCTCCCACCAATACGCCGATTCAACCTGAGCCTGTCGGAGCCATAAGAACGCGCAGTGGTCGTTCCGTGCATTTCCCGGCTCATCTTCGTGACTATCGACCGTAGCAAGCAACGGTCTTGGTGGGGGAGTAGTGTGGCGGCCAGCCACCTGTCTATGGTCATGGAGTTGGAGCGATGTCATGGATGTCATGTGAATGTTGTTTTTATGTAATTTAGTTGTCACATAATTAATTCAGTATATTCATTGAATTATAGGAGACCTGTTAATAGTTGTGTTTAATTATCCTCCGCCCGAAGGCTCTCCTATAATACGATACGACATTTTTATTTTGGTAAAACAATTATTGTGAACGCTACTTAAATCTAATTATTGATTTTTTGAACGCCATTTTTTTACGCAATATTAACCAGAAGAATTAGGTAGGACATCTGGATCCGTTGCGGGGCAACAGATGACATGACATTTCTAATTCGTCGAGCTACACGCGTTAGCTTCCCGTTTTACGACATACGTATCTGCCAAACAAAATAAAAATAAAGGAGGGAAATATTTAAAAATACTATGTTTTCCGATAGTATAGTGGCTTATTTTCCGTTAAATACTTTGTGAGCAAGTTATATGTGTTACTGTGTTGAGAAAATGTAAATATTTTGTTTTTAACGCCGGACAGGTAGTCAAGTGTCGACAGAAGTTTAATCGAATATATTTAAAATGGAAGAATTGCGTTCGAAACACAAGTCCCTGCATAATGCCGCTCACCACATCGCTTTGGAGTGCATTAATCCTCAGGTACCACGTCATATAAAAATATTGAACGTATTTATAATCCAGTTAAATAATACGTCTTGGCTTCCGAAGTCTAAGTATTTGGCTGTACGTACTTTCCGAATTAATTGATACCGTTGGTTTTGTTGATCTCGACCAGCTAAAAATAATATGACTGAATATGTTCCTTCAATGTACAATGCTTAATGTAATAATAAATCTAATATTTTAATAATCAATAATACAAAATATATTATATTGGTTGATAATGATAACTATTATTTTGAGATCTTGCATTCCGCTATATTCTCCTCCAAACTTGAGAATACATACATTGTTTTTCGTTAGTATAATGTAATACATACTTGCTATTAAGGGACAAAATGTCCTACATAACAACAATCAGTATTTTCATAACATTTAAGTTGTATCTACTTTGTGAACTCATTTAGAGACAACAAAATAAGCAAAAAAAATCCAAAATGATACAACAACAACAAATAAAATGTAGTAAAAATGTTGTAAGTATTTGTACAGTTCGGGACACTGTCCACTGTATTATTTTATAGCTGCAAGACAACACCCCCAACGCTATGCTTCCCTGAGGCTGGCAATCATAATTTGATGGTCTCCAGGGTGGAAGTCGACGAGGGGCCTTTGCGGAAATGGGAGATATTTTTGCCTTAGCACTATATTCCCCCATTCAAACTATTTAAATATGTGTAGCCATTTTCAACTTATAGCCTTTTAAAAATTTACTCAAAAATGACTTGTGCCAACTCTAACCAGGTGACTGGGTCAATAAACTTACACTAACAATGTATTTGTTGCCGTTTATCTATTCTTAGTTCTTGCAACATGGTAAGAAACATTGCAGGATTTGCGGAGGCTACTCTTATTGTGGATCCACTTGTTTAATTTTTGGATGAAGTAAAAAATGTAATTCAATGAATGAATAAAACTAACCACAACAGATAGTTCCAATGCTGACATTGACAACCACTCAAAAGTACTCACTCAAAGAAAGCTCAAAGATGATATTGTAACCTCATTCCTTTCCTCATAAATATCTCTGTTTACCTGGTCTAATAAAAAGGTTTTAGCTTGTTTCACAGACTCGAGTAAATTGAAACTGTGCTCTGGTTGAGCTGGCATATTTTTCATGCAATAGGTTGTCTTTGTTTTTTATTTGATAAAAAACGTACAGGCGAAACATTATGTCATGCTCCCTGGCAACCCCACTTTCGATTTCGGGATTTCTGAGTATGTCAAATAATTGTGAAAAAAATTGTACCTCAATAGTTTCGAGAGTATTTTAAATTGGGGTTACTGGGGAGCATCTCTCCAGCAACCCCAAACTTAAAAAGAAGGAATTTCGCGCACAAATTAAGTTTTTTGGGTAAAATAAGGCCCAAAAAAAACTATACTCTCATGCTAACGAGATAGCTAGGCTAGTTAAATTACCAAAGCGTCTAGCCGCAATCCTATAGTGAATATAATGTGCTATATGTGTGCCACCATAGGGGCCAGAAAGGCTCTCATCATCATCATCATCATATTAGCCGAAAGACGTCCACTGCTAGACATAGCCACGCATCCAGCGGACTTTACCAGTAGCAGGTGGACTGATGAAAGACACTGATGCAGCTAAATAAAGAACTGGTATTAAATGGCTGACGGCTTAGCATAAACAGCCTACTTAATTTGGGTGGGTAATGGTTTATTTGCCGCAACCACATACTAATTTAGTTGTGACAAAAAAAATGGATTTACCTATGACACGGAAAAGGAATGATACATCCCTTTCTGTCACACTTATTGAGGTTTGCATACTAAAGAAAGAAAGAAGAAAGAAAAGAGATTTATTGCCACACATAAATAAAAACTCATACACATTAATAAAAACACACATTTTTAAAAATATACAACTTGAAACAAAAAAAATAAAACAACACAATGTGGCTATAGGGATGGACTCAGCGTTTGCTGTGCCACCGATTTGATGTCACAGCGCTGGTTTTCAGTCCACCCCCGACGATTACAAAATAATTCAAAATACTACCATCTCGCTTGGTCGTGTTATTATTATTTATTACAACAGTCGCCAACAAGCCCCTCCGACAGGCGAATATATTTAAAATTCAAATATTTATTTGTGACAATAAAAAAAAATAACACATACAAAAGAAATAATACAATACACATTTTGTCACGAAATGGACCCTGCTCAGCATGTTGCTAGCTTTGCAGCCAGCGCTGGTCTTCCGCAGGGCCCATTCGGTGAGAGCATGGTGGGCAACAACAACAGATACACATGCAATATGTTTAAAATATATATATATATATATATATATATATATATATATAAATGAACTGTTGATAACTAAAATACACACTTAATAATAAAAATACACAAAAAGGAAAGAATTAACAATTTTGAAAAAACTAAGAGCCAAAAGTTGCATCCCACAAACCACTAATTATTATTTTTTTATTAGTAATTTATTTCGGACATCAACGATCCATAGAGTGTTAGTTACAAATTCCTTATCACTATGTTAGTTAACTTTATTTAGGACATTTATATAAAGGCACGTGAGTTGATACCCAGTGCAGGTAAAAGGGACTATCAAGCCTCTCCCCTATCTCGGCAAGAAAACTGTTGGAGCTGTCTCGTACTAAGTACATGTGTTTAAAATTAACTTGTTGTAGACCAAGCCTAAAACGTCTGCTTGACGGTCGCCAACACGCGCCTCCGACCTCGCCACTGACCACTGTAGTATGAAATTTTGCTGCAAACAACTGTGTACACGGTCGGTGCGGACCAAGGTCGCTCGGTCGGAGGGGCGTGTTGGCGACCGTGTAGCAGACACTTGAGCCAAGTTGGTGGGGCCAGGTTAGGCTGGGAACGCACAGACAGGTGTCTTGCTTAGTGCCTAGAGCTTAGCGAGTCGCATAGCGAGTAGCGAAGTGAAACGAACGTCTGTGCGTTCCCGGTCTTAGACTAGGGTCAATCTCTGGTCAGATGCTGATCAGTCAGTACTTTATATGGTATATGTAAATACCTATGTATAAAAAGTTGATATTATTTTCAGACAGTGAGATATAATTGAATGATGAAGAACAGATTGCGTTGGGAGCGCCCACAGAATGGACTGCAGCCGGAAACAGTACATTGTGCTTTTAAACTGATTGAGATGCTTTTAAAAATACAGACTTTGTAGAGGAGGGGCGGGTCATTACTAGGGTTTAAGGACTTGATAATTTTTTTAACATAGTGAAAACATTATAAGGGTTAAACGACTTGGAAGTGACGTGCGCTTTACTATTAGACCCCTTGCACTTTTGTCACAACAACCGACAGAGACGCTGCTATAATTGGTATGAGACAGCGATTTGAAGTGGATACTTCTTTGCTCGCGTTCTTGTATAGGGTATAGTATATAGTATAGGGGTACAGTTCAAAATGTATCACGTGACTTCCGGAATAACTTTTTGTAGAGAAGCCTAATCTGATTTTAAATAATTGTTTGTTATATGTTTTAATTCTTCGTTATTTGCCATTATTTGTTAATCATAAAATGTTAATTAGTTTATGTGGCGGACATGTAAATAATGCTGACATGACCGCCCTTTTCAATGTATCGCGAGTCAAATGAGCTACGTCAGTCAATGTCGCCATATATACCGATTTATCTGTACTTATACAGATTTTAGTGAATTAATTCAGACATATTAGGGTTCCATAGTTAACAAAGAAGTATCCACTTAAACTTAATAGGGAACTTGCATCTTAATATTTTATTACGAAAAACAAAAGTATAATCCAGCATTAAAACAACTGTAGCATTAAAACTTTGTTATGATTTATTTTTCTGATGTTATATGCATTTGAAATCTGCGCGCGCCGGCACCCCCCGAAAACGCTCTATACTAAACGGGCTTATGCTATGACGTCACAGCATAGCCTTTACTATGGAGTAAGTCATTAATTTGCGATTATCTCCACAAAATTTACGTTTAAGTCTATACTTGTCATACAAAATATAATTTCTAATTTAATATTCTATGTAACTGTTACGTTATTTTATCGAAAAAATAAAAAATAAATTTTCGTCATTTTAACGTTAGGTAAAACTAATAAAATCGTTTTTTTTTATCTTTTGTATGATATCTCTACGTATATCCGCATCGATTGAGTGCAATTTATTCGAAATTGAAGTTCCATGCAAGTTCCCCATTAACGGTTGTATCTCCGACACAACCCGCTTCTTTTTTTATATTGCTTTTACTCCTTGCTGTTTTATAGCAAGGTGGATTTGCCAATAACAGTTTAGAGGTGTTACTGTTGCCATATTTACACACGATGAGAATGTTCGGTAAAATTTTGACGGTTTTTTGGGGGAAGGATCAGTCCGGAAACCTAAAACAAATGAAAATTATGGACATCACAGACAATCACATGACATTTACAAACGTTATGAAAAAGGGCGGGGAAGTGGATGACAGAGTGTTAGTCATGCTAACACTGCCAACATGACGGATAGAGCGATACATACATTTAATTCTAACTACAGCTGCGTCTCTGACAATTGTTGTTGCTAAGTTGCAAGGTGTAAAATGGCCTAAGAAGTGTAGGCTTTAATTATTATTTTTCTTAAGGCTGATCCATACACCACGACACCCCGCGTTCCATTCCTTACCCATATTTGATCAAGGTATTTTACGCCACTCTACCAAGTCTATATTTAATTCACAATTGTGTTGCAAAGTGTTGCACAAACGTTGAGTTCACTTTGGTGAAGACGGTGCTATGCGATTCATGTCAAATATTCATAAGAAATAATATGACGCCATATTGGTTCTACTTTGTTGACAGGGATTATTCACTCCAACCTAATTTCAAAAACTTTATTTGCACTAGCCGATTGTTTTTATTTTTAAAAGCCTTTAGGGTGTCCTTTTGGCCAAAGGCTTTTTTGACCCCCGACGCAAAAAGAGGGGTGTTATAAGCTAGCTAGCTAGCTCCTAAACGAATAGACCGATTTGGATGCAGTTTTTTTTATCGGTAAGCTGATGTGATCGAGATGGTTCTTAGCTACGTTTCATCAAAATCGGTCCAGCCGTTTTTGAGATATTGAACTTTGAAATTAAAATGTCGGGGGTTTTTCAACGTTTCTAAGTTAGTAGCTATTGCAACTCTCTGCTAGTCTCCGCCAATCCGTACAAAATGTATCACGTAAACTTACAACAGTCCGAAAATTATGTGACAAAGACTACATCTCAAAGTCTGTAATTCTAGACCAACTTGATAGGACTGTATTGGCAAGATGGCTTGACACATGGTCCCTGAGCCTATGGTTGTTTCGCTCATATTATTTAACTAATAATAGCAAACTATGTGACTGATAACATATCACTTGTCAACCCGCACCACGTCCACGTGTGTAGGTACGCACAGTTTGTTCACAGCTAGTGTTGTCCCACCATGTCTGTACACGGAGCAGTCCTATTCAGCGTACCACGTGCACCCGTACCCGTCGCCGGTGCGGCTGCAGCACGCGTTCCAGAACCAGAGCAGCCCCAAGATGTTCCATCCTAAGGGGCTCAAGCCGCACGTTGTAAGTATCTGTGGAGTCCCATGATGTCTGTACACAGGAGTTCCACGCGGTGTACCACAGCAGCCCGAAAATGTTCCATCCTAAGGGGCTCAAGACGCACGTTGTGAGTATCTGTCGAGTCCCACTATGTCTGTACACAAGAGTTCCACGCGGTGTACCACAGCAGCCCGAAGATGTTCCATCCTAAGGGGCTCAAGACGCACGTTGTGAGTATCTGTCGAGTCCCACTATGTATGTACACAAGAGTTCCACGCGGTGTACCACAGCAGCCCGAAGATGTTCCATCCTAAGGGGCTCAAGCCGCACGTCGTGAGTATCTGTAGAGTCCGACCATGTCTGCACACAGCAGTCCTACGTGGTGTACCACAGCAGGCCGAAGATGTTCCATCCTAAGGGGCTCAAGCCGCACGTCGTGAGTATCTGTAGAGTCCGACCATGTCTGCACACAGCAGTCCCACGTGGTGTACCACAGCAGCCCGAAGATGTTCCATCCTAAGGGGCTCAAGCCGCACGTTTTGAGTATATGTAGAGTCTGACCATGTCTGCACACGGAGCTGTCCCACTCGGTGTACCACAGCAGCCCGAAGATGTTCCATCCTTAGGGGCTCAAGCCGCACGTTTTGAGTATCTGTACAGTCCGACCATCTCTGCACACGGAGCTGTCCCACTCGGTGTACCACAGCAGCCCGAAGATGTTCCATCCTTAGGGGCTCAAGCCGCACGTTTTGAGTATCTGTAGAGTCTGACCATGTCTGCACACAGTGCACAGCTGCCCCACTCGGAGTGCCACGCCTTCTAGAACCAGAGCAGCCCGAAGATGTTCCACTCTAAGGGGCTCAAGCCGCACGTTGCAAGTATCGAGTCTGTGAAAACTCTTAATGAATTGTAACAGTGTATGTACTCTGCCACGATTAATTGGCACTAACTCGGGTCATAAAAGTTCAAGCCGTCGACGAGAGCTCAATGCTTCTGAACACGCACGGCGAGACATCAGGGTTTTCTATACGCCTCTGGTCAGACTGGTTAAGTTCCTTCTACGTCCCTCATGTTCCAAAGCCGCCCGTTGTAAGTATCGAGTCTGTGTATAGCTCTTGACCATCAATGATGAATTCTGAATAAGTATAAGTACAGGCAAATAAGAAGACGTAGGGAAAAGCGTTGCAGCCTCAACGGGGAAGGTACCACCACCTTTTAAATGCGTGTGAAATGTGTGGCTTTTGATGTAACCTCAAATATCTTTGATCCAGTACATAATTAAACAAGATTATTTTTTGTATTTTTAATTGAATTTCAATCTTACTTCCCTAAATTCAAATTAAACCTACATCAAACATTCTACTTCAATCGTTCATACCTCGAAAAACTGCCCGTTTTTTCGCGTTTCTTGGTGGATTATGCGATCTATGTATTGTCACTTACGGGTTTTTTTTTATTTATCCCATGTTCTTTATATAGGACGGGCGCGCGTACAGCACACCCACCGACAGCCCGATCCTTGGCCGAGCGCTCTGCCTCACCCCCCGCGGCTCCCCGCTCCCGGGCCGGGTGTCCCACCTCAGCGACAAGTTCCAGGACTCGCTCACGCTCACGTCCGACACGGAGGCGCTCGTCGCTAAAATCAGCGCCATGTTCCCAACGGTCAGCGAGACGCACATCAAGATACTGCTGAAGAAGTGAGTTCGGAAAACTTTATTGTCTAAGAGACTGGTGTTTATATTGTTTAACTAGGTTTTACAACAGCGACACAGTAGGGTGCCGTTGGCACTCCACGCTCTGCAGTCGTAATAAAAAAATCAGAATACTTACGACTAAACCTTTCTCCAGATACTACAACCGCGAAGCCGTGGTGATAAGCGCCCTGCAAGTCGAGAAGCACCCGATCACTACCCCCGGCCCCCTCAGCATGTCCCCCTGCGCGGCGCGGATGCAGAAGGGGGCAATGGGGGTCTACTCGGCGCTGCAGCTGGCCAAGGGGGTATCCGGGTCCATACACTCGGCGCACTACAGTCCGCTCTCCGGGACACCCCAAGGTAAGACACTACTGAATCTACAAAATGGGGTGATGGGGATCTATTCGGCGCTGCAGCTGGCCAAGGGGGTCTCGGGGTCCATACAATTTGACCAATCACGTGGCACCTTTACTGAACTATAATGAATTAGACCAATAGAACGTTGTCTTGGCCACAGAAGAAACGACAATAACGAACGCTGAGCCGGTGCGGTTAGTTTCAGTTAGATTTTCAATAGAAACTAAGTTTGTTTAATTATTTTAGTTGACTCGTAGAAAAAGTGTTTTAGGTATAAGTGCAATAGTTCCACAATTCGCTCTTAAATTCTCGTATATTACTTACGCCAGTCGGCAGGCTTCGTGGCCTAAAGACTACATAACTATAGGCTTCCCTAAAAATAAAATTATCTCCCCTCCGAAGGCTAGACCATTGATTGAACCAAACGCCAGCCAAATCTTCCATTTTATTTATTTGTCTTCTTGCTGTCAACCATGCCAGTATCATCTATAGATACTAACTACTAATATTATAAAGAGAAAAAGTATGTGAGATTGTAGCTTTGTAAGTTTGTATGTAACGCCTAATATAGTTTGTATGTAACGCCTTAGGGCCCCCCACACTACGTCGTGTGAGCGTTCTCATACAAAATTGTGCGTTGCGTCGACGCGGCGTCGGCCTAATATACGGAAGTGCTCGTCCGATTTCTAAAATTCTTTCACCTGCGTATAAAATAGACTTTCCGGGTGGACATATGCTATGTTTTCCCCGCGAGTTTGCCTGCGTTCTTTGCGCGTATTGCAAAGCCCGGGCAGCTCGTAATATACATATACGTCATACCTGGCCATAAAGTAGCAGGAAAATCTCACTTCCTGGCCAGGGAGAGACGTAAAATTTTATACTTACAACGGGCGGTAGTAAAGAAAGCCTCAGATCGCATGTTTATCGTCATTGCCTTCGTTCGGTTCGGGCGTGAAATACCTGCGATCTGAGACATTTTTTGTTTTACCGCCCTAGGTAAGTAATGTACTATTACGAAAACGCATCTTCGCTCATTTCTACTGAATATTCACCTTACGTCCCGTTTAGTAAAAATATGTGAAAATCGTGAAAGTTTAAAACATTTTAACTTCCTATAATAAATATTACGTTCGGCAGTGCGTTACTCATCGTGGGGCTTGCCTATCTTATCTCACAGATATTGATAAAAATATCAAAACTGTGTCCGTATGAATAAAAACGGCTTCGATCAGTCGGTCTGTACGTTGTAAATGGAAATTAAAACAGACATTCATAACATAAACTGGACTACGGGTGGCCCCCTGTATCTCCTAAAGCGATAGGCAGAGAAAGAAAGAAAGATAATTATTCACAAACACACAGGACAGATATATTAAACAAGAAAAAACCGGCCAAGTGCGAGTCGGACTCGCGCACGAAGGGTTCCGTACCATTATCTATAAAAAAAACTATTTTATTCTGTGTTTTTAGTATTTGTTGTTGTAGCGGCAACAGAAATACATCATCTGTGAAAATTTCAGCTGGAACTATCACGGTATCAGTGAGATACAGCCTGGTGACAGACAGACAGACGGACAGACGGACGGACGGACAGCGCAGTCTTAGTAATAGGGTCCCTTTTTACTCTTTGAGTACGGCAGTGAACCGGACACTGGCTCAGCATTATGCAGAGGGGCCAGACACCTAACAGCGATGATATTCAGCCAGCACCGTTAGTGACTCACGGAAACATCATACAATGTTAATATATAAACTACATATTATTTAATATATTATTGGGATAGCCGAAGGAGAAATAAACATAAATACGAAGTCAGACAGATTTAATGTACACATTAACACACACATAGCAAAACGCATGAAATGGAATTTTCAATGCCAAACGACTTCAATACTCCGATTGCTAATTGCATACCTGAATATCTACCGTAAAGATCCATTGATAGTGCCTTATATCAACATCGAAAACGTATATCAATACATTGAAAAGATTTATTATTGTCAATATATACAAGATTATAATTAACATAAACTAAATTAAATGAAAACTACGTTAAATCTAAAAAAGGCCCTCGAGGCATTGTACCGAGGAAGCTGGCGGCATTTCCTCGTTGAATTGCAATGCTGATGCGTTGCGCAAGAAAGCCGCCCGCTCTTCGGTCACCAGTTACATCAGCCAAACGTTTCGCGATTTCCGCAAATAACTTATGTGCACTGGGACCCCACGGACCGAGGGTCTCGACGCCAAAGGGTACAAAGTTGTACTCTCTGCCGAGGCCTCTATATTTATTGCATTTCAGAAGTTCGGCGTTTTTCGCCGCTGCACCCGCTTTAGAAGTAGTCCGTTGGAGGTGGGACGGTGCCAGTGTGTCTACACAGGTAGCGTCCCATAGAAGCATCCGTCCCAAACTCCAAGGAACCAGAGACACACCATCAGGTCTTTTGCCATCATCTCTGACAATGCCTGGCGGCTCAAGAAGAGCAGGCACATACGTGTGGAGTGCATACCTTCACCCCAAGCCGCAGACCAGTCGCCAGGCGAAGGGAGGTCGGATCCAGGAAGGTACCGGTATTTGGAGAGGGATGGGCATGTAGCCAGTGACCGGCCTACAATACATAGTATAAAACAAAGTCGCTTCCAGCTGTCTGTCTGTCTGTCCCTATGTATGCTTAGATCTTTAAAACTACGCAACGGATTTTGATGCGGTTTTTTTTAATAGATAGGTAGAGTGATTCAAGAGGTAGGTTTATATGTATAATACAAACCATACATGCTTGTATTATACATATTAACCCGTGTGAAGCCGGGGCGGGTCGCTAGTGCATCTATAAAACTTATACTAGTGCCTCAGAATGTTGATCGTAAGTTGAAGCGTCGATAACGACTCTAAACTTCATTGTCTATTTTATGTATTGTGTTGTTTTATATAAGTATCTACATCAGTGTTCGATTTTGTGTTTTTTGCGACGATAAATCTTTATTTTTATTTTTTCAATGCAGGTTCGCCGAGCCTGCTGCGACCGGCGTCGGGCGCGTCCAGCCACTATGGTGCTCGCTCCAACGCCAGCCAGCCGGCGCGACACCAGTCGCCCAAGATGAAGCTCAAGTAAGATAATTCTCTCAAAAATGGCCCGCAAAGTGAACATAACTCGCTACATATTGGAAGGTAAAGTAGTATAGTTTAAGGCCAGATTAAAATTAAATTAACCGGCCAATTGCGAGTCGGACTCGCGCACGAAGGGTCCCGTACCATTATCTATAAAAATATTTATTTTATTCTGTTTTTAGTATTTGTTGTTATAGCGGCAACAGAAATACATCATCTGTGGAAATTTGCAGCTGTCAAACTATCGCTGTTGTTGAGGTACAGCCTGGTGACAGACAGACGGAGTCTCAGTAATAGGGTCCCGTTTTACTCTTTGAGTACGGAACCCTAAAAATGAAAAACATTGCAGGCCGCCTGGAATGTTACATATAAATTCCGTTATTTGTTGAGTAGCAAACTTTAAAAAAAGTAGAAACTGGCATATAAAAGACGGCACAGGCGTATACAGCCAAATCAACTCGTATTTTTCTGTTGCAAACGCGACATTTTTGTATGAGTCTCAAGTATATTGCATTTTTCGGTGGAAAAATAGTAAATGACAATCGTTTCATAGGAAGGTACGTTTTGCGGAAAAGGGACAGAATATTCCTCCTCATAAAACTTTGAACACTTACAACTGTGATTATTTAATCCCCTGGTTTACTTTTTTCTTCATTTGACAATATTTTTAATCCTTTGTCGAGAAAATTCATGATTATTGGTTATTTTATTTGGTGTCTGCACCCCTATTCGCGATAATTATTAGGTATATCGAAATCTCAAAATTGTATTTAGGTAAAAACGCTGAAACATCATATAATATAATCTTTATTTCATTACAACAGAAGTTATTGGTACAAAGAAGTGTGGTTGAAACTAGTCACATAGTTATATTTTGTAATTTAAATTATTGGTGCAGAAGTCCTTTACTTCCCGTACTAGTTAAAAACTGTATCACGGTGAAGTTAGATCCGTCAACCCACATCAATATAGGTATATAACTGATATACAGTAATGTATTTACAATATGCGGCAAGTTACTTATTGTCTTATATTACATTTATGCAGTGGATCATAAATTTATACAATTTGATGGTATGTTAAATAACCAACAATGTAAAGTGGATAATGAAATTAAAGATAAAAAATGTAAACAAAGAACTGTCAACGTTGAAGTGACGTCTCAGGGGCAACCAACCAGGTTTTGGTTTTAACTAATAAATATATCGTCACTACTTTTAAAACAATCTTATATTTTACTTTGATCACTTTAATGTCGTAGGTTGGTATGAATAGGTACTTAGTAGGTGACGATAGTCCGGGTACGATATACAGCAAAAGCCTATTGCCTGCAGCCACTAGAACCACACCAAGCAATGGAAGCAAGACGTGCCATTATTATATGTCTTATTAGGACAGGAAAACACAAAGAAAAATAACACTAGATTTTTAAATTTTTATTTATTCACTTCCACTCTCGCTTTCTGAGGAAGACATCGAATCCTCCTCAGTTACATTTATTATTAATGTCTCTGTTACATTGTCTATTAGGTGGTCAAGTTGGCACAAGTTATCCTCTACTTTTATTACATGAGCCACACAATCACTCCATCTTTGAGGCGTCACCAATTTTAAACCTTCTTCGAACATTAAGAATAAGGAATAGGAATATCCAGGTATATTAATTAAATTACGAACCAAAGGTTTACAATTCCTAACCATTGCCAGTGGCGTAAATATAAACTGCACATATTTATGAATATAAAATAATTACGTTTTTATTTGGCTTATTTAAATATTTACGAATATTTTCCAGGCATTGTTTTACGTATAAATTAGTCGCATTATTTTTTATCTCGCGTATTTAACGAATTTTTAGTTTCCACTTCTTGGGACTGATTTTATTGCAGTGGCAACACATTTGTTTACATTTTTTATCTTTAATTTCATTATCCACCTTAGGTAGGTAGATAATTATTTAGAGTTGGCCGGGCTACATTAAAAATCATTAAATCAAGCTGCAAAGTGCCGCAAATGCATGCGTATTATATGTTTACACGACAGTTACGCGTTTGCCGTTGTGACCTTGGGTCCATGGGGATCGGAAGCCTTATGAAAGTCTTAAAACTGTTCCAAAAAATATGCAAAATGCTCATCCGCTTCACTGGCATGTATGTATGTACGCACTTTATTGTACACAATAACACTTAAAAGAATATACATGTAGGGTAGAGGAACCAAAAGATGAACACCACCCAATAGTTGAACGTTTTGTCGTAAAATTGAAATAAAAAAATCGCGATACATTTTACGCCTTCGGGATATTTTTTTCCTAACGCATCATTCCTTTGCAGAGGCTGGCATCTAAACTCCCATACAGTTCCCACACACACACGGCTGTGAGCGGTTGTCGCGTCGAGGACTCGCGCCAAAATCACCATTTTTATGGAGATTTACTTAATGGAAGCGCTCTTAAATTTAATATAAATATAAAAACTATGAATTGTCCTTCCCTGGGACTCCCCACTATCTCTATATATATACCAAACTTCACTTAAATGGATTTTATCCAAATTTTCATCCCCTATTTCGTCCCTTTAGGGGATGATTATCGGGATTGAAAATATCCGTTGTCATTCTCCGGGACTCAAGTTAACTCTAAACCAAATTTCATCTAAATGGGTTCCATCCAAATTTTCACCCCTCATTTCACCCTCTTAGATGATTTTCGGGATAAAACTATACATTGTCCTTCCCCGGAACCCCAACTATCTCTATACCAAATTTCATCTAAATAGGGTTGATCCAAATTTTCACCCCCTATTTCATCCCTGAGGGTATGATTTTCGGGATTAAAACTATCCGTTGTCATACTCCGGGACTCAAACTATCTTTATACCAAATTTCATCTAAATGGGTTACATCTAAATTTTCACCCCAATTTCACGCCTTTAGGGGATGATTTCTGGAATTTAAAACTCCTCCCCAGGACCCTCCTTTCCCAGGACTCAAATTATCTTTCAACCAAATTTCATCAAAATGGGTCACAAACAAATTTTCACCCCCAATTACACCCCCTTTAGGGCATCCCCTAAGAGGGTGTAATTGGGGTTGTAATTTTCGGGATAAAACTATCCTATGTCCTTCCCCAAGACCCAACTCGCTATACCGTAAATGGGTTCCATCCAATTTTTCACCCCTCATTTCACCCCCTCAAGAGATTATTTTTCAGGATAAAAACTATGCATTGTCCTTCCCTGGGACTCCTTCTATCTCTGTACCAAATTTTAACTTAATGGGATTTATCCACATTTTCATCCCTATTTCATCCCCTTGGGGGATGATTTTCGGGATTCAAACTATCCATTGTCATTCTCCGGGACTCAAACTATATCTATACCAACTTTGATCTAAACGGAGTCCATCCAAAATTTCACCCCCCATTTCACCCCCTTAGGGGAAGATTTCCGGAATAAAAACTATCCGATGTCCTTTCCCAGAACTTAAACTACCTCTAAACCAAATTTTATCAAAATGGGTTACTTCAAAATTTCCACCCCCCCCCCCCCATTTTACCCCCTTTGAGGAAAATTTCTGGGATTAAACCTATCCTTTGACCTTTCCCGGGACTACAACTATTTATATACCAAATTTCCGCCTAATCGGTGCAGCGGTTTAAGTAGCTCCATACAAATTTCCACCCCCCATTTCATCCCTTTAGGGGTTGATTATCGGGATAAAAACTACCCTATGTCCTTCCCCAGGACTCAAACTATCTCTATACCAAATTTCATCTTAATCGGTTCAGCCGTTTTCACGTGATGCGCGGTCACATAAACAGACAAACAGATAAACAGACAAACAGACAAAAATTCTCAAAACTGTTGGAACGTGTTCTGTTATCGATTCTAAGAATCCCTAGCCAATTTTTTTTCGAATATCTTCCATGTACAGACTTTCGACCCTCTTCAGTTTTATTATATGTATAGATTTTATTTAGTGTCTACGGCCCCTATTTCAACATGAGGCATCACGCCTATTGCAGGTATCTAAAGAGCGTGTTCCCCAAAGCGGAGGAGACTCTGATACTGGACGTGCTCGCGAACAAGGATAACAACGTGCAGAAGGCTAGCGAGGAACTACTCACCATGGGATTCACTAAAAAGGTATGTACCATTGAGTAGGACCGGGATTTTAAAAAAAACCGGCCAAGTGCGAGTCAGACTCGCGCACCGAGGGTTCCGGTCCAGCCCGTACAATAGAAAAAAGTCTACTATAAACTAAAAACATACCCTGATTTTTACCTTAAACTTGGAGATATGCCCCGTCGTTTTGAATCTCGTTTCAAAAGTAATCTGTCTCAAGTAACATCAAAACTAGAAATACACAAAAAATGGTCCCCACCCAATGTCAATAAGAATGTATAATAAGCTACCTAAACACATTAAAAACGAGTCAAATGCGAGTAAGTTTCTCAAAAATTTAAAAGCATTCCTTGCAGAAAAACCATACTACTCAGTGTCTGTATACCTAGATCTAGATTGCAGAAGTAACATTTAATGTCCACCCACTGAATACATTAAAAAAACAAAGCGTCGACCTCTCTGCCATTCACATGCCACGTTTAGCCTCTGCTAGACGGTCGCCAACACGCCCCTCCGACTGAGCGACCTTGGTCCGAATCGACCGTGTAGACAGTTGTTTACAGCAAAATTTTATACTGCAGCGGTCGGTACCGACCAAGGTCGCTCGGTTGGAGGAGCTTGTTGGCGACCGTCTAGCAGACACTTAAGTTTATAAATTTTGAACAACACAACCCCGTAAGGGCACTGCAATACACTTATTGCAGTGCCCTTACAGGGTTGTGTTGAGACATACCAATATCTAGCTATAATATCTTTTGTACACACAAGGCAATGATTAAATGAATTATGAAAATGAAACTTACACTCATTAAATTTTCAGTGATGTAACTAAAAATGTACGGTTTTCGCAAGTTTTCCTTTATCTGTGCTATAAGACGTTGCTTCATACCAAGTTTCAAGATTCTGTGTTCACGGGAAGTACCCTGTAGGTTTTGATTCCCTTGCGAGTTTCGAAAATTTTCGGCATAAACGGCTGTATCTTTTGATTGCGTTGGCTTAGAAGTTAGATTTTTTCACAGCTCCAAGGGACAGTAGACAAGTCAGAAGAAAAAGTAATACCACCGAAAGTGAATTTGGTTAAAATTGAATAGGGAACATTACGCAAAACTCTTCGTAGGTGGCGACACTAGCAGCGTTGACATTGTATCTCGTTCCCACTTGCGGTATTGTCTATGCAAGCATCCTTGTCACACATTTGACAATCAATTGTGCATGTGTGTGTGAATCCCTATATTTCTATACTGGTTTACTATTAGTGGTAGTGCTGCCTCTGGCGGCAGAACATTGCAGTAATGTTCCCTATTGTGTCTATAATTTTTTATGACCAATTTTTTCTTGTTCATATGGAATTTTGTCCACTGTGAAATAAGGTTCATATTCAAATATGTGCAAAGTGAATGTTGTCTAATGGATTTGTGACCTTAAATTTGTTTACGATGCCATTCGAACCAGTTTTTGTAGATGGATAAATGTTTGTATGGAAGCAACTACATTTAAAGGACATTAATACCCAAAAAATCGAGTTAAAGACAGACCTCGCTGACACCAGCCGAAACGCTTCATACTGATTGGCTTTAAAGTATGACGTCACACCGTGCAATTTGTACTAACCGTTGCATGGAAAATAAAGTAAATTGCTGTTTCGGTCGCGAAATACTGCGTTTAGGTCCATAGTTGTCATACAAATTTGTTTCTATAAAAGCGTTAGGATTCTATTGGTACCTTTAAATTTACTCTTGGACAATAAATAAAAAAACTTTTTTTTCTAAATTTTCAAGGTTCATATTTTTTTATGATTTGAATTATTTTTTGTAATTTATACTTTATAACAATCACTTGATGGTTTACTATCCATTTAGCAACACGACGTTATCAATTTTAACATCACGCAACAAGCCTATTTAAATTAGGTAATAGGAAAGTTTTATATTTTGAACAAGACCATTTTGAACAAAATTCCAATGTGACATATTTCCGATTAGTCATATTTTTGGAGTGCACGTAATTCCATAGCGACATATTTATTTATTTCGTCCTTTATGAAGTATGTCAATTTTACTTTAGGAAGTAAACATTTTAGCATTCGGTACTTAGGCTGGACAATTTTCCATGTCGAGGATTTTCAAATTGACATTAATTCAGATTCGTTCAATAATTTCGAGTTGTCAATATTCCATTAGTGTTATATGACAGTAAAGAATGACTCACGCTAGAACGGGCCGTGTCCGGCCTTTCTTTCTAAGAAAAACGACGACGTTATTACGGCCGAGGCTCGGAAGCGGCTCGGTGTCGGCACGGCCCGGCCGTGGCTCAGCCGGGCTTAGGTATGGCTTGGCCGCGCAAAAACACCGTCGTTTTTCTTAAAAAACGGCCCGGACCGGACACGGCCCGTTCTAGCGTAAGTCATCCTTAAATCGAGAAAACTTCCCGTTTCGAAGTTCGGCTCTCTACTCCAAAATTCAACATAATATATGGAAACCATTTTTAATAGAAAGCAACAATTTCTTAGTGACATTGCCCTATTTAAAGGAAATTGTAAAGAAGAAAGAAGAGACGCCGCAACCTGTGAAGAAAGTGGTCACCATAGTGAAGACAGCGGAAGAGAAAGAGGAACGTAAGTGCATATAAGTAGCCACATTTAGGGAACTTGCATCTTTTTATTTTACTACGAAAATCAAAAGTCTAATCCGGCATTAAAACAACTGTAGCTTTAAAACTTTCTTATGATGTTATATGCATTTGAAATCTGCACGCGCCGGCGCCCCCCGTAAACGCTCTCTATATTAAACGGGCTTATGCTATGACGTCACAGCATATATTCTCGTCGCGTTTACTATGGAGTAAGTCCTTAATTTGCAATTATCTCCACAAAATTTGCGTTTAAGTCTATACTTGTCATACAATAGTTATTTGTTATACAAGGGGGGAAAGTTGTATTTTACCTGCGAGTGTTCATTTGAAACACGAGCTAGCGAAAGGATCCTATGATTGACCACGAGCGAAGCGAGTGGTTCAAAAATAGAATCCTGAGCGTAGCGAGTGTTTCAACACACGAGACGTAAAATAACTTTTCACCCGTGTATAACACAAATCTTTTCACCTCACTACAGCGAGGAAAATAAGAAATAGGGTAAAAAAAAAGTAAAAAAAAAGTTGTAAAAAGTTTAAAACAAAGTAAAAAAAAAGTAAAAAAAAGTTCAAAAAAAGTTTTAAAAAAGTTTTAAAAAAGTAAAAAAAAAAGTTTAAAAAAAAGTTAAAAAATATATGTCATTAAATATACAAACAACCAAAAATAAACATTTAACGTTCTACGTCATAGTACTTATAACGTTATACGTCTACTTTCTTCACATGTGGATAAAAAGCGATTTTCTCAATAGACATCAAACATACAAAAAGGCCTTTCCGAGCTAGTGAGGTGAAAAGTATCATTTCTACTTCAAAAGTCTGTGTAACTGTTATGTTATTTTATCGAAAAGATAATTTTTTTTCTTCATTTTAACGTGAGATAAAACTAATACAATCGTAATTTTTTTCTTTTGTATGATATCTCTACGTATATCCGCATCGATTGAGTGCAATTTAGTTCCCCATTCTGTCTGTATATGGATCTACTAGCTTCTGCCCGCGACTCCGTCTGTGTGGAACTCGTTTTCGTAGCTCCATACAGATTCCCGGGATAAAAACTATCCTATGTCCTTCCCCGGGACTCAAACTATCTCTATACCAAATTTCATCTAAATCGGTTTCAGCGGTTTAAGCGTGAAGGGGTAACAGACAGACAGACAAACTTTCGCATTTATAATAATTAGTATAGAACTTACATAAATTAAGCTGGACATTCGTCGCGCTTTTTATCTCTGCGTCAAATGGATGGAATTAATAATTTGACTACAGCCACGTAGCTGTCACGGGGTAAATAAATTAATTAAGAAAATAATACAACTTTGCCCACTCTTTTAAGTAAGCAAAGTTGCATTTTTTACACAATTTGATTTGTATTGTCACAGTGGATAATTTAAGGTGCCACGTTCTTATCAATAAGTAAATTTTAATTTGTGTTATAGGTACAATTTCTGCTGTCGAAAATAATTTGAAACTTCGCCCGTTTCTTAAGTTAAGATACCAGTTAACTGTCTTCAATCGTTACACAGAAAGGAAAAATAAAATTGCCCATTCTTTTAAAGGGAGTAAAGTTGTTTTTTTTACTCATTATGATTTGTATCATCTTAGTGCATACAATTTATTTATTTATCGTAAGGCGGTTACACACTGGTACATATATGTATACAATAAACATGTTTTATAAGTCAAATGGCGATATCAAGAAACATGTTTTGTAAGTAAATACACAATTTGACGTCGAATTAAAACTATAAATTCCAATATTTTTTTTCTAACCACTGGAACTTTTGACCAATCATTTCAGTAAAAAAGAAACTCCAGAAGAAATACAGCTCCGTGGCCGAGCGGGTGATATGCATAGCGCTCGACAGCGTCGACTACAACGAGCAACGCGCCGAGCAAATGCTCGCTGCTGTGCTCGCTGACGAGTCTGTTAAGGTACAATTATTTTTTTATAAATAAATAGTTATTTTTATATTTATATAAAAGCCCCCGTGAGTCTAAGACATATTAATTAATACATATAATAATTGACTTCAAATCATTAGCCAAATTGCTTCAAGTTTGCCTATAACATTTGAAGAGTTCCCTCGATTTCTCCAGGACCCCATCATCAGAACTGGATTTTGGTGCGAACGGGACCAATCTGGAATTATATGCTTTCAAACAATGAAAAAAATTTCAAATCGGTTCATAAATTACCGAGTTATCGCGTAACAAACACACAAAAAATACAGACGAATTGAGAACCTCCTCCTTTTTTGAAGTTCGAATCGAATATCGATCGATATGTTTCAAACCAATACGTGCGTGTAATAAATAAATTAGTTCTTTATTCAGGTATTAACCATTACATTACATTAACAATGTAAAAATATAAAATTAAAAACTTGAAATGAAATCTATTAAAATAAAACAAATAAAAAGTTAAAAGTAAAATGAAAAAGTGTCGTTGACACGTTACTCGTTAGGCTCGTTACTCGTGTAGTGCTAAGCGCGCCGGCATCGCGAGTACTCACGATTAAGGACCGCGTATCGGTTCGAAGTGAGGCCTATGCTCAGCAGTGGGCGATTACGGGCTGACAATGATGATGATGATGATCGGTTCGAAACGTTTATTTTATTTTATTTATTTCCATACGTACAATTATCATTACAGGATAGACCCGATGCGATAATTTTGCACAACACCTTATAACTAGTTATTTACAATAACAAATTTTAAACAAAGCCATCATTGTAAATTCACCCAGTCATCATCATCATCATCATCATATCAGCCGAAAGACGTCCACTGCTGGACACAGGCCTCCCCCAAAGAGTGCCAAAATGACCGGTCTTGCGCCACCCGCATCCAGCGGACTCCCGCGACCTTTACCAGGTCATCAGTCCACCTTGTGGGAAGTGCTACCAACGCCGCGCCTTCCGGTACGTGGTTGCCATTCGAGAATCTTTCCGCCCCAGCGGCCATCGGTTCTACGTGCAATGTGCCCCGCCCACTGCGACTTAAGTCCACCCTTAAATTCACCCAGTGCACAGAAGAAATCTAGATCAGTCCCTATGAGGTTAAGAGTGCGCAGCGCGCGCGTCATTGGCGCCTCACGCAGCAGCTGCGTGCGCGCATGCGGTATCTACACACTGCGAGGAACGCATATACCTTTACCTACCCTCTCCAATATCTCCGCATTGTATACCTTTCCTCGAATTATTTTAAAGATATAGGTAGCGAGGGCGAGGTCCCTTCTAACTTTAAGTTCCATTCAAACATGTCGAGCGATATTCGACCTCGTAGACTCACGTCTTCGTTTCATTGTATTTTAATCGGTATTATTAATTTAAAATGGAAGCGAAGTATTGAAAGACTAGCTACCTCTTATTACTCGTAGGGTACACAAGTGCTAAGTGTGAAAACCGGCCAAGTGCGAGTCGGACTCGCGCACGAAGGGCTCCGTACCATTATCAATAAAAACATTTATTTTATTTTGTTTTTAGTATTTGTTGTTATAGCGGCAACATAAATACATCATCTGTGAAAATTTCAACTGGATCAGTGAGATACAGCCTGGTGACAGACAGACGGACGGACGGACAGCGGAGTCTTAGTAATAGACGTTCTACTCTTTGAGTACGGAACCCTAATAAAAAAGACCCTATAGTTGTTAATGTCGGTAGCAGACGCTACTGCATAATTCAAAAATATTTTATATAAAAAAACAGAGGCTTCATTTACACATCAAACACTACGGATCGTTCAATGTCGGTTAGTGATGTTTTTGCTAATTTTTAAAGGTCAATATGGATACACCAGAACCGAGACGGCCCCGGACGCCTGAAGTCAAACCGGGGTAAGTTCGGTCACTAAGTATAGTCACCAACACACATACTCAAGCACATAGCGTCGTACAGTCGCCATCACATACACTACCGGTCAAAAGTTTAAGTTCACTCTTTGTTTTAGGTACAAATGAGTACTTTTGGACAATATTTTTTTGCAGTTCGCAAGCCGAAATTTGTTTCCAACAGATCCGCTATTGTTTCCAGAGATTTGTTTAATTACTCAGACACAATTCACGTACATTTCTAAACAACGCATTCCCTAAAATCTTATAGGAATGACGGCAAAGGCTGGGCCATATATGGCCTTGCCACTTAAAACGTACAATGATCAGATACAATGTTGGTTTTTAGGGAATCAGTTGTTTAGAAATCTACGTAAATTGTGTCTGACTAATCAAACACATCTCTGTAAACAATAACGAATCAGTTGGAAACAATTTTCGACATCTGAACTGCAAAACATTATCGCCAAAACAAAGGGTGAACTTAAACTTTTGACTGGTACTGTACATCGGAGCAAACAAGCAGCTCACAAACATCGGAACACACCTCTATTTTCAAGGCATTAGGGTTCATGTGCCGTCAGGTATGTGATGGCGACTGTACATCACATACCTGACGGCACATGCACCCTAATGCCTTGAAAATAGAGGTGTGTTCCGATGTTTGTGAGCTGCTTGTTTGCTCCGATGTTTGTGAGCTGCTTGTTTGCTCCGATGTATGTGATGGCGACTGTACTAAAAAGTGATGTTACACACATCCGAACACGCACTTCCATCTCGCTCACGCTTATGCTCAGCGAGAGGGAGAGATGATCGTGAACCGGCCTTGCCTTAATACATTTTGAGTTTTTATCACTTAGGCCTACAACATTCATCATCATCATCATATCAGCCGAAAGACGTCCACTGCTAAACATAGGCCTCCCACAAAGAGTGCCAAAATGACCGGTCCTGCGCCACCCGCATCCAGCCATCCGCTATAACATTGCTTATTATCATTACCACGATATTAGCAGTGTTCGTAAAATAGCCATGAATGATAATTTATTTTAGCATCTTAAAAAAGCGAGCAATGCGAAAATAAAATAGAAACTAATTTCTACATCAAGTGTTCCGTTGGACCAACTTTGGCAAATAACACTAAAAACAGAGTCTTTTTAAAATTTCTGTAATCAAATAACGTAATTGGGTAAATGAAACACTAATGATATTAAATTGTGATGTAATTAAGCTATGTCGTCGGAGAAACGTTTTGTATGAAAAGTTCACGCTACTTAACACTTAACAATAATCTTGTGATGGACTGAGTTTATTGAGTGTTTATTATTATTGGCATTAATGTTAAGGACAGTTTGTACAATGTACACGCTTGAAATGAAATCATTAGCGTCAAATAAATTCAGCATAAATATGTTTGTACATAAATCAAAATCATAAATATATGTACAGTCGCCATCTGATATATTTCTCTTTTTTTACCTTACTGCATTGTAATATCGTCAAAAATGTATGGGTAGTGGGTACACACTAGTCAAATCCTCCAACTATACCCACCGTCCAATCTTTGCCCAGTAAGGAAATATAACAAAGAATACCAAATTATAACTAAGATTACCAAATTATAACTAAGAATACCAAATTATAACTAAGAATACCAAATTATAATTTAAATTATTACCAAATAAAAACTTGCTTCAAAATGTTTCTCAGATAAATGTACTCTTAGTTATATTTCCTTCCTGGGCAAAGATTGGATGGTGGGTAAAGTTGGAGGATTTGACTGTATTGAAGGAGTTGACTAAACATTCCCTACGCTCTTACATCGTCGTCATATTTATGTCAGAAGATCCGTATAGATGTTTTCTATGCTGATTGTACACAAATAGTAACATTTGGTAAAAAAAAACACTTCAAGAAACATTTTACAATAGATTCATTACATGAACATACTTAATTATAACAATAACTCATTATTTGTGCCGTTTTCAAGCAAAAGGGCTCTCTTTGTCAATGTCAATAAGGACGATTTCTAATTGCGTCTTTATGAAAATGCCGCCTTATTGACACCGCCAAAGGGGGACGGTTGCTTGAGAATAACATATTTGACGCCTGGATTCATAAGAACTGTTCGTAATTGACGGCCCAGATTGTCATTCGAAGGACGTCCTGATCGGCCATATTGCACGAGCTTTTTTAATTCATTTGAATTGTGATGTATGTTTCATTGTAAACATACAGTGCTGTTCAACCACCATCATTCTGTATTGACAGACATGGCGTATGTTTGCCGTGGAGCCCAAAAACACTGACATAAGTTTGTGCCTACAACTTTGCCCAACTCAATAATTACATAATATTTAAATAAATAAATAATGATATTTGTGATTTGTGAAAGATAACATATTTATATTTTATCCAAAAACTTTCAACCCTTCTATCAAATAAATTGATTTTACTACCAAAATTCTTAAAGAGTACTTTTTTTACTGGGCAAAGTTGCATCAAAAAGGGTATCATACTCGTAGTTATCCATAAAGAAAAATATAAGTGAATGCATTTCATAATCCTTTCACACCGAACCTTTCGGACCAATTTAAACTATTTCACCGTATGAAATAAGATCTTTGGTGACGTATAAAAGTATTCCGGGCACCTATTTCCCCAGCCTGACAAAAATCAAAAGTATACATTCTGTATGAAAATATTATAATGTTGTTTTAAAATATTATAGTGGTTCGCTGATGGTTCTAAAAATACAAGGTTCAGTGTGAATGGGCTAAAAATTGAATGACGTGTTAGTGAACAAAAGTTTACATTGGGTCGACGGTGGATTCGACAGTCTAAAGCGCCATTGTAAAAGGGCGCAATCGACCGTCAAACTCGACTTTCTGCTCAGTATAAGCAGTCTTAAGTTTAAATATTGTCATATGTGTTAGATTTAATGTTAATAGAATTTCCTGTCACGCATTTGCTAAAACGATTCATATCATATCATGTCATGTCATCGCTTGTCATAAATACAGAATTGTATGCTATTGTTCTATGATTTTCTGTTTGTGGTGCCCATTTGGTCATACTTATCGTGCTAGCGATGCCAGATGACATAATTCACATTGTATACTAGTATTTATGCTACTGGGTAAGCAGTTACGTTGATCTGCCGTTAACACCGCGCGCTACATAGCGTAACAATGTATGGAAACTGTATTTCCATAACCCGAATTGACAACATTTCATAATTCTAAGTCCATGATTTGACTAGCTCCTTGTATTCTACTCGAAAAGAGGAACACGCTGGTAGTTTTAAATTTCCAGTATTATTTATGTTAAATTTTTAACGAATTTTGAAAAAATGCACTCTTAGCAAATCCAATTCTACTACATAATGGGTATCTTGCTTTAGTCTTGTTTACATATACCAAATTAAAAACAAACATTGTCAAGATGGCGTCCATGTAACCCACCCGAAAATTACATTTAAACTTTTTAAACGGTTTCGTCGAAACGGGACCAAAGCAAGCCTATTCTGCAGTAGAATTGGATTTGCTATGAACGTATTTTTAAAAAATCGTAAAAAAATTAACAATAATAATACTGGAAATATAAAACTACCAGCGTGTTCCTCTTTTCGAGTAGAATACAATGAGCTAATCGAAATAAGGGCTAAAAGTTATGAAATGTTGTCAATTTTTAACGGAAGACCAAAATCCAAGGCTAAAGTTTCCATTAAGGCTAAAGTTAGCGTCAATATTAATCGGCAGACTTGTAAATAAATTTGTACTTTTTGATACATACCGCAACTGCAAAGTATGCTTGTTCAAGCTACGTTTCAAGTGATCCATAGGTCCGTAGTCCATTTGTACGGAAGCGTAGCTTAGCTTTGGTGGAAATGCAATTTCAGTTTTCGGGCGTACTCTCATGGCCCTGACACGTATTGTCCACTGTGTTCACTAGTAAACCTTATTCAGTTGTAATAAGATCCATAGTCAGTAAACTGTGTTGTCGATGCTAGGGAGGAGCGGAGAGCAGTCCAGCCGTGTCTGATTACCGTCGAGCGGCTTCCGTACGTCCACGTTTATTACTTGCGTCCGTCTCTGTGGTCGTTTGGGTCGATCAGCTTTTTGTAGCTGTAGAATGGTCGCCAGTCACCATGTTGAACTATGATTTTATTTTATGGGATATAACTTCGTGTTAAATGTTTTTTACGTATGTGACAATTGCTTTGGCTAGCGAGTCATGTCACATAAAAGCAGCAAATTAAAAAAAATATATATCATAATGGTAACATCATATGCATAGCGACGTTATAGAATTTTTAGACATAAAAATAATAAGAAAAGAAATGCTTGTGGCATCACCCGCAAGTCAGTCTCGGTCAGTCAATTTTATTGCTATTAGCTATCCTAAGCATATTTTGTAGAATTTATTATAAAATAAATCTAAGAAATTAATTATTTTGTTCTCCTGGTTATGCGACGGAATACGAAAAAAAAAGTAGATCGACACCCATCAATACTAAACTGATAGATAAATAAATAGTCGTATGTGTTTCTCAAAATATAACAGGCGATGTCTGAAAAATCCTCGGATCTGGCGTTTCTGGCTTGATTAAGTAGGTATACTAGGAAAACCGAATTGTTTTTTTTACCAATAACATATCGGCATTTTAACTTATATCAGTTTAGTAACTTTAAATAATAGACTGACCATAAAACCCGCAGTTGCTCCAAATGTTGGCGAAGTTGTCCTATTACACATTTGGCGTACTTTATTTGATTGTCTACGGTTAGATTCGACCAAAGAGGAGTAAGAACTTAATTAAACGTCTTACTTACGTCTTACTTAAACGTCAAAATAGCATTAAAAAACCTCTTTTTTTATTTCGACACTATCCTTGCATAAAACAATCAGTTTTTACCATTTAAATTTATTTCATAAAACCCGCTTGTGTACAAATCAACAATCAGATTTATGTAAATTTTGATATTAATATGTACTTTTTAAATCTGTTGTGTTTGATAAGTCTTATTAAAAGTTTACAACTTCGCCTACATGTGGATCAGCCATTTAGTCCCATGCTCCGCAATCCCAAGCGTAGTTTCACATATGGTCCGAGCTAAGGGCCTTTACTTTATGTCCTTATACTACGGGGCAGCTGGTAGTTTATAGAAGATTAAGTGCTTACAAAAAAATCAGAACATAAGTAATCAACTAGGTAGTCATTATTATATATTATGTCTAGACATTTGACGCCATGCCTTCATGGCGTTGTCGGTCGTCAAATTCGCCTGGCGACCCCGACAGGTGAGACAGTCTTTTCAACATCTGTTCCGGCCTCTAGTTCAGTCCATTACCAGTGTAAAGTCGTATGCAATATGGTGAAAATATGGATACTTACTTTTGTAGTCGACTATACAGGACAACAATCGTAATGCGAAACCTTAGTGTCGAGATGAAAAACGTAAATATCGTAATAAAGCCGATATTAGAATAGAATAACGCTAATACCCAGGCTCAATTTCTCTGCTTTTTTACTCCATGATACATTCTATTAATATTTAGCCGAAAAATACGCTTTCTCATAAAACGTTAATTTCTTCAAAATTTAGGTAAAAGCTAAAAGTAATATGTGCAAGGAAACAAATTTTAAATTAAACTTATGTGAATTAGATATGTCGCTAAATTGGATAGGTACATCAACGTTAAGATCTTGAAATCGAGGTACAATTATTGAAGCGGGCAAAGGCCAATTCTGAATAATTATTTCCAACTTATAAAGGATTCGAAAACGTTTTTATTCTGGAACAACGCTTACTCTCAAACTCTCCGATTTTGGCCAGAAATATATAAGAACAGAAAAATTGGTGAACAATGAAATATGAGTTAACGGTTTCACGGTACTAACTCGAGGTTTAATAAAAAAAAATGTTTTATGTAATGAACTTAAAAAAAAAAACTTAACTTATAGTTACAGATTTTACCCCGCCAAGCTGTATTCACAGTTTGTTGGCGATTGATGTGCTCTTTCATTTTAATACATTTACAAATTATACCTACTTATTTAACATTAAACTAAATCATGCAAACTAACTAAATACCTATATGTGTATTATGTGTATTTCATAACGTGTTTCACCGTTCAGTTTTATTCTTAATAGTTATCTGCGCAGTGGGGACATGTACCCTCTAGCAAAGCAAAGTTTGACATTCGTATTTGACTATAAGCATGTACATGAAACATGACTAAAAAAGTTGTTCGAATCCACTTTTGCCGTTATTGCCGAGTTACATAGGTTTGATTTACGATTATCACCTTATAGGCACTCGCATGTAACCATTTGCATGTTTAACCTACCTAAACCTTGTTATTAAAATTGTATTTTTTTACTATAGAACTATGCTACAACTTTGCCCGTCTCGCCGAACATTACGCAACCTAATCACATACAAGAATTCCGGTTTTACAATAAACAAAAATTGGAAATATTGTGTATGATGGGGAGATTTATATGACTGTGATTTCACCAACAAGGGCAAAGTAATAAAGTGAAGTTTATAAAATAAATTTAAATTATTTTGCAGTTTTGTTTCAAAGAGTTATATTGCAATTTGAAAATTGTCTGCTTTTTAAGTTAAGGTTTAATAATTTACAATGTGTTAGTTATACGACATGCTTTTCTTAAGCTCTTCGCAAACATTTACTTTAACTACCTAATAAAAACACTTCCAATCATAAAATATTTCCCGAAAATGATTATTTTCAATCATGAACCTAATATATTTTTAGCCTAATTCAAAAACACAGAGTATGCATAGAATCAACTTTCGGGAAATTTCTTCCATTGATTGGAAATGGCCTATAAGTAAGATAAAATAAGCAACTTACGCTTCACCTGTACAGGAATGAGACAGCAAGCATACACGACACGCTTGACGTATTAGATGACGTTGTCACTCCTTGGTAAATACCTTCTTTTCTTTTGCATGTTGATGTGTGATCGACCTAGTCCTGACAGAGGGACTTTCCGATTCGTCCACAGCGGTATTTTTTTAGTCTTACGTCCTAGTTCCTACTTAGTACAACTATATTTAAGTCATACTTTTAATAAATGCGATCATTTTGAGCTGTGAATATGTTATTTCGCAGAATTAAGAGAATATGTTATTTCTCTATTTGATTGCATGGTTTTGACGCGTTTCAATTTTGCTACAGTGCATCTTTGTCTTTTTGGAAAATTACTAGAAAGTTTTGTGAAGTGCAAAGTTGGCACGGAAAAGCAAAGTTGACAGTTTTCGATCTTTTAGCTATACAAATCGTAGTACCTAGGTAAAATATCCTTTGTGGTGTGACGTATTATTTTTTAGTATAGAAAGTGTTGTATTGCCGTGTGGATTGTTGTGTACTTATGTCAATTACGTTGTTTTCTTATGAGCATGCATAAGTGTTAGTTTTGTACAATTGAAATAATTTATGCCAATAGCTTTCATTCATGATCATTTTATATTTAGTTTAGCGGGAATTATTATTTAGATCTGTTTTAAATATAGAAATGACAGTTAAATCACTTAGATGAATTTAGATTCAAAAATACACACATTTTATATATTTTTAATACATACCTACGTAATTCAATATCTCTTAAAGTTTACACCGTAATAGTGTTTTTATAAATAGTTATATCGAACTAGTGTAAAGTATAGTTTAAACCAAGATGAATATAGTACGTATATTATTTTAGCATTAATTAATAATGTGTACACCTATACCCTATTGACGATTGCATGAAAAATATTGAGATACGAGTCTGTTCTCAGCAAAAGGTAGATAGTGGATAAAAGGTACTGAGCCTCCTTTCCGTTTCTGAAATATTTCTTCTTATTTTTCTCTGTCAGATATCGTTATCTGACAGAGCGTGTGGTAACGAGTCTAACAACACGCGATTTTGAGTACAATTCTTGATACATAATTATGAAAGTCATTGTGCACAAACTATCTCTTTGCTTTGAACAGTCAGTTTCCTGTTTTTTTTTATTAAAACGTAGTTTTTAACTAGATGAACTTGGAATTTCCGAAGCAAGGATTTGTCTACCAACAACTAAATCTGGGCTAGCACCACTGACCGTGCCCTGTATCTCGGCAAATACTGTTTTATTAGACATTACCTAATTGGGAATGGATGAAAATTTCAGAAGTGCCTGATAACTTTTTGGTGATAGGAAATAACCTTCGTTAGCACCAGAAAATAGTTGCATAATTTCCAGCTACGTCAATTATTTTTGAAAAATATAAATATTTTCTTCACGCTTTGGTTTTAGGACGGCGAATAAGACACTTTCCTTGATCCGTCTCATATTACAAGAAAATATCTTAAATATCCGTGGTAAACTGACACTGGCAGCTGCAGCAGCTATATTTGTCATTGCCAGGGTCAGATATTTAAAATATTTTTTTGCAATATGAGACTGATCAAGGAATGTGTCTCACTCGCCGTCCTAAAACCAAAACGTAAGTGAGGAAACTGTTTATATTTTTCAAAAATAATTGACGCAACTGAAAAGTCTATAACTTTTTTCTCGTGCTAAGGAAGGTTATTCATATCATTAAAAAAAATCAGGCACTTGTGAAATTTTCATCCATTCCCAATTATACATTGTAGTTTGTGGGAATGGGGTTGAAGTTTTGTGTGCGGTAGGCTCCAACTTCAAATACAAATCACATTTTATCCATCTTAAAACCTACGTTGCTAGAAGTGACACTGGGAGTTAAGTGTATTGTGCTCTGCCTAGCTACCCTTTTTGGAAATTCAGGCGTGAGTTTAAGTTTTTCGGAATGTGTGTCTAGTTAGACAAATACGGGTACTTGCCGAGGCTAGGCACGGGTTATATAGTTTTAGTATGGTGTAAGTTGTAGTAGCCCTAATTGAACCGTTTCAGGAACTATATTAGACTAACATAGGTTTCTAACTAGATCAAGGCATTACACCTTCTGGGTCACTCTTATAAAATACCTATGATTTTGAATTATACATTGAAATTGTGTTAGTACCTAACAGAAGCCAAATGATCTGATGAGATCCTTATCACGGTGTAACATTCTTCTAAGTAATAATGTGAATCTCCCGAGTACCTACAGTAAAATATTAAACGCACTTATATCAGTCTATTATGACGACAGTCAATATAAAATACAGTATGACGAGTGGTATGACCACTCTAATATTGTTTCTTAAACGGGCATCTATTGAATATTTACGGTTACCAAAGTAATTACTTGCACTCTCCATATAAGTTTTCGGAGGAACGCATAGCTAACTAGTTTGCTGACCAGCGAGAAAAGAGATGTAATAGAGCGTTAAAGTCAATGATGTTTCACAGTTGGCTTTCTCACAGCCCTAATTTTGTATGCCGTTGTGATAGTTTAATCTCAACATCAACGCCATGTTGCGAGAGCTCCAACTTATAGCGCTGCCGCTAACGACGCCGCTCAAAGACGTGGCCGAGCCTTGACTTTGGCTCTCTGTCCTCTATCTGAATGTTGGCAAAATTAAACCTTGGCCTACCGTGGGACCATGTCCCATTGCAAGAGAGTATAGACATACTACTCTATATGGATATGGTTTCATTTGAGGTCGGGGCTACATTTTGTTTGCAAAAACAAAGTTGTTGACGAAATGGCGTCGTTTTCAGGCCGATTTTGAAGACGAGCACCGGCGAGAGCAAATACAAGTCGCAGTACGCACTGTTGGGCTCCGGACCTAATCTGACGCTCCGACGGGGTCCGAAGGATAGCCTTTTGCTGTACGTACACATGTATATAGTAAAGTCACGTTTATAAATATGTATACGTTTAAGAACGTACCTATGTCGGTGCAACAAGAAAAAAAATATGAAAATTGGATATGCATTTTTAGAGCTGGCTATAGATCGTTCGATTTACAAATGTGTGCCCTACTTCTGCATAGGTATGTTATGGACGAACTGTAATATTTATATCAGGTATCTTTCAAATTTTATTAAGAACTTTATTCCAAGAAGAAAAACATCGCGAATTAAATTCATAATCCAAATGGTGTATGTGAAAATTCCAACTCGTCCATAACCATTCCTTGTATGGAGTATGGAGATATAATTGATTGGCCAGAGTGCGACTAATTTAGGCTGACGACGATGATGTTCTCAGAGAGGACTACATGGCCTGGAAAGGGCCCAACCCCGAGCTCCGCAAGGGCCCGACCGTGCGGGCTACAGGCCCGGAGCCCCGCGAGCGGGGCTACACCCTCGCGCGGGGGCCCGGCGACCTCGCCAACGGGCCCGCCGGGCTCGCCAAGGGCTCCATATATCAAAAGATGAATAAGAAGACGGCAAAGATGTGAGTAGATTCGTTTCTCATCATACTACATGGGGCATTTATGCCCTTATTTACATACATCCTAATCTATTTTAGTTAAATTAGCTTCATTCTGATACATTATGTTTCAATACTGACGCCAAAACGTTAACCGTCTATTGTGCCAACTTTGTCCCTAGCTTGCGTATACATTGCAATTGTGTTTTATGAAGGTTTTAGTATTATCATCAGCGGCAGTTGTTGCGACCGAGGTAGGCAAAGTTGGCAGTATAAATTTATCTTGTTGTTTCTTAGTTAATAAAATAAAGTTACACAATAATTTCCGAAGATGTCGCTTTTTCTACTTATTCTGATATTTAATTGTATAACGGGGACATCTTTGAATTTATTAAGTATTTCATATTAAAACGCATTTCATCTAAAGCCTCAATCACTGATAATTTACTTTGATGGTAGAAGTGGAAACTAGTAACTTTATTGTTGTGTGACGTTTATGTTTGCTATCAGTTCATAGTACTAAGCTTTTCTTTTTGTTTTTAGCGACCCGCTATTGCGAATGTTATGGCCAGAAAGCTTCCCGTCGCCGTAGTTTGCCATCGAAGTAGTTTTGTATGTTTTATTATATTTTATTTTAATTACTTAAGTAGAATTTTATGTTTTTACATCGAAGAGCAATCTTTACTTTGCCTCTTATGTGTTTCCTTTTTTATTGCCAGACATTATGTTGTTTTTATTTAATTACGATCGTTTTAGAATTATTTAAAGTGTGATTTAAAAATATGTGAACAAACTCATTGCATGTTTCCTAATTTTATTATTGGGCGAAGTTGGCGTACGCAACTTTGCCGAGTAGCCTGGCAAAGTTGTCGATTGTCACTCTTATTTTTGAACTAACTTTGTCTAATTAGAATATATTTTTGTTTCAGTGTTGCATAAAGTCGGAAATCAAGTAATGTACTCTTAATAAGGAATGTCCAGGTATCATAACTTTAAGCAATGTTGTAACACTTTTTTTCCTAATTTGTTTCATATGCTAAATATTCCATTCTGAGACTCGCTTCTAAAGTAGGTATTGAAATAATTAACAACTTAGAAAAGTTGAATAAACCCCGACGTTTTCTTTTCAAAGTTCAATATCTCAAAGCTGGCTTAACCGATTTTGTTGAAATGTAGCTAAGAACAATCTCGATCACGTCAGCTTTCGGATAAAAGAAATGTATTAAAATCGGTCCATTCGTTTACGAGATACGATGCCACAGACAGACACACAGACACGTCAAACTTATACCACCCCTCTTTTTGATTCGGGGGTTAAAAATAGATACTCGCTCTCATTGAACTGTGCTCTATCGCAAACGAAAGCGCACTAACCAGTATGATTCCAATTTAATATCAAAACATAGCGTATTCCGGAATGGAAAAATATATTCGCCTGTAGAGAAGTTATATTGTAGAAAACGAATCTGTAAAAGTGATTTCGGTCAAAAAAAAGTGTTATTTCCTTTTGTTACCAGTGGTAACAGCTGGGATTTTCCCATCTTTTACTACTAAAGTACTCAGTGGTAACGACTGGGAAAAAATCCCACTAGTTACCATCAATTACTATTCCCATTAGTTCCCATTGGTAAAAAGGGAAAAATCCCAGCTGTTACCACCTGGTAACGAATTGGTGGTAACATTTGGGAATAACCCAAAGTAATCAAAAATCAATCTTATACCTACATGGATTATACAGTTGTTTTTTGCTGACATTCGTTTGACTGAATTAACTCTCGAGTTTCGGTACTATTTTAACTTAGGTACAGTCAAACAGCTTGATTCCTAGGCCGTCATAGAACCTTGCCGTTGTAAATGCTATGTCAATACGGGTTACTAGGATTATTGCGTCGCTATGTAGCAGTTAAAATGACAGGGTTCTACGGTGGCCTAGGAATCTTATTGGTTGACTGTACATATACGAAAAAAGGTATTTTGTTAATTAAATAGCTAACTGTGAAAGATCTCAATAGTTTTAATATTATTATTTAGTTGTATTATTTAATTTACAGTGAGAAAATACAGTTTTTTATTTATTTGTAAGCCTTTAAAATTATCCTATGAAAACTCTGTTCCATAAGAGTAGGTTAAAATCTGTATATTCTAGTTTTCATTTTTGACTAATTGTAAAATTAAACTGTGAACTGTGTTTAATTTGTAACATTATAGGTTTGTCCTATTGTTTATACTTGAGACTATTTGAGTTGGCCGAATCGCTTCAAAGTTGTCAATTCAAAAAGCAACTCTATAAAATCTCCGCCACATTAGATAATATCAAAAATACTATAATGTTACTTTTTAGAAATTATTATAAAATTAATGCCATTAGTATAGGATATAGTGCAATATGTTTTAGTTTAAAGGTCAAAGCATACAGTTTTCGGATCAGGTATCTTGACACTGTTTTGTCATATTCAAGCGCTTATTATAAAGGCTTTATCATCATCATCGTACAGTACGCGTCACAAAGGTTTGCGTGTCTGAAGTTAGCCTCGAGTCGCCTCCCGCATACCCGTCCGGCCTCTCTGACACCTTTGCGGCGCTACGTCCTTGACGTGCTTGACGACGCCCGTGTCCACTCGATGATGACGCTCGTGTCCACTCGTTGACCACGCTCGTGTCCACTCGTTGACGACGCTCGTGTCCACTCGATGACGACGCTCGTGTCCACTCGATGACGACGCTCGTGTCCACTCGATGACGACGCTCGTGTCCACTCGATGACGTCGCTCGTGTCCACTCGATGACGTCGCTCGTGTCCACTCGATGACGTCGCTCGTGTCCACTCGATGACGACGCTCGTGTCCACTCGATGACGACGCTCGTGTCCACTCGATGACGACGCTCGTGTCCACTCGATGACGTCGCTCGTGTCCACTCGATGACGACGCTCGTGTCCACTCGATGACGACGCTCGTGTCCACTCGATGACGACGCTCGTGTCCACTCGATGACGACGCTCGTGTCCACTCGATGACGTCGCTCGTGTCCACTCGATGACGACGCTCGTGTCCACTCGATGACGTCGCTCGTGTCCACTCGATGATGACGCTCGTGTCCACTCGATGACGACGCTCGTGTCCACTCGATGACGACGCTCGTGTCCACTCGATGACGTCGCTCGTGTCCACTCGATGATGACGCTCGTGTCCACTCGATGACGACGCTCGTGTCCACTCGATGACGTCGCTCGTGTCCACTCGATGACGACGCTCGTGTCCACTCGATGACGACGCTCGTGTCCACTCGATGACGACGCTCGTGTCACTGTCCACTCGATGACGACGCTCGTGTCCACTCGATGACGTCGCTCGTGTCCGAATTTATACTCCGGTCGACATAGGCTACCTTTTGTATGAAAAAAACGGGTATTTTGTTCAGTTTTCCGTGGTCGGGATTCGGGATACAGTATTTTTACTTTTTATGCTTTTTGTGACACAATTTGCTGGTCGACTCTATATGTAATTCCAAAGTACCTGATCCGGGAGCCTGATATGCTGCGGGCCTTATTTAATCAATTTTATCATTATATTCAGTCCAGTGAAACAACCACAGTGTATAATTCAAGTAAGTGATGATTTTAGTACACTGAGATATTATATTATTCAAACATATTTTTTGTATTTGGATGTGAGAAATAGCTAATCAATAAATAATCTTGTCTCTAGCGCGACTATTCAAGAAAAAATGGCAATTAAATTGTAATCAACTACAATAGGAAATGGAGTAGAGTTTCTTTTGTTTAATAACTGCATTTTAGAAAAGTTGAAAAACTCCCGACGTTTTCATTTCAAAGTTCAATATCTCAAAAACGGCTCAACCGATTTTGTTGAAACGTAGCTACGAACCATCTCGATCACTTCAGCTTTGGGACAAAAAAAACTGTTACGTATACGTTTCATCAAAATCGGTTGAGCCATTTTAGAGATAAGTATTGAACTTTGAAATGAAAATGTCGAGGGTTTTTCAACTTTTCTAAGTTATGGTTATTTTTAAATTCCATTGCATGTTTGAGAAATGCACTATACATACCTCGGCCGGAACTACATCACACTTCGCAGGCAATCTCTTCCTTACCGGCATTTGTAGTAATGCACTATTGATGAGGAGGATATATGCCTTTTAAGGCAACTTGAGCTCAGAAAACGGATTTGAAAAAGTCGTAGCTCTTGTTTGGATTATAATACGGCTGCCCTAAATTTAATTAGTGCTCTGGAACTATATACTGGGGAATAATATAACAATGGTACTAAAGTTATCACTTTATCACTAAGTATGACTTCTCTTGGAAAAAGCTATCAATCGACATAATCAAAACACCCGCCCTCACTTAGGGCCGGGTTATATTTTTTGGAGTTTGTATTTGTAAGTATTGCTGAATTAGCTGTATTATAATGTCATGTACTTACGCTCCTAGTACGCCTATAGATTTATCCGAGACTTCCATAGACGCTATAGTGGTCACTAGTTGTTACGACACGTACTTTAGTAGCCCGTACTTAAACGTTTCAAGTAAATTCGTTCAGATATTATTTTTGCATTGTTCATAAAAAACAGGATGAATGGGCCCGTTTAAAACTGTAATACCCGGCACGTAAGTAGAACGAATATGGCGGTACGAGTATACGGTTCACTAGTGCGTTCTGAGTATCGTGCAGACTCAGTATCAAATCAGGCAGGGTATATGCTTGTTTGACACCGTTGTGGTGTCATTATCTGGACTTAGGCCTCCCCCAAAGAGTGCCACAAAGACCGGTCCTGCGCCGCCCGCATCCAGCGGACTCCCGCTACTTTGGCCAGGTCATCAGTCTACCTCTATTGATGATTTCATGATTGATGACAATTTAATTCATGTACACGAAAGGAAACTAGCTTAATCAGAGGCTCTAGTATAAGTTTTATCGATACAATAAGTTTTCGAACGCGTTTGCGTTTAGTTTCAATTTGTATGGCAACGCGAACAGCGCCTCTGGTGGTAACAACTAAGAACTACGCGTTGGCTTACATATTGAAACCGTAGATAGGGGATATATAGATGGCGTCCTAGCGTATACCCAAAAGGGGCGATGGTAAATTAACCATACTAAATTAAGAAGTATCTTCTGATACTTCTTAATTAAAATAATACACTCTTGACGTCTAATGTCATTTATAATTTAGTCGTATTATATCGGTGACGTCATGGTGGTGTCAGTTTCAGTACAAATTTTGACAGGTGTGGTGGCAAACAAACTGGTGGCAAACAAAAAATCCGTATACGCGATGAGGGACAGAAAATATGACACTGTATCTCGTTCCCACTTGCGGTATTGCCTATGCATACATTTTTGTCACTCATGTGTGTATGTGTGGGTGACTCCCTCTATCTATTCTACCTCTATGATTGAAACTAAACGCAAACGTGTTCGAAAATGTATCAATAAAACTTATACTAGAGCTACAGTTCCAAGATTGTGTATCGAATAGAAAACTATTTAGGTTTTGTTATGTCCGGGTGAGTTTATGGTAATCATTAACGACGTCAAATAGATATCAATTGAAGAATTGATTTCAACAGTTGCCAAATTAAGACATGTGTACGCTCGATTTGCAGTTATGACAGACTATTCGTCTTTTTCTAATTAGAACATTTAGAAAGAGACGGATATTCTAGAGTATATTGCACGGCGATCACAAGATGGCGCTAGCTCCGTCTCTCCGCTGGATGCGGGTGGCGCAGGACCGGTCACTTTGGAACTCTTTGGGGGAGGCATATGTCCAGACGACGACGATGATGATCCGTCTCTCTCTTATTAGAAAACTTAGAAAGAGACGTATAGTGCGAGAAAAGTCGAGAGAGCTCGCATACTGTCTTGTGATAGCCACCCAGCACGGCTATCACAAGACGGTATGCGAGCTCTCTCGACTTTTCTATTCACAAAAGTGTCGCATATTCTACCGGCTTATACTATTGTGCAACGCTCGCTGCGCACGGGGCCATAAAATGTCGGAAAGGGACACCTTTGTCTTGCGTTCTCTGCCGCACCAATCATGGCAGTTAAATGCAACAGAATACTCCAGGAATAATACGGTTTTTAAATAATAGCGTATTTTTTGTTTATTTCATTGTAAAACTTTATTCTAAGATTTACAGAATCCTACATACTTTCCACTCGGAAGTAATTTTAAAGGTTTGAATGAAACATTCATTGTCTTTTTTTAATGATTTACCTTGAGCATATAATAAGTTAAGCAAAATAAAGATGATAACATTCATTAATATTTTTTCCAACTTTTAAAGGAGCTAATTAAGTTATAAATTAAAAAAAATATAATGTTTGATTTTGGTGGATTTTGCCTCTACGTAATTATTTAATTATGATATATCCGTAGAAACAGAAAAAACAGCTACCTATTATAAATTATTTGTCATCTTTTTTTCGTTCACCTTTCTAAAAGTTAAACATTGTTGTGTTATACTTCCGTAGGTACTTTGTCAGTAAAATGACTGGACTGGAGAGCGCAATAGAGGTATCCCTTTTACCACATTTATGGCCCCACGCGCAGCGAGCAGTTGGTAACAGATCGCGTTAAGTACTTCTTCTTTTTCTAAATGAAAGGTACTTAACATAAAGGATAAAGTAAATCGAGCTTATTCTAATGAAAATACCCATTCGTTGTTCCCCGGTCTTCCGACGCACTTAGTATATATTTAATGTAGAATATTACGCACGTGGTAGGGTGTAGATCATATGACAGTGGTACCTATTAGAGATATCTGAGACACCCAGTTCATAAGCAGTTTAAAGAACGGTATTGTAACCATTCATCCTCCTAGCGTTATTCCCGGTTGTGCCCCTACCTAATCCCAAGATTTGGCATAGTGCTTAGTGCACATTCCAGAGCCTCATTGTCTATAACTGTAACCGCACGGGCACAGTAACCAGTGTGTACGACTGAACGTAGTTACTGTTACCGAATGGGCATGTTGACCAGTGTTGACGTCGTTACTCTAACTGAACAGCCGCAGTAACAAGTGTGTGCTTGTTTACTGTAACCGAACAGCCACAGCAATAAGTGTGCACTTGGTTACTGTAACCGAACAGCGACTGTAACAAGTGTGCACTTGGTTACTGTAACCGAACATCCACTGTAACAAGTGTACACTTGGTTACTGTAACCGAAAACCCACAGTAACATATGTGCAGTTGGTTACTCTTACCAAAAAACCACAGTAACAAGTGTGTACTTGGTTACTGTACACGAACGGATACATGTTTAAAATTTGTAACACAAACAAAGCAATTGCCTATTCATCATGTCATTATTAACGTTCACTAATTAACTGGATGCCCTCGCAAGCTCGCAACGCTCTGGGTTCAATATTCCGCCCTAGCCTCTTTTTTTAGAGGTCCTTTTTTATAGTCTGTGATTATTTATAAGTATTCACGTGTACCTAATGGAAAAAAGGCGATATAATAAGTGCGTAGAACTACAATTTTGAAGTAACATACATAGAACAGAATTAAAAAAAAATGCTTTGAAGTATCGCCTTTTCTTTCCGTCCTGTTCTTTAAAAGCCTAGTCAAGTAGTCATTCCCTAAACGCTAAATTAGGATAATATCAGAGTTTCCTAAAAACTAGGCATAATTTCAATGCCGATGAGGTTTCGGCATGCCTGTAACAACAGATGAATGTACGCTCTTTTTTCGTATGGTTCTATAATTTTGGAAATCTGATATTTTAGCGTAAAAGGGCCGATTTTTATATTCTTGTTGATTTTTATATTTCGTTAGAATTGATAATAGAGCGTTGTTAGAAGAGCTCGTAGCTTTGTAATAAGTAAAGCAACACTATAAATTCCACTGAGCTAAGTATATTGCCAGTCGATGGAAATAAATTGGAAGACACTGGAAATTGTGCGAATATCGTGCAGAGCAAGTTAACTATTCAATCTACACACCAATTTTCATTCTAACTAAAATTTAAAAAATAACTACGACATGATAAAAATCGGCCCAAAAAGGACATATCTCTTGGGCAGTGCTCGATTTAGTCGCAAATTAGTCAATTAGAATAAGCATAGCGATGTACCTAGGTGCAATTCAACATTCCATATTTTTGCGATCATGTAACAGATTTGTCGGAGTAAAGTTGTTGGTTTGTCCGAGTGTTGTTTTTTTTATATCTTAAAACCAATTATCGAGTTACCTTCATTATTTTATTGATGTTTCACTTACAAACTACTTTCCTGACTGTGTGGCATAAAATATTCATTGAATTTCTAGTAAATTTATTTATCTATACTTCTTTACTAATATTATAATGAGGAAAAGTCAGTGAGTTTGAAATTGTACCTTTGTAAGTTTGTACGTTAGTACAGTCGCCATCACATACATCGGAGCAAACAAGCAGCTCACAAACATCGGAACACTCCTCTATTTTCAAGGCATTAGGGTGCATATGCCGATATTTTTGAACACCTATAGTGTGCCTATGTATGCCATGGCGACTGTACCTATGTAATAGGTAATCCTCCGGAACCATTAATCCGATTTCAAAAATTGTTTCACCTGCGTGTAAAATGGTTTTTCTGGGTGGTTATAGGGTAAATCGCCAGTAACTGGTCACCGTTCATTAACTGGCCACCGCATACTAAAAATGGACTCTATTCACCTATAATAGAGTTCAATTCAGTAAAACCTGGCCAGTTATTGAAGGGTGACTAGTAATAAAAACCTTACGGCCCGGCCACGACATTGCGCGGCGGCGGCAGCGGCAGCGGTTTTTCTAATTCATTGCGTGTGATCCCAAGTAACCATAGTGCATTGTTTTGCATTATGTGGTCAAAAAAATTGCAGTCAAGCTCCCCTATAAGTAACCCCTTAATAGGAATACACCCTGTACAAAGTTGCTCGCAAACAAACCTGACGCCTGCCTGATTAACTGGAACCAGTAACATATGAAAAAAAACTATTGTGTGTGTTTTTATGAAACCACGATGCATCGTGGCCATCGTGGCGGAGAGGTTCACTATAATGTGACATGCGATTGACGGACGAAAAGTAAACTGGTATTTATTAACTGCCCCAAACATAAATCAATAAAAAACATGTTAGTTATTGTGAAAAGATAATTTAATAAAGCACAGAAAAAACAAGCAACAAATAGAAACACTTAGACATCGGTTAGGTACACGCTCGTTCTGGCGTCAGTTCAGTCCATCATTCTGATCATGCTATGGGAACTTAGAACTTAATGCAAATCCAGTTTCTTATTGAAAATAGTGTCACCTACTTGATAGGTGGCGAACTCTCTGAAGCTGTAGCGATTGCTAGGCTAGGCTGTCAAGATATTTCAAAATTCTGTATTCTGTGTTCGGTACGAACCCTGCGAACGACGCACTTTTTGTATGTTTTAACATTCAAAGAAAAGTTTTAAGTATCGCATATTACGCAGAAGAGATGGCGCCTGTACGCAAGCATTAAATGCCTTCTCAATTTGGTCGAGTTGCCTGGCTATCTCAGTATGTATAGGTATTGTAGTCTTTGATTCTGATCAGACTGACAGGATAATGATCGTGTAACTCTTGTGAATGACAGAAAACTGACAGGAGACTGATCATCAGTCCGCCAGTCCCGTAGATAGAGGATATATAGATGACGTCCTTAGCGTATACCCAAAAGGGACGATGGTAAATTAACCATACTAAATTAAGAAGTATCAGAAGCTAATACATTCTTGACGTCCAATGTCATTTATAATTTAGTCGTGTTATACGGGTGACGTCATGGTGGTGTCAGTTTCAGTACACATTTTGACAGGTGTGGTGGCAAACAAAAAATCCGTATACGCGATGAGGGACAGAAAATATGACACTGTATCTCGTTCCCACTTGAGGTATTGTCTATGCATACATCTTTGTCACTCATTTGTGTATGTGTGGGTGACTCCCTCTATCTATTCTACCTCTATGATTGGCATTCGAAGTTTTCCCTCTCTGTTGCACTTATGTACGAACTCTTAAGTATGACAGAGAGGGGAAACTTCGAATGCCTTTCGCGGTAGGCCCTCTGAATTACTTAGCCTGTAACCGATGTCTTACAAAAGCCCAATAAGTATGTATATCGATAAGTAATTTAGAGGCAGAAAACTAAGCCTCCTTTTTTAAATATATATCGTTTAAATAATCACAATTATTTACTAGTGGCGCTAGTGTGCACATGAACGCCCTATTAAGAGAAAAGGGAACTTGCGTCTTTTTATTTTATTACGAAAATCAAAAGTATAATCCAGCATTAAAACAACTGTAGCATTATAACTTTCTTATGATTTATTTTTCTGATGTTATATGCATTTGAAATCTGCACGCGCCAGCACCCCCCGAAAACGCTCTATATTAAACGGGCTTATGCTATGACACGTCACAACATAATATATTCTCGGCGCGTTTACTATGGAGTCAGTCATTAATTTGCAATTATCTCCACAAAATTTGCTTTTAAGTCTATACTTGTCGTACAAATTATTATTTCTAATTTAATATTCTGTGTAACTGTAATTATATTATCAAAAAAAAGAATATTAACGTGAGATAAAATTTATACAATCGTTTTTTATTTTTTTTTCTTTTGTATGATATTTCTACGTATAGGTATCCGCATCGATTGAGCGCAATTTATTCGAAATTGAAGTCCCATGCAAGTTCCCCGTTCTTCAAGGAAACAGATATGCTAACACTGCCGTCGCTATACGTATTTGAAATAATAATGTAAGTATGTTTGGAAGAATTTATATAACTTCCCAACGAACACTGATATAGGTCCGAGGTTACCAGAAGCACAGGAAAGCTCAATACATTTTTTTACAGTCTAGAAAAAGCGAAAAAGTCGTTCTTGGGAAATTGTATAAAACTATACAATAAAATTCCTGAACACATTAGGTAGGTACCGAACTTACTGACTCTAAATTCAAATCTGTCGTAAAACAAGACACTTATTTCAAAAGCATAATATAAAAAAGCGGTCAAGTGCGAGTCTGTCTCGCGCACCAAGCGTTCCGTACAAACTTTCACCACGCTTTATTAAGAAAAAAATCTATGATGGTTTTTCAGAGATAATTTATTTTTAAGTGAACTCATTTCGATAATTATTTTTCTATTTGCTAGAAGGTATTTTCAGAAAAGTTCCATACAAATCAGAAGGAAAAAAATTCAACACAAAAGTATTAATTTACAAACTTAAATATTAATTGATTTTTAAAGATTAAAAAACAATACGCTATAGATAGAGGTCTCGTTATTATTTTCCTGTAATATTTACGTTAATATTAATAATATATATTATTTGCAAATTTTTCGTTAGGTAAACTTCGGAGATAAGCCCCCCCCCCCCCCCCCCCTTATCTCCGAAGTTTGTATGGTATTTTTTTTTACATTTTCCCTTGGTAAATCAAAATTTTACCACTATAGAAAAAAATGAAAAACTGTTATAAGATGTGCAATTTAAGTTCTTTCATTTGAGACCCCACTTGGCCTACTAACTAGACTTAAATTGTTTGCCCCCACCTTATGCGTCCTTCTTTATAGAAATTAAAAATAAATAATGAAATTTTTCATTTTCCATAGCTTTGTTTACAACTAATCCAAATTTCAAATTGATAGCATTAGTAGTAGTAGTTCCTGAAATATTTAACTTTGTGACAGAGTGCTATGCGAACTTAGAATTTAATGCAAATTCAGTTTCTTATTGAAAATATTAGTGTCACCTACTTGATAGGTGGCGAGGCGAACTCTCTGAAGTTCTAACGATTGCTAGGCTAGGCTGTCAAGGTATTTCAAAATTCGCCGTATCGTCATAATCATAAGACATCAGTAGCCTAGGGGTACAGAAGGCGGTATTTGGAGTCGATGGGCCGGGGTTCAAGCCCTGTGACCGACGCACTTTTTGTATGTATTGTACATTCAAAGAAAAGTTTTAAGTATCGCAGAAGCGATGGCGCCTGTATACGCAAGCATTAAATGCCTTCTCAATTTGGTCGAGTTGCCTGTCTATCTCAGTATGTATATTGTAGTCTTTGGACAGACAGACGGACGGAGTCGATAAGGGTTCCGTTTTTACATTTTTGGTCCGGAACCCTAAATTTAAATTACATCATGGATATGGATATTTCGCAATGATAGTGTCCTGCACTAGAAATCTACCGCAAAATAAGTAAGTAAAAATAGGCTTTCTACTGTAAGTAGCAGTGTAATTTTATAATATTTACTCTCATACTGAAATGATATATTAATACTGTTTTGAAAAAAATATACTTCCGAGTTTTTTACGGCGGTTCTCCTCGAGGCAGAGGTTTTCTTTCCAAACTGGTGGTAGTTTATCGACATTCATAGGTGTATGTAATATGCCTAAATTGGAGACTAAATCACACTGACTTTGAGCCATTTAAGTGTTAACCAATTTTGGTTTTTTTACAGTTAAGCTATGAAGTGTTCCGTATAAAGTGAGCTCTAAATGGCTCAATAAATAATGTCTACGACTGTACTATAGTGACGGCCGGACGGCGACGCTATCATGACTGCTGGACATTAAGGGCGGGTTGCACGCATTAAGGGCTGGTTGCACGTTGTTGTTTACTCTTCCTCGGAGCCCTCGCCCGCTTCAGCCCCGGCATGTGGGCGCGCGTCACGTGCCGCCGCATCGTGGAGACCTCCGTGAACGCGCGGCCGCAGCTCGGACACGCGTGAGGACGCTCTCCCGAGTGCACCAACAAATGCTGCGACAACGTGTACTGCTTGGCGAAGCGCGCGGGACACTCCGTGCAAGGATACGGCCGATCATGACCCCTATCGTGCTCTTTTACAGACCTTCTCGTCTTAAACGTCTTGTGACACTTCTTGCATTCATACGGCCGCTCTTCATTATGACGCTTCATGTGGGCCGTCAAACATCTGCGGTACTCGAAATCCATCTTACACACGACACAAACGTAAGGCTTCAAGGGCTGACATCTAACTGCTGTTTGTGGACGGCTGAATGCTCCTCCCATTTTAGAACATCATTGAACCGCATAGAACAGAACGCGCAAATCAGTTGCGCGTTGTCGTGCGATTCCACATGAGCGATATGTTCTAGGTTTGAAGAAAGAGTCTGGTCGCATAGGTAACATGGGAAGTCGACTTTTTCGCCGTGGTCTCGCTCGGAATGGCGGCGCAGATCGAATATAGAGCGGTATGATTCGGAACACACGGTGCATTGAAAGATATCGGATCTCTTGTGCCGCTCGGCGTGTCGCTGGAGGTTACAGAGCACTGTGTAGCGGCGCCCGCAGATAGGACAAGAGAAAAGTCGCTCTCGTGAGTGCGTGTTTAGATGTGTCGCGAGATATTGAGTAGATGCGCAGCGCTTTGAACAATGATCACAGGCAAGCGAGCCGTCGGTATGCCCGCGCATATGCGCAAGTAACATGAAATTGTATGTGAATTTCAACCCACAGTAGTGGCACAGGTAGGGCGTCGCGACGACGTGCTCGCCGCGCATATGGTTGTGTAACGACCTTTTGCTCAAGAAATGATCGCCGCACAAGCCACACGGGAGTATCTGTGACTTGGCGACAACCTTAAATCCCGCCAAGTTCTCGGGGTCCACGACGTGCTGGGAGTAGGCTGGAAGCAGAAGATTTCGTTCAGGAACCACGTAATATTGAAGACGTAACTATCATCTTATTGCTATATTATTTGACTAAGTATCAAATCAAATCATCATTTGGTTTCATGTATTTATTAGTAACTTGTCAGCCAAAATTTTAAACTTCGGTAACGTACCTTCACGGAGAGTTACGGGACGGCTGTGTCTCACCGCTGCCTGTCGGATGCCTGATGATGTACCTATAGACATTTAAACTGGAATGTAGCTGAACTACATCATTAATTTAACTCTTGTATGATATTTGTAGCAAAAACACGCACGGTCAACAAAATATGGCGCTATATCCATAACTTGCTTGGTCGTTCTTGTCTTGCGTGCTCTGTGGGTGTGTGGTGTTGTGTTGCGCTGGAGGCGAGTAAGGTCGCCAAAGCTCTCGAGGGTGGGTTGTGATGATGATGAGACTGAGGGACCCTCAAATCAATAAAGGACCGGCAACGCGCTTGTGACTCTTCTGGAATCGCAAGTGTTTAGAGGCTACGGTATCTGCTTGCCATTAGTCATGCCCTATACTTATTTGCCACCGCCGTAATATAATAATAACGATTTAACCACGCAATTAGAAATCGTCCTTATTGACGTCAACAAAGCGGGGTCCTCTGCTTGGAAAGACATTTATAAGGTACTTTAATAATAACTCACTCGGTGCAATATCCACAGCAACAAGAGAACATTTCTTCATTGTTGTCAGGTCTTTCCTCCTTTTACCATCACTTTTTTTTGTGAGCAATGGTCTATCTGAAATATATAATTAACAACTTAGAAAAGTCGAAAAACCGCCGATATTATTATTTCAAAGTTCAATATCTCCAAACCGGGTGGACCGATTTTTTTGAAACGTAGTTAAGATTCATCTCGATCACGTCAGCTTTTGAATTAATTAAAACCGCATTTAAATCGGTCCATTCGTTTAAGAGATGCGATGCCACAGACAGATACAGATAGGTATGTACACAGACACGTCAAACTTATATCACCGGAAAAGTAGGTACAACGATACCTCTACCTAGCGTATTTATTTTATTCTTCAAAAAAACATTTAATATTTATGTTTGTAATTTAAAACTTTATTGTAAAAATAATATCTTTAAATTGGTATGGAAGTATTCTAAACGTACCTTTCAGCAAATAAAAAAAGAATTATCGAAATTGGTTCACTTCATAAAGAATTATCTCTGAAAAACCAACATAGATTTTTTCTTAATAAAGCGTGGTGAATGTTTGTACGGAACCCTCGGTGCGCGAGATAGACTCGCACTTGACCGGTTTTTTTTTGCAAAATCTTATTCTGCCCTTTTGTCATCCTAATTGATTTACATTTTTCACAACTCCAAGGAGCTGCAGACCTAAATATTTGATATTAATTTCAACTTGAAACCTCTACGCGTTCCTGAAAAAAGGGTGTTGATTAACAGACGGACAGACAGACCATAAAGTGATCCTATACGGGTTCCCTTTTACTTTATGAGATACTGAATAAGTAGGTATTCAGCACAAATTGAATAAAAACTAAAAATTACTGGTTGAATATGAAAAATACCAGATGGAAACTGTACATCCTAAAACCTAAATAATGCAAAAAAGGTATAACTTTCTTATATTATAGTAAAACTGGCAATTTTGGTATTCGTCAAAAGAAATACTTCCAAATTATCTGTACCAACTTACTCTATACTTAGTTACCAAAAAGCAAAATATAAAAATGTGTAACTTAAGCGATTTCCATAAACAAATGAAGGCTCAATGACGTCAGTATAGTAAAATGAAAGGGACGAATGTATCAGGTGACATTTCTGATCACTTCTTGATGAGCTTCAAATTTCAAAATTAGAAAACTGGGGGCATCGCACGCACACATTGATGATTTACGCACACATTCACAGAGACACCCCCAATTAGCGCGAAACGCGACGGAATTAGTACATTACTTACCTAGGGCGGTTAAACAAAGAATGTCTCAGATCGCAGGTATTTGACGCCCGAGCCGAAGGCAAGGGCGATAAATATGCGCTCTGAGGCTTTCTTTATTACCGCCCGTGGTGAGTACAAAATTTTACGTCTCTATCTGGCCAGGAAGTAGGGTTTTCCGCACGCATAGCGTGCGGTAATTCCTATTTTATGGCCAGGTATGACGTAATAGTACATTACATCAGAGGCCGGGAAAACATCATCATCATCATATCAGCCGAAAGACTTCCACTGCTGGACATAGGCCTCCCCCAAAAAGTGCCAAAATGACCGGTCCTGCGCCACCCGCATCCAGCGGACTCCGGCGACCTTTACCAGGTCATCAGTCCACCTTGTGGGGGGCATACCCACGCTGCGCCTTCCGGGAAAACATGCAATGAAATAAATAAATAAAAATCCTCAAATCAAACTAATTTTCAGGGCTGAATGCCGTGATGCTGTGCCACAAATTGTGGAATGAAAATTAAAAAAGTTACTTTGCAGGCCTAGGCCTGAAAAGTTTATATGAAATCCCATTCCAGGCCACCTCGAGATGCTGCGCCCGAAAAAGGATACTTCCGAGTCTATTATAAGGAACGTAAAGAGAATATTTCATTGCATGTTTGAGAAATTAGGTTTTACAAATATATTTTTTTCAAAAAGCCCGCTCACCGCGCTTCTTGTTAAGGTTTGGGTTTGGGTGGTGCGTCATTTCGTCCGGAGTCCCTCCAGCCGTCGCGGTCGCGGGCCGCGCGCCGCCAGAGCTCAATGCTTAAATAGGTAAACATAAATTTTCATACGCTGACCAATTAATGATTCTAGTATTAACAATCTTCATCTCCATCTCCACTTATAATAAATCTCTAAATTAAAAAAAGAATCAGCCAGTTTGAAACTAAGCTTTGCGCGGTTCGAATGTTCTCAGCATCCCATGAACGGAAAAATATGAAACATTTTATATAGGTACATTATTATTCTAGCTGCAACTTAGGATAGTTTTTATCCGACTGCGACAGTTAATTAATTTTCCGAAATATACGACTTCATTTAATTTTTCATTTATTTTTATTGAAATCAAACGCTGCTCCAACTGTCAGCTATAAGAACCGTCAAATTTTCGTCAAAATGGCGGAATTGCTTTGCCTTTCACTTATTAATAATTTAAATCCCGTCTACGATAGACCTTTACGAGACAAATGCTAAAATATAAACCATAAAAAAATATTCGATTCTGATATGAGAACTTATATGCGCAAATGTCGTTTTATGTCGTAATTTCAATAAATGAAATCAACAAATTTGAACCATATAATTAACACGAATTTGTTTTTTTTGAATGACAATGGCACGCCCTCGGCGCATTCAGCCAAAGTACCTGCGGCGCTACCACGAAAACCGATACTCAATGTTCATATATTTGCATCCCTGTCACTCGAGTATGGTTAGTGCGATAGAGATAGAGATACCCGAATATTTTCGAATTCCGAAGTTCGTGGTTATAGCTCAGGAATCGAAAATATGGTAAATAATCATAATGTATTTTCTCGAAAAAGAATTTAAAATAAATATAGTCAAATGGAGAAAAAACCAAAGCAAGAGGTTATATAGGTAATGATTAAGTTATAAGAGTCCAAAGTTTTAAGAGGGGGTATGTTCTGTCCCTTTTCCGCAAAACGCACCTTCATATGAAACGATTGTTTTTTACTATGACGCTCGAGTATATTGACGTCACAGTCCCTCATCGTTTTCTCACTCTAACAAGCGACATTAAAACGGATGTAGCTTCATAATTTTTTGAGATATTTGAATGGGAGTTTCATTATCTTCTATCTATTAATACATAATAAATGCCTATGTCCTGACTGACTTATTCACTCAATCACTCACTCACTCACTCATCAACGCACAGCCGAAACTACTAATCTTAGAGAGTTGATTTTTGCACAGTATGTTGCTTTTATAACGTGGGCTAGGGATAAAAAGGGATTTTTGAAAATTCTACCCCTAAGGGGGTAAAATGGGGGTGCAAAGTTTGTATGGGAGAACCTTTTTTTTTTAAATAGAGACTTAAAACTTTGTAGAAAGATCAGTCATTAGAATACAAATAAAGAACTTTCAGGGTTTTAGAAAATTCTACCCCTAAAGGGGTAAAATAGAGTGCAAAGTTTGTATGGGAAAAACTACTTTTTTTTAAATAGAGACTTAAAACTTTGTAGAAAAATTATTCATTAGAATACAAATAAAGTACCTAGATTCAGTGTTTTAAAAAAATCTACCCCTAAGGGGGTAAAATAGGGGTGCAAATTTTGTATGGGGGAAACAATTTTTTTTTTAATTATGACTTAAAACTTTGTAGAAAGATTAGTCATCAGAATACAAATTAAGTACTATCAGCGTTTTAGAAAATTCTACCCCTAAAAATAGGGGGCTAAAATAGGGGTGCAAAGTTTGTATGTGGGAAACTATTTTTTTTAGCTAGAGTCCTAAAACTTTGTAGAAAGATTATTTAAATACAAAGAAAGTACTTTCAGCGTTTTGGAAAATTTCACCCCTAAGCGGGTAAAATAGGGTGCAAAGTTTGTATGGGAAAAACATATTTTTTTTTAATAGAGACTTAAAATTTTGACGAAAAATTACTTATTAGAACATGAAAAATACTACATTCGGCGTTTTACAAAAATCATTCCCTAAGGGGGTTAAAAAAGGGTGCAAGGTTTGTATGGGGAACACTTTTTCTGAGCTAGACACTTAAAACTTTGTAAAAAGATTACTTATAAAAATACAAAAAAAAAGACTTTCAGCGTTTTGAAAAAATCTATCCCTAAGGGGGATAAAAAGGGGTGCAAAGTTTTTATCAGGGAAAGTTTATGTTTTTGAGTTAGAGACTTGAAACTTTGTAGAAAGATTACTTATTAAAATACAAAAAAAGAACACAAATCGTTTTAGAAAATTCCACCCCTAATAGGGTTAAAAAGGAGAGCAAGCTTTGCATGGGCAACACTTTTTTTTGAGTTAGACTTAAAACTTTGCAAAAAGATTACTTATTAGAATACTAAAAAAGAACTTTTAGCGTTTTAGAAAATTCCATCCCTAAGGGGATCCTTAAGATCCTTAAGAAGGGTAGCCAGTGTAGTGTGGGAAAAACTTTTTTTTTACTAGACTTAAAACTATTCAAAATGTTACTTATTAAAATTAATAATAAAGTACTTTCAGAGTTTTAGAAAATTCCACCCCTAAGGGGGTTAAGAAAGCTTTGTATGGGGCAACACTTTTTTTGAGCTAGAGACTTAAAAGTTTACGAAAAAAGTTCTTTCAGCGATTAGAAAAATTCAACCTCTAAGAGGGTTTAAAAGGGGGTTCAAATTTTAAATGGCGAGCAATAAAATTTTAAAGTGTGAGTAAGAGATTTTTAACTTCGGTCTTATTCTGTACGTTAAAAGACTACAAAACTGATTTCAGAGTTTTTCCAAATTCATCCCCTAAGAGTGTTAAAATTGGTTCAAAGTTTGAGTATTTCAAGGCATTTTTAAAGTATGAGATTTTTAACTTTGGTTTTAGACTGTTTGTTCACAAACTAGAAAATGAACATCAACTTTTTTTTTAATTATCCCCTAAAAGAGGGTTCAAATTTTGTATTGAGAGAAATCATTTTCTAAAACGATAAAAAGTTCTACGCGGACGAAGTCGCGGGCAACAGCTAGTTTATAATATAAGAACTTAAGTATGTAACCACAGATATAGTATCAGAACGCACCCAGCCAGCCCCGCCCCTTTAAAAAAATGCGCGCTGTTAAATTGTTTAAGATTTTATTCGATACTAGCTGTTGCCCGCGACTTCGTCCGCGTTTATCATGTTATCGTCTAAATGTTTGTTGAAGGAATGACTAAAAAAAATTACATTTACTTAAATTAATTTTCTACCTAGTCTTTTAGAAAACAATCTAAAACCGAAGTTACAAATCTCTTACTTTCAAAATCTCTTGCTCTCTATACAAACTAAGAAACCTCTCTGAATCCATAGTAAACAGTCTAAAACCGTAGTTACAAATTTCTTACTTTAAAAATGTCTTGCTCTCTATACAAAGTTCGAACCCCCTTTTAACCTTCTTAGGCGATGAATTAAAAAAAACGCTGAAATAAGTTTTGTAGTATTTTATCAAACAGTCTAAAACCGAAGTTACAAATCCCTTACTTTAAAAATATCTTGCTCTCCATACAAACTTTGAATACCATTATAATCCCCTTTAGGGGATAATCCCTGGGCGACCAAGCTCCGCTCGGATGAAAATGGAGAAAATACGGAAAAAACGAATTTCCCGGACATGAAACCTATCTAGATCGATTTCTCGCCCCCGTAACCACCTATATTCCAAATTTCATCGAATTCGTTAGAGCCGTTTCCGAGAACGTGATTGCAAATATATATATATATATAGCTTTTGCCCGCGACTTCGTCCGCGTGAACTTTAGTATTAACTTCCATTTTTTATATCATCCACTACCGTTAGGTAATAATTCCTAAGATAGCATTCAATGTCTGCAAAATATAGATAATTTACCTGTAGGGCAAGAGTCACCTATAACTGTTCTGCCGTTTTAAGGTGTCTGGTACAGACGTTTGCAATTATATTATGATAATGAGTAGAGAGTGAAAAACTATACCCAATTATGGTTTTCAATACTTGTGTGAATGTTGCTCTTGTAAATAAGAGTCATGTACAACTCTTCTTATAAACCATTCAGTTTAGTTCAGTTTACATGTATCACTTTGAGGGCTGAATCACGAAAGTGACTACTTCCTAACCAAGTAACCACACCCACGAGGCCCGGTTTTTTTTATGAAACATGCACTTACTGAATTCGTACCACTGCGCTCCCTCTTCTTAGTCGTAAAAGCGATTGTTGTGAACTCGAAATTGGAGCCCCGGCAGAATTTATAAGCCTAGAGCTACTTCCCTCCTTCCAAGTAGCCACCTTGTAACAATTTGCAGCTAGGCGGAAGGCTTTTCTTTTCGACCAAAGAGGGAGTAAGATCGATGCAATATCCTTCCATATCTCTCGCACGCACGCACCTCCTAATTCCAAATAATAAAAAGAAAAGCAGCCTTAAACAGCCAGCCTTAGACCTTAAATTTCAAAAGACTGCATAACCACAGAACGCCATTGGCCGTCCAAGACCGAACCCTGGCAGCGGCCTGAAGGTGGAACCTCCTCTGAAGGTCAAAAAGGCTCAGAAGTGGAACCTCATTACGTCCATCCCAGAAATTTGATTTCAGACCGAAAGCGAACTTCAGAGGTCCACTCAAAATCCTGTTGTTAATGACACTTATTGTACCCAGAAACTATTTTAGCTTTTTAATCGACTGCAAAATAAGGAAGACGTTCTCAAATTGGTTAAAAGTATTTTTTTTTAATATTTGTTACCTTAGAACTCCTTCATTTACGAACCGATTCGTACAATTATTTTTTCATTTGAAAGTATAGGCTCCAGATTGGTCCCATTGTTTTCAAAAAGCCCGTTGAATAATGTGATCCGTGAGGAATTGAGAGAACTCCTCAATTTTATTGGGCATGCGTGTAATGCTTTCGTTATTTTCTGTTGTAACTCATGTATTTACACTCGAAATCCACAAATTTGGTGAAGTGAAACTGATGATGAAGACCACAGATGACTTATGGAACTCCTCATTGATGTAAAAAGTGCGTGTCACATATTCTGATATGATTCCGTTTAAGTAGCAACTAATGTAATGAAAAAGCTGATTCCAAGATCCTTGAGGAATCGACGGAATTCTTCAAATATTATCATCAGCCTACATATAGCGATTTGGGTTTTTTCGTTGATAATCAACGTATTTTTCTCGGAAAGCAATTCATGTGGTATAGTGGAAAGGAAATGTGGAAATGTTCATTTATGTGGCTTGGCGCAATACAGAATTGAAGTTGGTTAAAACTTTGCATTAGCAAATTATCTTGTATGTTATTGGGCATGTGAGCTAATCAGCTACATTCAAGTCTAGCATACATTGTTAGTTAATTTTCTTGCTTCAGAAAGGAACTGACTCTTATTTATTCGCTCGCTACCAAACCAATGTTTTCACAGACAACTGAACCTTTCTATCATGAAGTTTCAAAGCGCGTTATACTGTTTAAATTTTTGTCCCACATATAATACAACTAATGCTTAAAATACCAATTTTCAAACTTGATAAATCGTCGATTCATGGCGTGACAGTATTCCCTTTGTGTTCGGCATGCATCCAGTTTAGTTGACCCCTTAATGCATAACAACCATTGATATCTGTCGACGTTGTTATGCTGGACAGTCAATGTTGACAACTTCTGAACTATCCAACCTATTTCATCTGCTTCTTCAAACAACTATTACGGGCTGAGAGGTCAGAATATTTTGGTATATTGCCGCAAGCCCTCTATTTTTTTCTTACACAATTATCTACCTAATCGCTAGACCATTATTTCATGGAATGGCGTAAACATTCATATGGACTTGAGTCATTTTGGCTTTAAGATATTGAAACGTTGATTTGTATTTCATACTTCAAGTTCTGCATATAAGTCGAATTGCTTACGCTATTATACTGCTTATTGTATAACACTTAAAACCGAAAATGGCGTGCCTTGAAGCAAAAATATTTCGTCTCTATACAAAGTTTAATTCCCTTTTTTGTCCCTAAATGGGATGAAATTTGACATATATTATAGCTTATGTCTTATTCTGATATATAAGGTACATAACTGGAAATTTTTATAACGATTCGTCCAGTAGTTTTTGAGATTTATATCATTACTAGCGGTTGCCCGCGACTTCGTCCGCGTAGAACTTTTTATCGTCTTAGAAAATGATTTCTCTCAATACAAAATTTGAACCCTCTTTTAGGGGATAATTAAAAAAAAAGTTGATGTTCATTTTCTAGTTTGTGAACAAACAGTCTAAAACCAAAGTTAAAAATCTCATACTTTAAAAATGCCTTGAAATACTCAAACTTTGAACCAATTTTAACACTCTTAGGGGATGAATTTGGAAAAACTCTAGCTGAAATCAGTTTTGTAGTATTTTAACGTACAGAATAAGACCGAAGTTAAAAATCTCTTACTCACACTTTAAAATTTTATTGCTCGCCATTTAAAATTTGAACCCCCTTTTAAACCCCCTTAGAGGTTGAATTTTTCTAATCGCTAAAAGAACTTTTTTCGTAAACTTTTAAGTCTCTAGCTCAAAAAAAGTGTTGCCCATACAAAGCTTTCTTAACCCCCTTAGGGGTGGAACTTTATAAAACTCTGAAAGTACTTTATTATTAATTTTAATAAGTAACATTTTGAATAGTTTTAAGTCTAGTAAAAAAAAAAGTTTTTCCCACACAACACTGGCTACCCTTCTTAAGGATCTTAAGGATCCCCTTAGGGATGGAGTTTTCTAAAACGCTGAAAGTTCTTAGTAAAGTTCTTTTTTAGTATTCTAATAAGTAATCTTTTTGCAAAGTTTTAAGTCTAACTCAAAAAAAAGTGTTGCCCATGCAAAGCTTGCTCTCCTTTTTAACCCTATTACGGGTGGAATTTTCTAAAACGATTTGTGTTCTTTTTTTGTATTTTAATAAGTAATCTTTCTACAAAGTTTCAAGTCTCTAACTCAAAAACATAAACTTTCCCTGATAAAAACTTTGCACCCCTTTTTATCCCCCTTAGGGATAGATTTTTTCAAAACGCTGAAAGTCTTTTTTTTTGTATTTTTATAAGTAATCTTTCTACAAAGTTTTAAGTGTCTAGCTCAGAAAAAGTGTTCCCCATACAAACCTTGCACCCTTTTTTAACCCCCTTAGGGAATGATTTTTGTAAAACGCCAAATGTAGTATTTTTCATGTTCTAATAAGTAATTTTTCGTCAAAATTTTAAATCTCTATTAAAAAAAATATGTTTTTCCCATACAAACTTTGCACCCTATTTTACCCCCTTAGGGGTGAAATTTTCCAAAACGCTGAAAGTACTTTCTTTGTATTTAAATAATCTTTCTACAAAGTTTTAGGACTCTAGCTAAAAAAAATAGTTTCCCACATACAAACTTTGCACCCCTATTTTAGCCCCCTATTTTTAGGGGTAGAATTTTCTAAAACGCTGAAAGTACTTAATTTGTATTCTGATGACTAATCTTTCTACAAAGTTTTAAGTCTCTATTTAAAAAAAATATTGTTTCCCCCATACAAAATTTGCACCCCTATTTGCCCTTAGGGGTAGATTTTTTTAAAACACTGAATCTAGGTACTTTATTTGTATTCTAATGAATAATTTCTCTACAAAGTTTTAAGTGTCTATTTAAAAAAAAGTAGTTTTTCCCATACAAACTTTGCACTCTATTTTACCCCTTTAGGGGTAGAATTTTCTAAAACCCTGAAAGTTCTTTATTTGTATTCTAATGACTGATCTTTCTACAAAGCTTTAAGTCTCTATTTAAAAAAAAATATGTTTCCCCCATACAAACCTTGCACCCCTATTTTACCCCCGTAGGGGTGGAATTTTCTAAAACGCTGAAAGTGTTTCATTTGTATTCTAATAACTAATTTTTCTACAAAGTTTAAGTCTATAGCTCAAAAAAAAAGGTTCTCCCATACAAACTTTGCACCCCCATTTTACCCCCTTAGGGGTAGAATTTTCAAAAATCCCTTTTTATCCCTAGCCCACGTTATAAAAGCAACATACTGTGCAAAAATCAACTCTCTAAGATTAGTAGTTTCGGCTGTGCGTTGATGAGTGAGTGAGTGAGTGATTGAGTGAATAAGTCAGTCAGGACATAGGCATTTATTATGTATAAATAGATAGAAGATAATGAAACTCCCATTCAGATATCTCAAAAAATTATGAAGCTACATCCGTTTTAATGTCGCTTGTTAGAGTGAGAAAACGATGAGGGACTGTGACGTCAATATACTCGAGCGTCATAGTAAAAAACAATCGTTTCATATGAAGGTGCGTTTTGCGGAAAAGGGACAGAACATACCCCCTCTTAAAACTTTGGACTCTTATAACTTAATCATTACCTATATAACCTCTTGCTTTGTTTTTTTCTCCATTTGACTATATTTATTTTAAATTCTTTTTCGAGAAAATACATTATGATTATTTACCATATTTTCGATTCCTGAGCTATAACCACGAACTTCGGAATTCGAAAATATTCGGGTATCTCTATCTCCATCGCACTAACTATACTCGAGTGACAGGGATGCAAATATATGAACATTGAGTATCGGTTTTCGTGGTAGCGCCGCAGGTACTTTGGCTGAATGCGCCGAGCGCGTGCCATTGTCATTCAAAAAAAACAAATTCGTGTTAATTATATTGTTCAAATTTGTTGATTTCATTTATTGAAATTACGACATAAAACGACATTTGCGCATATAAGTTCTCATATCAGAATCGAATATTTTTTTATGGTTTATATTTTAGCATTTGTCTCGTAAAGGTCTATCGTAGACGGGATTTAAATTATTAATAAGTGAAAGGCAAAGCAATTCCGCCATTTTGACGAAAATTTGACGGTTCTTATAGCTGACAGTTGGAGCAGCGTTTGATTTCAATAAAAATAAATGAAAAATTAAATGAAGTCGTATATTTCGGAAAATGAATTAACTGTCGCAGTCGGATAAAAACTATCCTAAGTTGCAGCTAGAATAATAATGTACCTATATAAAATGTTTCATATTTTTCCGTTCATGGGATGCTGAGAACATTCGAAACGCGCAAAGCTTAGTTTCAAACTGGCTGATTCTTTTTTTAATTTAGAGATTTATTATAAGTGGAGATAATCTGTAATCGCCTCACCACCTATTTTTCATCCCATATTTTTCACGTTTTATCCCTACATTTCACAAATGTTAAATGGGGTTCTTTTTACTTTCTAGTCAAGTATTATGCTTGCCAACTTTCAAGTCTTTAGCTCATGGATTAAATGAGTTCCCATACAACGATTAACCCCATTTTTTACCCCCTTTGAACCCTAATCTTTATGATTTTTATAGCCTATAGCCTGGCTGAAGATCCACTTAACCTTTTAGTAAAATTTTCATATTAATCCATTCGCTCGTTTTCACGTGATGCCATTACATATAAACAGACAGACAAACCGACAAACCGACAAACAGACAAACAGACAAAAATTCTAAAAACTGTTATCGATTCTAAGACCCCTCAACTGATTTTTTTTGCCAATATCTTCAATGTACAGACTTTCGACCCTCTACAGCTTTATTATATGTATAGATAGATAGATATTATTCTTCATTCTTGCGCTTATTTATGAATATTAGTTTTTAATATAAAAACGACTAGGATCAATTAATTATTTATCCAATTAGGAAATATAGTGAAAGAACCAGTGAAGAAGGCAGTAACTATTTAAACAACAATACGGCTAGTTTTTGGTGAGCGTAAGCGAAACAGATATTAGTGTTGAATATTTCAAAAATAGCTCGAAAATATGAGTGAAACGTATTTAAGCATTATTACGGTTTGTTTTTAGTTTTGTACATACATACATAACATCATGCCTTTATCCCTAAAAGGGGTAGGCAGAGCACATGAAACTTGTGTTCCAGTGCCACTTTTAGCATAAATGTGGGTATAAAAGATCGACAAAATGTGATGTTGCAGTGATAGGTATCTAGCCCATCGCCCACAACACACTTCAACCCTGTAGTTTAGTTTTGTGTTAGTGTAGAAAACTAAAATATGCTTTGGTTTGTTGCGTCTTGTCTCGCCCCGCGCCCTCGCGTGCTTCTAGTAGGTAGGTACCTTTTAGCCGCACTGGGGAGTTAAAACACGCAGTAAAGTACGCCAAAACAAGTTTTCTTCCTGAATATTCACAAAAGAATAGGTACGTAAAAGCTTATGCTTTTTTTTGTGATAAATATGTTCTCACTGCTGAGGTGAAAAGTTGTATGTGTTACTCGAGAGCAAAGTATTTGCGTCTCGTCCTTTTGAGTCCCTCGCTGCGCTCAAGATTCTAACTTTGTATCACTCGCTACGCTCGTGATTCAATTTTAGAATCTTTCGTTTCCTCGGAAAGCTTAAATATGTGTTGGATCATTTTAGGGTTCCGTACTCAAAGAGTAAAACGGGATCCTACCTATTACTAAGACTCCGCTGTCCGTCTGTCTGTCTGTATGTCTGTCTGTATGTCTGTCTGTCCGTCTGTATGTCACCAGGCTGTATCTCATGAACCATGACAGAAAACACAGTTGAAATTTTCACAGGTGATGTATATCGGTTGCTGCTATAACAACAAATACAAAAAACAGAATTAAATAAATATTTATAGATAATGGTACGGAACCCTTCGTTCGTGAGTCCGACTCGCACTTGGCCGGTTTTATTTATAAATACAGCAATTGAAGTCTGGGCGAACGATTATTTAACTTATAATAAAGGTATATCCCCCAGTCTTAAGTTTAAGACTGAGGGATAGAATAAGAAGCAGCCGAATTAGAGAAAAAACCAAACTCAAGTGTGTGGCAGAGGCAGCCTGCAGAACAAAGTGGAGATGGGCTGGGCATGTGGCGAGGGCCCAAGATGGCCGATGGAGTGAGCGCGTGCTCCACTGGTGGCCACGCGAGGATAAGCGCCCAAGGGGCCGCCCGCGTCGCCGATGGTGCGACGATATCATCCAAATAGCAGGACCCACCTGGCCTAGACTAGCCGCAGATAGAACCACATACACGGCATACGATGAAGAGGCCTTCGTCCAACAATGGGCAACCCAATAAATAACATATTTAGATTAAATGAAATGTACTATTTCATGTAAAAAAATATGAATAAAAGGCTTATTATTATCTCCACTTATAATAATCTCCACTTATAATAAATCTCTAAATTAAAAAAAGAATCAGCCAGTTTGAAACTAAGCTTTGCGCGGTTCGAATGTTCTCAGCATCCCATGAACGGAAAAATATGAAACATTTTATATAGGTACATTATTATTCTAGCTGCAACTTAGGATAGTTTTTATCCGACTGCGACAGTTAATTCATTTTCCGAAATATACGACTTCATTTAATTTTTCATTTATTTTTATTGAAATCAAACGCTGCTCCAACTGTCAGCTATAAGAACCGTCAAATTTTCGTCAAAATGGCGGAATTACTTTGCCTTTCACTTATTAATAATTTAAATCCCGTCTACGATAGACCTTTACGAGACAAATGCTAAAATATAAACCATAAAAAAATATTCGATTCTGATATGAGAACTTATATGCGCAAATGTCGTTTTATGTCGTAATTTCAATAAATGAAATCAACAAATTTGAACAATATAATTAACACGAATTTGTTTTTTTTGAATGACAATGGCACGCGCTCGGCGCATTCAGCCAAAGTACCTGCGGCGCTACCACGAAAACCGATACTCAATGTTCATATATTTGCATCCCTGTCACTCGAGTATGGTTAGTGCGATAGAGATAGAGATACCCGAATATTTTCGAATGCCGAAGTACGTGGTTATAGCTCAGGAATCGAAAATATGGTAAATAATCATAATGTATGTTCTCGAAAAAGAATTTTAAATAAATATAGTCAAATGGAGAAAAAACCAAAGCAAGAGGTTATATAGGTAATGATTAAGTTATAAGAGTCCAAAGTTTTAAGAGGGGGTATGTTCTGTCCCTTTTCCGCAAAACGCACCTTCATATGAAACGATTGTTTTTTACTATGACGCTCGAGTATATTGACGTCACAGTCCCTCATCGTTTTCTCACTCTAACAAGCGACATTAAAACGGATGTAGCTTCATAATTTTTTGAGATATTTGAATGGGAGTTTCATTATCTTCTATCTATTAATACATAATAAATGCCTATGTCCTAAATGACTTATTCACTCAATCACTCACTCACTCACTCATCAACGCACAGCCGAAACTACTAATCTTAGAGAGTTGATTTTTGCACAGTATGTTGCTTTTATAACGTGGGCTAGGGATAAAAAGGGATTTTTGAAAATTCTACCCCTAAGGGGGTAAAATGGGGGTGCAAAGTTTGTATGGGAGAACCTTTTTTTTTTGAGCTATAGACTTAAACTTTGTAGAAAAATTAGTTATTAGAATACAAATGAAACACTTTCAGCGTTTTGGAAAATTTCACCCCTACGGGGGTAAAATAGGGGTGCAAGGTTTGTATAAGGGAAACATTTTTTTTTAAATAGAGACTTAAAACTTTGTAGAAAGATCAGTCATTAGAATACAAATAAAGAACATTCAGGGTTTTAGAAAATTCTACCCCTAAAGGGGTAAAATAGAGTGCAAAGTTTGTATGGGAAAAACTACTTTTTTTTAAATAGAGACTTAAAACTTTGTAGAGAAATTATTCATTAGAATACAAATAAAGTACCTAGATTCAGTGTTTTAAAAAAATCTACCCCTAAGGGGGTAAAATAGGGGTGCAAATTTTGTATGGGGGAAACAATATATTTTTTAAATAGAGACTTAACACTTTGTAGAACGATTAGTCCTCAGAATACAAATTAAGTACTTTCAGCGTTTTAGAAAATTCTACACCTAAAAATAGGGGGCTAAAATAGGGGTGCAAAGTTTGTATGTGGGAAACTATTTTTTTTAGCTAGAGTCCTAAAACTTTGTAGAAAGATTATTTAAATACAAAGAAAGTACTTTCAGCGTTTTGGAAAATTTCACCCCTAAGGGGGTAAAATAGGGTGCAAAGTTTGTATGGGAAAAACATATTTTTTTTAATAGAGACTTAAAATTTTGACGAAAAATTACTTATTAGAACATGAAAAATACTACATTCGGCGTTTTACAAAAATCATTCCCTAAGGGGGTTAAAAAAGGGTGCAAGGTTTATATGGGGAACACTTTTTCTGAGCTAGACACTTAAAACTTTGTAGAAAGATTACTTATAAAAATACAAAAAAAAAGACTTTCAGCGTTTTGAAAAAATCTATCCCTAAGGGGGATAAAAAGGGGTGCAAAGTTTTTATCAGGGAAAGTTTATGTTTTTGAGTTTACTTATTAAAATACAAAAAAAGAACACAATTCGTTTTAGAAAATTCCACCCCTAATAGGGTTAAAAAGGAGAGCAAGCTTTGCATGGGCAACACTTTTTTTTGAGTTAGACTTAAAACTTTGCAAAAAGATTACTTATTAGAATACTAAAAAAGAACTTTCAGCGTTTTAGAAAACTCCATCCCTAAGGGGATCCTTAAGATCCTTAAGAAGGGTAGCCAGTGTTGTGTGGGAAAAACTTTTTTTTTTACTAGACTTAAAACTATTCAAAATGTTACTTATTAAAATTAATAATAAAGTACTTTCAGAGTTTTAGAAAATTCCACCCCTAAGGGGGTTAAGAAAGCTTTGTATGGGCAACACTTTTTTTGAGCTAGAGACTTAAAAGTTTACGAAAAAAGTTCTTTCAGCGATTAGAAAAATTCAACCTCTAAGGGGATTTAAAAGGGGGTTCAAATTTTAAATGGCGAGCAATAAAATTTTAAAGTGTGAGTAAGAGATTTTTAACTTCGGTCTTATTCTGTACGTTAAAAGACTACAAAACTGATTTCAGAGTTTTTCCAAATTCATCCCCTAAGAGTGTTAAAAATGGTTCAAAGTTTGAGTATTTCAAGGCATTTTTAAAGTATGAGATTTTTTACTTTGGTTTTAGACTGTTTGTTCACAAACTAGAAAATGAACATCAACTTTTTTTTTAATTATCCCCTAAAAGAGGGTTCAAATTTTGTATTGAGAGAAATCATTTTCTAAGACGATAAAAAGTTCTACGCGGACGAAGTCGCGGGCAACAGCTAGTTATATATAAAGGTATATAAAAAAAAACTGGGATTCGAACCCGAGACCTCTGACTCAGAAAACTAACGATTACCGGCCCCGTAGCATGCATGGCCTCTTATCACGCGATAAGTGACATGATAGAGCATCCGTCCCTGGCTGACACCGTTCGATAGAACGAGACGACGCTGTTATCTTGTCACTTATCGCGTGATACGGGTCCGGGATCCTTGCTACGGGGCCTGGTCACGCCACGACGTAGTTCATTACTATACTCGAAATTAATCTACTTATATGTCGCTGGTAAGTTTCACAATGTGTCGTGAAAGACATAATTTAATAATCAACAGTGGACAGCAATGGACGGATTCCATAGGACTAGGGTTCAAATCCCGCTCGTGGTGATTTTTTTTTAATTTTTCACTTTTATCGAAATTTATGAATTATGGTCATGTGGTTAGGCAATTAAGATGAAACTATATCTGTTTCTTGAATATTACTGGATGCAATCGCAAAAACCCTGGCTGATAAAGACAATTGTACCACTTAAAGTAAAATATAAGCACAAAAACAACTATGATAAACTACTTAAATATTGTAAAATCCCTAATGTATATGATAAAGTTAAAATGGCAGTAATTCTAGAATATAGGCAATGTCTAGGAGGACTGAATAGCAGACCACAGAACCTCCGGACACTAACAAGTAATAAAACCTTCACGGTACCAAACAGCAAAAACTTTTATGGGCAAAGGGTCTGGTCCAGTATGTGCCTGTTATCTCAAACAGCTTCCCTACAAATATATTGGAAAATGTAATGGATTGTATAAGGGATAAACCGCATAAAGCCAAATATGTAATTAAGAAAGCCATACTGAGTGTAAAAAATAACGATAATTCTTAACTTAACTAACAATAACTAACAAATACTAACAATAATTAAAATTAAAATGTCAATGATATGATATATAACTAACTAAACTTAGCTAATAATCTTTAAAATTTAAGATTGGGTTAAGTTGTACCTGAATAATATTTTTTGTTGTCTACTATTGAAATAAACAGTTCAATTTTTAATTTTTTTTTTCTGTATAAAGATATAGTCAGCATCTTATAGTTACTTTACTAGCAGCCAAAGTACCCACATATTTCGTAACACCTTATTCTATCAGTAATAAAGTCGTATTACGATATATTTGGCATCATTAGCTGTTATTAACTATATGGTGCTGACTTTACCACAATTGTATTGAAGGGTGACTTAAAAAAGTTAGTTATAGTTTCTACACTTTGTACTCACCATCAGAACACACGGTAGCCACATCCGGTGTGACATCTTCGTTCATTGTTGCTGCTGGACATTCCTTTCGCTTTCTAGTGTATTGCCTGATGACCTGCAATACCAAACATAAACTGCATAGGTAGGTATTTACCTAGTTACTAAATTTTGATGAATTTCTTGCAATTTTGTAGTTAAGGCTTTATAGCACAACACCAATATTTTTGACATTAAAGCGTGAGTCTTGGCACACTTGTTAAACTTAGGTGGACTCTAAAAGTAGCCGAAAAAACCTCGCGTGATTTGTGCACAAGCCCTTGGTGGTGGGGTGGGAGCGAGTTTCGATCGAGTTCGGTTCGAGTCGGCAGCAAAAGTAGCTTCGCGGGTTAAGTGCTCAAAATGACCCTCTCACGACTCTAATGTTAAGAGGATAAGAGCTGTCTAGATCATTTTGAGCGTGTTATTTTGCGTAGCTGTTTCTGCTGCTGACTGTACAATACAAGTACAAATGATGCGGAGCGTCCGGACGCCCAGTTGAAGTCACTATTCCATAGATGGTCACGTAAATCCATGGTATCGTATTGAATAACCGAACAGTGTACAGTCAACCAATTTGATTCCTAGACCATCATAGAACCTTGCCGTTGTAAATGCTATGTCAATACGGGTTACTAGGATTATTGCGTCGCTATGTAGCAGTTAAAATGACAGGGTTCTACGGTGGCCTAGGAATCAAATTGGTTGACCGTACACGTAAGTTCGTGAGATAGCTGAGGCTGTAGGCATTTCAGACGAACGGGTTATTTTACACCATCATTTAAATGATGATTTAAGGTTGATTTGTGTAAGATTGTCCCATAATATTTATTTATTTTATTTATTTATTTATTTATATAAAAAAAAACTATTAATCTATCCAAATATCATAAACCCTCCATGATGCGTTCAAGAACCGCATATTATGACCACCATAAAAATAGACAGTTTTGTTAGAACAAATATCTTATCTGTGAAAATGTTATTATTGCTAAATAATCATCGTAACTCTCGCCTTCGGCTCGTTTCATAAACCAACACTCGTGTTTAATGCCCTTCATTATGTAGGTACATTCACATAAACTACTATTATAATTTATAAGAATGACATGATATGCAATTGTGATTAATAATAGGTAGGTATGTGACATGTAATATCATATAGGTACTAACACTTTGATAGACACTACTCCAGACTCCAGACACAATAAAAATAACAATAGAATTACGCCTATAGGCGTCTACTGTCCATCAATGTGATACGAGCAATATTTGTATATAAATATATATATATGTATATCTATATTTAAAATCATGTTCTCGAAAACGGCTCTAACGATTACGATGAAATTTGGAATATAGGGGTGTACGGGGCGAGAAATCGATCTAGCTAGGTCTCATGTCTGGGAAAAATCGTTTTCTCCGTATTTTAGCTACAATGAAATAGAAACAATAATACAAGCCACTTATTAACAACATATTACATGGCAAGAATATACTTTCCATACGCATACACACAAGCACACACACACACACACACATGCACATACTTACCTAATATACATGGAAATAAACTTGTATATTAGCGTTTTACCAAATTTTTCTCTTATATACGTATACTTAAGTACTTACCTACTTTTGTTTATTTTCTTTAAGTCATAAAATGTTCTTAACTTAACATAACTTTAACTATAAATTAATTAAGCTACACCATGTGAAGGAGCGGTGTCTCTTAATACAGGTATATTTTTACTTAAAAATAGGCACCAGCCTATATTTTGTTAAAATACTTGTGAAACTAAATATTTTGATTTTGATTTTGTTTTTTTTTTCACCCGAGCAGAGCTTGGTCGCCCAGGGACTTTATACAATATTACCTACGACCTACGAATAAATGAGTAAGTATGAGTAAGAGTATCCGCCCGCTGGGTGTGCCGCGTTTGCTAATAACACGGTGGACCAATAGCGCACGAGGGTATCAAATCAATGTCAAAGGGTCAGCGAAGATGAATAAGAGTAAAAAATACTTTTTGCGTCGTTTCATAACAGTAGACGAAACGTGGATCATTGTACTTCAAAGACCAATCGAAACAATGGATTGGAATGGAGACCAAAAAAAGGCAAGGAAAGCCGTTTTGTCGTCCAATAAAGTTATGGGCACCGCGTGTTCTGCGATTCTCATGAATCTCATGATTTATTGATTATCTTCATAATAATAAACGGTGTATACATACGAGTATTACTCCAATTTTCATGAAGTATTGGTAGAAATTGGTAGGATACGTGCATCGAGCTAGATGGAGAATACCTACCTACCTACGTCGAAAAATAAATAATTACTTTAATGAAACAAACTCTTCTGTATAAATTTTAACCAAAGATGACACTCCGCCCTCGTAACTATTTATAAGAAAAAGTGGATGGAATCTGTTTACCTTAGGAACAACCAACGGTGCTTCGTCAACTGGCTCTCTTCTCATCTCAAGAAGCCAAAACGACACCTTCCGGTCCGCATTCATTTTTCCACTAAATCTCTTCATGGCAACCTTAACTACAATGTTAAAAAATAAATCACTTTGAATATGAAAAAGAAAATGTGAGGAGACCTATTCTCGCGCTGTCCGAATAGAGATGAATGCCAATGTTATCAGAACTTCATTCCAATCCATTCACTTCAATCATTCCCATTCATTAAAATTGTCAGAGCATGTTTAAATCTACCTTCAATACCAAAAGTGCATGTTGTTATAAATATACCTACGGGAAAATACTTCACTTTCGAATACCAGCACCATCTTTTAGTATGCTGTTACACATGTCTCCTGGACACCAAAACTGCCGAGACACAGTCTCTAAGGAGTCAGTCTCCCCAGTAATGACGTCATGAAAATCACCGCGGCCGCATTTGGAAAAGTGGCAATTAGGTACGGTCGATTCACGAGAGCTGACACGAATGAATTGAACGAGTGAATGATAATGTCTATGTGTGCATCGCATAATTATTAAATACAGGTTGATGCAAAAAGTGATTATGATAATTGTGTTTTAGAGAAACTATGAAGAATCTAAAATGTGAAACCTTTGGACGCCAAGAACACCTAAAGTAAGTATACTGCCGTGCCTACCACGCCAACGATCCCTGAAGATATCTAAGCTAAGGTGTACTATTTACTTTGATCATGAGTGTGAAAACAGGATATAAATAAATTAAAAACTCTGTTGACGACGGACTCCTTGCTCTGCTCTTTTTTTAGATTTTTCACTTCGAACAAGCCATCACCTTTCGATTCTTGACATTAAAAATAAGTCAGAAAATTTTATATACGTTTTATTTACACAGGAAGGACTATAATAATAGTTATAGCCTGACAAGTTTCTATTTGACCCTAGCCACGTACCAAACGATACGTGGCTAGGGTCAAATAGAAACTTGTCAGGCTATACTAAAAGGATTTTTTATTTTATTCTATTACTAGCTGTTGCCCGCGACTTCGTCCGCGCATAACATATTATCGTCTAAATGTTTGTTGAAGGAATGAATAAAAAAGAAACATTTAAATTAATTTTCTACCTAGTCTTTTAGAAAACAATCTAAAACCGAAGTTACAAAACTCTTACTTTTAAAATCTCTTGCTCTCTATACAAACTAAGAACCCTCTCTGAACCCTCATAGTAAACAGTCTGAAACCGTAGTTACAAATTTCTTACTTTAAAAATGTCTTGCTCTCTATACAAAGTTCGAACCCCCTTTTAACCTTCTTAGGCGATGAATTAAAAAAACGCTGAAATAAGTTTTGTAGTATTTTAGCAAACAGTCTAAAACCGAAGTTACAAATCCCTTACTTTAAAAATATCTTGCTCTCCATACAAACTTTGAACACCCTTATAATCCCCTTTAGGGGATATAATATATTTCGAAAAATTCTAAAATACAAATATCATACTTTAAAATTTTCTTGCTCTCCATACAAACTTTGAACACCCTTATAATCCCCTTTAGGGAATATATTTCAAAAAATTCTAAAATAAGTTTTGCAGTCTAAACAGGCTAAGATCGAAGTTACAAATATCATACTTTAAAATTTTCTTGCTCTCCATACAAACTTTATACGCTTTTCAGGGAAAAATTAAAAATAAAACACTCGGTATTTTTTATTGTAATAGGTAAGTATTTTTACTACAAACTATCTAGTCTCTAGCTAAAAAAAAGTGTTTCGTATACGAACCTTGCAACCTTTTTTAACCCCTTAAGGGGTGAAATTTTCCAAAACGCTGGCAGTAGGTATTTTTTTTGTATTTTCATAAGTAGGTACTTAATCTTTCTACAGAGTTTTAAGTTTCTACCTAAAAAAAAGTTTTCCTTTACAAACATTGCACCTCTTTATCCCCCTCTTAGCGGGTAGAAATTTTCAAACCACTGAAAGTAATTTACCTATATATTTGTATTCTAATAAATAATCTTTCTACACAATTTCAAGAATCTAGCTCAAAAAATAAGTTTCCTCCATACAAGTTTTCACCTGTTTTAATCACCCTTAGGGGTGAAATTTTCCAAAACGCTGAAAGTTCTTTATTTATATTGTAATAAGACTAATAAGTAATCTTTCAACAAAGGTTTGTCGCTTGCTATAAAAATATATTTACAAACGTTGCATTTTCTAAAACGCTGAAAGTATTTTATTTTATTATGTAATCTTTTTGAAAAGGTTTGAGATTCTAGCTCAAAAAAATTCCCTTTACCAACATTGTACCCCTTTTTCATACCGTTATGGGTGGAATTTTACAAAACGCTGTTTTTTTTATTTGTATTGTAATAAGTAATCTTTCAACAAAGGTTTGTCGCTTGCTATAAAAATATATTTACAAACGTTGCATTTTCTAAAACGCTCAAAGTATTTTATTTTATTTTATTATGTAATCTTTTTGAAAAGGTTTGAGATTCTAGCTCAAAAAAATCCCCTTTACCAACATTGTACCCCTTTTTCATACCCTTAGGGGTGGAATTTTCCAAAACGCTGTTTTTTTATTTGTATTGTAATAAGTAATCTTTATACAAACTTTTAAGCTTATCTCAAAAAGAAGTTTCGCTCATACAAACTTTGCAACCCTTTTTAACCTCCTAAGAGGCTGAATTTTCCAAAACGCTGACAGTACTTTAGTTGTATTCTAATAAGTAAGCTTTCTACAACATATTGAGTCTCTTGCTAAAATAATAAAGTTTCCCCCATACAAAATTTGCACCCCTTGTTTACCCGCTTAGGGGCAGAATTTTCCTTTACGTTGAAAGTATTTTATTTGTATTCTAATAAGTAATATTTATACAAAATTTTAAGTCTCTAGCACAAAAAATAAAGTTTCCCCCATACAAACTTTGCACCCCTATTTGACCCCTTTAGGGGTAGAATTTCCAAAGATCCCTTCTTATCCGTTGCCTACGTTTTAAAAGGTAGTTCTGGTGTAAATTTCAACTCTCTAGCCCCAGTAGTTTCGGCTGTGCGTTGATGAGTGAGTGGGTGAGTCAGTCAGGGCATTTATATGTAGGTATAGATAAATAGAAGATGACGAAAATCCCATTCAAATATCTCAAAACCGTTTTAATGTCGCTTGTTAGAGTGAGAAAACGATCGGGGACTGTGACGTCAATATCCTCGAGCGTCATAGTAAAAACAATCGTTTCATATGAAGGTACGTTTTGTGGAAAAGGGACAGAACATAAAACTTTGGAACTTAGTGATTACCTAACTATACTTATAACCTCTTGCGTTGATTTTTTTCTATTATCCTTTTTTCGAGAAAATACATTATGATTATTTTATTTAGTGTCTACCTACAGCCGGGTCCGCTGCACCAATGTTTTCCATGTTTTTAAACATCTAACATGTTTTCCGTCAGGTTCGGCAAACAAATAGGGTTTTGTTTTGATTGGCAAAACATGTTTGACGTTTAAAAACCACGAAAGCATGACGCACCGGACGCGGCTTACGGGGTGTAGTTTCGATTCCTGAGCTATAACCACGAACTTCGGAATTCGAAAATATTCGGGTATCTCTATCGCACTAACATTACTCGAGTGACAGGGATGCAGTTATACGAACTTCGAGTTTCGGTTTTCGTGGTAGCGCCGCAGGCACTTTGGCAGAATGCGCAAAGAGCGCGTGCCATTGCCATTCAAAAAAAACAAATTCGTGTTAATTATATTGTTCAAATTTGTTAATACATTTTTTGAAATTACGCCATAATGCGACAATTGCGCGTATAAGTTCTCATATCACAATCGAATATTTTTTTATGGTTTAACTTTTGGCATGTGTATCGTAAAGGTCTATCGTAGACTGGATTTAAATTATTAATAAGTGAAAGGCAAAGCAATTCCGCCATTTTGACGAAAATTTGACGTTTCTTATAGCTGACAGTTGAAGCAACGTTTGATTTCAATACAAATAAATGAAAAATTAAATGAAGTCGTATATTTCGGAAAATTAATTAATTGTCGCAGTCGGATAAAAACTATCCTAAGTTGCAGCTACAATAATAATGTACCTATATAAAATGTTTCATATTTTTCCGTTCATGGGATGCTGAGAACATTCGTACCACACAAAGCTTAGTTTCAAACTGGCCGATTCTTTTTTTAATTTAGAGATTTATTATAAGTGGAGATTAATTTATTTATTAACAACAAAAAAGTTACATAAATACGTTGATACATTGTTCCAGAAAACTAAATTTTAAGTTTGACTGTGGAGTCAAAAAAATACTGTAATCTCATTTCTCTTCAGCATTAACATACATTGATGTGTCTTAAATATTGAGATCTATCTCATGAAGGCCCAAGTAGAAACGTGAAAGGAGATTTCTACAGGGCATCCATGAGTTATTTTTTTAATCGATACTTAAATCTAGCTTTTTTAGGTTCATGAACAATTTCCGCGGGCAGGGTGTTCAGTATATATGGTATGCGTTTCTTTAGTGTCCTATCACCATAGTAATTCATACTTAACCGCGGTCATTGTCCTTGTGTTATGTTTAACTAGGTGTAAATCTTTCAGGTCATCATGGTTATTTACTGCTAACAAGTATTTCAGTTTAGCCTGCTAAAAAATAACATGATACTTGGTGCAGATTCATCATTAGCATCATCATCATCATATCAGCCGAAAGACGTCCACTGCTAGACATAGGCCTTCCCCAAAGAGTGCCACAATGGCCGGTCCAGCGCCACCCGCATCCAGCGGACTCCCGCGACCCTTTTACCAGGTCATCAGTCCACCTTGTTGGACCTACCCATGCCGGGCCTTCCGGTACGTGGTCGCTACTCGAGAACCTTTCCGCCCCAACGGCCATCGGTTCTACGTGCAGATTATAATAATATAATATTTTTTTTTGTATAACGAAAACTTATTACGTAAATGTTTTCAAAATATTAGGAGGCTCCTGTATAGGAACGGCACTCACACTGCCACTCACAGTGACAAGTGACATTACTTTCGGTCAATTCATTCATGCCAGCTCTCGTGAATTGACCTGTACATCCAAACTATGCAACGTACAAACATGTGTGGGGTAAAGTAAAAAGCAGTGTCGCGCAAAATAAGTTAAGGAACAAAAATATGAATGACGTCCATTAATTTGCTCAAATTCAGCATCAAATCTGACAAGTGACAAGTTTTCTATCTGTGCTATTGCTATGGCGGACTCATGCTATCTCCTACTTCATGGTGACTTTGGCCGGTTACCATGGATATTATAACTTCACGAGAAAACATGTGTCAAACAAACAATGCTTTTGACGAAATGTACCTAACCCATAACGAAATATCAAGCGCCAATATTGATTTACTTATGAAAAACAACAGTTAGTACTTAGTACTTGGATAAAACCTACAAGCGGGAGGTTTCTTAGTACGAGAAGACTTAATTGCGAAAAATTCACCAATCTGTACACATATCGTTTTCCTTAGAATGGTCTAAGGAAAAAGATATGTGTACAGATTGGTGAATTTTTGTAAATATACCATAGAGATATATAAAGTAACTAGCTTTTGCCCGCGACTTCGTCCGCGTGGAACTCGTTTATATCGTAACTTTCTCCCCGCTTTTCACCCCCTTAGGTGATGAATTTCCAGATAAAACTATCTTTAGTAAGGACTCTTTGGGAAGGCCCCGGAATTCAAAGTATCTCTATACCAAATTTCATTTCAATCGGTTCAGCGGTTTAAGCATGAAAAGGTAACAGACAGACAGAGTTACTTTCGCATTTGTAATATTAGTATGGATTGTATGATTGCATGTAGGCTTTTTTCAGTATTATTTTGCATATTTTCATATCACACGGCCGTAAGGACCTTTTCTTCTAAACCATAGGATGAAATTAACTGACTTGTAATTTAAACACACAATTTTGCACAAAAAATGAAGCCAAATCACTTATTTTTAAATTTCTTCATTCGTTAAATTATGCCGAGACTGAAGCTATCTTTAATATCTAAGATAGTCTCTAAGTATAAACTTTTCAATGTAAAATATTTTTTCTTACTCCTCCAAATGTAATAAATATCTGTGGTAACTTATTTCTGATGTTTAAAAATTAACTGGTTCTCCACGATACAGGCGTAGCCTAGTGTGGGGACCCCTGGTAACTATGTAAAACTCATTCTGTTTAAATAAATGACTTTTTTTTACTTTTTACTTTTAAACATTTTATATTAAAAATAAAAATACTTCAACAAAATGTTACATCTAATAGTTTTCAAAATAGCCATAATAAAACGTCTTTTTTACCTCGTTTTAGAAAACATCTTCAAAACTAAGGCCGTCATAAGGTACCTTTACCCTTGGAACGTCACATACATATATTTACTTACGTAATGTTCCTATTCCCCAGGACTCCCCTCTACCGCTATACCGTAAATGGGTTCCATCCAAATTTTCACCCCCTATTTCACCTCCTTAGAGGATGATTTTCGGGATAAAAACTATCCGTTGTCATTCTCCAGGACTCAAACTATCTCTATACCGAATTTCATCTAAATGGGCTACATCCAAATTTTCACCCCCATTTCACCCCCTTAGGGGATGATTTCTGGAATAGAAACTATTATATGTCCTTTTCCAGGACTCAAACTATTTTTCAACCAAATTTTATCAAAACAAAGTTCCACCCCCAATTACACCCCCTTAGGGGATGATTTTCGGGATAAAACTATCCTATGTCCTTCCTTAACTATCGCTATACCATAAATGGGTTCAATCCAAATGTTCATCCACCATTTCTCACCCCCTTAGGGGATGATTTCCTCCTTTTATGTGTTCCGGAATAAAAATTATACTATGTTCTTTCCTAGGACTCTACCTCTCTCTATACCAAATTTCATCTAAATGGGTTCTATCCAAATCTTCAACCCTCATTTCACCACCTCAGGAAATGATTTTTTGGGATAATAACTATGCATTGTCCTTCCCTAGGACTCCTTCTATCTATTTACCAAATTTCATCTAAATGGGTTTTACCCAAATTTTCACTCCCTATTTTATCCCTGAGGGGATGATTTTCGGGATTAAAACTATCCGTTGTCATACTCCGGGACTCAAACTATCGTTCAACCAAATTTTATCAAAATGGGTCACAAACAAATTTTCACCCCCAATTACACCCCCTTATGGGATGATTTTCAGGAGTCAACTATCCTATGTCCTTCCCAAAGACTCCAACTCACTATACCGTAAATGGGTTCCATCCAATTTTTCATACCCCATTTCACCCCCTTAGGAGATGATTTCTGGACTAAAAATTATTTTAAGTCCTTCCCCAGGACTCTGAACTATCTCCATACCAAATTTCATCTAAATCGGTTCTATCCAATTTTTCACCCCTCATTTCACCCCCTCAGGAGATGATTTAGGATAAAAACTATGCATTGTCCTTCCCTGGGACTCCTTCTATCTCTATACCAAATTTTAACTAAATGGGATTTATACACATTTACATCCCTGTTTCATCCCCTTGGGGGATGATTTTCGGGATTCAAACTATCCATTGTCATTCTCCGGGAGTCAAACTATATCTATACCAAATTTGATCTAAACGGAGTCCATCCAAAATGTCACCCCCCATTTCACCCCCTCAGGGAAAGATTTCCGGAATAAAAACTATCCAATGTCCTTCCCCAGAACTTAAACTACCTCTTAACCAAATTTCATCAAAATGGGTTACATCCAATTTTTCACCCCCCCCCCCCTCATTTTACCCCCTAAAGGGAAGATTTTCGGGATGAAACCTATCCTTAAACCTTCTCCGGGACTCAAACTAATTATATACCAAACTTCATCCAAATCGGTGCAGCGGTTTAAGTAGCTCCATACAAATTTCCACCCCTCATTTCATTCCCTTAGGGGTTGATTTCCAGGATAAAAACTACCCTAAGTCCTTCCCCAGGACTCAAACTATCTCTATACCAAATTTCATCTTAATCGGTTCAGCCGTTTTCACGTGATGCACGGTCACATAAACAGACAAACAGATAAACAGACAAACAGATAAACAGACAAACAGACAAAAATTCTAAAAACTGTTGGAACGTGTTCTGTTATCGATTCTTAGTATCCCTAGCCAATTTTTTTTCGAATATCTTCCATGTACAGACTTTCGACCCTCTTCAGCTTTATTATATGTATAGAAGATAGGCCCAACCCGCACGAATAATTCGTCCAATGCGGTGGCCCTAAACTAGCAATTTAGGGCCACCGTGCCTTAGTCTGTGGCAGGACGCCGTACCGTTCAGCTGTCAGAGTGTGTCAGAGCCGACTGTCTCAAAATGCCCAGTTGCGCCGTAAAAAGGGTGCAAAAATTATGATACAAAAGTAAAAAAATACATGGGATATCGTATCATCGGTAAGTATCGTCAGTTTCTTTTTTATCGCTTAGTAACACATTTTCAAAATAATTATTTGGTTACCTAGCGCTATTAGCATTACGTTTCGTTTCGTTAGTTCGCAACCGCTAGACAATCAAAAGTGTGTCGCTTAAATTCAAAATCTGATAAATCCATTCGACCCTATCAGCAAATATCTACCTTATCACCTTTTCTTAATAGCAAAATCCCATGATTTGACAGATGCATTTACCCGGGTTTGAAATTAAGCGACTCAAGTAACCTTGTAAGGGCGTCATTTTTATACTGGTGTATATGAACCATTGACTATGGACATTGTTTGATAATATATAGATAGCTATACATTTGATTGTTATTGTTTCTTATACGTATCTTCTACTAATGTAGGTAAGTAGATGCTATTCTTATGCTTATACAAAAGAAAGTCGTTTGAAATGTATTTATTTGAACACTTGCTTTAATTCTTTCAACTTTAACGAGTCGATTCGTCGTTCATTGTTTGACGAGGATACGCATTATGTCATGTTATTTGGCTCTTATTCTATCATTTGCCACATTGTAAAGTGGTGTGCAACTAAGAATAAATATTTGTGTTGTAATTATTGTGAGCCTTTGTGGCCTTAAGTCACTAAATTGCGCCCGAGATTTCATCCGTGTGGTTTTCTATCATTTGGAGATAGTTGTGTTTATGTATATTAAAAAATTGTACATTTGCTACGGAAAAATCCTCTAACGCATCCCTGACAAAATTTCGTGACAAACCGTTCAGTAGTTGAGCCGTAAAAGTAAATATACAAACTCACTTTCACATTTATACCACTATATCTATGTGATGTTAACATCAACCACTGCCAGCCGCTTCATTAATATTGAGAAAAGTCCCCCTTACAAGGTTACTCCGGCCACCCGAACGTGTGGTACGCAGTCCGTACAACAGATGGCGCCACTCATTTTTAATAAAGACAGGATGTCAAGCGAATTGTTCGGACAGGCGTATCTTTACTTTATACATGGTGGAAAGTTAAAACGGGGCAGTAAGGGCAACTACTAGATACCTTGCCGCCACGCAAAATAGGCATTAGGATTTCATTCCTAACTTCTTACGTGATGACAATCTACATTCACAGATTTAAAAAAAAAGTACAGTCAGCGAGGAAAATCGTCAATTTTGACGACTTTTTAGGGTTCCGTAGCCAAAATTGCAAAAACGGAACCCTTATAGTTTCGTCATGTCCGTCTGTCCGTATGTCACAGGCATTTTACTCGAAAACTATACGTTGTATTTGAATGAAATTTGGAGCAAAGGTGTATTTTGATGGCCTCTGTATAGTTATGCAATGAAATTACTAAAAAAATATTTTTTTAAGGGCTCTCCATACATGTAACTGCATGTCAAAAAAAATATTTCACACTACGTCCATATGTGGCACATAAAACGATAGGTCTTTTAAAATAACTATAAGGTTACTAAGCACTTTTTTTGATTATGTTAATATACTCGGAGATAATCGCCACGGAAGGCACGAAAATTGTGTCCCCCCCCCCCTCTAACTTTTAAACGGTGGAAGTGAAAAATTTGAAAAAAATCACGAATATAGTGCTTATTAAATACTTTCACCGAAAAGTGTTTTGAAAAAGATCGGTTCAAAGCTTTTCGAGTAATTGCTGAAAAACTGATTTCCCTATAGAAAAGGATGTAAGTGCCGTAAGGTTTGTATCACGATACGACCTTGTTAATATAATATAATGTCGTTCACTGATATGCATAATTACGACTATTACAAGCCTACTGATTATCAGTGGCGTATTTCAATTACAATACATCAATCCATATCCATAGTTAATATCATATTATAAATGCGAAAGTTACTCTGTCTGTCTGTTGTAGGTACCTTTTCAATGAAATTAGGTATGTAGCTAGTTTTGAGAGCCTGAGAAGGACATAGGATAGTTTTTTTTCATCGTGGAAGTCATCTCTTAAAGGGATGGTAAGAGGTATTATGGAATTCATTGCGATAATTGATGCTGCGCCTGTGCCGGCTGTGTCATGCTCATGTCTAATACTTAGCCAGTACTAGCATATTTTTGCTCTTAGATTTTGTTTAGGCGTTTAACATAAATTACGTTTAAGGCTACTAACAGGTATAAGCGGACTAAGTCGCGGCTAAAAGTTTGTTTAGTTATAATTTTTATTTTAAATGTACGCAGAATAAAAACAATCTGCTGCAGAAAAATGGGGAACGATCAATATTGAGAAATCGTTTTGTATGACGGTTGCAGGAACGGTTTGAAATCGAAGATCAACTTACAACCTTAGAATAATAACGCCTAGAATGATAGTTTCATACGGCTGACGCGCCAAGCGTGAGGCATAAAATGGATTCATGTAGTTGTGATCAACTCGTATTCATACGCGCCAATACGCAAACAAACGCACCAATAGTGTTCCACCAATCGGCGTACTACGCCATCTATGGCTGAGTTTTGGAGGCCTCACCGTTGCGCGTGAACTGCGTTTCTAGGCGTTATTATTCTAAGCTTACAACATAATTATGCTGGACGAGTCAATTTTGAAACCGGCATTTTTACCTCTAATAATTAATTGTTGTTAACCAGCTCGAAGTTCTTTATTTTTACGCCACATGAAATTAGTGAACAGTTTGTTTGTTACTTAAGGGGACGTAGGTTCGTGGTCTTCTCTCCCTCTCACTGAGCATAAGCGTGAGCGAGATGGAAGTGCGTGTTTGGAAGCGCGGATATCATGTTTTTTAATTGTATTTCTTTGTGCGTTTTAATAAACAAAAAAGTAATAGCTGATTTCCCTCAAACATGACATTGCCGATTTTAAGAACCAATTGTATTATGTTTAGCTGTTGTGCATAATTTGTTAGATTTTTTTTAAGTGTATTTTAGACCTATGTTCGTGATTTTTTTTCTATCGAGCGAAAGTCAAAAACTCCGGATTCGAATAGCTGATTTCGCTCGAGAAAGGCCTCAAGATTGCTAATTTAAGGCAGCCATATTATAATCCAAACAAGAGCTACGATTTTTTAAAAATCCGTTTTCGGAGCTCACGTCGCCTTAAACTAATACTGAAACTGCCCAATAATAAACAAACAGCTTAAATACCTACGTTGACAATATATTGGATAAGAAGAGGATTTTTAATTAATTATGAATTAGTTACGGTAGGGTACAGTTCACTTTCGGTCTATATAGGTAATGAAGAGGTTCTCGGTCAGACCTCGGTCTTCAATTTTTGCCATGCGATTTGGGTGCATCTTGACCCACTGGTAAATAGATTGTAATCTGCATTAAGACATAGAATACTATTCCAGAAATCATTTACCAAGGGGATAGGTAGGTAGGGGGTAGGGATCGTATAATCGTATTCCATAATGTAGTCTGATGTCTATTTTATAGTAGAAACTTAGAGTAGCTGTGTTGACTCCTTTAAATTACCTGGTTTTGTAGAAGTAGTAAGAACAACTTTTGAAAAAGCATCTTCGAATACAGGATATGGAGTCTTAGCATGGGCAGAAACAAGTCTTCGACATTGTCCTAGAAATTATTATGAACAAGCAAGCCACATAGCCGGACATGCCATATAGCAGTTTCTCTTGAATATAATATAATACAAGGTTAGTTGCATATTATAGGTCTCCCAAATGCGCCTTCGAAACGTACTTTACACTAACGGACTTTATAGATTTTGGAGATGTTTACGATGACTTTCTTGGTTCAAGTCGTTTAGATACCTATATTTATGCAAAATGCTGGATAAACTGCTTTTTTGCTGCCCTGTGTTACCCGCGAGGAGGAAGACATTAAGACCTAACCAGCATGACCTGTGCAGCGAAATAACTGATTAAAGGCCTCCACACACTGGTGGTGGCCTTTAATATCACGACGCTAACAAATTCCTAGTGGCTATTAAGGATATACTCGTAGAATGGCTTAAACGTAAGGTTACTGTTTATCACAGAATGCATATCCTCGTTTAGCACATTATTGTACGAACGAGCGAAGTCCTCCGAGTCTACAGGAACAATCCGACATTCGTATGAATGTATGTGTTTGTACCTCTATACATATTTGTTCGGTGATACTCGGTTCAGTACGAAATTTGTTAGGCGAATGAATAAGACAACAATATTTTATCAAATTAGTCAAGACGTTCACAGTTTGGGGAGATCCACTAGTCTGTGTAGAAGTAGGCACTGGTCCCAAAGAGTATGAAAAAAAAACTAGTTTTATTCAATGACGGCCAGCTTTATTCTGTAAAAAGTTTGTAAAAAGAATACTTACATCCGTATTCAGAAATTTTGTTCGAAATTTAAAATTTACTAAGGCACTATTACTTATTCTGTGCCAGATGTAGGTAATAGGGCTATGAACCGATATTGCAAGAAAATTTTAAGTTAGTCTTATTTAACAAGGTATAACTAATCTTTGAAAATGTATGGAGCAGCAATGTATTGCGTACACTCCTTTGACACATGTATGGAAGAAGTGGGTCAGTAAGACAAAGTAGTGATACATTGCGTGCTGAATTATTTTGTAAGGAACAAAAAAATGATACTTAAAGAAAATTTTCTTGCAAAATCGCTTCATATACCTAACACCTACGTCTGGTTACAATTTGAGGTAATATTAAAAATACAGGCTGTATATTTATGACTTTTGGTCTTCATTTGTGTCGCTTAACTTCAAATTCAGATAAATCCACTCTAACCACTTCCGAGATAATTGAAACAAAGTGATAATAACGTTAATATGGTGATGTGAAAGGCAGTATTTCTTTTATTATGGCTAAACCATTAAATAAAGCCATCCTGTTCGGCAAATTCAGCATTAAAACCATCCATTCTTTACAAAAAAATCAAATTTAGATTGGATTTACCTTCATTTCATATAATCGATTTTAATTTATCTATCTTTGAAAAAACTCAGTGTGGATTTGTATAAATAATTTTGATTTAAAAGACCTGAATTTATCTAGTTTTGAAAAAAATACGATTAGAAATTGTCAGCCATGTTGAACAAACTTCTTTCGCTAATTGGCTTAGATGGACTTACCTACAAACAGCCTCTCACCCTAAACGCATATACTTACCTTCTCCGTTCCGTCGTGGGTAATAAACGCATATACCTTCTCCGTTCCGTCGTGGGTAAAAAGGTAAACAGTAAGCAATCGTTTTACGATGTTACTTTACTCGTATTTGATGTAGTCCCGAATCCAGTCGTGTAAAAAAAACAACTAACGTAATAATAAAAAAGTTCTATTTATGAAATCTAAATAAAAATATAAGAAAAAAAACACATATGAAAACAAACCAAAAAATACTACTTCTTAGAAAACAAAAAAAAAATTCAACAAGCATTAAACACAGTTTCAAAGTAGACTTCGTGCACTATATCTATAATGGCGGATATCCGGTCAATCCGGTGAGCATTTATGTGGTCGGGGAATTCAACAAGCATTTTACACAATTTAGTAGTTTGAGTGCAATATCTATGATGGCGGATATCCGGTCAATCCGGTGAGCATTTATGTGGTCGGGAAATTCAACAAGCATTTTACATAATTTAGTAGTTTGAGTGCAATATCTATGATGGCGGATATCCGGTTAGCATATATGTGGTGGGGGTACTTCCGCAGGAACGCGGAGAGATGTTGCTCTACCTCGCCGACGACCAGGGGCAGATGCGCGCGCGTCGCCGCGTCCGCGAGATTCAGGTTCTCCAGGGCGTACTCTATGTAGCTGCAACAAGAGGAATTACCTATTCAATCAGCGTGGCTTCTCTGTAATTACCTGCTCAATGGTTTGCCGGAAGAGATCCCTTAAGGGGATATGTTCAACTTTGTTCGAACTCTACTACTGTAGGTAGGGTAATAAAAAGTTGGACGAAAAAAAAGTTTTTTATCACACTTGCTCGTAAAGCGTGTATTATAGGCAGGTGTATTGAGCCAGCTATAGCCGTTTTACCTCCCGCGGGAATTATGGATTTTTATAACTCCCTAGGGAGTTATGAGCTTGTGTGTGATCTGACTGGTTAAAGCAAATCCAGGTGGCCGCGCGCTACAAGAATTCTGCTCTGTGATTGGTTTAATATAAATCTAGCAGGCCATGCGCTGCAATGCAAGAATACTGCTCTGTGATTGGTCGAAATATTGAAACTGCGCGCTCCACTCGCACTGATCTGAAATTGAAGTTGTCAATTTCGTCAAATTTTGATTTGGTGCGCTTGTATGAAACCTAAAGCTAGATTTTTCTGTCTTTTGTAGCTATTTATTTCCTCGCAAATGTGATAAAAAACATAGTGTATATATAACACGGGCGTAAGAATATTGCAAACCCGAGTCTATAAAAATCCCTCCGCCTCCGGCGGCGGGCTTCTGATAGACTCGTTTGCAATATTCCACTTAATACGCCCCTCGTTAAACAATGTACTATTATGGTCGTGTTTTACGTGACATCCTGGGCCGTTTGAGTCTAACCCAGGTCTGAACTCTATGTGTGTCAGATACCTGCACTGGAGCGCGCTGTCGATCTGCAGGTCGGTGGCGAGCTGCTGCAGCAGTGACAGCAGCACGGGCTGCGTCAGCGCCGGCGCGGGCGCGGCCGCGCGGCAGGCCGCAGCCACCACCGCCAGGTCTGAACTCTATGTGTAGGTAGGTACCAGCACTGGAGCGTGCTGTCGATCTGCAGGTCGGTGGCGAGCTGCTGCAGCAGTGACAGCAGCACGGGCTGCGTCAGCGCCGGCGCGGGCGCGGCCGCGCGGCAGGCCGCAGCCACCACCGCCAGGTCTGAACTGTATGTGTAGGTAGGTACCAGCACTGGAGCGCGCTGTCGATCAGCAGGTCGGTGGAGAGCTGCTGCAGCAGTGACAGCAGCACGGGCTGCGTCAGCGCCGGCGCGGCCGCGCGGCAGGCCGCAGCCACCACCGCCAGGTCTGAACTCTATGTGTAGGTAGGTACCAGCACTGGAGCGTGCTGTCGATCAGCAGGTCGGTGGAGAGCTGCTGCAGCAGTGACATCAGCACGGGCTGCGTCAGCGCCGGCGCGGGCGCAGCCGCGTGGCAGGCTGCAGCCACCACCGACAGGTCGCGCGCCTCCAGCGCGCGATTGAACGCGCCGTTCGCGTCGCCTTCTTTAAACAGCCACATCACCTCCGCGGTTATCATCTGCCAAAGATCATTAATATTCATGTGGTGGTGGACTGCTAGAGCGGCTCGAAGCTATAATAGGGATATGAATATATAGTTATTTGTGTCACATGGGAGCAAAATAGTATATTTACGGCGAGGGCGGTGTATTGAATCCTGAACGTAGCGAGGGATCCTACAATAGGATCCTGATCGTAGTGAGGGATTCAAGTGTTAACGCCCAAGACGAAGATAATTTTGCTCTTGAGTGACACAAGCAACTTTTCACACCGACTATGAGGAAATTATATGCAAAAAACAAAAAAATATGTAAAAAAAAAAAAAAATTAAAAGAGGAAAAAAAATTGTTAGTGTTTAATCGATTACGATGAAATCACAAATAACAATCGAATATTTTATTAAGATCTGTGTTTAATTGGCACATATCGTAAATGCTACATGCCAATGAATAAATTAAAAAAGTAGCTTGAACAGAAAAGTAGCATTTTGCTCCCTGTCGTCGTGGACCAAAACTTACTTTTCTGAATGGAAGGTGTGAAAAAGGGCTTTGGTTGCTTGCAACAATATACACGGTCCTGCATTTTGCTGTGAACAGATCTTCTTCATAGGCGTAAGCTCTATATCGCCATATTGCTGTGACGCTGCACGTGTTTCTTCTAATTCTCTCTGGCCTGAGGTTTGTGAATGTACCTCAATGCCTAGACTTTGCACGGCCTCTTGAACCTCGTGATTGTCCCATTTACCCTATGCGAGGTAGGGTAAATGGGACAATCACGAGGCAACTAGGTCTTCATTGAGCGCTTAGCTCACTCCAAAATTTAAAAAAGCGGCCAAGTGCGAGTTGGACCCGCACATGAAGGGTTCCGTAAAATAAATTGCGGTTTACGATTTATGACGTATTAAAAAAAACGACTTAGTAGATCTCGTTCAAACCAATTTTCGGTGGAAGTTTGCATGGTAATGTACACCATATATATTTTTTAGTTTTATCATTCTCTTATTTTAGAAATTACAGGGGGGGGGGGGGACACATTTTACCACTTTGGAAGTGTCTCTCGCGCAAACTATTCAGTTTAGAAAAAAAATATATTAGAAACCTCAATATCATTTTTGAAGACCTATCCATAAATACCCCACACGTATGGGTTTGATGAAAATATTTTTATTGAGTTTCAGTTCTGAGTATGGGGCCCCCCAAAACTTACTGTTTTTTTCGATTTTTGTGTGAAAATCTTAATGCGGTTCACAGAATACATCTACTTACCAAGTTTCAACAGTATAGCTCTTATAGTTTCGGAATAAAGTGGCTGTGACATACGGACGGACAGACAGACAGACATACACGACGAATCTATAAGGGTTCCGTTTTTTGCCATTTGCCTTTGCTCACCATGCGATCTATTGGAGATAGCTGAGTGTATCCGAGGGCTTCAGAGCTGGCGCACGACGTCGTTGAGGCAGAGTCCTCGTGGGCCGAGTTGCACTCGGACACCGTTAGCATGGCGTTGGAGAACTGTTTCCGCAATCGCTTCATCTCGTCCTCGACGACCCTGAGATACAGTTAAAATTGAGACAGCCAGTTGTTAAAAAGTTGGCTGAACTGAATCTACCTACTCCCCATTTTTAATCTGCGGACAAATTTGTGAAAACCTATGATAGACTGCTGCATTGCGATGGCTACTCCTAGTAAGCGGAAACCTATGGTAGACTGCTGCATTGCGATGGCTACTCCTAGTAAGCGGAAACGACTAGAGCTCACTGCGGCCAATACAACTAGTAGAGAGCGTCTAGGTCTGTACCTAATATAGAGTAATAAGTAAGCTCATAGGTAGTGCAGTTCTGTAACTGCACTGCCTATGAGCGTATTTAAATATTTGCGTTTTCCAATACAGCGTTCAAAAATGATTGCCGCCTTCACAAAACTACATCAAACCCTAAGACCAAAAATTATATATTTTTCTTTGTGTTCAAAGTTTCAGACTCTGACGTTGCTTTGAGGTTAGGCCTCCATGCTGCTGGCGACGGCGTCGTGAATCTGAAGAGCTGGCCCCGTAGCAGTGATGGCCTTATCACGCGATAAGTGACAAGGTAGAGCATCCGTCCCTGGCTGACACCGTTCAATAGAACGAGACGACAATCTTATCTTGTCACTTATCGCGTGATAAGGACATGTGACAATGTTTGCCATGTCATGTTCTTCCATGTGGAAAGAGGCGAAGTGAGCTTACTTTGCCACGGTGCTGGCGATGTCGTCCGCGTGCATGTAGCTGCCTTTTGAAGCCTGCAGCAGCAATCCTTCGTGTCTATGAAGATCTGCTTGCAGGGACTGTGACGATTGTCGCGAGATATCATCAAAGTTACGCGCATTTTTCTCCTCCACTGTGGAAAGAGGCCAAGTGAATTTAACTAGAATTTGAAGCAAAACAATCCCCTGTTGGCTGTGACTACGGGTAAAGTTGTGTCAGATTTTTCTTGATTAAGAATCGATAGTATCAAGGACGCCGAGTAAGTAAGAAAAACCCAAAAAAAAATATTCTGCAAAAAAAAGTTCATGTTCACTTTTTTTGGAAAATGCTCAAATAATCTATACATATAATAAAGCTGAAGAGGGTCGAAAGTCTGTACATGGAAGATATTCGAAAAAAAAATGGCTAGGGATACTTAAAATCGATAACAGAACACGTTCCAACAGTTTTTAGAATTTTTGTCTGTTTGTCTGTTTATCTGTTTATCTGTTTATCTGTTTGTCTGTTTATGTGACCGCCCATCACGTGAAAACGGCTGAACCGATTAAGATGAAATTTAGTATACAGATAGTTTAGGTTCTGGGGAAGGACATAGGGTAGTTTTTATCCCGGAAATCAACCCCTTAGGGGATGAAATGGGGGATGGAAGTTTGTATGGAGCCACATAAACCGCTGCACCGATTTGAATGAAATTTAGCACATAAATAGTTTCAGTCCCGGGGAAGGTCAAACAATAAATTTTATCCCGGAAATCTTTCCCTTAGGGGGTAAAACGGGGGGGTGAAAATTTGGATAGAACCAATTTAGATGAAATTTGGTTTAGAGGTAGTTTAAGTTCTGGAAAAGGACATTGGATAGTTTTAATCCCGGAAATCTTCCCCTAAGGGGTGTAATGGGGGATGAAATTTTGGATGGACTCCGTTTAGATCAAATTTGGTATAGAGATAGTTTGTGTCCCGGAGAATGACAACGGATACTTTGAATCCCGAAAATCATCCCCTAAGGGGAAGAAATAGGGGTGAAAATGTGGATAAATCCCATTTAGTAAAAAAAATATAAAGAGATATTTAGAAGGAGTCCCAGGGAAGTACAATGCATACTTTTTTATCCTGAAAAATCATCACCTGAGGGGGTGAAATTAGGGGTAAAAAATTGGATAGAACCCATTTAGATGAAATTTGTTATGGAGATAGGGCTGAAATGGGGGATGAAAATTTGGATGGAACCCATTTACGGTATAGCGAGTTGGAGTCCTGGGGAAGCACATAGGATAGTTTTATCCCGAAAATCATCCCCTAAGTGGTTGTAATTGGGGGTGGAAATTTGTTTACATTTTGATAAAATTTGGTTGAAAGATAGTTTGAGTCCTGGAAAGGGACCTAAGACAGTTTTTGTTCCGAAAATCATCCCCTAATGGGGTGAAATGGGGGTGAAAATTTGGATGCAGCCCATTTAGATGAAATTTGGTAAAGAGATAGTTTGAGTCGCGGAGACGGACAACGGATAGCTTTTATTCCGAAAATAATCCCCTAAGGGGATAAAATAGGGAATATTTGGATAGAACCCATTTAGATGAAATTTTGTAAAGAGATAGTTAGAGTCCTGGATAAGGACATAAGAAATCATCCCATGGGGTGAAATTGCGGGTGAAAATGAGGATCTAACCCATTCTGATGAAATTTGGTATAAAGATAGTTTGAGTCCCGGAGAATGACAAACGGATAGTTTTTATCCGAAAAATCATCCTCTAAGGATGGGGGGGTGAAGAATTGGATGGAACCCATTTACGGTATAGCGATAGTTGGGAGTGCTGGGGAAGGACATATGATAGTTTTTATTCCGGAGATCATCCCCTAAGGGGGTGAAATGAAAATGTAAATGAAAAATGATTTCTTCGAAATCTTAAAAAACTTTACAGATATGCAGACTGGTGCCTCTTTTTAGGCAATCAAGATGCCTGTGGCAAGAGACACCGCTCTTCCTTAGAGTTTAACATGATACAATAACAAACATAGGTAATTTAGTTAAGTGAACAGAGGAGTGGATAGAGCATAGGGCTGGGCTTATTTTAAAAAGTTTCAAAATTTTGGATTTTGGACCAATAAATATCTACCTAAACTCCCTCCTTCTCCATATAGTTAATAATAAAATTAAAAATGGGGGTGAAAATTTGGATGGAACCCATAAACTGTAGAGCGATAGTTGGGAGTCCTGTGGGTCGATCACGTAACTTTTCTTACGCGCGTCTGTAAGGTCTAAATGTCAATTTTATATGGAAAAATGACAGTTAGATTGTGATTTTACTGTCAGACGCGCGTACAATGCGTTTCGTGATTGACCTACTGGGGAGGGACATAGGATAGTTTGAAAAATGAACATGAAAATGAAAAATAGTTTATTCAGTAACTTAACTCAGTTTTATCCCGAAAATCCTCCCCTAAGAGAGTGAAAATTCGGATGTGATGTGACATCGGAAAATTTGATTAATTCAATTCAATTCAAATTATTTATTTCAGACTATGTCCTTATCATGTTAGTAACAATAAAAACTTATAAAACTTAAGTTAACTGTTAAGAGATAGTTTGAGTGCTGGGAAAGGATATATGATAAATTTTGTCTCGGAAATCATCCCTTAAGGGGGTGAAATGGGGGGTGAAAATTTGGATGGATCCCATTTCGATGGAATTTCATAAAGAGATGGTTTGAGTCCTGGGAAAGGACATAAGGTAGTTTTTATTCCGGAAATCATCCCCTAAGGGGGTGAAATGGGTGTTAAAATTTGGATGGAACCCATTTACGGTTAAGCGATAGTTGGGAGTCCTGGGGAAGGACATAGGATAGTTTTATCACGAAAATCCTCCCTTTAGGGGTGAAAGTTTGGATGTGAGTGACCCATTTAGATGAAATTTGGTTTACAGATAGTTTGAGTTCCGGGAAAGGACATAGGATAGTTTTTATTCCGGAAATCATCTCCTAAGGGGATTAAATGAAGGTTGAATATTTGTATGGAGCAACCCATTTAGATAAAATTTGGTATAGAGGTAGTTAGTAGGCGCGGCGTTGGTAGGCCCCCCACAAGGTAGACTGATGACCTGGTAAAGGTCGCGGGAGTCCGCTGGAGGCGGGTGGCGCAGGATTGGTCACTTTGGAACTCTTTGGGGGAGGCATATGTCTAGCAGTGGACGTTTTTCGGATGATATGATGATGTTGATGATAATGATAAAGATAGTTTGAGTCTCGGAGAAGGACATATGATAGTTTTTATATAGGAAATCTACCCCTAAAAGGGAAATGTAGGGTGAAAGTTTGTATCGAGCTACGATATAAACGAGTTCTACGCGGACGAAGTCGCGGGCAAAAGCTAGTGACTAATAACCGCGAATCCGTTCGAGTGATTTTTAACCCTAATAACGTGAGTGAGCTGTTTTAATTATATTGTAATTTACTAAAAACTGATCTTAAGATTACTTTAGATTTTAAATTTAACCCTTCTGCTGTTAAGCATGTTTAATTATGTTTTATGTAGTATTTTATGTGACTGCTGATCTTGTTAACATTTCGCACCTTTTATGTACTTAAATTCACATTCGAATTGGCTATCTACAGGACAGGCTGTGCCGGGTCACTATCAAATTGACCTTATCGTTAAATGACCATTTCAGCTAGATGACATAAAATTTAAATACACAGTCAGCATATAGTCAATTCAGCTGCGACGACATGAAAGTAGAATACTCAGTCAGCAAAAATACAGTTTAGCTGGATGGCTAAGAATTAGAATGAATAAGTAGCCAAACGTCTGAAAATATAAATAGTCCATATGATTACAATATCTAATGAGCCGAAAGAGAATTTACTTAATTGACATAAACACAGAACGAGTTAATAGCAAAACGTCATGAAATGTAAATAGTCTATATAATTAGAATTCCCAATTCGTCGAAAGTAAAATTATTTGATTGACATGAACACAGAACGAGTTAGTAGCAAAACGTCTGGAAATTTAATGTGTCATAATTTATAAATATGTAACAGCTTAAGCTAGGCTTATAATATAAGTTATAATATTAATATGGATATTCTGACATTTTTATTTGTTAGTAACGCATACCCCCTAAAATCATTGGTTTATCCCATGACACTTTAAAATCTTAGATTGTGCGACAAGGTTTTAATTCTTAAATGTAATTTTATACTTATAATACTTAACATTTGAAATCCAGACGTTTTGCATTAGCAACCCATTAGGGTCGCTTGGCGTTTATTCCATTTAGCAATAAAAACATTACACAATCCAGACTTTTTGCTTCTTGACTGTTTAGCGTTCATGTCTGTTTAGTAATTAAGACGTTCTAAGATACAATCGTGTTGCTACCGGACCATTTAAGATTTGTGTCTATTAAGAACAAAAGACATTCGAGAAATAAAGATGTTTTGCTGCTAGATCATTTTAAATTGTTACGTTCTAAAATCCAGACGTTTTGCCAAAGAGTAATTTAGCATTCAAGTCTATGTAGTTACAAAGACATAACACAATCCAGACATTTCAGCTATATTGTCCTTTAGCGATAAGGTAAATTTGATAGTGACCCGCTGTGCCTACTTAGTGTAGGGGTCGGTGTATTTCTCTTCTGAAAACTGATTATACACAATATTCATTAAGCCCTAAGCCCCATGTATGTTAAGTGTAAAATATGTATGAAGTGGAACTAATGTATATTTGTGTAATAAATATTATGATTATGATTAGATTACCTTTTCGGGGAACGCAGACTTAGTTTAGCTAGGCTAGCCCTATGGTAAGGTGAAGTCACTTTCTCATCTCCACTTATAATAAATCTCTAAATTAAAAAAAGAATCAGCCAGTTTGAAACTAAGCTTTGCGCGGTTCGAATGTTCTCAGCATCCCATGAACGGAAAAATATGAAACATTTTATATAGGTACATTATTATTCTAGCTGCAACTTAGGATAGTTTTTATCCGACTGCGACAGTTAATTCATTTTCCGAAATATACGACTTCATTTAATTTTTCATTTATTTTTATTGAAATCAAACGCTGCTCCAACTGTCAGCTATAAGAACCGTCAAATTTTCGTCAAAATGGCGGAATTGCTTTGCCTTTCACTTATTAATAATTTAAATCCCGTCTACGATAGACCTTTACGAGACAAATGCTAAAATATAAACCATAAAAAAATATTCGATTCTGATATGAGAACTTATATGCGCAAATGTCGTTTTATGTCGTAATTTCAATAAATGAAATCAACAAATTTGAACAATATAATTAACACGAATTTGTTTTTTTTGAATGACAATGGCACGCGCTCGGCGCATTCAGCCAAAGTACCTGCGGCGCTACCACGAAAACCGATACTCAATGTTCATATATTTGCATCCCTGTCACTCGAGTATGGTTAGTGCGATAGATATAGAGATACCCGAATATTTTCGAATTCCGAAGTTCGTGGTTATAGCTCAGGAATCGAAAATATGGTAAATAATCATAATGTATTTTCTCGAAAAAGAATTTAAAATAAATATAGTCAAATGGAGAAAAAAACAAAGCAAGAGGTTATATAGGTAATGATTAAGTTATAAGAATCCAAAGTTTTACGAGGGGGTATGTTCTGTCCCTTTTCCGCAAAACGCACCTTCATATGAAACGATTGTTTTTTACTATGACGCTCGAGTATATTGACGTCACAGTCCCTCATCGTTTTCTCACTCTAACAAGCGACATTAAAACGGATGTAGCTTCATAATTTTTTGAGATATTTGAATGGGAGTTTCATTATCTTCCATCTATTTATACTTAATAAATGCCTATGTCCTGACTGACTTAATCACTCAATCACTCACTCACTCACTCATCATCGCGCAGCCGAAACTACTAATCTTAGAGAGTTGATTTTTGCACAGTATGTTGCTTTTATAACGTGGGCTAGGGATAAAAAGGGATTTTTGAAAATTCTACCCCTAAGGGGGTAAAATGGGGGTGCAAAGTTTGTATGGGAGAACCTTTTTTTTTGAGCTATAGACTTAAACTTTGTAGAAAAATTAGTTATTAGAATACAAATGAAACACTTTCAGCGTTTTGGAAAATTCCACCCCTACGGGGGTAAAATAGGGGTGCAAGGTTTGTATGGGGGAAACATTTTTTTTTTAAATAGAGACTTAAAACTTTGTAGAAAGATTAGTCATTAGAATACAAATAAAAGAACTTTCAGGGTTTTAGAAAATTCTACCCCTAAAGGGGTAAAATAGAGTGCAAAGTTTGTATGGGAAAAACTACTTTTTTTTAAATAGAGACTTAAAACTTTGTAGAGAAATTATTCATTAGAATACAAATAAAGTACCTAGATTCAGTGTTTTAAAAAAATCTACCCCTAAGGGGGTAAAATAGGGGTGCACATTTTGTAAGGGGGAAACAATATTTTTTTTTAAATAGAGACTTAAAACTTTTTAGAAAGATTAGTCATCAGAATACAAATTAAGTACTTTCAGCGTTTTAGAAAATTCTACCCCTAAAAATAGGGGGCTAAAATAGGGGTGCAAAGTTTGTATGTGGGAAACTATTTTTTTTAGCTAGAGTCCTAAAACTTTGTAGAAAGATTATTTAAATACAAAGAAAGTACTTTCAGCGTTTTGGAAAATTTCACCCCTAAGGGGGTAAAATAGGGTGCAAAGTTTGTATGGGAAAAACATATTTTTTTTTAATAGAGACTTAAAATTTTGACGAAAAATTACTTATTAGAACATGAAAAATACTACATTCGGCGTTTTACAAAAAACATTCCCTAAGGGGGTTAAAAAAGGGTGCAAGGTTTGTATGGGGAACACTTTTTCTGAGCTAGACACTTAAAACTTTGTTGAAAAATTACTTTTAAAAATACAAAAAAAAAGACTTTCAGCGTTTTGAAAAAATCTATCCCTAAGGGGGATAAAAAGGGGTGCAAAGTTTTTATCAAGGAAAGTTTATGTTTTTGAGTTAGAGACTTGAAACTTTGTAGAAAGATTACTTATTAAAATACAAAAAAAGAACACAAATCGTTTTAGAAAATTCCACCCCTAATAGGGTTAAAAAGGAGAGCAAGCTTTGCATGGGCAACACTTTTTTTTGAGTTAGACTTAAAACTTTGCAAAAAGATTACTTATTAGAATACTAAAAAAGAACTTTCAGCGTTTTAGAAAACTCCATCCCTAAGGGGATCCTTAAGATCCTTAAGAAGGGTAGCCAGTGTTGTGTGGGAAAAACTCTTTTTTTACTAGACTTAAAACTATTCAAAATGTTACTTATTAAAATTAATAATAAAGTACTTTCAGAGTTTTAGAAAATTCCACCCCTAAGGGGGTTAAGAAAGCTTTGTATGGGCAACACTTTTTTTGAGCTAGAGACTTAAAAGTTTATGAAAAAAGTTCTTTCAGCGATTAGAAAAATTCAACCTCTAAGGGGGTTTAAAAGGGGGTTCAAATTTTAAATGGCGAGCAATAAAATTTTAAAGTGTGAGTAAGAGATTTTTAACTTCGGTCTTATTCTGTACGTTAAAAGACTACAAAACTGATTTCAGAGTTTTTCCAAATTCATCCCCTAAGAGTGTTAAAATTGGTTCAAAGTTTGAGTATTTCAAGGCATTTTTAAAGTATGAGATTTTTAACTTTGGTTTTAGACTGTTTGTTCACAAACTAGAAAATGAACATCAACTTTTTTTTTAATTATCCCCTAAAAGAGGGTTCAAATTTTGTATTGAGAGAAATCATTTTCTAAGACGATAAAAAGTTCTACGCGGACGAAGTCGCGGGCAACAGCTAGTCGTTTAATAAGTTCACCACCAACTCTTGCAAGAGCGTATAGCCCCGGTTCCGAAGGGCGAAAGTAAAGAATAATATCACCATCTCCATTAACGAAAATACGACATAAAATACAATACAATGTAGATATAGCGACATCTCCAAGCCTTGATATAGCCCAATATTAAGTGTATACACTCTATGCCAACATTGGCAACACTCACAGTCCGCGAACGCAGCAGCGACCATCTTGGTGACGTGCTCGAGCAGCAGTTTGTTCGCGCGGTTCATGAAGGGCATCAGCTCCGCGTTCAACATGCTGTAGGGCTCCTTCAAGGCCGCCTTCGTCGCCGACACGATGCTCTTTATGAACTCCTAAAAGAGAATCATCACTCCTTTAAGAAATGCCAAACGAGCGACATTGGCGAAACAATCTAGAATGGAGTGGCCTTGGTTTGGCTAGCCGCCTTGCTTCCGGCGCGTATCCGCACGGGTCGAAACACAGAACAGTGGGCAGAAACACAGAACAGTGGGACTGCTGTCTCAGTAACTCGGTGCATTGACTGGATTGACGTAAGCGTAAGTTGCCGCTTGACTACAAGCAAACGCAAAATAGAGGATATTAAATGCACACAAAAAGTATTGCGTTATAAGCGATTTCTTATTTATTTATTGGAAAACCAACAGCTCACAAAACATAGTACTTACTTCGCTCTGCAGCAGATCACTGACCGCATCCCCCACGCTGCACTCCAGGCTCGGCTGGGCCTCGATGGAGGCCAGCAGGCTCCTCGCGCCGTTCTCTGCTCCCTGTCATAGTACATACTTACTTCGCTCTGCAATAGGTCACTGAATGCATGCCCCACGCTGCGCTTCAGGCTCGGCAGGGCCTCGATGGAGTCCAGCAGGCTCCTCGCACCGCTCTCGGCAGACTGCTCCCTGACATAGTACATACTTACTTCGCTCTGCAACAGGTCACTGAATGCATGCCCCACGCTGCGCTTCAGGCTCGGCAGGGCCTCGATGGAGTCCAGCAGGCTCCTCGCGCCGCTCTCGGCAGACTGCTCCCTGACATAGTACATACTTACTTCGCTCTGCAACAGGTCACTGACCGCATCCCCCACGCTGCACTCCAGGCTCGGCCGGGCCTCGATGGAGGCCAGCAGTCTCCTCGCGCCGCTCTCTGCTCCCTGACATAGTACATACTTATTTCGCTCTGCAACAGGTCACTGAATGCATGCCCCACGCTGCGCTTCAGGCTCGGCAGGGCCTCGATGGAGTCCAGCAGGCTCCTCGCACCGCTCTCTGCAGACTGCTCCCTGACATAGTACATACTTACTTCGCTCTGCAGCAGGTCACTGACCGCATGCCCCACGCTGCGCTTCAGGCTCGGCCGGGCCTCGATGGAGTCCAGCAGGCTCCTCGCACCGCTCTCTGCAGATTGCTCCCTGACATAGTACATACTTACTTCGCTCTGCAGCAGGTCACTGACCGCATGCCCCACGCTTCGCTTCAGGCTCGGCCGGGCCTCGATGGAGTCCAGTAGGCTCCTCGCGCCGCTCTCTGCAGACTGCTCCCTGACATAGTGCATACTTACTTCGCTCTGCAGCAGGTCACTGACCGCATCCTCCACGCGGCGCTCCAGGCTCGGCCGGGCCTCGATGGAGTCCAGCAGGCTCCTCGCGCCGCTCTCTGCAGACTGATCCCTGACATAGTGCATACTTACTTCGCTCTGCAGCAGGTCACTGACCGCATCCTCCACGCGGCGCTCCAGGCTCGGCCAGGCCTCGATGGAGTCCAGCAGGCTCCTCGCGCCGCTCTTTGCAGACTGCTCCCTGACATAGTACATACTTACTTCGTTCTGCAGCAGGCCACTGACCGCATCCTCCACGCTGCGCACCAGGCTCGGCCGGGCTAAGACGGAGTCCAGCAAGCTCCTAGCGCCGCTCTCGGCAGACTTCTCCCTGAAACATTAGCATTAAAGAAAGAAAGAAAGAAAACATTCATTCGTGACAACAACACAATAGAAAATTTAGACGCATACACACATACACATTTGTCACAAAATGGACACAAGTCAGCGTAATGCTGGCTGCGTCAGCGCTGGTCTTCCGTTGTGGCCATTCGGTGAAACACGGAACAATGACGCCACGATCGTATACAAGGACAATTACATACAGCAACAACGAGGACAATAACATTTCGTTGTTACGGAAAATGTACTTACAGCACAGGCTGCTTGAGAACACGAAAATATTATAATGTATAATGCCACCACAGCTAGATAATATGACCGTCAATTTGCATTAGCCATATTCCAAAAAAAGTATTAAAAAGCAAAATTACCTACATCTCGCCAAACGCACCTACTGTACTTAGATCACCTAGATGTCAAAAACTAAAGGAAACAATGTTCTCTGTCACCTAAGTTTAGAGGTGTCACTAATCAATCTGGAATACCCTAATTATAATAGCTATCAGTGTGGGGTAGTGCTGCAATCCGGAATACCCTAATAATAATATCTATCAGTATGGGGCAGTGCTGCAAAAACCATAATCTTGGTAGCTGAGAGAGCTCAGCGTTTGGTTCTGAAAGTAATGCTTAAAAAGCCTTTCAGATATCCAACAAATTACCTTTACACAGATGCTTAAGTTCTATCGGTTCGTCAGCTCTTCATTCATAAAATAGGCTTAACAATACATAAATCCGCATTAAATATTGAACTCGCATTTATTATAGTAGTTTATGTGACTGCACATAATGAAGGGCATTAAACACTAGTGTGGGTTTATGAAACGAGCCGAAGGCGAGTTTCATAATAACATCACACGAGTGTTTTAATGCCTAATTATGTACAGTTACATACACTGCTTTATCTATCCACATATCATAAGCCTCCATGATGCATTCAGGAGCCGCATATTAAGACCGGCATCGCGGCGTTGTTTTCTGGCAGCTGTCATAGTTTTTTATTTAATTCAGAGACAAACTAGAGTCAGCTCTAACTATCATATCGTTCGATATCTTACTACGTGCGACATTTGTCAAATTTGTAGGCAACTTGACAATTCATTTCAAACTAAACGTCATCTCGACTGATATTAGAATAGATGTCAAAGCAAATTTCTTTGTTTTTCAGAGATGTTCGAAATTTAAATGAAATAATATTATCGAAATCGATGTTATTATTTAGCAATAATAACATTTTCACAGATAAGAAATGTATTCTAACAAAACAGTCTGTTTTTATGGTGGTCATAATGTGCGGTTCTTGAACGCATCATGGAGGGTTTATGATAATTATTTGGATAGATAAACAATATTAACCAAACGAGTAGGTATTTAAACTTCCCGTACCTAGGGTAAGTAAATGGGCGGATCAACTTTTTTTTGTATAAACGCGTCCCGTTCACTTTAAAAATAGTAAACCCTACTTTTTATTACATAAAACATGGAATAAGATATTAATTGTTTAATCAGATCTATTATTTTGTGTTTGCCTTAGTTTTGTAAGTCAGACTTTTTCCATTTTTAAAGAAAAATTTTTGTGACTCGGGTGACGAAATTTTTGTTTCATACTAAATCTTACTGTCCCCCAAGGGTACTAACTTACTATTATCGAAAATTCTGAAAACAAAGTCCATTACGACTTTCTATATTTAGAGGTTTTTATATACATATTAGTACCTTTAATTTAAATTCTTATTAACCAGCACGATATTACGTATTTTGAATATACAAAATATTTTTTCAAAACTATGTCCCCAAGGCGGTGAAATAACACGTGTCGTCTGAGTCACCGGATACTTTGTTTTGCTAATTGCGAGCGAGACAGCCTATGAACGGCTTAGCCAATAGGAGCTGCATCTAAGTATCGCGTGGTGGCGTCTGCGTTTGCTATACGTTCAAACTGACTCGGCCATTTCGTCCGTGACTCGCGAGGTGGTAGCGTGTGTTTATTGTGTGTCGGCCGAGTAACGTTCGAATTTCGGTAAGTGTATCTCTTTCTAATATTTTTTTTTCTTCATCTAGTGTCTTTTAGGTCTAAAATGCTGGAGGTGTATGTTTTTACCGTAGTATATATTGTTTTGCGACCAAAACAACAAAACGATGTTAAAATGTCACTTTAGTCACAGTCACCTTAGTAACGAAAACCGTGACTCGGGAGACTTTTTACGTGACTCAAGAGACTTTTTTTAAGGTATTACCCTTAAATCCTTACATACTGCGTTAAATTGAACAATTTGGTAATTAGTGTTTCAGTTGCTAAACTAGTACAAAAGCGGGATACTTTTTTTGTGTCTGTTACCTCAAATTTCATAGTTTTTATGCATGTATCCTGTTTGCGGATGTTATGTGACCGTGACACTATAATTTGAAAATAAATAAATAAATTACATTACAATAATAACATTTTACCTTATTTTCACTATTATTAATATTATTATAAAGTAAAGACACATTGACAGTACCTAGGTTAAAAGTAGGTTCGTTTGTTTCAGTAGCAATGCCGCTTTCAGCTGCAGAAAGACAAAAACGCTATAAAGAAAAACTTAAACTTGACCCTGAAAAGTATGAAAATTACAAAAAAAAGCAACGAGGACATTATCATGCAAAAAAGAGACTTATCGGTGATTTAACACCCCAAGAAAAATACAATGCACGAATAATTTGGAAACTAAGACAGCGAAATTTAAGACTGAATAGGAAAAATTTAAACCGTGTTCTTAATAACACCCCTCCAAGCTCTCCGACGATGATGGAGCCTAATGTCCCTCAGCCAGAAAACATAGAGCATGCCAATATGGTACCTGAAGATGTTTCTGGCGTCGACAGTTCTCAAAGCACAACCAGAAAGAATGTAGGTCGCAAACAAGTAAGACGAGACCGATCAAAATTATTCCGGGAAAATTTACAATTACGGCGAGAAATAGAGCATCTGAAGAAAAAATCACACAAATATAAAAAACGTTTACAGAGGATTCAGAAAAATGTTAAACCCAAACCAATTAAAACCACTAAGTATGAAGAACTCTCCAACGCAATAAAAGAAAGGTATAAAAACATTAAGGCTCACAAAGAAAAGAATTTACTGAAGGACATATTCAAGAATGTTGATGACACAAGAAAAGAGGAAATGATTCAAGAATCGCTGGGTTTAACAGGAAAAATAAGAGATACTTTGAAAGTGCGAATATCGGCAACAAGGTTGAAACAATTGATAAAAGATTTTTTTCTCAGAGAAGACGTTTCAAGAGCCACCGCTGGTAAAAAAGAAACCATTACCAAGCAAGGTGAAAAAGTGCAAAAAAGATTTTTGCTTGACACCCAGAAACACTTCCACAAAACTTTTCTGTCTGAAAACTCCGGAGTTAAATGTTCGTACTATTACTTTACGAAGAACAAGCCCTTCTATATTCTTAAACCTTCCGTGAGTGGACGTGAAATGTGCCTCTGCAAAACCCACACTAACCCAACGTACAAGGCAAAAGCATTAAAAACTGAAGATATTATTAAGACCCACGATATAAACCAGCTCATTGTCGCAACAGTTTGCGATGCAAAAGTACAAGCCTGCATGTACGGAACGTGTGATCAATGTTCTGATTTAATCATACAATCTGAAAGTCCTGAAAAAAATAACAATAAAATTCAGTGGAAAGAGTGGGGAAGAGTAGAGGAGACGTACGAGAAAGACGGAAAAACTATGAAAGCCTTTAAGAATGTAAAACTAGACAAAGAAAGTACAGTAAAAGAGCTGTTGTCTGTTTTTAATACGGAACTAAAACTATTGAAAAAACATGTGTACAACATGAAAGTTCAATTTCAAAGTTTTCGATCAGCTATAGACAATCTGCAACATACTGAAGCCGTCGTGGTTGCGGACTTTAGTGAAAACTATAGCTGCAAACATCATGAAGAGGTACAAGCACATCACTTTGGTGGTTCCAGGCAACAAGTGTCACTTCACACTGTTGTAGTGTATGTCATGGCAGAAAACAACAAAATAGTCAAATCCTACTGCACTGTGTCATCAAACACTAATCACCAACCAGCAGCTATATGGGCACATTTAGATCCAGTCTTAAAGGATATTCGTAGTTCTCATCCAGACATTACAACCATCCATTTCTTTAGTGACGGGCCTTTCAGTCAGTACCGTCAAAAACATAACTTTTACCTGAGCTCTACCGCGGTATTTCAACACGGCTTCTGTGCTATGTCCTGGTCTTTCTTTGAAGCTGGCCATGGAAAAGGGCCAGCCGATGGAATAGGCGGATATCTTAAACGGTCAGCAGATGAGTTAGTAGCTCGAGGTGAAGACATCTCAAACAGCAAGCAATTTTATGATGTTCTAAAAGATATAAGCAAGATTAGACTCTACGAAATTTCATCCGAAGACATTGCGAAAATAGCCGATAAAATACCTCCAAATATTCATCCTCTTCCAGGCACGAAAAACGTACACCAAACTTTTACAACCGTTGCTGGAAAATTAAAATACAGGAACCTTAGCTGTTTCTGCAGTAGAGGATTTTGTGAATGTCTTTCACCGAAAAATTATGAACCGGTTAGACCTGCAACCAAGAATGTCAAGAAAAATAAACAGAACAAAAAGAAGGAACATAGTATTATTGAAAGTAGCCTCAGCTCCGACGATGACGAGATATTAAGAGATTACAGGACTCCCGAAAAGCAACCAGAGCAAAACTCACCTTTTAAAGAGATTGACTTACTCGAGCTTACAAAAGGCTCCAATAATAACTGGTATGATAATGTTTATCCTGAAACTTCCGATGACGATGAAGAAACACGTTCACAACCTAGTACATCAGCAAATGCAACGGATAAAGAAAACCAAGGAGTGCAGCGTGGAGACTTTCTATTAGTAAATGTAAATTCTAGCAAAGGTAAAACTTTTAAATATGTCTGTACAGTCGATGAGCTGCACGAGGACGGTGATATGCGAGTCACGTTTTTACGTTATGTTAAAAATAAAAGTACTTTTGTTTTAGACAAATCTGATATAGCTGATATTGAATATACAGACATAGTTACAATTTTGGATAAACCGAATATTACTATCAAGCGAGGCGTACAATATTATATTTTCAAACAGAATGTGGAAGTTTCAAAATAAAGATGGCACGATTGTTGTTGTTGCTCAAGCATTATGTGATTTAGCTTATTATATTATGTTCTTGACAAATAATATATGTGATAAAAAAAAATTGTTAAGTTGTTTTTTAAATATTGAAGAAAGACTTGTGAATTATGATTGATCTCAGAACTTATAGTAATGCATATAATTATCTTAAGTACTTTCAGTTTTTAAGTTTTTACTAATCACGCTTCGTATGTGAACACGACATTTTGATAATGTTTTGGTTATGTTTTTTTGTAAAACATTTATTGGATAGCTTTTAATTGTTTAAAACCCAACAAAGTTGGTGCTTATTACTTAGATAATACTTTAATCTAAGAATTGTTATGATTAGTAGTTAGAGTTGACTGATTGTTTTTTGTTGATCTCACAATTAAGAATAATAAAAGTTATAATATGGAAGATTTAGATAAGTGTTATTTTGTAACTCGTTTAGACATCTAGTAATAATATTTTGATTCCTAATCTTCAAAGTTACTGGAATTGTGTCTCTTGAGTCACATGTTTTGTCTCTTCGCTAACAATATTGTGTCTCTTGAGTCACATGTTTTGTCTCTTCGCTAACAATATTGTCCCCCTAAATTGCAACAGATAACGGGCTTTTAAACAGTTTCTAAGAATCACTATTTTAAAACTATATACAAATAATGTTTTGCTTAGAACTTTGTTAAGTTAAGTCACTATACTTGTTTAATTATATTGAGTGCATACTGATTTATCTTAAAAAATATTCACTTCAAACTAGGTATGTGACTCAGGAGATAAAACCAACCCCAGTATTACGAAATTGAGACTGAATTTTGTACCTTTTATTTTGTAACTGTGTTCATTATTAATTACTTTCAATAATAAAAGAAATAATTTTGGAATTAAATGAAGTTTCTTTATCAAAATCCAGAAATCCGTATCCGTGACTCAGTAGACGTTTTACGTGAGTGTGCCATCAAATTTGTGTAATAATTCCATCAAAACACTAGAACGAGCGATGCTCGAGATATATTTGCAATCTCCGAAAGTAATATTATCAATATTAAATAATATTGCGAGGATAAAAGTACTTATTTTTTTTTCACTAAAAAGTTGATTATGTACAAGGAATAGTTGATCCGCCCAAATACTGGTTTTGGTAGTCGCTTTGGCGATGCCATTAACTCAACAATTTACAACACCGTTGTAAGTGGTAAGTAATAACCCTAAAATTATTGCAGTAGGTATCTGTAAAGAAAGGCAAGAGGCTACTTTTCAACTGGCTGTCATCACTGAGTAAGGACGAAACTTAAGCATCGCTAATTACCTAAGATAATTTAAAAATAGTTATTAGTCCTGATGTAATGATATTTTACCTACTTTATTTTCTCTTTGCCACTATAGTACTTAAGTTTTATTTTTGTATTTGTCAAGTTATGTTCATTTTCTTTTAATTTTCTTGTGAATTACTTAACGTATAACTTATTGACACCAAATAGGAACCTGGTTTCCCCCGATACAGGCCTAGCATAGTGCGGGAACCCCGGGCATTTTTGCATTGTAAAATCCTTATGCACTTTACCAGCGTTTACCCTTTGTTTTGGACTATATTTTAATTATTTGTACAATAAAGTTACTTTAAGGTGGTTCGATTGCCATACAAAGCGTTATTTGACATTCGCAGGCTAACGGCGTGATATTTTAGGAAACTTATGTAGTAAACTTTCATCAATTGGCTTCCCATTTGCGCCAAATTCCCCCTTTCCTAGAATAAACTTGTATAAACTAGATTAATTTGAGAAATTAAGTTTTCCCAAAATATCACGTGACAAACCAATTTCTCAAATTAATCTAGTTTATGCAAGTTTATTCTAGGAAAGGGGGAATTTGGCGCAAATGGGAAGCCAATTGATGAAAGTTTACTACATAAGTTTCTTAAAATATCACGCCGTTAGCCTACGAATGTCAAATAACGTTTTGTATGGCAATCGAACCACCTTAATCTTTATCCCCAAGAAATATATTAGTCATCATTTTAATCAAAACTGCCTCTAAGTATAAATCATCGGATTAATGTAATTCTAAAGGTATGTATCTTAAATTATAGTTCGCTCACTTTTTTCTATAGCCTGCTTATAAAGTTTTCTGAATATATATTTTTTTGTAACTAAAAAATATAATAAGCTTTCATTTGAGGTATTATACATTAAAATTGGTCCATTCGTTTAGCTTGTAGCATTTTTTGAAATATTTTTTATAGAAGTGGCGCCATCTCTGTTCCTAAGGGGTGAAACTACCGCTACTGCGGGTCAAATCACTTAGTTTGGTCTGTCCTTTAAAAAGAAAGTCACAGGCAGCAATAAAGAATGACTCACGCTAGAACGGGCCGTGTCCGGCCCTCCCGACAGTTAACCCGTGATTTGTCAAGGACGCTAAAAGAGCTAAAGAGGCCGGCAGCACGGCAGGAGCCATGTCTGTTCATGCACTATGAAAAACCTTTTCAATCTAGAGAATCAGAGCCTGCATGTGAGAGGAAGAGTCAGCCGCCCACGTAAGCCTGACATCCAGGACCAGGGGGGGTGGCAGAATAACGGGCAAAGCACCCCAGAACACCGGGGTTTAGAACCAGAATAACTGGGTTGGCACGAAACAGTAGTGCCAATACCCCATATGCAAAATAGAAGAATCACAAGCGCGTTGCTGACCATTTATTCACTTGAGGGTTCGCTGTGTTGGTAGATAGAGACGTGCAGGTCCCTCACTCCGAACACAGCGCATCCTAGGGAGCTCTGGCGACGTTACTCACCACCTGAGGGGTAAGTAAACACGTAACGTTCCGAACGCGCGTCGGTACAATTTAACTGTCAATTTTCCATATAAAAAGTGACAGTTAGACCTACCCGACGTTCGTACAATGCGTTACGTGATCGACCTACAGGAACACAACACCACATACTTTATACTATGCAATAATATTATTGCTATATAGCAACACCACAGAATAAACAGTATTAGTACAAAGCAGTGCATAGCACCACTGCAGTGGTGCTATTATTGTTGTGCGGTCTTCTGTAAGGTGGAGGTACTTCCCCAGTTGGGCTGCTCCACATACGAGCGAGATTACATTCCGCTGTGCCCTACTTCTCTTAAAAATATAAATTGATATAAATGAAAAATGATAATTCTAATTTAATTCTGGTTCATTAGTAGGTAGTAGGTATTTAGCAGACAGTAGATGACAAGACCATTGTACCAATAATAATCCGATATAAATAAGCATGCAATGGGGAATGGATGAAAATTTTACAAGTGCCTGATTATACTTTTCGTGATAGGAATAACCTTCCTTACCACCAAAAAAAATTGCAGATTTTTCAGCAGCGACTATTATTTTTGAGAAATGTAAACAGTTTCCTCACTTACGTTTTGGGTTTAGGACGGCGAATGACACTTTCCTTACTCATCATAATACAAAAAAATATTTTAAATATCTGAATCTGGCAATGACAAATATAGCTGCTGCAGCTGTCAATATCATTTATTTTATCATTATCAGTGTCAGTTTACCACGCATTTTTAAGATATTTTTGTGTCATATTCGCCGTCCTAAATCCAAAACCTAAATGAGGAACCTGTTATTATTTTTTTTCAAAAATAATTGACGCAGCTGAAAAGTCTGCAACTTTGTTTTGTTGCTAAAGAAGGTTATTTCTACCACCAAAAAATAATCAGGCACTTCTAGAAGTTTCATCCACTCCCAATTGAAGTTATTAAAGTTAATAGATATATATTATAATATTTATAATCTTATAATATATTATAATTGCCTGCGTGATGGGCACCCTGCCAAGAGGCCCAAGCCTCTTATTTAATTAGTTATTTTTATTTATTTTTTCTGTTTAAGGTTTAGTTATAGTTATTTTAATTTAATAATAGTTTAGTCTTGTATTTATGTTTTGTTCATATTTGTAATATTATATACCTTTTATTTAAATAAAATGTTTCCTTATTATAATGTATATCTATTAACTTCAATAACTTCAATTGGGAATGGATGATGGAGAGTTCATATGAACTCTGTTATTCTTGATGTTCATATGTAAATGCGTATAACTTTGATTTGAGGCAAATTTATATTGTAGGTATATTACATTGGAATAAATGATCTTATCTTATCTTATTGTCACAAGCCGCGTTTATGGACAGATGTCGCGTGCGATTGTCACCCAAATACAAACATAATTGGTGTGGCATAGGAGTAACGTATGTTTATGTAAAGGAGTAAAGCCCATGGCTAAGTCGGTCGGTTCGCCAACACGCCACTCCGACCGAGCGACCTTGGTCCGCACCGACAGTGTACACAGTTGTTTGGAGCAATATGTCATACTACAGCAGTCGGTGCCGACCAAGGTCGCTCGGTCCGAGGGGCGTGTTGGCAACCGTCTAGCCAGGGCTTAAGCGTTCCCCCCAAAGCCGCATATTATGTTGCCACCGTACGCGTCACCCGTCCACCAAGTCTCACAGAAAGATGTAGCGATACCTGTCCTCAACGTGGTCGCGCAGCCGTAGTCTCGCCGCCAGAGCGGCGAGCTTGTCGTCAACGGTGCCGGCGGCGCCACGCCACCACTCCGGCAATCCCTGCACCACCGCCGTCATCTCCGTCACCTCGCGGTTCAGCCCAATGCAGGCATCTATCAAAATATCATCATCATCATCATCATCATCATCATATCAGCCGAAAGACGTCCACTGCTGGACATATGCCTCCTCCAAAGCGGTCCTGCGCCACCCGCATCCAGCGGACTCCCGCGACCTTTATCAGGTCATCAGTCCACCTTGTGGGGGGCCTACCCACGCCGCGCTTTCCGGTACGTGGTATCAAAATATGTACCAGACTAAAAATTAAGACATGCTTTTAAGATTCGCGTGTGGTGTTTACAATATTCACGACGGCATTATCGTGTCGTGTCTACTTAATGAGTTCTTTACGGCCACGTTACTTCTCCATCCGACCACAAAGGAGTTTTAGTCCTCGCACTTACATACCTACTTAATAGTAAAAGGGATGCTTCATCAGACATTAAAAATGGTTTGAAAATATTAGAACCGGTCGATTTATTTATCTAAATACTACTTAACACGGCCAGTTAATCAGTTAATGTAAAAACGTGCTCATACCAGTCACTTCAGTTATTTTCCTCTCCAAACGGGCGAAGTAGGCGTCGTCGTGCTGGACTCCACTCTCATCTCCCACGTTCATCTTGTCACACTCACTCTTCCATCTGCAATCGCTTTCTGCCAAATAATTCAAAGATTTTGAGCGCTTCATTTTATTCAGAGGCACACTTGACGCCATTTTGACTAACTGAGTTTTTTAAGTACCCACAATCCGTGTATTTTAAAAAGTAATTATGATGATTTGTTTCGTTTGACCTACCTACAGTTTTCAACTCGGTCGGTGGCATCTATCTATCTGTCCATACAGTAGATCTTAAGATAGGTTAGTAGGTACATGATACCCTGTTAGGGCATTGCAATGTTCTTACGTACTAACATGTGTAAGAGTCTTAAAATAATAGGTGTCGATAGAATTTGATTTGTAAGAAATTATTTAAGTTATTGCTGTGTTAAATCGTAATACGAGTGAGGTGTATGTAGTCCAATCAACCATCCGTGTCACCGGAGGGTGGCTGAAAGACTAGTTGGCTTCATTATTAAACAAATATATGACGTTCTATTTTCGGCTTGTCTGCTACTGACACGGTTGGTGGACGGATTATACAATAAAAGTCATACAAAATAAATATATATTAAATCAAATTAATTAACATACAAATATATTAATTATTCAGTAATGTTAAATGTATACAATATGTCTAAAACATGATTATTTTAGAATTGTATAAAACCTGCAATACTTAGTATGACTTGGCGCCATTTTTGACGTTTTAAGATAAGAGGGTGAAATTAAAAAAGTTAGACAGGACGGATCTTTGGAAAACATTGTATGCAAAGCGTTGAGAGTAATAAAGCTTTATTTATAATATCAACAGAAGTATTTCATTGAAGACTTTTTATAGTTCAGAAGAGGGGACGCAACGTGCCGAATAAAGAAAAACCTGCTTGCCATCTACGCAAATTATTTCGTTGGGTAAACTGCCGTGCAATACTTAAACAACAAAGTCCATGGGCATGAAGACAATGCGAATTGAAGTGGAGAAAAGGGCCACGGAACAGTGGTACAGGATGAAAGCATGTAAATAATGGAGAGGAAGCTGTGTGGACAAGAGACACGCGCTGATACAAGAGTAGGCGCTATCGAAGCTACAGACGCTGATAGCCAACTTATGATGTGATATAAAATATACGTAGATATGTTATATTATAAGCGCTCCAAAAGTGGCACACTAAAACCTGGTTCAGTTTCGCGTCGTCACGAAAACATTTAAACGTGACTTAGCTGTCAGATTTAGTGCGAAAACATGCCGCTGTGTGCTGCGATTTTGCACAAATCATATCAAAAAGGCCAGTAAAAGCCAAGGATTATTCCTTCATTTTCAACATTGACCTCATAAGGAGGCTGAGATATTCGACAAAAAAAAAATGGATCAAGAAGAGAATCAACAAAGCTAGCGGGAGCGGGTATAGTTATATATACCCAAACTGTGTGAAAGATTATTTATCGTATTGGGGAGGTATGCCAGGGTTTTCAAGTGGAAGTGTGCGCAATAATGAGGTGCGCACAGATTATAAAGGAGACGACGCAGCAGACTGGAAGGGTAGTGATATATACGGACAGTCAGGCTCCATTGAAGGCCTAGGAAAAGCAACGGTAACATCCGTGGAAGAGTTTGATGTGGTAACGCCTGCCGGGACAGTAACTTGAGGCTCCAACCTAAAGGAATTGGGCTGAATGAACAGGACAAACAATCGACAGCATGCCTGTTTCCGGCCAGGTGTCACAACATCATCAAAGTCCAAAGACAACCATGGTAAAGTCCTTGACTCTGAAAGGTAAAGTACTAAGGAGATTTGTATGAAGGTGAGTTTTTGAGTTATTTGATTTGCACGTTAGAATTATTATAAATGTATTAATATAATATAATTCTGAAAGAGATATTTTTGTTTCAAATGAAATTAAAAACATTAATTGTTGGTTCTGACTAAAGTTGTTATGCTACCATTATTTGGGTATGTATGGAGTAAACAGAGATGTACGAAATGGTTCACGAAAAGTATTTAATTACAAAATAAATAAATACTTTTCATTTTCGACTTACTATTTGAAGTGCAACATACAAAATAGTTTTGCTTTTGGTATTTCAAATACTAAATGGAAAATAGGTATTTTAAAAATACTTTTAAAAAATAATAGTAAACACTTTTATGCAAAATTAAAATTTTCTTTCTTATCCAAGGATTTTAAAATAACTAGGTAATTGCTCAAGTGAGTTATCATCTTTCTCTTGTGCAGTGGCAAAATCATATACCATATACGTACCCCCATACGAGAAACGGCTTTCCTCTGGTGCAGAGCTGGGTAAACATTTCTTATATTTGAGGAACACTTTACATGATGACTATGAATACCTTCTATGCAATTAATCAATTTGGTAGGTTTGCTAGTCTGTTACTGTTTCAAACAAAGTTCAAGATTATAGTTGCGCTAAAACATTGTACGACGCGCGCAATAAAAGGGGTGTTATAAGTTTGACGTGTCTGTCTGTCTGTGTGTCTGTCTGTGGCATCATAGCTCCTAAACAAATGGTCATTTCATGGTCATATTTGCCATACATTTTATTTTATGTTACATAACTAACATCTAAATCAATCGCATCTTTAGTTTATTGATTTGCAACTTGACTGGTTATGTTGACAATGTTTAGCGGTAAAGTGTTTTGTATTTTGCAAATGGAAAATGGGTCTAAAAAGTATTTCAAATAAAATACAAAATGCATTTTTGAAAAAGGTATATAAATACAAAATAGAAAATAGGTATTTTGCATTTTGTATTTCCACTTTAAATACAAGTATTTAAAATAAGTCACATCTCAAATGTATACTACGTAGGTAATATGAAGACATCGAATACGTAGTGAGTCGTTGTGATGTTCTTTGTTGTTGTTGTTATTGTTGTTTAATAATAAATAGTAATTATTGTTCTACTACGTGATGCGCGATAAATATTCTCTTTGAATTATTTACTTAATAAATAAATATTACGGGACAATCTTACACAAATCAACCTAGGCCCACGGTAAGCTCAGTAAGGCTTGTGTTGTGGGTACTAGGCGATGATATATATAATAGATAAATACATATAGATACTTATATACATATATAACATCCATAACTCAGGAACAAATATTCGTGATAAACTCACAAATAAATGCCCTGACCGGGATTCGAACCCGGGACCTCCAGCTTCGTAAGCAGAGTCACTACCCACTGGGCTACAGAGGCCGTTCAAACGTTACTTGGTGTAGTTAAACATTAAAATAATAAAATCAGCAATGACATATATTACAATGTTGATGCCTTATGTAAGTATGACCCTCGTTGATAAATTGGACGTTGATTTCAGAGTCAGACGAGATGACTAAGCGTGATCGCCACCTGCCTTAGCGCTCAAGATCAAGGCGACCAACACGACACGAGTGGTCGAGGTCGCCGAGGTTGGAGCGGAGGCAGTTGGACCGAAGTCAGCGGTCGCGATGGTGATGGCGGTCGCGAGCAGAGCGCAGCCGTAGCGAGTCAACGCCGTCGCAGCGCAGTCTGGCGATTGGCGGAGCTGGCGAGGAGCCGGCGTGACCGATTGCGGAGCTGGCGAGGAGCCGGCGTGAGCGAGCAAGGCCAAAGCGGAGCGGAGAGGTTGCAGTAGAATCGAGCTGGAGCAGGCTGTCGCCATCTGGGCGGCTTCGTATAAGCGGAACATTAAGATCAACAAGGCGATATTCGTCTTAACTACAGAAACGGTATTCAAGTAGTTTGTCTTTGTAGGATCGAGCATGTATATATGTATGTATGATATGCTCGATCATGCTCAAATTCATGCAGCAAGTAATCTGATTTTGAGATATTATTTATGTTCCTGTGGTAACTATCACAGACAAATTGGAGAATTAACACATCCTCAAGGCATTAGAGACATTCGAAACGAAGTTAGTTCACTGAACTAGCATGCAATAAAATCATAGATACGTCTAATCTAACCGTACATCTCTGCACCGAATTCAGTGTAAATAATGTAAGTCCAGTTCCAGTATAACTTACTATTTTTTACTATTATTATCCCAAATTATGACTAAGTTAGTAACCTCTTACAAATCTTCACTGAGTCTGAGCCAAACGCAAAGTGTCAAAACATATTTAGGTACCCGACTCAAGTAAAATTAAACAATGTAACCTACAGAAATTTACCATTGGCTTAGTTAACAAACTGCACATTATGATCTCCCAAATCCATGGATGTTTAGATCAGAGGACTGTTTTGCATTCATGGGAACTCAAAAAAAAAAAAAAACAATTGAAGTCTAAATGGGTCCAAAAGAACAAATGGATGGAAATGAGACATGATAATATAAATCTTAATCAGTATCTCTTTAATCGTTGTGTTGCTTGTCGCGTAGAGGAGCTAGTAGCTCTGAGGCATTGTATGTTCTTACTTCTAGGATGTAATATAGTTTAAACAAGTACAGATATATAAGAGTGACCGAATTTATCCAAATACCTACGATAGGCTATGGTTAGGTGACTAAGTAAGTGGCATAATAAGATGTAAAATATTGAATAGAATTTACATTTAATAGTGAGAATAATAAAACATGAAAAAAAAAACAGTGTAGGTAAGTCGGTACATGTTGATTATCCATGAATTCATGATCTATGAGAATATATTATAGTGTTAATTATTTGAGCAGAGTAGATTTCTGTTATAGATATTATTTGCCATGTTCAAGCGGTGAATACTTAGTTAGACACGACCTTCTGGAGAAGTGTGCGGTGTAGTCACTCGTAGTATTTTGAAAAAACCGTCTAGAGACGTGTGCTATAGTGACCTAGTGAGTTGTAGTATTTGGATCTGTCTGGAGACGTCTGTGTGTAGTGACTTGTAGTATTTTGACACGGCCGTCTGGAGACGAGCACGTGTATATGTATATTATATTGAGGCACGGCCGTCTGGAGACGAGTACGTGTATATGTATATTATATTGAGGCACGGCCGTCTGGAGACGAGTACGTGTATATGTATATTATATTGAGGCACGGCCGTCTGGAGACGAGTACGTGTATATGTATATTATTATGAGGCACGGCCGTCTGGAGACGAGCACGTGTATATGTATATTATATTGAGGCACGGCCGTCTGGAGACGAGTACGTGTATATGTATATTATATTGAGGCACGGCCGTCTGGAGACGAGTACGTGTATATGTATATTATATTGAGGCACGGCCGTCTGGAGACGAGCACGTGTATATGTATATTATATTGAGGCACGCCCGCATGTTTGAGATGCTCGATGCTGAGACCATCATGCCCTGGCGATTTACCCCTTTGCATGTTTTTAATGAGTTTGTCAACTTCACTAGCTGTAAATCTCAAGGAACTTTCGCCCATGTTAGTCTCAGCATCTCCCACCCCATCCACAGTCGACTCCACCAAAGGACTTACGGCAAACAACCTGCTGAAATTATTAGCGATGGCCATCCTGTCACACTCTCCACCCACGCTCACAGGGATTCCCGGCTTAGTGTTCGAATTATTTGTGTTCTTCCAGAAAGCTTTAAAATCCTTAGCTGTCCGGTTTGTGGCAAGAATATCACTTTTGATTTGTTCTTGCCTGTCCTGACACCATTTCAGCTTGGACTTAAAAAGCTTTCTGGTTTCACACATATCCCGGTAGAGAGGCCCCTCTTTAGGCCTGTTCGCAGACACCCACACCAAGAATTTCTCCCTGGCATCCTTGTGAGCAGGAGCCACATATTTGTTCCAGCCAGCCACCTGTCTACATTGCTTCCTCCTCCCTTTCTTACTAGACTTTTTTGCCGCATCCGTTAACGTGTTTACTATGTAACTATGCATATTATCTAATACTATTTTATGATTAGGATCGCTACATAGCTTATCTGCGCACGACGTTAGCTCGGCTGGAAAGTCCAGTAATTTTAGCTCGCTGTGACAGATCGAGTGGTACAAATCTACTTGAGAGGCCCGCCTTTCACCCCAAATTACGCCTTCATTACGTGACGTAAACCCATCGCACATAATCTCAATTTTATCAAAGTCACACTCTATTATAAGCGGCAGGTGATCGGACCAAAACACGTCGTATTCAATCTTGACAGGTAAATATCACAGGTATACCTAGTTTTAAGCCAGGGACTCACTGAATATCAGCCCCACGGCTTGTCGTGGCGATATGCTGAGTGGAGGGCCTCCTTTTAGCGTCGTTTGTTATTTTAATATGTTTCTTTTGTAATAGTTGTGTAGTTCTTATCTTATCTTAAAGGAATATGCGAGTGCACAATTCACATTATGGAAAACAGTAACATGAATAATTTTAGAAGTTTCTATGTATATCGTCGTCTAGTACCGTAGATAGAGGATATAATATATGTCGTCCTAGCGTATACCCAAAAGGCACGATGGTAAATTAACCTTACTAAATTACGAAGTACCTATCTGTAACCTTAGCGTGGGATTGAAGTGAGTTGCGTTTACTGCAGACGCTAGCGCCTAACGTTAGCGATTTAGTATGAAAAGTCTATACACTGCCCCTGGCGGTCACTATAGAACTAAAAATCCAAACCGTAGCGTGAGTCACTTACCTATACATTACTTTACCCGCGATCGAGTTCACGATCGTTCGTATAGTTTAATCGATTTTCCAATATTCAACCTTTATCACAAGCATGTATCGTTTTAATTTAAATATTACAAGCATTATTGTTTGTCGGTTATGACATTACAGAATACGCGCATCGCGAAGTTGACAGTGTCGAAACAATATCGTCGGGTGACAAACAAAAGTCACTACCAAAACTGTCACTGCTCTTCAAAACCTCGTATCTCGGCACGTAGTCAATATCGAGATACGACGTTTGATTTTAGTAGGTATTTGTTACTTAGTGAGTTTTGCCTGTCACCCGACGATATAGCGGCGCGTGTGCCGTTTATTTGCCTTTTTAAATACAAAAAATACGCGACAATCCGAATTTTGCGGATGTATGTTGTCAATTCAAAACCCTTACTTTTATAAGTTCTTTAATTTGAGATAAATTTCGATCGGATCTACGGTAACTCTTGAAGGAATAATACGATATCACGCGCCATTTTGCAAGTGAAATAGTAAACTACAGTCGCGCGCGACGGTACTCTTCGATTCGAAATGTCTCACATGTGTGGGTGAGTCCCTCTATTATATTCTACCTCTATGTCTAGTACCCATAGTATCCATAGTACACATAGTACCCATAGTACAAGCGTTGCTTAGTTTAGGATTGGGAATAGGTCGATTTGTGTAAGATCGTCTCCAAATTTTCATTTATTTGTGATGATTTGTGGGACTTGTGGATCTGGGATACGTATGCGAGATCCAACACTGATTTATCACTGTCATGACATGAACTGGCTGTCATTTTTGTAACCGACTACAAAAAAAGGAGGAGGTAGTCAATTTGTCGGAATCTTTTATTTTTAAGGAACAGCAAGGGAAAGGTTTTGATCATTGATCACCTAGCATAAGCTTGCGCATGTCACCTACTCTCATAATCTCTTATGGTACAGTCACCCCGGCATCAATATGATGAATCAAAGGCCGCAAAAATATCTGACACGCCCTTACGGCTCTAGGAATAGAGTTGTCATCAGATATTTTTGCGGCCTTTGTTCTATCATATATTTATGCCGGTTAATGTACTTACCTACTCTTCTCGGTTTAGTCTGTCAAACTACAATATACAAACCGAGATAGTCTGTGTCGAGCACTGATGGCGGTCGTTTCGAGAGCACAGGGGTAATCACGTAACGTTCCGAACGCGCGTCGCGTCGGTACAATTTTACTGTCAATTTTCCATATAAAAAGTGACATTTAGACCAACCTGACGCGCGTACATCAATGCGTTAGGTACGTGATCGACCTACAGATTGACTTAAAACTTTTAAAAATGCCTTTTTGTACATTGCGCTATTGCACCAACAACACACAAAATAGGTAATAGTAAAAATACAGGAATCTCTTTTTATCACCGCATATCTTTCCTTATATTCATTTATTACATTTTGATGTAATTTATAAGATAGGCGCCATATTGTCGGCCATTATTTCAAAGATTAAAAAATGTAGAATTGTCAAAATCCTATATTATTTTATCTTATTAGCTATGTATAGGCCGTGTTAATGGAACATTCAACTGAATAAACGGACAATTGGAAGTTTTTCAGAATTACAAAAAGATGTGTAGGTCGGTATCTTAGAATAATAACGCATAGAAACGCAGTTCACGCGCAACGGTGAGGCCACTAAAACTCGGCCATAAATGGCCCAGTACGCCGATCGGTGGAACAAAATTGGTGCGTTTGTGTGCATACCACAGATGTATGAATATAAATATTATATGCTCTGAGGTGCGTACCTATTGGCGCGTGTGAATACGAGTTGATCACAACAACATGAATCCATTTAATGCCTCACGCTTGGCGCGTCGGCCGTATGAAACTATCCTTCTATGCGTTATCATTCTAAGGTCGGTATATAATTACATAATCACAAAAATTCGTCGGGGCTGCCGTTGCCATGTCCGTTCACAATTTCACAGGTACTTAATAAAAATAATCTGATATCAAGGTATCAATTTCAATTAATCAGTAATTTTGTAATTAGATAACTGCATAATCTCATTTCATTTCAGGGCAGGCAACGGCAGCCCCCGAAGAATGTTTGTGGTTTTGTAATTATACACCTCTTTTTGTAATTCTGAATTTTTAAGTCGAGTTTTTCAAAATTTTATTTAATTATTTTCCCATTACATTCGTCGGGGGGTTTTTCAATTTTTTTAATGTTTACGTAGTTAATCGTTTTTAGGGTTCCGTAGCCAAATGGCAAAAAACGGAACCCTTATAGATTCGTCATGTCCGTCTGTCTGTCTGTCTGTCCGTATGTCACAGCCATTTTTTTCCGAAACCATAAGAGCTATACTGTTGAAACTTGGTATGTAGATGTATTCTGTGAACCGCATTAAGATTTTCACACAAAAATCGAAAAAAACATTAACTTTTAGGGGTCCCCATACACAAAACTGAAACTCAAAAATTTTTTTTTTCATTAAACCCATACGTGTGGGGTATCAATGGATAGGTCTTAAAAAATGATATTAAGGTTTATAGCATCATTTTTTTCTAAGCTGAATAGTTTGCGCGAGAGACACTTCCAAAGTAGTAAAATGTTTGTCCCCCCCCCCCCTGTAACTTCTAAAACAAGAGAATGATACATGTACATTACCATGCAAACTTCCACCGAAAATTGGTTTGAACGAGATCTAGTAAGTAGTTTTTTTTAATACGTCATAAATACTAAGCCGCAATTTATTTAACGGAACCCTTCACATGCGAGTCCGACTCGCACTTGGCCGCTTTTTATGAATTGACAACGTTCAGTTGCTATTTAGATTCAGTTCTTCTGATTTAATTCCCAGGCCACTTCTCTTAAATAAATAATATCGGCAAAGCGAGTACCTAGCTAATATGGTCTCCGAATATGAGCACATTAGCAATTTAGAAGAAAAATACTTAAATATTAGCCGCCATCCATTTTAATTTCCAATTGCTTCAACACAGTGCATCCTCGGGAATGATCCAGTATAAAAAAAATTACAAATACCAAATGTCGATGATGTGATCCGTTTTTAAATCAATAAGTAGGTAGTTTTTTTTTGATATGAGGCCTTTGAGTTTGGCGCTCTATAGTACCACCCAGGGGACACGTGCAGGGTTGTGGTAGATAGCTCCTGCGGACGCAAGTGACAGTTGTCCCCCCTTTGTCAAGTGAGTGGGCAACTCGACTGTTAGAGGTTCTTAAGCCGCCCGAAGGCCTCTAACTCGGCTTAACGACTACTGCCATAGACAGCAGCCGTGCAGCCGCCTTCCAAAGCACGGAAGCGCTCATTTATAGTAAACACTCAAACAGGCGGTCACCCATCCAAGGACTGACTGCTGCCATCTTTGCTTAACACGTTATCGTTTCCGACTAGCAGGCGCCGCTGGGCTATGAACGCTTCAATATATGAGTGTATTAAATCACGCTATGGCTATAGGTATATCTAAATCTAAACTCAGAAAATTGTCGCATCTACTGCACGTTCACATACTCTTTGATTTTCCAAAATGCCGCCATCTTGGAAAATTAAAGATTGGAAAACGTCAAGAAAAATGTTCTGGGTTGCCAGTCTATATGTATGTAGTAATAGTAATTCAATGGTTTTCAGGGTTCCGTAGCCAAAAATGACAAAAAACGGAACCCTTATTGATTCGTCATGTTTGCTGTCTAAGAAAACCTATTTTACGGCATTGTGATATTCAAAATAAAACTTTATTTTGAATTAAATACTATCAATAAGAAGTGAATTTCCCTATTATACTTCTCTCAAAAGGCCATATAAAAAGAAGATATCGATGACTTTAGATTTATCGATAACTTTTCACACCACACCACTAGGATATCGACCTTTAGTGTATTGCCTATCACTTTTTCGTCTGTGTACGTATTTACCATATCGTTACCGCCCCAAAAATTAGTGTGATAAGGACAACTGCAGCTCCGACTAAAAGTCCCAAGTAAAAATCATAAGAGTCAAAGTTTCGTTCTCGACTGTTTCCTCCTCCGAAACTTTATTAATCGTAACCAAATTTTGGTAAATGAATAAGAAGGAAATGTTAAATGTCGAGCTGTTTTGATTTTTGCGCTTATTGTTAACAGATGTGTGTACTAGGCGTATGCTTTAAGCTTTCTTTAAAGTAACCTAGCTCTTATAAAAATAAGAATAGCAAAAAAAAACAAAACGTACCGACACAGATATTGATAATAATAATATTATTTCAAAAAATCATAAATCTACGGTCAAAAACCTTGGATTAAACCGTCGAGAACGTTTGTATCGAAAAATGGCCAGTGGTCTTTCCTCTTAAGTAGGTATTCATTTAATAAAAAAAAAAAAAAATATTTTCAATTTATAAATGATATGCATAATACACGTTATTAAATTGTGAAACAAGTTCATTTTCTTCACAAAACTGACTTAATTTTTATTTAACAACTAACGTCACAAAACTGACACTGACTTAATTTTTATTTAACAACTAACGCTAATTGGGTACAACAATTATTGAAAATGCCCTAATACGACAATAAGGCATAAAAAGGTACGTTAAAGCATGTTAAAGTGAATACATTTCCCTTACCTATAATATGTTACCCGATTACTCAAAGTCGCCTGGACCGAATTGCAAAATATTTATTTAGGTGAAAGAATATATCCTTACCAATTGTTTCATGGTCATCAGATAAGGATCTGATGATGGAATCCTTGAGAAGTCGAGGGAACTCTTCAAGAATGAGGAGGCAAGATGAAGTCGGTTAAAACTTTGTTTTTAGGTATAGTAAATTATATTAAATATACTTACACAGGCTCAGTGGATTCATAGTATTCAAACTTTCGGTAATCGTAAGTTAGGTACGCCTGTTAAAATAAACAAAAAAAAAATGGACAGTCTGACAGTTCTCTACGAGATGTCAACTGCCGGCGCCATATTAAACGTTTACCGGTCTTTACAATACGATTAAAATCAGTTAACGATTCTGATGTTAGGTACTAGTAGCGCCGCAAAGGTGTCAGAGGGGTCGGACGGGTATGCGGGACGCGTCTCGAGGCTAACTTCAGACACGCAGACTTTTGTGCCGCGCACGGTATCGTGGTCGATGCGATCTTTAATGTACAGTCGAACCAACCGAATCATGACCCACCGTGGAACCTTGTTACAATTAACTGACGTATTTAACGTCATAAATGATCGTGCGTATGTTCGTTAACTGTGACAAGGTTCTATGGTGAGTAGACAAGTTTCTATGATGAGTATACAAGGTTAGGTAAGTATATCAATATCACTGCTAAATCTCTTAAAGTGCTCTAAACCCACAACCCATTACATTTGTGCTAGTAATGAGAAATGGAGTGACATGCATGAGTCATCGTGGATTGGAAGCTCTTTAAAAAGACCGTCTTTGAACCGTATTTGAATTAATTTGAATAGTTAGTAGATTTACGTGCACTTTTCGCTATCCAGAAAGTGCTAACATTTCTAAATCTGACGTCACCCACCAGCTGTTCGGGCATACTACGTATAAATTAGCAAAATATTCGTACTCCATACCCGATTATTTTTAGAAAAACCGTTCGTCTGACGTTAGCTTCGCATACGGGCGTTCGCTCGCGGCCCGCTCGGTCACGGGAGCCCTAAGGAGCCCTATGGAGCCCCCAGCGTTCGCTGGAGAGCCCCCGACGCTCGCCGCGGCGCCCGGCGGCTCCGCTAGCGTCTTCGTGGACATCGGAGGCACCCCACCGTTCCAATACGAATGGTAATTATAGAACGCTGAATTCCTGTGTGGTGTTTAACTGTATATACATTATTTTGATTGTGTCATTTGATCGTGTGAAAGTGCTGTTTGGAATTCCACGCTTTCGGCAAATTGTGGTGTTGAATATTTCAAGTTTATAGCGAATTTATAGGTTAGTTTTCGCGTATGATGAGCGCGGAGGCTAAGCGTGCGTGAAAAACGTCAAATAATTGATCGAAGAAAGTACTTTTCACCCATTCTATATTCATTTTAAGTTTACTACATTCGCATGCTGTTATAAGTCTTATTGACATGAGTATAAGGTAGTGAACAGCTTGTTTGGTGGCGCTCACTGTTTATTTGTTTTTACATGTGGACGATATAAATAAGTCGGTAGGCAAGACACTTGACGCGTCTGGATGCACAATTTATTTCACATGCCGGTACTAACTAACGCTGACTTCGGCGGTAAAAAGGTTATGATGTGGTTGAACTATAATTTTTGTGAGGTACCTACCTAAAAACATTTTAAACGGTGAGTGTTCTTTCGGTTCCCATAAATTCTGGGAAAACTTAGATAAATTAAAATTGATTTCTCTGAGACAGTGGTAGGTACTCTAATAGGGGCGGAGACACCAAATAAAATAACCAAGAATTATCAATATTCTCGAAAAAGGATTAAAATATTGTGACATGGAGAAAAAAGTAAAGCAGGGGATTAAACGGTCACCACGATACAGGCTTAGCCTAGTGTGGGACCATGGGTTAACGTATGTTGTATTTTGTTTCTTTTAAATAAACGATTTTTTTTTTTTTTTTTTTTTAATAATCACAAAGTTAAAAGTGTTCAAAGTTTTAAGAGGGGGTATATTCTGTCCCTTTTCCGCAAAACGCACCTTCATATGAAACTCATTGACATTTACTATGGCGTTCGTGGATCGTGACGTCACGATCCCCTAGCGTTTTCTCTCTCTAACAAGCAATATTAAAACGGTTGTAGCTTCGTATTTTTTTGAGATATCCAATTGGGATTTTCGGCACCAGGCATATTTTTTTGCCTTCTTTCTTTTGGAGTAATATAAATCATACATTGTGAGTCTACGCCCCTATTCACTCTCAGATATTCGATTCGATATTTAGTTCTGCTATAGGTACAACCAATGATGTAATATAAAAAAGCGAGTCCGACTCGCCCATGAAGGGTTCCGTAAAATAAATTGCGGTTTACGATTAAAATGACGTATAAAAAAAACTACTTACTATATCTCGTTCAAACCAATTATCGGTGGAAGTTTGCATGGTAATGTACATAATATATTTTTTTAGTTTTATCTTTCTCTAATTTTAGAAGTTACAGGGGGGGGACACACATTTTACCACTTTAGAAGTGTCTCTCGCGCAAACTAATCAGTTTAGAAAAAAATTATATTAAAAATATATCAATATCATTTTTGAAGACCTATCCATAGATAAACACATACGTGGGTTTGATGAAAAAAATCGAGTTTCAGTTCTAAGTATAGGGAAGGGGAACCCCTAAAATTTAATTGAGTTTTTCTATTTTTGTGTGAAAATCTTAATGCGGGGTTTGTGGGGGGCCTACCCACGCCGCGCCTTCCGGTACGTGGTCGCCACTCGAGAACCTTTCCACCCCAACGGCCATCGGTTCTACGTGCAATGTGCCCCGCCCACTGCCACTTAAGTTTAGCAATTCGGAGGGCTATATCGGTTATTCGGAGGGCTATATCGGGCCACCGGGGGATGGGCAGCAGCATCCCTGGAGTTCGGTGGAAATACTGCGATCGCCAACCCGCGTGCCAAGCGTGGCGATTATGGCATATACCCCTCAATGCAGAACACAACAAAACCACGGCCGCAAGGTTCTGGCGACCCCCGGTACCCTGGTTTTGGTAGCGACCAGGGTACTAGCGGGGTCAGGGGTGCGAAGAATCTCCAGCGAAGATCCGGCTACCACCACCAACGACCCCTGGCCCTGGCAACGTATAACACGCGCACACTGCGTACCGACGAAAAGATAGCGGAACTGGAGGAAGGATTGAGCAAGTTGAGGTGGGATGTCATAGGGTTATCTGAAGTCCGAAGAGAGGGGGAGGACACGATAACCCCTAAATCCGGCAACTTTCCGGGAGGGCAACCAACAGTCCCAAGGCGGTGTCGGGTTCATCGTCCACAAGTCCCTCGTGAACAACGTGGTGAAGATCGAGAGTGTGTCGACTAGGGTGGCGTACCTTATACTCAGAGTATCCGAGAGATACTCGTTGAAGGTCATACAGGTTTACGCACCGACCTCGACACATTCCGACGACGAGGTGGAGGCTATGCAAATAAAGTACCGTCGCCTAATAAGGGGGGTAATCCTACGAACAAAAATAACATAAAAAGTGACATTTAGACCTACCCGACGCGTGTACAATGCGTTACGTGATCGACCTAAAGGCATACCTTAATTTCAAAGCCTTGTAAAATTATTACAGTTACTAGTTTCTGCCTGCGACTGCGTCCGCGTAAAACTCGTTTAATATCGTAGCTCCATACCAACTTTATGCCCCCATTTCATTCCCTTAGGGGATGATTTCCGGGATAAAAACTATCGAGCGTGGTGTTGTTACGGTAAGCAGTCCCTGCGGGCGACCGAGCTCTGCTCGGGTGAAAACAAAAAAATACGGTGAAAACGAATTTTTCCAGACATGAGACCTAGCTAGATCGGTTTCTAGCCCCCGTAAAGCCCTGTAGGTATTCGAAATTTCATCGAAATCGTTAGAGCCGTTTCCGAGAACTTGATTGCAAATATCTTCATCTTCAAATATGACATTTAGTCTAACGCATCTTTATAAAACCAGGCCTATATGGCAGTCCAGATTAGGTACTCAAGATTGACAATTTGACAGGTTATATCACTGTCCCAAAGTGTTCCGAACACTCGACCCTTTATACCTAATTCGTGTGTGCCGCTTACCCGCTGTCCGGCTGTCCGGCTGTTCTGAAATTTTGTGAGCAGGTTCATTACGAGTATATATATAAGAGATTACGAGTATTTCTATCGATTCCGATTTTAGAAATAAAAAGCGGCCAAGTGCGTGTCGGACCACGCACAACTAAGGATTCCGTGCCTACTAGGTACATTGCCACCTATATTAAGTAAGACTAGTGGTTCTCTCCAAATTGTGAACATCTTGACTAATAAAATATTGTTGTCTTATTCATTCGCTTACACCCGAATATCATCGAACAAACATGTATACTTACAAATAATAATGTACAATTGTATAATTTTCCATACATTCAGCTTTTCAGAAACACCGCTTTTGATGCAACCCACCCTAATTGCGCTGCACAGCAGGTCAGCCTACCTATAGCTACAGATTCTGGCTACATTAAAATCGCACGTCTACAGTTTAAAAGCGTACCCAAATAGGTCTGCGATAGCTAAACAAAGAGGAATTACCAAACACAATGTCTAAATGAATTCCTCCTCGCGTGGTTACAGTGTTGCAGCAAAGAGGTGTATAAGTAAAGCATTTCGCATAAATGTATCTAAAAGACTTTCAAGAAGAAAATCTTCGTTAAAATCTTCAAAAACTAGCATGGGCAGACCGACCCCGCCGGCGCGGAGCGTCAGCTCTGCGACTATTGTGTCATGGAGAAGCAGAAGACGCGCACCGGAAACTGCAAGCGCTTAAAATTGCTCGACATCAGCGGAATTTGCGTATAAACCGCTTTAGCCTAGTTGGTTGTGACCCTGCCTATACGAAGCAAGAGGTCCTGGGTTCGAATCCCGGTAAGGGCATTTATTTGTGTGATGAGCACGAATATTTGTTCCTGAGTCATGGATGTTTTCTATGTATTTAAGTATTTATTTCTGTAATATATAAGTATCTATATCGTCGTCTAGTACCCATAGTACAAGCTTTGCTTAGTTTGGGAATAGGTTGATTTGTGTAAGATTGTCTGCAAATATTTATTATTATTATTATGAATGTCTTTCCCGCTCACGGGACAATGATGTCCCGGACCTTTGGGAGGCGTGCGTGGGGCTAGGTACCTACAAAGTACCAACTGAGCCAACACGTAGAGGCCCTTTTGACAATTTAATGAAATGCAAGGAGTACACCGAGCGGATGCTGTCCCTGCCCGTGTCATGGGACGCACACAGAGACAGTACCCGCTGGGGTGTATAGGGACTATTGCTGGTTGATGGAATCTAAAGAAAACGGGTTATTGGGTGAAAATGATGGACTAGTGGCTGGGCTATTTATTGGGTGAAACATGCTGACGCCTGCCTAATAAACTGTCTAATTTTTTATATCTCACATTAAAAAATGGCCTAAGGGCAACACCAGTCAGAGAGGCTGGGGGGGGGGGGGGGGGGGGGGGGGGGGGGTTAAGAGGTGGCACTGGACTTTAAACATATAGCCAACTCGCCACTTAGGTGTCCACATCTACCCTCGAGCAACCAACAGCTCTTGCGACTCCACTCTGGACAGCCAGTTAAGGCAAGCCAGAGGTGGGGGGCCTGTCCAACCAACCACCCGATCGGCTCAGCCTGACCACAGGACACCCCCAGGAGCACTCAGGTACGTAAGGTCGCTATTATTATTATTATTAAATACAGCTTCGCTGGTACGAGTGGTACCTACCTACCTGCAGGCCGTAAGGACCTGTGCTTCGAAAACTACTTTTAGGCGGGGTCCATCCTGCAAGAGCCCTTTCACGTGCTCACTAGCACCCCAGGTAAAATAAAATAGCCCCTATTGCGTCAAAAAATAGAAAGAATAGATACTAAAGGCCTCCACACACCGGTCGCGGGCGCGGGTCGTGCGCGGGCCCGCGCAAGTTGTAAAACATTGAAACTACACTTCAAACACACATCGAACGCGGGCCCGCGGGCCCGCGGCGGGCCCGCTTTCGATGTGTGTTTGAAGTGTAGTTTCAATGTTTTACAACTTGCGCGGGCCCGCGCACGACCCGCGCCCGCGACCGGTGTGTGGAGGCCTTAATAGGTAAAACGCCATCTCTCGAGGAATAATGACCATACTAACCCACCTAGGTAAACAACGCAACCGAGTAAAAGAGTTGAAGTAGGTAACTCTAACGTGTAATTGGGGCTATTTTATTTTACACACGATTATCCACCTAATTGCTAGAACGATATTCAAATGGACTTGGGTCACTTTGGTTTTGATATAAAGAAATGACGTCGTGTCTTCATTACATCTGCATATAGGTATATTGTTTAAGCCATTGTAGTACTAATTTCTTGACTGTTAAATCCTAGAATGGCATGCATGGATTTGAAAAACTGCGGTTCGTGGACCCTAGATTCCACCCCCGATTTCATCCCTTTGAGAGATGGTTTCCGGGAGAAAAAGCATTCTTTATGTTAATACAGGCAATATGTAGGTATACCTACTAAAATTCATCTTAATCCGTTAGGCTATTTTTGCGTGAACGAGTAACAATCATTCAACTATCTAAACATTCAAAGCTCAAAAACCTGTGAACCGATCTTGTTCAAAATACTTTTCGGTAAAAGTATTTAAAAAGCTCTATGTCCATGATTTTTTTTTTTATTTTTCACTTCCGCCGTTCGGAAGTTAGAGGGGGGGGGCACAATTTTTGTGACTTTCGGGGCGATTATCTCCGACTTTAAAACCTAATCAAAAAAATTGCTGAGAATCCTTATATTTATTTTGAAAGACCTATCGATTGATGTGCCACATGTGGACTTGCAATGATTTAAGTTTTTTTGACTTGCACTTTACATGTATGGGCTGCACCCCGAAAAAAATATTTATTTAGTCATTTCATTCCATAACTATAAAGCGGCTAACAAAATACACCTATAATCCAAATTTCATTCAAATACACTTTATAGTTTTTGAGTAAAATGCCTGTGACATACGGACAGACGGACATGACGAAACTTAAGGGTTCCGTTTTTGCCAATTTGGCTACGGAACCCTAAAAATGAAAAAAACCCAGGCTTGCGAGATCTAATACAGAGCCACGGTACTATTCTAATTATTCGTAGACCTCGCTTGTTTCATACAACAGGATGTAGAAATAGTGTCAGCCTTCACCGGACACTGTCGGATCAAGTTCGGACACGTCACACGTCACGCGGAACGCATCATTTCTCGTAACCATTACATAATGTTTACGATTCTGTAGTCTACAGCGTACACTATTACTGTGTTAGTACAAAAACCGACGCTTCAGGGCTCTTATTCGGAATGCGCTAATGCGCGATCACCCGTCACGCTCACGCCTTAATAAAACTAGACCTGTGTCACGGAACAGTATAATAATCCTGTGATTACGATTAATTACTAAGAATCACGATCACGAGTAGGTACATAATTAAGTAGGTAGGTATAGATACTAGGTACATCAGTTGTTCAACTTTGGCTTGCCTGCAAACTGACCCGTAAGACCGGTACCTAAATCATCATGTATTTAGGTAGTATTTAAGTTCAAATTTGGCACGTAGGTACATTACAGACGAAACATTGCCGTGAGGATATTTATAGTAGTTTATGTGACTGTACCTACATAAAAACACTTACACACATATACTTACTTTAAAGGTCGTTAAAGTTTCAAAAAAGCTGGGCCTAAGAGGTTAAGCTCGGTGCGTCACAGAATAAGTAAACGCGTGTAGAGATTTTGGTATTTTCCATTATACGAGTAACTCGTGTAGGTATAAATTTATCCCCGGAAACAACAAATTTGGTGAAATGGCGCTGATGATGAAGACCACAGACGTCACTATTCTGTGATTCCGTTAAAGTAGCAACTAATGAAGTGCCAAAGGTGATTCTGAGATCCTTGAGGAATCGATGGAACTCCTCAAATATTATCGGCCTACTTATATCGACTTGGGTGTTTTCTGTAATAATCAACGCATTTTGCTCTTACCCTGAGAAAATCACGGTTTTTTGGAAATAATTCAATATCAGGCTAATTATTTGTATACGGCTTTTAAATATATGTTATTTTAAACAACTTTTACTACTGAAATCAATAATTCTATGGACCGAAAGTTAGGAAAAAAAATTAACCCGCAAGCAAAAATGCTATCAGTATTTTTATAATGAAAACATGTTTGAGTACACAAATTTGTATACTTACTACCTGAATCCAAAAATATATGCATCAGGAAATAACGGCATTTTAATTAAATATCTACGACCTTGAGATAATATTGAATTTCATCTGGCATATAGAAAGGTTTATTCATTAACAAAATTAAGTGGATTATGCGCGTATCCTAAAGAACGTATATAGACGTACTCAATTATAAAGTAAAGAAAGTTTATACCATTACCGCCTGATTTTTACGGAATTTATGAAGATTACTTTTCATTATTTTTTACCGTATCGGTATTAAATTTAGGTGGATTATTAATGAATACCTATTTAGTCAAATTACCCAAACTATTAAGTACAAAACCGTAAAGTTCTCAGGGTATCTCGGAAACCAGTTCATGCGGTAGGAAATGTTATGTGTGTTCCTTGGCGAACTAATTAATTGAAGTTGGTTTAAAAGTTTAAACTATTATGAATACAATTTTAGGTATAACTTTTTGTATTATTTGTTTCCTTTATAGTCGGGGGTTTATATTTAATTATTTTCAATTCCAAGGCGAGTTTTTTAAGACCAATGAAAATAAATATCTTTTAAGGATTAAATTAAAAACTATAAAGTAAACTTATTTTCTCCCGAGCAGAGCTGGGTCGCCCAGATATTAGAAACTAACAAAGTTACCCCCTCACAAAAATGCGCACTCACAAACATTTCTACCTCTTTTTTTAAAGTAGGTTTGGATAATATTGTGTGAAACCTATATACACTTTCATTATCAATGCACCATTCTTAAACGTTTCTTAATAGCTCAGGCTAAAACGAAAATACTATGACGTCTATGACATCATCCAAGGTTTGCCTTTGACCAAAATAAACTTGCTATCTTGCCTACACCGCCATCTAGTTCAACCGAGCGATAACGCGGCTACAGCGCCATCTGTTTACTAACCACCGAGCTATTTACAATTACGTCATTGGAAAACAATAAACAGTATCTCTGGGAAACTCTGAAGCTAGTTATTCGTTGAATTCGTTGAAGTTTCAAAAAAAGCCCGGATTAAGGTTAGCTAAAGTGATGTTTTAATCTCGTCTAACCGTCGGTTTTGTTACTAAACGTAGGTACACTATGCGATTGACATTGACTGTCGGTTTTGTTACCATCCGTAAAACTGTCGGTTTATTTAAGTGGAAAAAAGAATAATTAGGTACTTACCTATGCCTTGAAAGGTTGGTCATCAAGTTAGGATCTGAAGATGGGGTGATTGGCACACTTGAAGCGGAGTACCTACTGCATACTGCATTGAAGTCAGTTAAACTTTGTTTTAAAGTACCTAAATTATAATGCTTTCTAGTTATACCTATATCTTTATTTGTTATTCATTATATGAAGCGGCTAACCGAGTTACTAAAACAATAGACTCTTGATATCAGATCTCTGGAACCGCAAATAATTAAATATACCGCACCTTTGCGGCAAAACTGTGACATCTGGGAAAATCGCAACTTTTGAGATAGCACAGTTTTGTCGCAAAGGTGCGATCTACCTACTAAAATCATTGCTTTGCCACGGGAGTTTGGATGCGGCTGGCGCTGGACCGGTTATTGTGGCACTCTCTGGGGGAGGCCTATGTCCAGCAGTGGACTTCTTTCGGCTGATATGATGATGATGATCGCTTTCATATGACCGCCTATAGGTATGTGATGTTGTGTTCCGGGTGACTGATGCATCATCATCATATCAGCCGAAAGAAGTCCACTGCTGGACATAGTCCTCACCCAAAGACTGCCGAAGTGACCGGTCCTGCGCCACCCGCATCCAGCGGACTCCCGCGAACACCCACGGCCTTTACCTGGGCATCAGTCCACCTTGCAAAGCCCGCAGAACTAAGCTAACCGGTATTGCCCTCCGAATCGTTAAACTTAAGTGGCAATGGGCACATTGCACGTGGAACCGATGGCCGTTGGGGCGAAAAGTTTCTCGAGCCGCGACCACGTACTCACTGTTAGGCTGTAAAACAATCCTTACGCCGCGTTTACGCACATAAGTACTTAATTTCGCGCGCGCTTTGAAACGAAATGGATTTCCATGCGTACGCTGACAAGCCCGCGACGTCGCACGCGCGTGCGTAAACGCTGCCTTAGCGTTTACTCCGTTCTGACCGGGCTAGATCGCTCACAGAAACAGCCGAAGCGTCTACGAAATTCCTCAGTATTTACTACGTTTTATCTACGTTGATTCGCTTCAAAAACGCTCGGAAAAATGGCTTAAGCGTATACCGAATGTATAGGAGGTTTTAACCTTTTGGTTTTGGGTTGTAGTCGTGGGCTCGCGCCAGCCAGTGGCATCTTTTAAAATAAACTAGTCAGTCGTTGTCTGAGTGAGCATCCACTCGCTATGCTCCGCTATGGGTAGCAACTGCTGTAAGGCGGATGCAGGCCGCGCCGTGAAAGGCTCTTCCATATACACCAGGTATCTGGTACTAATACTGCAAGAGTTGTACGGAGTAGTATGGGTGCTTCGGATGTACGTCAAGTGTCTGTGCTGTGTTTGTGTTGGTGTTAGTACGTGATATAGTAACTAATGAGCATGGTTCGTATGGCAGGGTATGATACCATTAGTTGTCATTTGAACGTTAGAAGTGTAGTAAGTCGAGAGTACTCAAAATCATTCGTGTTTTCTGTCATTCGACGAATTTATACTTAGAGTAGGCCACCGGTCATCGCCATCATTCATGATCACGAGCTATGCCCTTGGTAAAATAATCACTGTATTCACTGTTTTTAATTCCATTTTAGCGTATTCGGATCATCAACGTTATTTATACTTAGAAGTTGTGTCTAGACGTCATTATCATTTTCATCATCATTTAAAAGCCAAGCTCTTCTGTAGTTGCGTTTTCTGTTCTGCCAGCCTGTGCTAAGTATTTGTTTTTGGTAGAGTTACCTTCTACATATATTCTTTACCAAGTACTTCATCTGTCATTTCACTGAGCGTATTACCTTCTACATATATTCTTTACCAAGTACTTCATCTGTCATTTCACTGAGCGTATTACCTTCTACATATATTCTTTACCAAGTACTTCATCTGTCATTTCACTGAGCGTATGCCTTTTCTCATCATCATTTTTTATGTAAGCGTGTGTCTTAGATCTAGTATCATTAGCATTACAATCATTATTTAAGAGCAGAATTCCTAATGGGGATATGGAAGAACAAACTGCCGTCTGGCCACCCTTTAATACTGACGCGATAAATAGGTAATTAGCGTTTAAAGGGCCATTCAATACTGCTTCCATACTGAGTATTGCTGTATTCAGTATTTAATCACCGTGTAATGGCCGCCAATTGATTATACCTACATTAACTAGTGGGTCCCTGAGCTAGAGAACTTGCGAGCCTGTATTCTTTTCAAAATAGTATTTTTAAACCATTCGTCCCCAAACGGTTGGTGAAGAGCCGGTGCAAAGTCTGCGAGGGTGCAATTTTGTCATCGTTTTCGATCTTCGCCACAGTACACCTACTCGTACTTTAAAGTAAGGCTTCTTGCACGAACGCCAAACGGTTGGTGAAGAGCCGGTGCAAAGTCTGCGAGGGTGCAATTTTGTCATCGTTTTCGATCTTCGCCACAGTACACCTACTCGTACTTTAAAGTAAGGCTTCTTGCACGAACGTGATATTATATGCTGCGGCTCTGGAACTTTAGTACCTACTATAATCAGCAAAATTATAAGATAGAATTAATATAAATACTCTTGTTCATAAACATTCCTCAATCAAACCAATTTTAGCTAAAATGCAGGTAAAATCGTTTTTCCTTATATGTCAGACTGTCTGCGATAAAGGGAAAACCTTGGGAAAACAGACACAATACTAGATTATTATGCCAAAATTTTAGTAACCAAAAGAAAAAAAAACCGAAGTACAGTCGCCATCACATACATCGGAGGACACAAGCACGTCACAAACATCGGAACACACCTCTATTTTCAAGGCATTTCAAAAATATCGGCACATAGGGTGCATGTGCATACACTATTTTATCTATCCACATATCATAAGCCTCCATGATGCATTCAGGAGCCGCATATTATGACCGCCATCGCGGCGTCGTTTTCTGGCAGCTGTCATAGTTTTTTTTTTAATTCAAAGACAAACTAGAGTCGGATCCAACTGTCATATCGTTCGATATCTTACTTACGTGCGACATTTGTCAAATTTGTATGCAAATTGACAATTCATTTCGAACTACGTCATCTCGACTGATATTAGAATAGAGGTTAAACCAAATTTCTTTGTTTTTCAGAGACGTTCGAAATTTGAATGAAATAATGTTATCGAAATCGATGTTATTATTTAGTAATAATAACATTTATACAGATAAGAAATTTGTTCTAACAAAACAGTTTATTTTTATGATGGTCATAATGTGCGGTTCTTGAACGCATCATGGAGGGTTTATGATATTTGGATAGATAAAATATATAATTTCAGTATCAGAATATTATAAAATTTGAAATTATATAATAAGAAAGCCTATTTATTTATTTTGCGATAGATTTCTAGTGCAGGACTTTATCACTGCCGAATATCCCTATTTAGGTATCCATGATATAATCGATTATCTTATTGTGTCTGTTTTACGACAGATTTGAATTTAGAGTCAGTAAGTTCGGTAATTCATTTTGGAATTTTATTGAAGAATTTTGTACAATGTTGACTTTAGGACTGCTATGCGAGTTGATGTTTCATGATGAATTCATCTTATTTATTCCCATTACCACTCATCTCTACAGTAGGTATTATTTAATTAAAGCTTGGGCCCGTAATACGTGACAACTTTGTGATCAGAGGTCAAACACGAATAGGTGTAACATACTTGTGTCTCAGTGAGCTAATAAAATACAAAAACAAAATTGAACTGTTTATTTCGTATAGGTATAGGTAGATACATTATTTCGAGCGTAACTACTAATCTAGTAAATAAGTTTATTTGTTAAAACAATTAAAATTTTAAAACGGACATTAATAACAAACTAAAAACTACCTATAAATAAAAAATATCTCCCAAATCTGTGCCGATGGGTAGTGTGCCCAGAAGGCTGGCCGCATTGCCATGATAGGTGATACGGGTGATACTGACACGTTGTGCAAAGTATTGGCCAGCCCTCTGGTCACCAGTGGTTTCTTTTAGGAGCGCCGCTAAATCTTTATAAATGCGGCGTGCGCTTGGTCCCCACGGTCCCAGAGTCTCGACCCCAAACGCCTCAAACATGTAACCGCTACAGAGGGTGCTGTATTTGCGGCGTTTGAGGTCTTCTGCTGTAGAAGCAGCATTGCCGGCATTTTTGCTGGTACCTTGAAGATGGGACGGTGCGAGGGTGTCTACACATGTAGCATCCCAGACCAGGGGCCGTCCCATCCTCCAAGGCACCAGCGTCATGCCGTCGGGCCTATACTACTAATCTTAAATATTAATGATTTAGAGCGGTCTTTTTATGAACAGTGACGAAGATAGTCATATTTAACCACTTTTCCCATGAGACCAACCACGACATTGCGAAATAATAAGAGCCAATTAATAATTCAGTAATTTGGTCGCCTGAAAGAGTGTTGCGAAGTTCGAAAAATTATAAACTTTGAAAGGTTTTATCTCGGTAACTATTGAGTCTACAGAGACAATCTAGTCTCATATTAAATACCGTAATTATATTAAATCAGAGTCGAGTGGTTTCGGAACATAGACAATTAAAAGGTTAGCGAACTTTCCTGAAATAGTGATCCCAATTTAGGATCACGGTTTTATAAGATGCTCAATAATTTATGGAGACGACAGCCGTAATCCTGTGTGAAAACTGCTGGAGGTCATTTGACCCGACAAATCGTACACCCTTATCAATGTAGCAAGAAGACGCGTGGTATAAGTAACATTGATGTCATACCTACTGATAGTATATACATATTTATACATATATACACATAGTAACATTTAACATTTAATATCCACCCACTGAATAGATTAAACAAACAAAGCGTCGACCTCTCTGCCATTCACATGCCACGTTTGTTTATAGATTAAATTTTGAACTACTTACTTATTGTATTGCAGTGCCCTTACAGGGTTGTGTTGAGACATACCAATATGTAGCGATAAGATCTTTTGTACACACAAGGCAATGATTAAATGAATTATGAATTATGAATATATCTAGCTCAGGGGAAGACCTAGGCGAACTTTCTCCGATCAAATTGGAGAAATCTTACAAAAAGGCCAGGTTAAAAGTAAATACCCTAAAGTCCCTAAACCGACGAGCGTAATGTAAAAAATCTTGATTTGATTTATTGACTGAAGCATGTGTGTAACTTAATTTAAATAATTTACGAATTGAATACCTATATTTTCATTGTTAAGTAGTTGAAACCATAGTAAATGTGTGTACGCCTGAAAAGGCAGGATTTAGTGATACGATATTTGCATTTGTACCTTCGACTATGTACCGACCTGAATTCTTCACACAATAAATTATTACTGATTAACAAATGGAGATCCGTGATCTCTGCCTTCCCCTCTGGGAAAGAGGCGTGATTATATGTATGTATGTATATCTAGCTCATTCTTTGGATGTTTCACAATGATCACTGAAAAAATAACTCTCCTTACTTAATACGGACTACGTGACAAATTCACCTCCAATCTTGCACGTTGTTATAAATATTAGGGTTGAGTCATGCTATTGTATAATTTATATCATTATATTATTATCACTTCTATCTGATTTCTCAGATTTATTGGTTGTTAGTCTGAATCTACCCATTTTAACAAGTTTCTGTTTGGCGATATGGTTGACTCGTGTCTTGAGGCATTAAGTTTCTGTTTGGCGATATGGTTGACTCGTGTCTTGAGGCATTAAGTCTGCCTTTTGTAATAATATTTTTGCCTGAGAGCCGAAAGGAAGGGAGGGAAGTACGCTGACGCTGTGTGTTGTTTGTCTCGAATAAATGTGTCTTTCTTTCTTTCTAAATAGATATGTTTGTATATACATGTAGCCACCGTTTAAAGATGTAAAACCGATTTTGATAAATTGATTTCAAATAATGCTCCGGGTGACAACGGCTACATTTCGTATGTAAAAAAAAATATTTTTTGTAGTTACTTTTTCCGTAGTCGACTTAGGTTCAGTTTTTAGGGTTCCGTACTCAAAGACTAAAACGGGACCCTATTACTAAGACTCCGCTGTCCGTCCGTCTGTCTGTCTGTCCGTCTGTCACCAGGCTGTATCTCAATAACCGTGATAGTTAGACAGTTGAAACGTTCACAGATGATGTATTTCTGTTGGCGCTAATACAACAACAAATACTAAAAAACAGAATTAAATAAATATTTATAGATAATGGTACGGAACCCTTCGTGCGCGAGTCCGACTCGCACTGGGCCGGTTTTTTTTTAACTTTTTATGCTTGTTCTAAATAAGTTGAACCAAACGGTTCTTATGGTGGGCGGCACGATTAAGAAACATCTCCACTCTCTCCAGATCGTTTTGAACATTTCGCCAGCGTAGATTCCGCTGCTGACTGTACCTGTGTGTAACGAAGTTTATATAATAGTTCTCGTTGTTGATGACAGCAATGAATGGACTCACTTGGCATGTATCGGCATTTATTACGCAGTCTTGACGCCCCATTGATAACAAATAATACCATTAAAAGTATAAAAACTATTAAACTAGCGGCGTGATCTGTAGAACACGGGAGCTTGATCTTTTTTTTTAATTTTGAAAAACTGAATTGACAGACATTCCATATAAATATTGAATCAGCGCTAAAATTTTCACGAGAATCGGTTGAGAAATGCGACCTGTAGAGGAGAACAGACGGACATGACTTATAGGTAGGACTTCTAGGTAGGACTTCTAGGTAGGACTTCTAGGTAGGACTTCTAGGTAGGACTTCTAGGTAGGATTTCTAGGTAGGACTTCTAGGTAGGACTTCTAGGTAGGACTTCTAGCCTCCTAGCGCCCATGGGCCTACTGGAAGGACATATTCTCTTAAAAGAATTAAAAAAAAATTGGGTTGGAGTTGCATTTGTTTTGTTTTGGTCTTTTCTTGAAACAAAAGAAATTCAACTCTATTTATTTTATTAGTTTGATTCAAATTTCAATGTCATTTTGTGTTGTATGGTGGGCGCCACGAGGCTAGGTAGGACATCTAGGTAGGACTTCTAGGTAGGACTTCTAGGTAGGACTTCTAGGTAGGCCTTCTAGGTAGGACTTCTAGGTAGGACTACTAGGTAGGACTTCTATTAGCCTCCTAGCGCCCATGGGCCTACTGGAAGGACATATTCTCTTAAAGTAATTATTTTTTTTTTGGATTGGAATAGAGTTGCATTTGTTTTGTTTTGGTCTTTTCTTGAAACAAAAGAAATTCAACTCTATTTATTTTATTAGTTTGATTCAAATTTCAATGTCATTTTGTGTTGTATGGTGGGCGCCATGAGGCTAGGTAGGACATCTAGGTAGGACTTCTAGGTAGATGTCACCACACAAGCCTCCCTAAGGCGTTGTAAGAAGGAACGGATTGAAAGATTCAGTGGCCGAGACAGTTTTGATAGCTCAGTTGGTTAGTAGCGACGGGCCATGGTATGCCTGTGGTCGCCGGTTCAAATACGGCTCGGAGCCAAAAATTTTCAATTTTTCCTTTAATTTGATGTATCGAATCTTTTCAAATGGATTATTGCTAACATTAGCCCCCTGCCTCCCTCGTTGGAACTACGTGCTAGTAGCTAGTTATAGTCTGAGTGCATCCGCTTCAGTACATATTCTACTGGATGGGTAACAAGTCGTTCAATCACTACTGTAGTTGTTACTTGTAGTAGACTTAGAAGTGAATACACTTCTCTCCTTACTTTACTTTCCCTTCGCGCCCATTGCCCTACCTACGCACCTCAGAGCATAGAATACTAGAGAGAGGACAAGCCGCCGGCGGCCGTGTCGCAGCTGTATGCTCAATGGGCATACACTGTCATACTGTGCACGCGTGCTGATCGCAGAGAATATTACGTTTTTTCCCAAAATGCCTGATACGATGCGCGTTTATTGCCAAATAAGCGTGTAGGTATACAAGTGTGTGTGTTTTAGATGTGTGCGTGCTTTGTCTTGTCAATTACTTGGGCGTTGTGTGGGTTAATGTACTTGCGACAGGCTCACTCTATACAAATTGGCCGCCATGTCCGATCTCCTTATATTCATACATCTGTGATACGCACCCTTGCTACAGTACTTATTATTGGCAATTTTTATTTATTTATAAGTCTGTCCAGTGATTGACCCTAGCGACGACAGAGCTTAAGATGAAGCTCACTGGTTCAGTAATAGCCTGTTCACTCTTGTTTTGAAGGCGCCTAGATCCTAGTTCTCAGGAAATACAAATGAAGGGAGCGAATTCCTTAGCAGTTCGCATTGAGAAAGACGAGGTGCTTAGTGCGAATAAATGGTAAGTTGACAACATAATGATGCATTCGCACCCCACGCGGTCGACACAATGTACAGCATAACTAGGTACTATTACTTACTTACTGAAAAAAAACAATAGGGGTGGTAACCCAACATTTATTATTACTTCAGTGACGAAAATCCCATTGAAATATCTCAAAAAATTACGAAGCTACAACCGTTTTAATGTTGCTTGTTAGAGAGAGACAACGCTCGGAGCCTGTGACGTCATGATCCCCGAGTGTCATAGCACAGATTATATAATAGTTCTAGCACTTCTAACGAAGTCACAGTAAACGACAATAGTTTCATATGAAGGTGCGTTTTGCGGAAAAGGGACAGAAATGACCCCATCTTAAAACTACACTTAAATTTGTGATTAGGTACTTTACCTCATGCGTTGTGTTTTTCTCCATTTGACAAAAAATCTATCTATCCTTTTCGTGAAAATACGACATTATTGATTATTTTATTTAGTGTCTACCTACACCCTACACCCCTATTGGCATAATAAAATAACTTGACTACTACAGACATTTTTTGTCGAAAACTTTTATCTTCTTTAAATAAAACACTTTATTAAAATATGTCTTAAATTAAGATACACCGTTTAAGCAACTTAACTGGGTATTTAAATTAGTTTCGACCGGTATCGTTTGTCAAATTCATCCGTGACCTTGTGACGCTTATATGCGTCGCGGAGGGTTAATTTTAGCTAGCTGTGCCGTCGGCGGTCGCCAATACGGGACCAGTTAGTTTGTTGTCTTGTCAAATACATGCACAATACAATTGATTCAAGAACTTACACAATCCCATTCATAGCCGAGGTGCAAATATTCCATAAAATTCGGACGCGATATCGCGTCAACGGCAACCAATGTGTTTTTTTTTTCCTTTTCTCAAACTTCTTTGGAGTTTAACTCCACTATGTTTGCATGGACGCCGGCGCGTCGCGCCGAGGGAACAACCAATAAATGAATCATCATCCTCGTAGCGTTTCCTAGCGAAGCGAAAGTTATTCTATGTTTCAGTTTGGGCCAAAATTCTTTCGTATGTCCCGATGTTTAGATGTCTGGCTGTCCGGCTGTTCTCCTTGGTCGCATTTCTCAACCGATACTCGTGAAATTTTGTGAGCGGTTCATTAATTATATAGATTTTAATTAGCGACTCAGGTTTTCGAAATTTTGAAACGAACACAGGCTCTCGAGTTCTTCAGCTCACGGAGCCTTTAAATAAATAAATATTTGCGGACAATCATACACAAATCAACCCAGTCCCAAACTAAGCAAAGATTGTACTATGGGTACTAGGCGACGATATAGATACTTATATATAGAGATATAAATACTTAAATATATAGAAAACATCCATGACTCAGGAACAAATATTCGTGCTCATCACACAAATAAATGCCCTTACCGAGATTCGAACCCGGGACCTCTTGCATCGTAGGCAGGTTCACTACCAACTAGGCTAAAGCGGTCGTCAAATAGCAATAGTTTGTAAACTTTCAATAACAAGTCCTTGAGACAAATTCAACGAGAGCAAACTGAACGGCTTGGCTCGAAATCGTGCTATTCAATTCTATTCAAATAATTTATTTCAGAGCATGTCCATATTTGTTAGTAAAAATAAACATGAAAAACTTAATTCTAGTGTTAGTAGGTACCTACATGAAATATAAACATTATAACATAATTAGAATAAACAATTAATAACGTTCCAGTGCTTCTCGTTACGGCCATCAAATCTGTCAACAATGGTACTCAGAAGAGTGTTTGGGCAGCCCCGAATTTTGCGCACCACGGATGCTAACTACCCTTTTGCGCATTAGCGGCAAAACCATCAACATGCGCATCAACGAACATCCCTGAAGCGCCACAGAAACGAGGCAACCACAACAGTATCCTGAAACCATTGTTGTACTGTACTCTTAGAGCACTGATAGCCTTCTGCGTGTAGTGCTAACGACCTTACTTACCACCAGGAACCCAACTCCAACACAACAAAGAAATCAATACTTCACCTGCAGCCTAGAACACTAAGTCTGTGCCTAACATTAACATTACACTCCCATTGTTTGTTCTGTCAAATTCAAAAGATCCTATCAGCCAAAGATATTTGTACTTGCTTACTACATTCCTACTTAGACGTTGAGTTAGTAAAGAATCAAGGATGCGTGGGGATCACAATAGTGTCATCTTACAGGCAGGTTTAGGCGCAAGACAGACAGGAACGTAAGACGTGGAAACGACGCGAACGCCGCGCGGACGCGCCTCTTAAGATTAATTTATTCGTATGGCTAATTCAATCGTTCTTATAATCTAATATTCGTCTGCTGGGCCCATAGGATAGCGTCGTCGTTTTCCAAGGTGAACAAGTACTCAAGTTGCCCGCTGTACTTATTGGTGAGCGGGCACGCGCTGATGATGAACTCGATGTTCTGCTCTGAAGTGTGTAACATCACTTTTTAGTACATATTAGTAGTATTTTGGAATACTGGATAATTTATTAAAAATCTATAAGGTTATTGTTAGAACAATAAAAAAAGCTCTCCTTTTTATATAAATAACATAGATTGTCGTTGAAAATTACGAGATCTCGAACATTTAAGTTTATTTTTATGGTGATATTTAAGATTTTTTTACAGAGTTAACAATATTTCTTCATACTGGAAGCTCAAAAATCAATCTTTCAAATCGTCAGATCGTGAACTGGCCTCGCCTTAAGATAAGGGACCGCTAACCTGTATTCTTTTCATACATAATTTACGTTAGAAACAATGTTTTAAAAACCCCTTCAAATCAGTACCCAAATTGCCTCGACATAGCCGGGAAAAGAAACCCTTCGGTCAGAACTCCTAGAAGTTTTCAGTTGGCACCCTCACCACAGATGAATTGAAACTAACTTTGTGGCGGCCGGCGGGACTCCAACCGCTCCACCCTGCTTTTGAAGACCAACTTCAGTAGGTCAATCACGTAACGCATTGTACGCGCATCTGACAGTAAAATCACAATCTAACTGTCATTTTTCCGTATAAAATTGACATTTAGACCTTACAGACGCGCGTAAGAAAAGTTACGTGATCGACCCACAGGTCTTCAAACACAGGTACTGGACGATCTGTTCGGCTTTCGTCGAGTAGTGCAGGCGGGACACGTATGCGGGGCAGGGCCAGCGCTGGTCTGTGGCGGTGGTGTGTGGTGGAACAAGGCACGACCACAAGCACCTACACATGTACTTCCTAAAATCCTATCCTATATACTATTATAAATGTGAACGTTTGGATGTTTGGATGTCTGGATGCTTGTTACTCAATCACGCTTAAACGGATGAACCGATTTAGATGAAATTTCGCACGAAGATAGTTTATAGCCTGGATTAAAATATAGGATAGTTTTTATCCCGGGTTTACGCAGACGAAGTCGCGGGTGGAAACTAGTTATTTATAAATCCTTGGTTCGTCTGCGCCCCGTCCGCGATGCGTCCCTGTCATGGATGTCTTTTAGTTCGCCTCGAGCCTTAATAAACAGGTCTACCAACTTGTTTTTCTAAGTATTCTTCATTAAAACCTATTGATCATACCTATAACACCAAGGCTATGGCGACTGGTAAACTATTCGTTCCTAGGATAAATAATTACTATGGGGACAGAACTCTCAAAAAGCGTATCCCATACCTACTCAATAGTTTGCCCGAAGCCATTAGACGTGAAAAAAATAGGAATAAATTTAAGAGACTGTTAAAAAAGCATTACCTAGATGTACTTATATAAAACGCAGTTATACTATTTACTACTACTACTGTTACTTAATGAATAACTAAATATTTTTTGTTACCTAGATACTGCCGCTCCCACAGTCAAACTGTCACTACCACAGATGTATGAATATAAGGAGATCGGACATGGCGGCCGATTTGTATAGAGTGAGCCTGTCGCAAGTACATTAACCCACACAACGCCCAAGTAATTGACAAGACAAAGCACGCACACATCTAAAACACACACTCTTGTATACCTAAACGCTTATTTGACAATAAACGCGCATCATATCAGGCATTTTGGGAAAAAACGTAATATTCTCTGCGATCAGCACGCGTGCACAGTATGGCAGTGTATGCCCATTGAGCATACAGCTGCGACACGGCCGCCGGCGGCTTGTCCTCTCTCTAGTATTCTATGCTCTGAGGTCACTACAGTTTTGTGGGGCAATGTTTAATTTTAAGTATGTAAAACACTGTACTTATTAAAATAAATAAATAAATAATAAGAAACTCCACGTTTTCTTTAAGAGTTATGACGTGACACGCCGTTGAGAAAATAATCTATTATGTTGTTACAAGATTTTATTATTTAATTAAAAATGCCATTGTATAAGGGCAGAAGAGATGACAAGGAATAGTATGCATTCCTTCTAGTGTACACACATATACAGTGGGCCTGACTAACCCGACAGATTTAATACTGTATTCCAGCAGGTCTATAACGTAACGGATTGGACGTACACGTACGTCAGATAGATCGAAATTTCACTTTTTACAAGATTTTTACAAGCTTATATTATTACAAGCTTTTATAAAAGCCTCTGGTAGACGGTCGTCAACACGCCCCTCCGGCCGAGCGACCTTGGTCCGCACCGACCGTGTAGACAGTTGTTTGCAGCAACATTTCATACTATTTACAGCGGTCGGTGCCGACCAAGGTCGCTCGGTCGGAGGGGCGTGTTGGCGACCGTCGAGTAGAGGCTTTTTACTCTCAAAGAGGACCCTATTACTAAGACTTCGCTGTCCGTCGATCCGTCCGTCCGTTCGTCCGTCTGTCTGTCACCAGGCTGTATCTCAAGAACCGTGATAGCTAGAGAGTTGAAATTTTCACAGATTATGTATTTCTGTTGCCGCTATAACAACAAATACTAAAAACAAAAGAAAATGTTTTTTTAAGGGGGACTCCCATACAACAAACGTGATTTTTTTGCCGTTTTTATAGATAATGGCACGGAACCCTTCGTGCGCGAGTCCAACTCGCACTTGGCCGGTTTTTTTTTTCTCGGGTCAAATTTAGTAATTGAAATTAAACCCCCTTCCCGGTTTCCGATTGAGCTGAAATGTTGCATGCATATGTATATCGCATGACAATGCAATATTATGGTGACATGGAGCTGATCTGATGCTGGAGCTGGAAGGTGGCTATAGGAACTCCGCAATAAAACGACACAACTCCATCGACTTTGGGCTCGTTAGAATCGTCTCAATGAGTAGTTGATGATGGTATGCAGAAAAGTACAGTCGGCAATAAAAGCTTGTACCAAACAATTTAATTTTTGTAGATACCTACTTGTATGGTGAAATAACAGTTGAGATGTCCTAACGTGCGTCCGAAAAGTAACGTGGTCACCCCTGTAAACATATTTGGAGATTAAATGCCTCCACACATCGGTCGCGGGCGCGGGTCGGGCGCGGGCCCGCGCAAGTTGTAAAACATTGAAACTTCAAACACGCACGAACGCGGGCCCGCGCCCGACCCGCGCCCGCGGCCGGTGTGTGGAGGCCTTTAACTGCCGTAAGTACAAAGTTTGCTCGGTTCGGTCGAACTGACGTTGATTTTTATGCAGACGATTTTGTGTCGTCTCTTGGTAAAATTAAATAAAAGCTTGTAAAAAGCCATGACTACATTTGTAACCAACATAGACAACATAACTCAACATAAGTAGACAACAACAGCTGCCTAAAATACTGCGTTAGTGCAATTCCTTTTTTTAGGAATAATTAATAATAGGAGTCATAAGAAACTTAGGTATTTTTTTGGACTATAAATAAAGAAACATGTTTTCTAATCTTTGAAGTATCATCTTTGTAAGATTTTGATTATTTTTGTGATTTGCAGTTAATTGCAACTATTTTATATTTTATGGTTTACTGTCCATATATTATTATGACCAAGCTGTACATTTATAACCGACTTCAAAAAAGGAGGTTCTCAATTCGTCGGAATCTTTTTTTTTTTTACTTTTTCCGATTACTCCAAGACACCGCTTTGAAAAATTATTTTGGGTAGGTGGTCTTATGGTCATCAGGTCGAGATCTGATGGTGGGATCCTGGAGAATCGAGGGAACTCTTCAAATTTTATAGCCACACTCGAAGCGATTTGGGTATTTTTTTTTGAGGAGTGTGGAAATGCTCATTGCTCATGTATGTGGCATGGCGAGGTATTGAATTGTAGTCAGTTAAAACTTTGTTATTAATAAAGTAAAATAAGGTAAACGTCCGAGTGTTCGACGCTGTACTAGTATATGGCATGGGCACTCTATATCAAAGTGACATGGCTTAAATTCGAATGAAGAAAAAATCCCCTTAGTTTGAATTTAACCCATATTGCTTTGATATAGAGTTTCCATGCTATATAGTAGTACAGCGTCGAGCACTCGTACCTTTAGAATAGGTTAAACTTGATTTTCGAAGCATAAGCCGTGCCAATGAAGAATATTATCTAAAATGGATAATTTTACTATGAATGACGTGTGTGAGCGAGATGGCGCTAGGTTGGGCGCCATATTAGATTATGTTCATTATAACTGGCGCGGCTTAATACGTAGATATTAAATAAATAAATAAATATTTGCGGACAATCTTACACATATCGACCTAGTCCCAAACTAAGCAAATCTTGTACTATGGGTACTAGGCGACGATATACATACTTAAATAGAGAATATTGTTTTTACTTTCACTTATTTTCGTGTATAGGCTCTTCAATTAAAAGACACACCATGTCAATCAAATCGTCCCTCTCTAACTCATTACGAATGTACAGGAGCAGAGCGGGTGCGTCGCTGGATGACCGCTTCACCGTGTCGGAGGGCGCGGGCGGCGCGCGTCTTACCGTCGCTGCGGCGCGGGCGGGCGACAGCGGTGTCTATACGCTGCAGGTGAGTTGGGGTCCTAAGGAATTTATTAATATCTTAGAATAATAACGCATAGAAACGCAGTTCACGCGCAACGGTGTGGCCACTAAAACTCGGCCATAAATGGCCCAGTACGCCGATCGGTGGAACAAAATTGGTGCGTTTGTGTGCGTATTGGCGCGTGTGAATACGAGTTGATCACAACTACATGAATCCATTTTATGCCTCACGCTTGGCGCGTATGAAACTATCCTTCTATGCGTTATTTTATTATTCTAAGATTAATATTTATTTAATCTTATGGCACACATTATTTGGCCTTTGAGGTTGTCACTCTTTAGTACCACCCAGGACACACGTGCAGGGTTGTGGTAGGTTGCTCCTGCTTCCTTCCACGTCACACAGATGGTCACGGGGCATGGCTGCTTCGGGAGATATCTGTGGAAGATTGCAGTCACCAGTGTGGAGGGGCGGAAGACACAGCACAGCACACGCTGGAAGTGTGTCCCGCCTTCAACGAAGAGAGAACTCGCCTCTCACTTGCAGTGGGACCCGATATATCGCTGCCGGCCGTGATTCAATCCATGGTCGACAGCGAGAGATCGTGGCAGGTGGCAGTCTCATTTTGCGAGGAGGTAATGCGGCAGAAGGAGACAGCGGAACGGGCCAGGGAGGACTCAAATGCGTCCGACCAACGGCGCCGCAGGCGCCCTGGGCGCAGACGGCAGGCGCATGACCGCCGGCTGCCCCCATAGTAAGGACCTCCGGGTGACAGGCATGGGGACAACTGTCGCCCAGCGGATCAAGGTCCCAGGGCAGGAGTGCGTGCGGTACAAATAAAAAAAAATAAAAAAAAAAACCTACGCCACAAATGGTGGTGGGGGGGAACACTCAACCAATTCCCCCACAGGTGGGTCCGGTGAGCTGGACAACTGCTGGCGGAGTCGCGGATGTGTGCGAGAGCGTTCCCGTGACTATTACGCCACAGGCTGTGGGAAGAACTCCCCAGGGTTTTTAGCCGGTACGAATCCGGCATATCCACCGCGCCTCCCCAAAGCGCGATGGAATCTATAAAGATTTTACCTGGGATAAGTATAAAAAAAAAAAAAATGGTAGCTCCTGCGGACGCAAGTGACAGTTGCCCCCCTTTGTCAAGTGAGTGGGCAACTCGACTGTTAGAGGTTCTTAAGCCGCCCAAAGGTCTCTAACTCGGCTTAACGACTACTGTCATAGACAGCAACCGGGATCAACTGCTTAGCGTGCCTTCCAAAGCACATTTACACAGGCGGTCACCCATCCAAAGACTGACCGCTGCCATCGTTGCTGAACCTGCGTTATCGTTTCCGACTCGCAGGCGCCGCTGGGCTATGAACGCTTCAATTTATTAGTGTCCGACCGAAACATGTTTTCGGTTCGGCTTTGGCTCTGGTTTCGGCCTAAACCGAAACCGAGCCTTTTGTGACTTGTTAAAATCGTTAAAAAAATTACGTTAAACCGCTTTTATACACAAACTAGCTTTTGCCCGCGACTTCGTCCGCGTAGAACTCGTTTATATCGTAGCTCGATACAAACTTTCACCCTACATTTCCCTTTTAGGGGTAGATTTCCTATATAAAAACTATCATATGTCCTTCTCCGAGACTCAAACTATCTTTATCATTATCATCAACATCATCATATCATCCGAAAAACGTCCACTGCTAGACATATGCCTCCCCCAAAGAGTTCCAAAGTGACCAATCCTGCGCCACCCGCCTCCAGCGGACTCCCGCGACCTTTACCAGGTCATCAGTCTACCTTGTGGGGGGCCTACCAACGCCGCGCCTACTAACTACCTCTATACCAAATTTTATCTAAATGGGTTGCTCCATACAAATATTCAACCTTCATTTAATCCCCTTAGGAGATGATTTCCGGAATAAAAACTATCCTATGTCCTTTCCCGGAACTCAAACTATCTGTAAACCAAATTTCATCTAAATGGGTCACTCACATCCAAACTTTCACCCCTAAAGGGAGGATTTTCGTGATAAAACTATCCTATGTCCTTCCCCAGGACTCCCAACTATCGCTTAACCGTAAATGGGTTCCATCCAAATTTTAACACCCATTTCACCCCCTTAGGGGATGATTTCCGGAATAAAAACTACCTTATGTCCTTTCCCAGGACTCAAACCATCTCTTTATGAAATTCCATCGAAATGGGATCCATCCAAATTTTCACCCCCCATTTCACCCCCTTAAGGGATGATTTCCGAGACAAAATTTATCATATATCCTTTCCCAGCACTCAAACTATCTCTTAACAGTTAACTTAAGTTTTATAAGTTTTTATTGTTACTAACATGATAAGGACATAGTCTGAAATAAATAATTTGAATTGAATTGAATTAATCAAATTTTCCGATGTCACATCACATCCGAATTTTCACTCTCTTAGGGGAGGATTTTCGGGATAAAACTGAGTTAAGTTACTGAATAAACTATTTTTCATTTTCATGTTCATTTTTCAAACTATCCTATGTCCCTCCCCAGTAGGTCAATCACGAAACGCATTGTACGCGCGTCTGACAGTAAAATCACAATCTAACTGTCATTTTTCCATATAAAATTGACATTTAGACCTTACAGACGCGCGTAAGAAAAGTTACGTGATCGACCCACAGGACTCCCAACTATCGCTCTACAGTTTATGGGTTCCATCCAAATTTTCACCCCCATTTTTAATTTTATTATTAACTATATGGAGAAGGAGGGAGTTTAGGTAGATATTTATTGGTCCAAAATCCAAAATTTTAAAACTTTTTAAAATAAGCCCAGCCCTATGCTCTATCCACTCCTCTGTTCACTTAACTAAATTACCTATGTTTGTTATTGTATCATGTTAAACTCTAAGGAAGAGCGGTGTCTCTTGCCACAGGCATCTTGATTGCCTAAAAAGAGGCACCAGTCTGCATATCTGTAAAGTTTTATAAGATTTCGAAGAAATCATTTTTCATTTACATTTTCATTTCACCCCCTTAGGGGATGATCTCCGGAATAAACTCTATCATATGTCCTTTCCCAGCACTCCCAACTATCGCTATACCGTAAATGGGTTCCATCCAATTCTTCACCCCCCCATTTCACCTCCTTAGAGGATGATTTTTTGGATAAAAACTATCCGTTTGTCATTCTCCGGGACTCAAACTATCTTTATACCAAATTTCATCAGAATGGGTTAGATCCTCATTTTCACCCCCAATTTCACCCCATGGGATGATTTCTTATGTCCTTATCCAGGACTCTAACTATCTCTTTACAAAATTTCATCTAAATGGGTTCTATCCAAATATTCCCTATTTTATCCCCTTAGGGGATTATTTTCGGAATAAAAGCTATCCGTTGTCCGTCTCCGCGACTCAAACTATCTCTTTACCAAATTTCATCTAAATGGGCTGCATCCAAATTTTCACCCCCATTTCACCCCATTAGGGGATGATTTTCGGAACAAAAACTGTCTTAGGTTCCTTTCCAGGACTCAAACTATCTTTCAACCAAATTTTATCAAAATGGGTAACAAACAAATTTCCACCCCCAATTACAACCACTTAGGGGATGATTTTCGGGATAAAACTATCCTATGTGCTTCCCCAGGACTCCAACTCGCTATACCGCAAATGGGTTCCATCCAAATTTTCATCCCCCATTTCAGCCCTATCTCCATAACAAATTTCATCTAAATGGGTTCTATCCAATTTTTTACCCCTAATTTCACCCCCTCAGGTGATGATTTTTCAGGATAAAAAAGTATGCATTGTCCTTCCCTGGGACTCCTTCTAAATATCTCTTTATATTTTTTTTACTAAATGGGATTTATCCACATTTTCACCCCTATTTCATCCCCTTAGGGGATGATTTTCGGGATTCAAAGTATCCGTTGTCATTCTCCGGGACACAAACTATCTCTATACCAAATTTGATCTAAACGGAGTCCATCCAAAATTTCATCCCCCATTACACCCCTTAGGGGAAGATTTCCGGGATTAAAACTATCCAATGTCCTTTTCCAGAACTTAAACTACCTCTAAACCAAATTTCATCTAAATTGGTTCTATCCAAAATTTCACCCCCCCGTTTTACCCCCTAAGGGAAAGATTTCCGGGATAAAATTTATTGTTTGACCTTCCCCGGGACTGAAACTATTTATGTGCTAAATTTCATTCAAATCGGTGCAGCGGTTTATGTAGCTCCATACAAACTTCCATCCCCCATTTCATCCCCTAAGGGGTTGATTTCTGGGATAAAAACTACCCTATGTCCTTCCCCAGAACCTAAACTATCTGTATACTAAATTTCATCTTAATCGGTTCAGCCGTTTTCACGTGATGCGCGGTCACATAAACAGACAAACAGATAAACAGATAAACAGATAAACAGACAAACAGACAAAAATTCTAAAAACTGTTGGAACGTGTTCTGTTATCGATTTTAAGTATCCCTAGCCATTTTTTTTTCGAATATCTTCCATGTACAGACTTTCGACCCTCTTCAGCTTTATTATATGTATAGATTAACAATGTAACAACTGAAACTCGTGAAGGTTGTATAAAATAAAACAAGGTTTACTACACACAAAGCGTCACTTCACTGAGCCGGTGGCCGGCGAGCTATGCCATATTGCCGGTTGGCACGAGCGCACCCGAAGTTAACCATAAAGCGACCAGAAGTACCGTTTCGTAAGTTTCGGCCCGGCCGAAAGGTTCGGCCGTTTTTTGGCCGGAACCGAAACTACGGCCGAAACATGGTTTTTTGGCCAAAACTGGCCGAAACCGAAACCGAACCTTCGGTCGGACACTAGACATTTATACAATGCGATGCGTTTATTGGTGGGTAAAATTGTGACACATTAACTGTCGTACTTACCTACTATTATTTAAATGCCACATTCTCATACGATTTTATTATGAACAATGACATACTTTCAAACCATAAAAATATCACACTAATATTTAACTTTTGTGACGATTCTCTGTGTACTAATATACAATAAATCACAGCTTCACAATACCATTCTCCCATCGTCGCCGCGGCGCGGGCTCTGCAGGTGAGTTGGGGTCCTAAGGAATCCATACAATACATATTGGCGTGGGAAATTATGATAATACGCCAGTCATGCTGCACACTAAAATGCCGCACTGTAGCATGGTGTCCTAAAAGTCAACAACAAGTCAAAAACGGGTGGTAGGCTGAGTAAAAACAGAGATATATATTTTTACAAGCTATTATTTAGCTCACCACGTTTGTTTATCAATCTCGTTGGGAATTACCTACTTTCCGCACTTGTATCATACACCATTTTACAATGCATCATGCGAGGAAATAAAAAAAAATATGCATAAAAGGTGAAATTTAACTGTCAAGAAATCTCATTATCGCACAGTATGCGGGAATTTTGGCCTGAAATCCATTCCCGTGGAAATGTTGAACCATATAAAGGGGCACATTCAGAGCAAGTGCATTGTAAACTTATTTTTAATTCAAGCATTTTAAGAAATTGGCCTATTGCTTTTGAGACACCGTGTATTTTACACAACTAGCGAACAATCAACTTAGGTTTAAAACAACGGTAAAACGTTTGTTGCAGGCCAGCAACGCGGCTGGCAGAGACACGGCCCGTGTCCGCCTCGACGTGTCGACCGAGACCGGGCACGACCCGCCCTCCTTCCTCCGTCGCCTGCAGGACCTCACCGTCAAGGTTGGCACCCGGACTCGGCTCTTCGTCGAGATACTCAGCACCACTGAGTGCAAGGTAAGCTGTTACTGGTTAAACCACAAATGTATGAATATAAGGAGATCGGACATGCCGGCCAATTTGCATTGGGTACGCCTGTCGCAAGTTCAATAACCCGCACAAAGCATAAGTTATTCAAAATTCAAATGTTTATTCTGTAAGTTGGCCACATGGGCTCTTTGACAAGAGAAAGCACGCACACATCTAAAGCACACACACTTGTATACCTACGCTCTTATTGGACAATACACGCGCATCATATCAGGCATTTTCGGAAAAAATGTAATAATCTCTGCGATCAGCACGCGTGCACACTCGGTAACAGCGGACGGTGAACTAGCGGCAGAGTATGCCCATAGAGCTAACAACTCCGGCGGCTTGTCCTCTTTCTAGTATTCTATGCTCTGAGGGTTAAGGCGAGGCAGGTTCATGGTCTTCTCTCCCTCTCACTGAGCATAAGCGTGAGCAAGATAGAAGGGGACCAAATCACGTATCGCCAGAAACATTGTCTGTGAAGCGGCCCTCAGAGGGGTCCACAGACAGGGGTAGGTGGCCATGTTTTTCGCCACAGTTGAAGGGCTACTCACCACCAGGAACCAGGAACACAACACCACATGCTTCATATCATGCAATAATATAGCAACATTATACAAAGCAGTGGTGATATTATGTGCAGGCAACCGTGGTAGGTAGGTACGTCTTAACTCTTCAATGGCTATAAAAAATAAAATTTTGTTATTGACCCTCAACACTCACATTCTGACTTATGACGTCACATCACTTTTATTTCGCGCCATCATTGTTTCTATTATACGTGTGTGCGTATCGTACCTACGCCATAACAACATTACGCCGGAATCAAACAATAAAGAACCCTAACTCAATGGCATAAGGACGAACACGTCTGTATTGTGATTGTAGCTCTTCTGTTTTCATGTGTCTTAACGGATATTTGAAAATAGAATTATGTCATTCGACTGTATCGTGCATTCCTTTGCCCAAGGTCTAATTTTTATTTTTAGGAGGGCCCTTTTCTTTAGACTTTTCTGTTTATGGCAATTAAAAACCGAATAAGTATGTAAACATATTCTAATAACTCTCCGGAAAATCGAATTAATATAATGCATTTCTAACTTAGTATTTTAGTAGAACACTGTAATTGGTCATCACATCATACTAACATAATTCACAAGTCAGTTTTTTTTGTTATAAGCTAGAGTAGGTACATTAAATACTAACAGCGAAAAATATTTTTTAAGATTTTCTAACGTCTTAAATTACCGAATAATTTACTTTTTTGTTAGGAACACGTGTAAAACTTTGAAAAGATTATACAAGTCATTGTTTTCTCCAATAAAGCAACGCATTTGATTATTCAAAATGTGACCTATCATTTTCTAATAGTTTTGTTAATAGATTACGTCAGCAAAACCGGATACGATTTAAAAAAATATAAAACGCCTAAAAAATATTTAAGTGACTAGTGGAAAGCTTTCAAAATTAAAATTTTCATTTAAATTTAACCTATTGATGAATATATTATTAATTCAAACTGTCGTTATCTTTGATAGTTTTTAACATAATTCTGTTACCAAAACTCACTTGAATAATCTTTAATTATTCGTTTTGGATTATACTGACGTTATCCATTGACGAAAGTTTTAGTAAATTATAGGGAAGGTTGTAACAGTTAAATACGACACTGAACTCTATTGAAGAAAAATACCACTTGTATAATCTTTCCCTGGATTTACAAGAGTCACTAAGAAAACGCTGTCTCATCCTAGCAATATTTGTATATTATATATATTTTCAATCACGTTCTCGGAAACGGCTCTAACGATGTCGATGCAATTTGGAATACAGGGGCTTACGGGGCCAAGAAATCAATCTAGATAGGTCTCATGTCCGGGAAAATTCGTTTTCTCCGTATTTTCACCCGAGCAGACCTCGGTCGCCCAGGGACTGACCTTAATGACCTTAATCCACGTTAGAATTCACTTTCTCTTTTTACTACTAGTAGTACTCATTATATTCTAAACATTAACAAAAAATCGCGCTCTTGTGAATTAATATGTAAGTAACTACTCTTGTATGCGTAATGTTTTAATTTATAATACCTATAGCTTAAGATCTGTAACGCTTTGGCGGTTAGCTGTAAGTTGCAGATGTACTTTTTAATACAATAAACAATAACAACAATAAACAATCGAAGGTGCATTCTGTTTACGTACCGGACTATTTTGCCGGTTGACGGTGGAATAAGTCGTTCTCACTATTCACCAGATGTTCGGACTATGACTTTTCGAGTTGATACCATTTTAGAATTATTCAAGACAATGATAATTTTATAAAAAGTCACAAAAAAATCTCAACCATATTGATTGATTAAATTACGTTTCCTCGTTCAGTCAGCTATTGGCAAAATTCTAATTCATGCCCTTAAGATGCCATTCAATAAGTACACCCACTACTGGTATTGGTGATATTTTTCCCTGTCTAATAATCTTTCTATCTCCTTCACGTCACACAAACTCGTATAGGTACGAGCAATAGTACCCCGTCTTACTCAAAATAATTAAACTAATCTGAACCATATTTCAACGCCACTTAAGTCCAAAATGCGTTGGCATCTAATGTTGGCATAATAGTTTATAGGCCGAATGAAATGAAACTAGGTTGAACACTTTCTGTTTATTTGTTGAGGCTATTATTGGGTTTTAATTGGAATTGAACCAGATGGTTATGTTTTTACAACGCTTTTCACTCGTTTTTCAGTTGTGGTCCAAACAAATATGTCTGCTTAAAGGCATTCCTGGAAAATATTAGTACCAATTACGTGCGTCAATCAAAACACAGTCTCTGGGTGCCCGAGCTCTGCTCGGGTGAAAATAGAGAAAATACGGAGAAAACTAATGTTCCCAGCTAGATCGATTTTTCGCTTCGTGAACCTCCATAAAGCAAATTTCATTGAAATCTTTAGAGCCGTTTTCGAGAACGTGATTTCATATAATATTTATACAAATATTGCTCGTTTAGTAATATAGGATTACTTTTAATTTCCCCCCTTTGTTACCATTATTTTATTAGTTTTATACGAACTCTATTATTATTTTCGATAATCAAGGTATTTACCTTAAGTAAAGTAAATATATGAAAGTACCTACAAAAAACATTAGTTATAAAAGGGGAAGTCAAAAGTATCCCTTAATTGACGCACTTACAATTACTTACCAATTTTTACCAAAGTTTGTACCAATGTACAAAGTTTTCTACAAATGCTCTTACAAGTAGGTAGGTAATTTGATATGTTTTTTTATTAAAACGCTTAATAACATTGATATTAAATTGGAATGCGAAAGATAAATTTCACATTATATTGAAATAAACAGACAGTATCGCGGCTCCTAACATTTAATTTCATTATTTCCGCGCGGTCTTAATTAAAAATGTCAGTTATACATATAATATACATAAACAAGACTGTGTCACAACTACAACTCACAGTAGATATAATAGCAACCTTACCTCTCCCATCGCCCACCGACCTATATATGCGTCAAATATTTTTCTTTTTTTGGTTTTTTCTACGAGTTGGCCCCACCCAAGTTTACGTAAGCCAAGGAGTCAATAGCCTAGTACCCAAGGACGCACGTACACGCACGTAATACTCGTTATTACGCATACAAAGCTGTAAAATGGCTAAAGTTAAGCGGATTTTTAAATTTCGCGGGGGTGGCGTGGGAGAGGAAGGGTTCTCACTCGTTGCCGAGGCGCAAATATTCCATATAGTTAAGACGCGATATCGCGTGAACAGCAACCAATGAGTTACGGCCACAGATGTATGAATATAAGGAGATCGGACATGGCGGCCGATTTGTACAGAGTACACCTGTCGCAAGTTCATTAACCCACACAACGCCCAAGTAATTGACAAGACAAAGCACGCACACATCTAAAACACACACACTTGTATACCTACACGCTTATTTGACAATAAACGCGCATCATATGAGGCATTTTGGGAAAAAACGTAATATTCTCTGCGATCAGCACGCGTGCACAGTATGGCAGTGTATGCCCATTGAGCATACAGCTGCGACATGGCCTCAGGCGGCTTGTCCTCTCTCTAGTATTCTATGCTCTGAGGTTACGGCAGTAAAATAAATCCGTACAAACCTTCGACTTGACGCACTCACACAGACTCGCTTCAATAAACTTAAGCGGACTTTGGTGGACTCGTGTGTGCACCAGTGACGTGCCACGCGTGCATTTTGCGTTAGATTTATCGTGCAGGACGCCACTGCCATTCCCTTTTGCCCCCTTGCATGAATCATACGTTCACCCTCGATTTTTGAATTACGGTCAAAATCAAAAGGGACTGAACAACTTTGTAACGTGACGCTTTAACGTCATGTTTACAATACAAGCTACCCATGATAAGTGGTGACTTTGACGACAGGTCTAGCCTAGTGGGTATTGACCCTGCCTACGAATCTGACGGTCTTGGGTTCGAATCCCGGTAAATTTAAGAGTTAGACTCTTGTCGGTGTAGCTCCCTCCATCTGACTCTATCTAGGGCCACCTCCTTGACCTCTCTATACGACGTGACTGCTACTTTTTCTTTTATTTGTTTCATGTAACTTATATCATTACCTTTCCTTCCGTAATGTTATTAATAAAAGCGTCATGTCGTATATTGTGACTAATCATTTTCCCTCTCCTATTCTTTTCTCTCCCACTCTTCTCAGCACTTCTTCATTTGTGATTTTTTCTGTCCAGCTAATTTTCTCCATTCTACGCCAACACCACATTTCCAATGCTTCCAAATATTCTTGATCTCTTTGAGTCATGGTCCACGCTTTACACCCGTATAACGCTATGCTCGATATAAAGGTTTTGATGAACTTTGTCTTGGTTTTCTGGGATATGTTTGCAGTCAGCAGATACTTTTTAGTGTAGGTAATGTGATGGCCATGCATATTTGTTTCTGACTCTTCGATGTTTTATATGTATTTAAATATTGATTTATTAAACATATTGTCGTCTAGTTCTCATAACACAAGCGTTATTGAGCTTACCAAGGGGCTAGTTGGATTTATGTGAGATTGTACCCTAATATTTATTTATTTATACTAAGCATTATTTTTCCCCAAGGTGACATGGTACCGCAACGAGCGGCGTCTGCTCGAAGCGGAGCGGGTCTCGCTCGCGCGCGACGGCAACTTCTGGTGGTGCGACGTGGCCTGCGTGAGCGTGGACGACGCCGGGCGGTGGACGTGCGCCGCCGAGAACAGCGGCGGCCGCGCCAGCTGCGCCGCGCACCTGAACGTGCTGGGTACGGTACCTTAAGTCACCTTCGTCATCCCGTAATGGAGTTGTATGCGGCCATTTTGGAACCAGTCATCCCAGTGCCTCCATCATGTGTCAGAGTGAGTCAAAGACAGCGACGAAGACAGAGGAGAGAGCACGTGTGGACCGAGGCTGGAGATGTAGGTGGTCATTTTGGAACAAATCATCCCAGCGCCTCCATCATGTGTTAAGAGCGAGTGAGAGAGAATATCTGTGTGGCAGACGAGGATATCCCCAAAGAAAAAGGTGAGAGGATAAGCGAGTGTCTATTATTTATGGGGGAATTAAACTAAAGCGAGAGAGTGGGTGAGTTAGGACGAACTTGCTCTTAAACAATCTATAATGGGGTGACAGTGAAGGGCAATGACAGCTACGAATAGAAAGAGAGGATAGAGGAGGAGCGAGAGAGAGTCATAGTTTATATATGTGTTTGGGGAAACAGAATTAAAGCTAAAGTGGGTTGCTGACATGGGAAAAAGCATGCATTAGTAAGGAGTGGTGTATGACAGAACTTGTAGTGGTGCGTCGTGGTGTGCGTGACGTGAGCGTGGACGACGACGTGCGGTGGACGTGCGTTGCGTCGCCGAGAACGGCGGCGGCCATTTTGGAACAAGACAAATGACTGGTGTAAGACAGTGTCTGACTTGCGTCTTGGATGTTTTCTATATATATATTAATAAATATATCATCATCTAGTACCTTCGAGCAACACGGCCTTCCTAGCGGAAGGGAGACGCCTAACCCCCTGGCCACGACTTTGGTCATAAGCGACCTGCGACCAGCGTTTTATCTGTTCATTGCGCGTGATCCCAACTAACAGATAAAACGCTAGTCGCAGGTCGCTTAAGACCAAAGTCGTGGCCAAGGCGTTAGCTATGAATATTACAGTCAAACAATTCTGTCATTTCTTGCGGGGCCGGGGGGAATTTGCTGTAATGATGACACTGATACATCAAAAATGACACAATACACCGAAAAAACTTGCACACCTTCATACATTTTTGTGTACGAAGCATGCCCACTTGGGCTTGTATTTTGGCAGAAGGGAAATGGTGCGAATGCCTACTCCCTTCCGTGTTGCTCGAAGTCTAGTACCCGTATCGCAAGCCTTATTAATCTTATTATAGTAATATGTAGGGATAGTTACAGTGCGACAGACAGACAGAGTAGAAATTAAATGAGGGCGCCACTTTCTTCGTAACTGTCACATTTTTGACGTAAAATGCTTAAACATGGCAACAATTTTGTATGGATTTTTTTTAGTTCTATTATATTTAATTTCTACTCTTTATTGTCGCACTGTATTATAGGGATAGTTCGGTTTGTGTAATATTCTGCCCAAATATTTGTTTATTAAGTAATGTTTTAGTTCCGAAGGCCTACAAGCGGCCGGAGTTCGTCGAAGAGTTGCGGGCCATCTTGACCGAACAGGGCACCGTGTCTCTGGAGTGCAAGGTCGTCGGGGTCCCCACACCAGTCTTGAGGTGGTTTAAGGTGAGTTAAGGATGACTCACGCTAGAACGGGCTGTGTCCGGGCCGAGCCGTTTTCTAAGAAAAACGACGGTGTTTTTTCGCAGCCGAGCCATACCCTAGCCCGGCTGAGCCACGACCGAGGCTTGGAAGCGACACGGGCCTGGCACGGCCCGGCCGTGGCTCGGCCGAGCTTAGATATGGCTCGGCCTCGAAAAAACGCCGTCGTCTATTTTAGGAAACTGGCCGGGCCGGACACGGCCCGTTCTAGCGTGAGTCATCCTTTAAGAGTCCCCACGAAGCTGGACACAAGTCGGCTCACCATACAATCGTAGTTTGGCAACTAAGACAACGTGCTGGAAGAACATGAAACTTTGTATACAGAATGGGATCCGCTAGACCTAACTAGGTCGGAAACTAGTGCGTGGTGCTAGAAACTATGGATTAAAAAAAAATTGTATGAAAACTTCTGCCTCTATTTTCTTTCTTGTATTTCTAGCAACATAAACTAGTTTCCGACGTATGTAGATATCGAAAGAAAAGAAAGAAAGAAAAAAACATTTATTCGAGACAAACAACACACAGCGTTTGTCACGAAACGGTTCTATCTCAGTATAATGCTGGCATTGCTGCCAGCGCTGGTCTCAAACAAAAAAAACAAAATAATGATAAAAACTTAATAACTTCTATGTACTCTATCGCGGATGCTGTTGTGTATATGGGGGCACGGCAGTGGCCCAGCCAAGTTCGAAGTTGAGTATTTCTTGACAATCCGACCTGGCTTTTGATTATGAAAATTCAATGTACATTGTTAAGTACTTCATGTAGTTAATTGTTGGACCATTAGTAGTTGCAGCAACATGTTAACCCTAAATCAGGCCGAGGGTACCTAATTTTTTAATTGGTTTTGGACCTTATCATAGACAGCTAAAGTTGAAAATCATGTGGTCCTATATAATACGAGAAGAAGTTTAAGAACATGTGGATATAGGTATTTACTAAAACAAAATAGCGGGTGCCGCAGGACCGGTCATTGTGACACTCTGGGGAGACCTATGTCCAGCTGTGGACGTCTTTCGACTGACATGATGATGATGATGTTGTTCTAGTCCAGGGGTCACCAAATGGCAGACCGTGGTCCGGATCCGGACCGCCGACCTATTTTGTGCGGACCTTCAGTAACCACTAACTTGTATTACCGAGTACGTACTTTAATAAAATTCTTGAAGAAGTTGATGCATTATATGTGAGATGGTTAAGTAAATGCTGCGTTTAACAAAGATTCTCTGGCATTTTAGAACATTTGAAGACATTTAACGACAATAGCTTGCACCTACTTTACTCCAAAGTTCAGTAGTTCAAGCCAAAAATGGCATTTTTCACATTAATATGTAAAAAAAAACCTTGTCGCTTCTGTATATTTGCTTATTTATTTAACAAACTCAAGTAGAAACAAACCGCAATGGTAGTTTTATTTAAAAAACCGGACCCCTGAAGAAACTAATTGGTGACCCCTGTTCTAGTCCATAGTATCCATACTATAATATCATTAATGCGAAAGTAAGTCAGCTTGTTACCTTTTCACGCTTAATCAGCTGAACCGGTTTGGGAGAAATTTGGTTTGGAGATAGCTTGAGACCCTAGGAAGGACATAGGATAGTTTTGATCCCGGAAATCATCCCCTAAGGGGATGAAATGAGGGATGAAAGTTTGTATGCAGCTGAAGTATGTATAAACGAGTTCCACGCGGACGGAGTCGCGGACAGAATCTAGTTTCGTCTAAATCGGTTCGGTCGCACTTTTGCATTTATAATATTAGAATGGACTAATATGAACAATAACGGGTGCCGCAGGACCAGTTACGGTGGCACTCTTTGGGGGATGTCTATGTCCAGCAGTGGACGTCTTTCGGCTGATATGATGATGATGAATCGTTTGACCCAACAGGACAGCCGAGAAATAAAGGCGGGTGATGTGTTCGCGCTCACAGCCAGTGCCGAGGACCCAACCTCACTCGGCACGTACACATGCGAAGCCGTCAACTGCATGGGCCGAGCCTACTCTTCCTCGAAGGTCCACGTGACGAGGGGCCGGGATGAATCAAGACCGAGCTCTGCGTGAGTATTTTCTCTGTGCTGCGCAAAATAGGCTTTTGTCTTAAGATTTTTTTCGACGCCATTCGAACGTCGCTGCCGGTGGAGCCAGCCGCAACTATTCATACTGCATAATTTGTATTGAAGTATGACGTCACAGTTTGCAATTTGTAATCACTGTATGGAAAATCAAGTAAATTGCTGTGTCGGTCGCGAAATACTGCGTTTAGGTCCATACCTACAGTTATAATACAATTTTATAAAAGCGCGAGCAACAATAAAAAAAACATGTTTTTTTTCTTAACTTTCAAAGTCCGTAGGTAAGTTTAATACATGCATGCATAATACATATAAACCTTTCTCTTGAATCACTCATCTATTAGAAAAAACCGCATCATAATCCGTTGCGTAGTTTCAAAGATAGGGACAGACAGACAACGGGAAGCGAGTTTGTTTTATACTATGTAGTGATTACAATTACTTGATGGTTTAATTCATTCATTTAGCACACTATATATACGTTATCAATTTTAACATGAGGATACTAAGTAGGTACCCTATTGTAATGTACAGTAGGGTTCTGAACTATGTACCTATACCTATGGGCAAAGTGACCAAAAATATATCAACACGACTTTCTTGTTAAGGGGCTGTCCATAAATTACGTCATTTTTGATAGGAGGTGGGGGGGGGGGGGGGGGGGTCTGACCATTGGATGACGGTAGTCATTTTATTAGGCGGGGAGGGGCCATTCAAGGAATTAAAAGGATGACGATAGAGGGGGGGGAATTGGCAAAAAACGATGACGTAATACATGAACAATGGCCGGACACGGCCCGTTCTAGCGTGAGACATCCTTTAATCGTAGACAATGTACAACTGGAGGTGTTAATGCAAAAAGTAATAATTAAATGAGCGAGCGAAGCGAACGAAAGTTCTCCGTTTCAGCTTGGGCAAAGATTCTTTCGTATGCCGTCGTCTGTCCGGCTGTTCTCCTCTACAGGGTTCAATAATTATACAGGTTTTAGTCGATTCAGATTTTTGAAATAAAAAAAAATGGCTGTGTATAAAAGCCAAGCAGCTTCATCATGATATATTTAAGAGCCAGAGGGCCTACCGCGAAAGGCATTCGAAGTTTTCGCTCTCTGTCATAACTGACGAGTTCGTACGTAAGTGTGACAGAGTGGGAAAACTTCGAATGCCGTTCCCGGTAGGCCCTCAGGCTCTTGTCGGTGGAGCAATTTCCGTTCGTCTCTATTCTCAGCTTTCTTCGTGACATCTTGATACGACACGCTGTCTACATTTTCCTTGATTTGGTCATAAATTTAAAAAAATTGGTTGTGCATAAAGGCCAAGCAGCTTGCGCACGATAATATTACGAGATAACGTCAAAAAGCCGAACGCTCGGCTCAGGCGGAAAGGGCCAATGAGTCTTACTTTTTCGTGCGTGCTGCCGGTGTTCATCGATTTATAAGACGTGATATCACGTCAAAAAGACAGGTACGCGAGTTCTACAGCTCTCACACTAACTACCTAGTAAACAAGAAAAAGTTTTTTGTACGTACGTAAATATATGTTTAGTAATTTAGGTTAAGGTACAGTAGGACTGACGTTATCTTAAGTGATTAAATGTTCCTAAAACAATATAGAGAAAAAAAAAGTTGATTGACCCATTTGTCAGATTATATTAATTCGTTTTTTTCTTTTTACAGCGTAACTCCTGAACCGCCTCCGATCTTCACCAAAGAGCTGGATGACCAGTTTGTCAAAATCTGCGAACACCTCACTCTTGGCTGCCACATTGTGGTCCCTCCGTGGCCGAGGAGCGTGGTGTGGTACAATAAAGAGGGGAAAGTCGAGCCAGGAGAGAGGTAGGCCAATTTCAAGCTTAATCCAGTGAAATAGAAATAGGACCAGAATATTTTGACTAAACGGGACTTGTTCGCATCATCATCATATCAGCCGAAAGACGTCCACTGCTGGACATAGGCCTCCCCCAAAGAGTGCCACAATGGCCGGTCCTGCGCCGCCCGCATCCAGCGGACTCCCGCGACCTTTACCAGGTCATCAGTCCACCTTGTTCGCGTAAAACTAACTTATTTGTTCACCTCTTTGAGAGCTGGGAGTGCATTTATCACCTAAATACTTATTTTTTTTAATCAACTTCAAAAAGGAGGAGGTTCTCAATTCGACTGTATTTATTTCGTGTGTTTGTTACGCGATAACTCGGTAATTTATGAACCGTTGTCACCAAAATCCAGTTCTGATGATGGGATCCTGAAGATATCGAGGGAACTTCAAATTTTATAGGCGAACTTGAAGCAATTTGTCTACTGATTTGAAGTCGGTTGTTTTTAAGTAAAGCAAATTATCAATAAGTACACTCAAACAAAATATAAGTATTATTCACGTTAAAAAATACCTGTGCGGTGAGCATCACGAGTGGACGTGTCACAAAATTAAATATTAAATTAGTAAAATGCTTTCCGAAATTGACTCTTAGTGACGATCTAAAACCTTAAGCCCCTGCTAGACGGTCGCCAACAAGCCACTCCGACCAAGCGACCTTGGTTGGCACCGACCGCTGTAGTATGAAATTTAGCTCCAAACAACTGTCTACACGGTCGGTGCGGACCAAGGTCGCCCGGTCGGAGGGGCGTGTTGACGACCGTCTAGCCGGGGCTTAATTGGCAGCAAAGACATATTCTTACTTTACAACGTTTTTAAGGAAAAGCAGCGTTATCGCGGTGAACAATAACTACAATAAGCGACGGTAATCACCTGGAAGGAATAGAACAGAGACTATTTTTAGGGTTCCGTACCAAAAAGGTAAAAAAAAACCGGCCAAGTGCGAGTCAGACTCGCGTACAAAATACAAATACAAAATACAAAATTTTATTCGTAACAATTGTTATATGTCATACAGAAATTGGATACCTAGTTATATAACTAACATATTGTATGTTGTTATGTAGGTTATTATGATTATCTCCACTTATAATAATCTCCACTTATAATAAATCTCTAAATTAAAAAAAGAATCAGCCAGTTTGAAACTAAGCTTTGCGCGGTTCGAATGTTCTCAGCATCCCATGAACGGAAAAATATGAAACATTTTATATAGGTACATTATTATTCTAGCTGCAACTTAGGATAGTTTTTATCCGACTGCGACAATTAATTAATTTTCCGAAATATACGACTTCATTTAATTTTTCATTTATTTTTATTGAAATCAAACGCTGCTCCAACTGTCAGCTATAAGAACCGTCAAATTTTCGTCAAAATGGCGGAATTGCTTTGCCTTTCACTTAATAATAATTTAAATCCCATCTACGATAGACCTTTACGAGACAAATGCTAAAATATAAACCATAAAAAAATATTCGATTCTGATATGAGAACTTATATGCGCAAATGTCGTTTTATGTCGTAATTTCAATAAATGAAATCAACAAATTTGAACAATATAATTAACACGAATTTGTTTTTTTTGAATGACAATGGCACGCGCTCGGCGCATTCAGCCAAAGTAAAGTACCTGCGGCGCTACCACGAAAATCGATACTCAATGTTCATAATTTAAAAAAAATTGTTTGAGTTAATACAGACCTAACATATGTATTCTTTAAATATAATGTAAGTAACAGTAACCTAACCTAACAATAGCCTAACTTAACAGTAATCCAAATATTATTACTTTTTTACTTTTTAATATATTTTATTAGTACTTAAGTCAGTTGTTCTTAACAACTTTCTGTTCATGTTTACGGGCAACCACTGGGGGCTGCAACACAGTGTAAACTAACGCAGTCTCCAAGGCTCCAGTTGTAACAAACTTATGTTTTTGAACAATAAAGATTTATTACTATATTACTATTACTATATATTTGCATCCCTGTCACTCGAGTATGGTTAGTGCGATAGAAATAGAGATACCCGAATATTTTCGAATTCCGAAGTTCGTGGTTATAGCTCAGGAATCGAAAATATGGTAAATAATCATAATGTATTTTCTCGAAAAATAATTTAAAATAAATATAGTCAAATGGAGAAAAAAACAAAGCAAGAGGTTATATAGGTAATGATTAAGTTATAAGAGTCCAAAGTTTTAAGAGGGGGTATGTTCTGTCCCTTTTCCGCAAAACGCACCTTCATATGAAACGATTGTTTTTTACTATGACGCTCGAGTATATTGACGTCACAGTCCCTCATCGTTTTCTCACTCTAACAAGCGACATTAAAACGGATGTAGCTTCATAATTTTTTGAGATATTTGAATGGGAGTTTCATTATCTTTTATTTATTTATACATAATAAATGCCTATGTCCTGACTGACTTATTCACTCAATCACTCACTCACTCACTCACTCACTCATCAACGCACAGCCGAAACTACTAATCTTAGAGAGTTGATTTTTGCACAGTATGTTGCTTTTATAACGTGGGCTAAGGATGAAAAGGAATTTTTGAAAATTCTACCCCTAAGGGGGTAATATGGGGGTGCAAAGTTTGTATGGGAGAACCTTTTTTTTTGAGCTATAGACTTAAACTTTGTAGAAAAATTAGTTATTAGAATACAAATGAAACACTTTCAGCGTTTTGGAAAATTCCACCCCTACGGGGGTAAAATAGGGGTGCAAGGTTTGTATGGGGGAAACATTTTTTTTTTAAATAGAGACTTAAAACTTTGTAGAAAGATCAGTCATTAGAATACAAATAAAGAACTTTCAGGGTTTTAGAAAATTCTACCCCTAAAGGGGTAAAATAGAGTGCAAAGGAGTATTCACTATCTGAAATAAAAGTTGCGTTCGGTCTGTCAAGTTGACAGTGACACTGACACACAGTTTGCCGACGCGTTCACACGATGCAATTTGCCGTGCCACTCTGGCGTCGGATTTGTAATAGTTTTAAGATATATTGTGTTTAGCGTAGGTATTTGTTTTGTGTTGCCTTCCAGGAGGTAACTCAGGTAAAGGCTCCGACGGAAGACCAGCGCTGGCCTTCTAGGTTAGCACCATGCTGAGTCGGGGCCTTTTCGTGGACCATGTATTTTTTTTTTTACGTTCTGTGTTTTGTTTTTTACACCCATTGTTTTGTCCACGAATAAATGTTTTCTTTCTTTCTTTCTTTCTTTCAAAGTTTGTATGGGAAAAACTACTTTTTTTTAAATAGAGACTTAAAACTTTGTAGAAAAATTATTCATTCGAATACAAATAAAGTACCTAGATTCAGTGTTTTAAAAAAATCTTCCCCTAAGGGGGTAAAATAGGGGTGCAAATTTTGTATGGGGGAAACAATATTTTTTTTAAATAGAGACTTAAAACTTTGTAGAAAGATTAGTCATCAGAATACAAATTAAGTACTTTCAGCGTTTTAGAAAATTCTACCCCTAAAAAAGGGGGCTAAAATAGGGGTGCAAAGTTTGTATGTGGGAAACTATTTTTTTTAGCTAGAGTCCTAAAACTTTGTAGAAAGATAATTTAAATACAAAGAAAGTACTTGCAGCGTTTTGGAAAATTTCACCCCTAAGGGGGTAAAATAGGGTGCAAAGTTTGTATGGGAAAAACATATTTTTTTTTAATAGAGACTTAAAATTTTGACGAAAAATTACTTATTAGAACATGAAAAATACTACATTCGGCGTTTTACAAAAATCATTCCCTAAGGGGGTTAAAAAAGCGTGCAAGGTTTGTATGGGGAACACTTTTTCTGAGCTAGACACTTAAAACTTTGTAGAAAGATTACTTATAAAAATACAAAAAAAAAGACTTTCAGCGTTTTGAAAAAATCTATCCTTAAGGGGGATAATAAGGGGTGCAAAGTTTTTATCAGGGAAAGTTTATGTTTTTGAGTTAGAGACTTGAAACTTTGTAGAAAGATTACTTATTAAAATACAAAAAAAGAACACAAATCGTTTTAGAAAATTCCACCCCTAATAGGGTTAAAAAGGAGAGCAAGCTTTGCATGGGCAACACTTTTTTTTGAGTTATAGACTTAAAACTTTGCAAAAAGATTACTTATTAGAATACTAAAAAAGAACTTTCAGCGTTTAAGAAAACTCCATCCCTAAGGGGATCCTTAAGATCCTTAAGAAGGGTAGCCAGTGTTGTGTGGGAAAAACTTTTTTTTTTACTAGACTTAAAACTATTCGAAATTTTACTTATTAAAATTAATAATAAAGTACTTTCAGAGTTTTAGAAAATTCCACCCCTAAGGGGGTTAAGAAAGCTTTGTATGGGCAACACTTTTTTTGAGCTAGAGACTTAAAAGTTTACGAAAAAAATTCTTTCAGCGATTAGAAAAATTCAACCTCTAAGGGGGTTTAAAAGGGGGTTCATATTTTAAATGGCGAGCAATAAAATTTTAAAGTGTGAGTAAGAGATTTTTAACTTCGGTCTTATTCTGTACGTTAAAAGACTACAAAACTGATTTCAGAGTTTTTCCAAATTCATCCCCTAAGAGTGTTAAAATTCGTTCAAAGTTTGAGTATTTCAAGGCATTTTTAAAGTATGAGATTTTTAACTTTGGTTTTAGACTGTTTGTTCACAAACTAGAAAATGAACATCAACTTTTTTTTAATTATCCCCTAAAAGAGGGTTCAAATTTTGTATTGAGAGAAATCATTTTCTTAGACGATAAAAAGTTCTACGCGGACGAAGTCGCGGGCAACAGCTAGTAATTAATATATTCGATTTTCTGTATAAATCTCATTTACATTCTTACATTAGGTAAGTATAATAATTAATAAGGTAACATAATATTCTAAGTTACAAATGTGTAGGTATGTAAATCTTACAATGTTAGCGGTAGGTTAAAGAACTCTTCATAGCTGTAGAACAGTTCTGTCATAAGAAACTTCTTCAATCTACCTCTAAATCCGGCGGAAGTGGCTGCATCTCTAACTGCATCGGGTAGGCGATTGTAAACCGATGGGCCTAGATAGTACAATGAACGATCTGACTTAGCGAGTCTGTGCGGCTCCGCGACCAGTCTATTTTTATGCTTATTGCTGCGCAGCGGATAGTTGGTGTTCACGCCTTTACTCGTACGAAGGGAACCCTTATCCATTACCTATAAAAACTATTTTATTCTGTGTTTTTAGTATTTGTTGTTATAGCGGCAACAGAAATACATCATCTGTGAAAATTTCAGCTGGAACTATCACGGTATCAGTGAGATACAGCTTGGTGACAGACAGACGGACGGACGGACAGCGGAGTCTTAATAATATGGTCCCGTTTTACTCTTTGAGTACGGAACCCTAAAAAGGATCCCTTATGGTGCGACTCTGTCCGTCTGTCCGTCAGTCTGTCACAACGTTAAATATCTCAGGAACTACTTAAGCTATCAATTTGAAATTTGGAACAACTGTTCAAAGGGTTAAGACTCGTGTATGGAAAATGAAAAAAATAAATAAACATTTTCAATTTCAGTTTAAATGACGAATATTAGAGGGGTTAAAAAATCAAAGTCTAGTAAATAGAACAAATTGGGTATCATATGAAAGGGCTTGCTTGAGTTGAACTTTGTAAAACCGTTTTCAATTTTTTTCTACAGTGGTTAAATTTTGATTTATTAAGGAAAATGTTGAAAAAAATACCATTCCCCCCCTTATCTCCGAAGTTTACTAAGCGAACATTCTGAAATAAGTACATAAATGATTAAGAGTAACATAAATAAAACAGGAAAAATAAAACGATATCCCTATCTAACTTATTTTATTTTATTTATCAAAAATAATTTCTTAATTCAATATGTAATTTACTTACCTTTGTATGAAATTTTATAACTTCAAATTCCTATCAGATTATCGTTCAATTCCCTTCTTTCAAATAAAATATAAATAATTTAAATCGGTACGCGTGATTAAAAGCTATCGCTGATAAACAAACATGCTAGGTTGTAAGTTGTTAGTACCAAACTGCAGAAGGCGCTTTGCAACGGTAACTTCTACTATGAGCTGTTTATTAAGATTGTTCAAGAATAAATGGGGTCCTGACATGACGAGTATGGTGTATGAAAGTTTGTACGGAACCCTCGGTGCGCGAGTCAGGCTCGTACTTGACCGGTTTTTTTTTTCAAGTCTGTCACGCTTAGCGACGATAAAATTATAATATAAATAGCCTAGTCTACATATTATATAGATTTACTATTGCATGAAAAAGAAACGGTTGCTAACGAATTTGAAATTGGTTTATCTTAGGCAGCTTAGGTACCTTTTACATTTCTGCAGGTACCACGTAACAGAAGACGGTGTTGGCGGCTACCTGCTAGAAGTCCAGTCTGCGGAGTGGCCAGATGAGGGCGAGTGGAAGTGCGTCGCCACCTCAGCGGGCGGTAGGGTTGGCATATCTACCTGCCATGTCATCATGGATGGTGAGTTACAAGACTAGGTTACTTGCTAGTCCAGTCTGTGGATTAACCAGATGAGGGCGAGTGGAAGTGCGTCGCCACCTCAGCGGGCGGTAGGGTTGGCATATATACCTGCCATGTCATCATGGATGGTGAGTTCACAAGACTAGGTTACTTGCTAGTCCAGTCTGCGGATTAACCAGATGAGGGCGAGTGGAAGTGCGTCGCCACCTCAGCGGGCGGTAGGGTTGGCATATCTACCTGCCATGTCATCATGGATGGTGAGTTCACAAGACTAGGTTACTTGCTAGTCCAGTCTGCGGAGTAACCAGATGAGGGCGAGTGGAAGTGCGTCGCCACCTCAGCGGGCGGTAGGGTCGGCATATCTACCTGCCATGTCATCATGGATGGTGAGTTCACGTGAGATACAGGGAAGTAACCTTGGCCCATTGGAATTTATAATTATGGTCAATGACTTACCTCAGGTTGTTAAAAATTCAGGTTGCTTACTATTTGCCGACGATCTAAAAATGTATCTACCTATTAATAATACGGCAGACTGTGCAAGATTTCAAACCGATATAGATAGTGTGGTCTCATGGAGCGAAGCGAATAAGTTATTTTTCAATACGTCGAAATGCGTTACTATAACGTTTACTCGAAAGCACTATCCCATTCTTCATGACTACGAAATAAATGCCATGAAATTAAAAAGAGTGTCAGAGGTTAAAGATTTGGGAGTCAAATTCACATCTGATCTGAGATTTCGGGATCACATCATCAATATTTGTAAGAAGGCGTATAGAACTCTGGGATTTGTTCTGCGTCGTTCCCATGGCTTTACAAATATTGGAGCGATTATCGCATTATACAACGCGTTGTTCCGAAGTGGTCTCGAATGCAATGCAATCATCTGGGATCCGCATGAAACCAAATATCACCTTATGGTGGAGCGTATCCAAAATAAATTCGTACGATTTCTGTATTGGAGGAAGTACGGGGTATACCCATTTTACCCACTAATGTATCCAACTCTATTTGTACTGGGCATGGTAGGGTACAACCAGCTGCGGGTGCGCAGAGAGCTGTGCCTGGCCACCTACATTTTTAAATTACTTCGGGGTAAAATATACAACAGCCAGGTATTGAGTGGTGTGAGTGTGTGTGTTCCCGATAGGTACGTGTGGCGTAGACTCCGGCCGCGGCTGCTAGCCGAGCCGCGCGGGCGCACCAACCTGCTTGGTAGGGCACCGATGACGCGAGCAGCGCGTACCCTCAATCTCATAGCGGAAAATATTGATTTGTTTTCGTGTTCTCTGAATGAATTCACAAAGGCAGCATTGCTCGTAATATGTTATAAGAGTACTACGTAAAAAAAATGTTATAGGTATTATAAAATAGTTACACTGTTGTCTTAGGTTCGATGCCTGTAAAAATAGTTGTAAGTGTGGATAATAATAAAAATAAAAAAAAATAAAAATACTAGTAAACTATAAAGCCCGCCAGTGTCTATTCAATTTCGTTTTTTTTTTAATAATGTGCATACATATGGACACTTACACGTTATACATCACCGCTACACCGCCTAGTGCGGAAGCGGCCTTAACGTTAGCAGATGAGTCTGCGGGCGTAACATGGTTGCCTTGTTATCACTTGTTTATCGTTGTGGATGAGCCCGTCACTCTTGCACTCGCATACTCGTCAGAACGGGACAGGTGTCTCATACACAGCGATACGTGACAACATGCTACCCATGTTATAGTGCGGATTCTTTTTATAGACCGGATCTTATCTCAAGACCCATCGGAATTTTGCTGTAATGATGACACTGATACATCAAACTTGACACAATTCACCGAAACAACTTGCACACCTTCATAAATTTTTGTGTACGAAGCATGCCCACTCGGGCTTGCACTTTGGCAAAGGGGAAACGTTGCGAATGCCTACTCCCTTCCGTGTTGCTCGAAGTTCAATATCAATGAGCGGTTACACTTAACAACAAAAGACAATCGCTTTGTTTACCAATTGACAATAAAAAAAAATCGAATTGTTTACTGCACACAAAGAGAAGTGAATTCGGTATAGAAAAGTAACCCGTACCATACGCGTGCTGCTTATTAAATAAGTTTCTGTAAAATTTAATTTCCGAAATTTTATTGCTGACTGTACTTGTATGCCGTCATCAACTACTCGTTGAGATTTGAGACGATTCTAACGAGCTCAAACTCGATCGGGTTGTGTCGTTTTATTGCGGAGTTCCTATAGTCACCTTCCAGCTCCAGCATCAGATCAGCTCCAAGTCATCATAATACTGCATTGTCATGCGATATACATATGCATGCAAAATTTCAGCTCAAACTTAACTTGCATGATTTGATTACAGATAGACAACGGGACAGGTGAAAATATATAAAAGTATGTGTCAAAATTTTCATTTTTGGTACAAGCTTTTATTTGTTGACTGTACTTTTCTGTATACCATCATCAACTACTCATTGAGACGATTCTAATGAGCCCAAACTCAACGGGGTTGCGTCGGTTAAGTACTGAATTCTCATGGCCACCTTCTGTCTCCATCATTCGATCAGCTCGATGGTACCATACTATTGAATTGTCACCCAAACTATACAAGTACACAAAATTTCAGCTCAATCGAATAACGGCAAGTGACTGAAAAATGGATTGCAAATTTTGACGGACAACTTACATACTTATATTATACTTACATACTTACATACGAACAGGTCAAGTTAATATAAAGCTTGCAATAAAAAGCTTGTAAAGACTACTTTTTCTTTTCCCAACAGTGCCGAAGAACTACCGCAAGCCGCGCTTCATGGAGAACCTCCAGGCAGTCCTCACGGACGAAGGACTGGTCTCCTTCGAGTGCAAAGTGGTTGGCTTCCCCACACCCGTGCTGAGCTGGTTCAAGGACGGCCAGGAGCTGAAGCCGGGCGACGTGTACCAGCTCACAGGCGAGTTTCTAGAACCTTCTGGACAGCTTGTTTCAATCTGTCACCAATGTATAATGTCATCATCATCAACATCATAATCATATCAGCCGAAAGACGTCCACTGCTGGACATAGGCCACCCCCAAAGAGAGTGCCACAATGACCGGTCCTGCGCCACCCACATCCAACGGACTCCCGCGACCTTTACCAGGTCATCAGTCCACCTTGTGGTCTACCCACGCCGCGCCTTCCGGTATGTGGTCGCCACTCGAGAACCTTTCTGCCCCAACGGCCATCGGTTCTACGTGCAATGTTGAATGTGTGTAGTGGTGATTCTTTTGGTGCCGCAAGCACCATAGACGACCGTGTCTTCTTACCATAAGACAGGATGTCTGCTAGTTTGCGACCGTCGTAATAAAAAAAAAACACGGCCAAGTGCGAGTCGGACTCGCGCACGAAGGGTTACGTACCATGATCTATAAAAACGGCAATAAAATCACGTTTGTTGTATGGGAGCACCCCTTAAATATTTGTTTTATTTTAATTTAATTATTTATAATTAATGTGAATATACAATTAAATATTCTGTGAATATTTCAAGCGTCTGCCTGTTGCCGTTATCAATATCGACCAAAAACGAGCAAAAGTATCACGTTTTTTGTATAGGAGCCCCCTAACGTATTTATTTTATTCTGTTTTTTGTATTTGATGTTATAGCGGCAACAAAAATCATCTGTGAACATTTCAACTGTTTAGCTATCACGGTTCATGAGATACAGCCTGGTGACAGACGGAGAGACAGACAGACAGACGGACAGACAGACGGACAGCGGAGTCTTAGTAATAGGGTCCCGTTTTACTCTTTGAGCACGGAACCCTAAAAAACAAAAGTAATAACCAAACGTTTGCTCCAGGCACCAACTCCCTCGGCTCATACTGTTGCATCGCCCGCAACTGCATGGGCCAGGCCAGCAGCTCCGCCGAGCTGACGGTGGAAGACATCCAAAACCAGCTCAACGAGGAGGAGAAACTCCAGCTGTTCTCGAAAAACCAGGCCCCCAAGTTCGTCCAGGGGCTGAAGAGCGTGGAGGCGAAGATAGATGAACCATTCCGTTTTACTATTAAAGGTAGACCTTTTAGCCTTTACTTCGCAGCGTATCTTTAAATACACGCATGTTTTGGTCACCTTATGACCTGACCCAGAACAAGATGGAGAGATGTAGTGCTAAGAAATATAAGAGAGAGCAAGTTATCCGAAACCGATGTCAAGGACAGAGTGAAGTGGAGAAGTAAGACGAGAAAAAGCTGACCCGACCACCATGTGGGATATATAGCTAGGAAAATAGATATTACCAGACCCCAAATACAGCGCAAGCAATGCTTGGAACCTAGATTTTTCTGCGAATTTGAGACTTGAGGGTATGCCTGTATACTAGTTGCTAATATTGTAATGAGGAAAAGTCAATAATATTGTAAGTTTGTATGTAAGGGGAACTATTAATTCGATATCAAATATCCTTTCACCAGTGGCCATTTTGAAGTAATTCAAATGCCCAAGTCAGAAGAATTTGGTTTGTATCAGGTTCCGATTGTATCACGATCCGAATGGATTGCGTCAGACTATAAAATGTTGCTATTTTCGTTTCGAGATTTCTTGTTTATGAGAGAGAGATATGTAAAGTACCTTTGCAACTTATGACTTGTATGACTGAAACATTATGTATATGTACAGTTACAGTCGCGGAATGAAAAGGTTGACCACCTTAAGGTGGTTCGATTGCCATACAAAACGTTATTTGACATTCGTAAGCTAACGGCGTGATATTTTAAGAAACTTATGTAACAAACTTTCATAAATTGGCTTCCCATTTGCGCCAAATTCCCCCTTTCCTAGAATAAACTTGTATAAACTAGATTAATTTGAGAAATTGGTTTGTCACGTGATATTTTGGGAAAACTATTTTTCTCAAATTAATCTAGTTTATACAAGTTTATTCTAGGAAAGGGGGAATTTGGCGCAAATGGGAAGCCAACTGATGAAAGTTTGTTACATAAGTTTCTTAAAATATCACGCCGTTAGCCTGCGAATGTCAAATAACGCTTTGTATGGCAATCGAACCCCCTTAAGATCTGTTTTTGCTTGCTCAGTATACGTTATCAGTATTTGCTTTATCGACCGAGTGTCAGACACATTCCGTCATAATGAATGTCATTTCCACTACATGGCCTACAGATACGTCCACTATGAGAATTGACCTCTTTGAATTTTGGAAAATGTGTTAAAAAAACCCGGCCAAGTGCGATTCGGACTCGCGCACGAAGGGTTCCGTACCATTATCAATAAAAATATTAATTGTATTCTGTTTTTAGTATTTGTTGTTATAGCGGCAACAGAAATACATCATCAGTGAAAATTTCAACGGAACTATCACGGTATCAGTATACAGCCTGGTGACAGACAGACGGACGGACAGCGGAGTCTAAGTAATAGGGTCCCGTTTTACTCTTTGAGTACGGAACCCTAAAAAGAAAAAAAACGTAATACAAGGAATAGCAATGATGAGATTGACCGGACCTGTTACTTACATTTATAATTTTAAGCGAAGAGGATTTAATCATTAGATTTATCATACTTGACACAACGTAATGGCAAGATCAAACTAATAAAAAGGTTTTAGTTCAACTATTAATAGTCAAGGAAAATTCGTCTAAGTAAATTTGAACTTTGTTGTCAAACAGTTGAACATAATTTTCAATACAACACTCTCGTCTGATACACAGTTTAAAATGGTAACATGTGCTTGCAACGCGTACATGATTAGATTTGAAAACTGGTCAACCTTTTCATTTCGCCACTCTGTACTAACTTACCTAAACTGTTAGCTGTTGTATTGTCTTGAATGAAGAAGGAAGGAAGGATACCGACTTCTGTCAGTCCTCTGATCAAATATTGAAATAAATCAAATCGTTATTGTCATTGTTCCAGTTGCCATTCCACCCGAACCGTCAGTACTCTGGTACCGAGACGACCAGCCCGTAGACGAGTCCACCCGCTGTCACCTAGCCAAAGAAGACCGAGGCGTCTTTACCCTTGACGTCCAGAACTTGGAGTTCCTCGACCAAGCCGAATGGAAGTGCGTAGCCATGAATGATTTCGGTCACAGTGTGACTTCGTGCTTCCTTAAACTGATCATACCTAGGCATTATAAGAAACCAAGGTTCTTGGAGAACCTCCAAGCTATCCTGTCTGAGGAGGGTGCAGTGAATTTAGAATGTAAAGTCATTGGTGTGCCGCAGCCGGTACTCAAGTGGTACAAAGATGGTGAAGAACTCAAGCCTGGAGACATTCACAGGATCATATCAGGGCAAGATGGTACTTGTTGTCTAGGTACCTACACATGTGAAGCGCAGAACTGCATGGGAATCGCTGCCAGCTCCGCCTCGCTTCTCGGCTTCGACGACTCAATGAAGGCCAAGAAGAAAATAGCAGACGAACAAGCATTACAAAGAAATTTGTCGCTTAGTACGATACACGAAGAACGAACCTCGCAGATGTACGATACCCCGGTGGGAGATATAACTCTAGACGATAAAGGAGAGATTTCATTTTCGTTTGACGGTAAAGAAGTATCCGTATCGTTATATGAGACGCCAGATTTAACTGAAGAAGAAGCTCTTCAAATAGTTGAAATGTACGCCGATCAACTATCTGAAAATGTAACTGAACATAATGTTGTCGAGCTACCACCTCTTAGATTTGTAAAAGAAACATCAACATCTGGTAATTTGCTCATGGAGGCTATTATAATTGACGTATCTCCAGAATACTTTGCGTCACCAGAAGAAGATTTAAGGACGGAAGCCGACGTTGAGGACATATCAATAGCTGATGAAAATGGTCCGCCTCAACTATCTTTAGATACAGATTTAGGCGAAGACTATATAGAAAAAACTATGGCGCTCTTATCAGATGAAAAATCTGATATCCCTAAAAAAGTAGCGAGAAAGAAGTCAGATTCATTAAGAAGTGGGGAAGATTTCTTCAGTCTATCACGAGAGCAATCAATTTCTGAAAATAAAAGGGATGACGATACTCAAGTCATGTCTGAAAGTGATTTAGTTAGTTTTGCCAGTGCCCGAAGTTACGGTAAACATAAGTCAAAATCTTCTAGACGGTCAATTGAAGATGGCAGAGAATCGTCTGAAACGAAAACGATTCTACATAAAGTTGAAGTTGAAGAGGTCAGAGAAACTAAAACAGAAACACAAGAAACAAAGACGGATTTAAAAGAAAAAATAACGGATGCAAAAGAATCAGAACATAAACGTTCTGAGATGGAAACGCCCGTGATGAAGCCAAAGCGAGAACGACGCGGCAGTCGTGGCTCTCGACGCTCCAGCTCTGGTAGCGAGAAATCTTATAGCAAAGCTAGAGAAGAGTTACTACAATTGAAATCAGAAGTAGAACTCAAACCTACAATGACAGATGAAGAATTTAAGACTAAAGTGACGGAAGTTAGTTCAACAATATCTAAAGCTATCAATGATGTGCAAATCATAGAGCGAGATATAATTTTGAAATCTGAGTTAATGTCATCCGCTGCCACTGCTTCAAGAAGTCTGGAGATTATAAGCAGCCTAATATCCCCCCTTTCTGAGATACTTAGTATAGCAGAGGCTGCCAAGGAATCCATTCAGGCAATTGAAGTTAGTAGTATATTCAGTAACCTGCCTCAATCAATGAAAGCTTTACAACAGTCTTTAACACTCGTTGAAAAATGTATTGACATGGAAAGTGAAAATAAAACACTAGTGAAGAAAACATGTGTCGCATTCATAGAGACATGTGGCAACGAGATTCAAAATGTGATGTCAGATATAAATACCGTTACGATGACAGACTATTTACAAGCAGACGAAAGCGTAATAAGGGAAATTCAAACTCTTACTAAAGATATGACAAATGTCATTAAATATTCTTCAGATACCATTAAAACAAGGAACTTATTGAGCGAAGCTAGAGAAATTAAAACTGAAGAGACATCGGTAGATGCAAAGCATCTCAAGGATACTCAAAAGGCTGTGTTTGAATTAAGAAGCCCTCTTAATTCATTGCTCTGCATAGCAGAGAGTGCGGATAGTGGAAAAATAATCGATGTTACTAAAATAAAAAATAGTGAAGTTATACTTCATGATATGTCGGCTTCAGTACAAGATTTGCAGGCAGCTTTAGAGCAAATAGAGTCATTGTCAGTTAAAGAATCTACGACATCCCTAAATAGATATAATACAGCAATTATTGAAACAGTCATGGATTCTGTTTTGAAACTAAGAATATCTTTTGAACAACTCTCGACAGAAACGAAAACTGAAGATGACAAGGTAGTTTTGAAACACGTTTTAACATCCATCAAACATAATTTGAGCGACATTTCAACTCATATCGATAAAATAGAGAGTAACATTGGCAGGTTTGATATACTACAAAGCGATAATAAACTAGAAGTGTTACAGAAAATGGCTCAGATTTTAATAGCATTAGAAAATAATCTGCCGCGTCTGGAAACTTTACCTGAAGTCAAGTTACATTTAGACGTGTTTCATAAAAACTTAACAAAGGTGTTGGAAAATGTAATCGAAACGAATGAAGCTAAAAAATACTTTTCTTTAATAGAAATATGTGATGTTGTAAATAGAGTGAACACAGCCATAAAGACTCTAGATTCAGACAGCATATTGTCTTTAGCAAGTCTAAATAATACGCTCAGAATAGTCCAAGATCACTTCGTAAATAACGTATTTGATTCAGAGTTGAATTGTGCTATATTGAACAACATCACTGATGTATTAGTTGATATACAAGAATCGATTAATCAAGCTGAAGAAATCAGCCTACAGATTGATTCGGAACATATTATTACACAAGACATGTCATTATACGAAACTGGTAGAGCCAATGTTGCTTTAGAGCGTATAGACCACACTATAGCTGCTATTAGTAAAGTTAAGGCTCTTGAATGTACTAAAGAACTAAAGGAAGCTATAACACCTGTGTTAGAAAATGTTTGTCCCGTTTTGGAAGAACTCAAACGAAGCGTGGCATCCATGGCTGCAGGCCGTGTTGAGCAGGATGAAAATGTGTCTGACATGTCTGATGTGCAGTCAATAGCACAGACTTTGGCCACACCTCTCTGTGAACTGAATCAAAATATTATGGTTATAAACCAAACTATAGTAGAACACATTGAGAGTTTGAAAGAAAATAGCGAAGTCTTCGTGACAGTAGCTGAGCCACTACACGAACTGCACACAACTCTAGAGACGTTACAACAGGTAGTAATATCACAATACGGGGAAGATGTAACACCGTATGAAGTAAGCATCAATTTAGCTAATGCTGTACAAAATCTTAACAGCTGTATAGTAATGATTCGTGAACAAGGTGGCATAGAAATCGCAGATGAAATGTCGACCTTGGAAGATATTTCTGGTATCAAAACAACTGCCGATACTTTGCCTTCTGATCACTTAGTATTGCCAGAAGCAACAGAGACAACAACAGAACATGCAGTCAGTTCGTTACACCAAGACGTAGTGCCGTCAGCAACAGCCCAAGCATTGCAATCATTGAACGACCATATCACAATTTTACAGAATCCTGATGTTGTTGATGCTCTAGACACATTGTCTGAAGTAAGTGACTACTCAAGTTTAAAATCCGTTGTTTTAGGATTAGGAGAGCTGCACTCTGGCATACAGGAAATCTTACATCCATTTATATTAGAGACTTCCGATGAAATTGCTTATTTAAATACATCCAAGTTAATGGCCATAGCAGAGCCTATGCAGGACTTGCAACAATGTCTGTCGGTACTAGATGCTAATAACATACCAATCTACGAACACATTCTGGAAATGCCAACTGATAAAATACAGTCCGTGTTCCAAAGTATCACTGAGTTTAAGGAAAATCTCGATAAATGTATTCATGCTGTATTCCCAGCAATGGAGACTGCTGATAAAACGATCGAAATATCGAATAAAGTGGAAACTCTGCGTGCTGTGTGCGAACATCTAAAGGACATTATTGAAAACACTAAAGCTATATCGATCGAAGTGCCGGTTAAACAAGAAGTAATAGCTCTTGAAGCGACCATAAACAACTTGTTAGACGCGACAGATGTTTCAAAAGGCATAAGGATAGAACAAGTGAAATCAGTTACCCAGGAGCTCTACAAAAATGTTATAAACGTACAAGAAGAATTGATTCAGTTTACACCTCAAGCGCCGGAAAAATTAGCTCAAGAAGCAAAAATGATACAAATAATAGATAAAGTGGAACGAAATATTGCTGTCTTAGAGGAATATGACTTTGTGGACCTTTCAAGAGCATCCGATATGTCATGTGCTTCACCTCAAATTGCACTAGAGATAGAAACGGATGCGCTGTTACAAATGGATGATATCGTCCAATGTGCTGTTGGTATCATACTAGACTCAAGTGACGAAACACCAGTTGCTGACCTGATGATGGTGGAAGATTTCTTCAAAAACTGTAAAAATGAGTTCGCGCTGCTTCGATGTTTGTTGACTAAAAAGCTAAGCCACAAAAGGATCATAAGGCTTTTACAGGAGTTCAATTTATTGAAACAAACCATTAACGATTTCAAAGTGAAACAGAATGAACTGCGTCTAGCTGAAAACATTAGTAATTCCCTTAAAACCTTCTTTGCTTACTGCGATGAATGTCTCAGCAGCGTTCAATCATCACTTATTAAGATTGTTGATTCGCAATCCGAATTGCTTTTCAAAGCGCCTATCACAAAGCTTGAAACTACTAAAGAAGTGCTCGTTGATATACTTAGAACCAATAAATTTACACCGTTGGAAGACGTGGCTGAACGATTCGTAAATATCATAGAGATAGCTAAACCTTGCCTGCAAAGTGCAGAAACTGTCATACATGAAGAAATAAAGCATAATGCTACAGTTGTCGAAGACAAGGCCTTGCTGGCGGCAATGGATGAAGCAGAAACGTTCATCGAAGAACAAATATTAACTAAGTCTGAGTTAACAGTAGAATCCAGAGAAATATTACAGAAAACTTTGGATTGCATACAAAAACATCACGACTACAAGGACGCAACAGGTACAGGAAAAACACTTATTCTCCTGAAATGCCTCGCTGAATGTTCCGATATTCTACAAGAAAATATGTCAGAATCTAAACAAGAAATAAAGGAACATAAATTCGAAGACACAGCTTTAAAGGTCGTACTGGCAGAAATGTTGGTGCCTTTACAAGCCTTGCATCATCAACTACTGAATGTGCAAGATCAAGTACTAACCGGTATGGAAGATGACGTTACGTCAGTGGATTTGACATCCACAGAATCATTTGCGCAAGCTGTGGTAGAAATACAACAAGATATAAAACAGTTAGAGCAGCACGTGTCAGAGGGCACGGTTGTAGATAGTGAAGAAAAGACATTGATAATGGAGTTGGATAAAGAAATACATACAATACAAGACAGTATAAGGTCTACTGAAAATGTCAGTAATGAAGATAAAGAGAAGTTCTCCAAGCCAATGGAAGAGATTAAAAAAACTTTGAAGACATTGCTAGCGACGGAGAGTAAGGTAGTGGCAAAGGGTTAGTATACCTTACTTCTAAGATTAATCTTACGATATTTCAATATTACATTTTCAAGGCGTTTCAAATGGCAACATTCAAAGTCGTACAAAAACTTTTGACAGAATCACTGTGGTTTTTATCTATATTTCATATATGACAACAGTACAAAATAAACTAAAATTTCAGAGAGTTATTTTGACGAACTAATTCTATTCCTAATTTCTGAAACTGAATTCCTTTGTAGATATAAATTCGAATATAAATTACTCGGAATGCGCTTTAGACCGATTTTTGAGCATTGACAAAAATCTTGCTGACACATTGGCTTCAATAACCGGCCTTGATTTCAACGAAATAGTTGAAATAGCTCAAAAGTTGAAAATTATTGAAACTAAAGAAGATAATAAACTGATTGGAAATAGAAAAGAGATTATCAACCAATTGATAGCAATCTTGTCTACGTTCGATTGGCTTAATGAGAGTGGTAAAAATAACGACAAGAAATTGAAAGATGTTATTTTGACAATGTATCAACTATTGACATCTTTACAAGTAGATCAGAAAGGTAAACTGTAAAATATCGAGTCGTGTGTTTGCTTGTCCATTCAAAATCATTACTCGCTGTCCTTTTTTTGTTATAGCATTCAGCAATATGTTACGATGACTTTGAATCATTCACCAGCTTTGAACACTGAATATTACATTTGGCTTTGTATAAATGCCATTATTTTTATGTTGCTAAAGTGTATCGTTTACGATTTCGTTAAACTATGGTATTATTTTACTTGCCTATAATAATTGTAATGACCAGTATCAACTTCTTCTTTATTATTTAGAAATTGAACAACTATACCTTTATTTCAAAATCAATTAATTATTATTACATTTACAGATACGGCTCCAGATTTGGTACAAAACGTTGACCAGTGTATTGAACTCATCAACATTGTTGAAGAAATATCAACTATCATCAACATTGATAATGTAGCTGAAACTGCAAATCTTGCTGAACAATTACGACAAAATGTCGCCATCAGTCAAATAGGACGTACAGGTGAAACCAAAGAGGTTGATAAAGAAATGATTGAAACCAAAATGAAACAATCTAGCTTAGCTATCAAATTAACAGAGGCACTGACATCTATTCAAACGCAAATTATGGAAAGTACAAAAGACTTAGAGCCTGAACTTCAAAATCAAGTTATAATGCGCATCGAGCAAGTAGCTGAACAGTTACAGGATTTCATCAAAATTGATATAACACAAATAGAGGTCAAAGAAGAAAAACCCATTGACGTTTTTATTGAATCCACCACAGCTGAAATAAAGAAAGAAGAAGCCAAACCTACAGAAGAGAAAACAGAAACTCATGTTTCTGAAGAAATGAAAACCGATATCGCCGTAACTGAGTTGAGAGAAGCTAAAATACTTGCAGAACTGGCTGAGCATACTGAAGAAAAGACTACTGCTGAGATTATAGTTCATGTTGCCGAAGCCGTCAAAGAAGTTGCTGACGTGATGCAACTAGAAAGTGAATCAGATTTTGCTCAAAAGAAGGATGTTATAGAGGAAATCAAACCAGCGCCAGTGATTGGTGAGACATTTGAAATTATAACAACAGAACAGCTTTCAACAGTTGAGACTTGTGTATCAATTATTGTTGAAGGTAAGACTGACAAAAACGAGGTTACAGAAGCTGAAAAGGCTAAATTAAGCAATAAAGTTGAAGAAACAGATGTCATGAGTTTGACAGGAGAGAAAACGGTAACAACAATTGGTAAGTTGTGTTTTTTAGGATTCCGTAGCGGAATGGCAAAAAACGGAACCCTTATAGATTCGTCATGTCTGTCTGTCTGTCTGTCTGTCCGTCCGTATGTCACAGCCACTTTTTTCCGAAACTATAAGAGCTATACAGTTGAATCTTGGTAAGTAGATGTATTCTGTGAACCGCATTAAGATTTACACACAAAAATTGAAAAAAATCATTAAGTTTTAGGGGATACACAGAACTGAAACTCAAATTTTTTTTTATCAAACCCATACGTGTGGGGTATCTATGGATAGGTCTTCAAAAATGATATTAAGCTTTCTAACATCATTTTTTTCTAAACTGAATAGTTTGCGCGAGAGACACTTCCAAAGTGGTAAAATGTGCCCCCCCCCCGCCCTGTAACTTCTAAAATAAGAGATTGATAAAACTAAAAAAAATATATGATGCACATTACCATGCAAACTTCCACCAAAAATTGGTTTGAACGAGATCTAGTAAGTAGTTTCTTGTTAATCCGTCATAAATCTTAAACCGCAATTTATTTTACGGAACCCTTCATGTGCGAGTCCGACTCGCACTTGGCCGCTTTTTTATATTAGTGATAGCAACTTTTTGTAAAATTTTAAGTCTTTAAAGTAATGACTTATTTATGAAATGTGTGTTTTTTTTTACATTTATGAGTATTGTCCTTTTTACATTTTATCACACGGGTATAGTGTAATCGTTTGAAAGATACACAGTGTTACATGTTTGATTTTTGAGGTTAGCTTAAGTAACTACATGCGAATGGGAACCAACAATATAGGAAGTATTCCCATTACAGAGCTTGTGCAACGCATCGATGAATATCTCAGTCAAGATTTAAAGAAAACCGAATTAGCTGGTGACATTGATGAAATAACCAAAATCCTTAACGTTGCTAACGAACTGCGTCAAAAATTAACTGTTTCTGCAACTACTCTCGAACAAATTGAAGTAATGAAAGAACTCCAAGACTTAATCACAGAACATGTCAATCAAGTAGCTATTCTAAAAACTGAAGGTGTTGAGCATTTGACTAGTGCCACAGTACGTTTATGTGAAGCTCTACACAATGTTATAAAAACGTATCAAATTGTAGTTGATAAAGGAGAAAAACAAGAAGACATCACTGACCTAAGTAGGAAAATAGTACAAAATATTGAAAGGTCAGTTGAAGAGACTCTTACCAAAGACACTTCCAAGATTTCAATTGGAGTCGTAAAAATTACCGAAAAACCTTCAATTGAACCAGTTTTGGGTGAAGACGTTGAACAAAGTCAAGTTGCTTTAGTCGAAGAAGTAAATCAAGATACTCAAACCCAGAAAGATGAGAAAGATCAAATTACGGACGTCAAAGTTAAGTCAGTCGTTACAGAAGAAAACATTCAAAAAGAAGAAAGTCGTGCACTACATAAAATTGTAGTAGAACCACCACAAATCCAAGATACATCTGGGTTTACTAAATCAGAAAATGAAGCTATCACAGAATCAGATGCAGCTACTATCAGCTTAACAGAACCACATATAGCCAAGGCTGTAGAAATTACTGAAACTAGCGATAACCTTGAGGAAATGTTACCAAAGAAAGAGAATATTTTGGCTATGGCTATTGATTTGGAAGAAAGCAAGCTGGAAGGTGCTGTTATTGCCGAAAGAGTGGTCAATAAACTAGACGACAAAAAAGAAAATGAGCCAGATGAATCTGTGGAAGAAATTTCTGCTTTAGTTGAAGCCAAATGTACTATTGCAGAAACGGCAGTTGGGATAAGTGAAAATACTTTAGTTGACGCCAGAACAATTGAGACGATAATCGATGATCAAGAAAAATCTATCCAAAAAATCACTATGAAAGTCAAAGACGCTGATGTGGGCCAAAAACAAGAATTAGACATTACTTTGGTTGAATCTATCGAAAGTGTAGAAGAGGCAATTTCCAGTTATGAAAAAGTAGCAGATGAGAAAGTAATAGCTTTGAAAACTGGGGTCGCAGAAGTTGCTCCTGATGAATTACAAAAGATGGGATCTATGGAAATTCAAGAACCACTTCAAATCGAGGAGCCCAGAGAAGTTGGAGCTGAGTCTCTTCATAAACCCGATGCAGTAGAAATTCGTTTTGAAGATTCTCATATCTTGACAGAACTCGAAATAGTAAAAGCAACTGAAGATACTGTCAAAGAACTGGATCTAGCGTATGTTGAAGAAACTCAAGCTGTTGCAATTTCTATAGGTAATGTTTACGTGTCTCGATGTATCGTGACTAATTTTAAATTTAAAACGCATGCTTTGGTAAATTTTGACAATGATATCGTGTACAATTAATGACGTGTTGCTATCCAATTACAATTAATGATGGGTCGTTGGACGGGAGCACTTTAGGAGATTTAACTGTTATATATGTACCCTTGTCAAATCGTAGCTAATTATCCCCTCCCTGTGTCCAACCGATATGACAGCCAAGTCATGATTATGCTAAGATTTTTAACCACTACGTATTACTAAAGTTTGACCAATAACTATTTGTGTTTTATATTCCATTGATAACTTACAGAGACACTTGTACAACACTTAGATGAATTCTTAATCGAAAATTATAAAATTAATGACGTGCTTGTTTTGAGTGACGCATTAAAAGAATCGTTATCCATTGCACAAACACTGCAATGCAATCTAAAAGATGATGCAAATAAGGAAATAGTAAAAGAAATAGGCGAGCAACAAATCCAAGTATCGCTTGAACTGAAAGAAGCTTTAAACCGGATAGACATTATAACTCTTGAGAGCGTTGGAGATATAGAAAACAAGGAGGAAAAAATAAAGAAATTAGCAGATATAACCGGCATTTTAAGATCTGATTTGGATCATGTAACTAAATTATCACAAGTAGCTATACAGAATACAGTAACTGAACAAACTGAGGAAAAAAACGCAGCTAAAGATGCGTTAGTAACCTTGAATTCAGAAAAAATCGAAAAAATAATAATTCGTTCAACTGAATCTGAATCGCAATATGCCGATGAAGTGGCCGACGAAAATTTAATGAATCAAAGTCCTATTGAACTCCGGACAAAAGAACCTACGGAAAAAGAAAAACCCGAAGTTAAGATAGGTGAAATTAAACATGAAGTCGCCGAAGAATCTGAAACAAAAGTTGTTGTGATGCCTAATATTGGTAAATTCATTTTTAAAATAAAACATGATAGTCATAGAGGCTGTTCAATAACTCATGCTTGAAAATGTTTAATGAGTTCAAAACATTTAACAGTATCATCATGTCTGAAGGAGAACTAATTGTAGAGGATTTTGAAAATATCTCATGTATCGTTTGCGAAAAAAAACTCAGGCATAACAAATACCAGTTCAATACTTATCTTTTTTCGCAAAAGTGACAACTCATCTAACCGTTTTGAAACAATTCACCGCTTTGTTAATTTCTTTTTTCTCACAAATTATCTTGCAATGTCATTGAGTGCAGTGTTAACTAAAAAAAGTGTGTGATGTTTTCGAAGTAATGCAAAAAAATTGGCTTAAGCTAAGCTAAAAGCACTAGAAACATATTCTTACCAGTTAACATTACATTAATTATGTTAAGAAACATTCAAACAATCACTTCAAATGTTTGATAAACACCATCTTATAACTCTCATGCTAGGCGTTACTAAGTTTCGTCAATAAATTATAAAGGTTTACATTTGTACACAATTGTTTTCAGAATCATTTAAACAACATATTGATAAATATGTGTCTGAAAAAGTATCCCATACTCTAAACACTCTGTCTAACACAGTACACAGCGAAGCAATGGCACAATCTATAACAATCGCTAAGGAAGTGCAAAAGAATTTCAATGATGTTGAAAATATTGAAGATTTTGCTAAGAAAATTATAAAAAAAACGGTTCTTCTCGAGAAACTTCAGAATGCTTTAATCGTTTTGCAAGTTTATACCAATGATGCTACTGAAGATCTTAAATCAAAACTTGGGGATGGTTTATATGAATTGGCTGAAGTCGCAACACATCTGAATGCTGATTTACAGGCAATTGTATCCCAAGCCAAATCGGTTTTAGCTGATAAAACAACAGAAGATGCATCTAATAAGTCTGTTAGTAAGGAAGTTCTGGCAACTTCAACTTCTACAGATAATACTAGTAATCATACTTCTCAAGTAACTCTTCAGTCTGGCAAGTTAGACAGCAAAGATTTACGAGAAGATGTAAAACTTCAGGACCAGTCGAAAATTGATCAGGCCACAAATGAAGAAATTAACATTTCTAAAGATAAATCTGCAAGTGAAACGGAAATCATAGATCAAGTAGCATCACTAGAGTTATTAACAACGTCAGTAGGCGAAGCAACGGAAAGACTTGCCGCCATTTTGACTCAATCAATCAGAGACGAAGAAATAAAAAAACTTAAAGACCAAGATGAAGATAAGCAAGCTAAAAGTATAGGGTGCTTGACAGAGATGAAACAAAAAGCAATTGCAGGCCAAGCCCAAATAGAAAATGTAGCCGCAGGAATAGAAACGGAAGATTTGAAAGCAGATACATGTAAAACTAAAGTGAAAACGCCAATTGGTAAAACATTTTACTTGGCAAACATCATCATTAACGTACTAAATGAAATCACAGTGTTTCCGCTATTTTTGATTTTTAAACATTTTAATACCTCATGAACTTATTAAATCTTAAATGCGGCATTTACTCTTTTAATAAAAAAAACAGCACTTGTTATTTTATCTGATTTTTTAAACATATCTAGTAAATTTCGATCTCGCATGGCCATGACAAAATTGTTAGAGCTAAGCAAACTGGCATCGCGATTGCTCACAGATAAGAACCACGTATTGGTTCGAAACATGTCGAATGATATTCGACCTCAAAGACGTGAGTGACCCGTTTAATAATACATATTTTAAATTGTTAGAGGTTGTTTAACAAAACTTAAACTCATTGGCGGTCACTACACGGTTTGTTTTATCACGCCATCCACCCATACAACAATCCGGATTACATACATATTGACGTGTATCACAGGATTGTGATATTACCTATTGCAGATATTCTGGGTAATTTTGAAATCCACCCAGATATGAAATAATATGTACGACTTACTTGACGACCGCTTTAGCCTAGTTGGTAGCGACCCTGCCTACGACGCAAGAGGTCCTGGGTTCGAATCCCGGTAAGGGCATTTATTTGTGTGATGAGCACGAATATTTGTTCCTGAGTCATGGATGTTTTCTATGTATTTAAGTATTTATTTCTCTATATAAGTATTTATATCGTCGTCTAGTACCCATAGTACAAGCTTTGCTTAGTTTGGGACTAGGTAAATATGTGTAAGATTGTCCGAAAAATATTTATTTATTTATTTATTTATATAAATAATCTGTCAGCGACTACACCCTACGATTCTGCTTGATAGATGGTATGAGCGGTACGCAGCTATAAGAGCGAGATGGGGATATGAATTAATCAAAACTACCGTCTCGCCACCCTTTAATACTGACGCGATAAATAATTCGTGTTTAAAGGGCCGTTCAATACTGCTTCCATATTGAGTATTTCTGCAAATACTGACAAACCAGGATCATGAGTTATTAACTTATTAAACACCGTGTAATGGCTGCCATTTGAGACAGGCGACAACATTACACCGTCGGTCACAATACGACGTATCGTGTCGCTAGACTTGACTTATGACAAAATTGAGATAATAGGGAACATAACTGCAATGTTCTGCCGCCAGAGGCAGCACTACCACTAATAGTAAACCAGTATAGGAATATAGGGATTCACACACACATGCACAATTGACTGTCAAATGAGTGACAAGGATGCTTGCATAGACAATACCGCAAGTGGGAACGAGATACAATGTGAACGCTGCTAGTGTCGCCACCTACGAAGAGTTTTGCGTAATGTTCCCTATTACCTCATAATAATATATATACGGGGTGTGGCCTGTAATAGGAGCAAATATTCAAAAGGACGCTTCCTTAGAGCATTTGCAGTAACCCCTTTGGTTTCGGAGAAATTGTGATCTAAAGTTATGACCTCCAAGTAATGTATCTTGGGTCAATGCAGATTTTGAGTTAACATCATGTAATGAGTCATAATAGTTTTTCCATTTTTTTTCTAATGACATGACGTGTATATAATTGTTCACAAGCTTAAGGTGGTTCGATTGCCATACAAAACGTTATTTGACATTCGCAGGCTACCGGCGTGATATTTTAAGAAACTTATGTAACAAACTTTCATAATTTGGCTTCCCATTTGCGCCAAATTCCCCCTTTCCTAGAATAAACTTGTATAAACTAGTATAATTTGAGAAATTGGTATGGGACGTGATATTTTGGGAAAACAATTTTTCTCAAATTAACCTATTTTATACTAGTTTATTCTAGGAAAGGGGGAATTTGGCGCAAATGGGAAGCCAATTGATGAAAGTTTGTTACATAAGTTTCTAAAAATATCACGCCGTTAGCCTGCGAATGTCAAATAACGCTTTGTATGGCAATCGAACCACCTTAATAATTTTCTCCTCCTATAACAGGCCACACAGGTATATATATAATATTATACCTCTTCATTCCATCATACATCTTATCAATATAGTTATCTAAATCAAATAATGTTGCCAATTTTTCCACTAACATTTTGTCATCTTAACATTATTTTATTCACAGGTTTTTAGTGTTTGTTCTAAATTTATAAATTTTGTAATGTACTTGCTGATCAAGCCCGATTAGCAGTAAGTACATCTTTAAATTACTATAAGGGACGAGTGGTTCCATAATTCCGCTTTGCAACTGTAAATCGTCAAGATTGGCATGATTATATTATTTACACAGCTACACTTTCAGTACGCCAAAAGCACGTGATATTTTCGCAACCATTGTGTTTTCCCTAACCCATGAGTTTTACTTGATATGAGAGACGGCGTAGTCGACAGAGTTGTTTTTGAGTTTTGAAGCGTAAAATTTCACGTTTTCACCATTTATTAGAAGTCGTTATAGTTCGTTTTTACGAAATCTTTATCGATTTTTTTTCTATACACGTAATTTCAACCCTTTTCTTTACGTTTATTACAATCCATGGTTACACAAACACAGCCAAAAAAATAACAGGGTCAATTACCTCACACACTTATTCACAGTTTGGATACTATTAAGTATTACTTAGCTAAACCTCTCTGCAAATGTGATTATCATAATTCTAATGAAATGTTTAATTTAATTACAATTTCAGAAACACTTTTGCATCATCTCAATGAATACACAACCGAAATAACACACACATTACAATCTATACCACTTGATGCTGAAATCGTCGATGATTCATTGCATACGGCATACGATTTGATCATGATTATTACGGATATTGATGCTGTTGAAGAAGATCACAGTAAAAACACAATACTGACTGAGATAAAAGCTGACAAAGATATACAACCACAAGTTGTGACAGAACATGCTTATGGAATGAATGAAAACAAAGTAACTGTCACAAACGTTGACGTAATCAAACAACAAGAAACTGAAATAAATATATCTGAATTGACCTCTGACGTTGTCGCCAAAAATATTACAGAGGTGCCAATACTTGCATCAAAGCTTCAAACTGCTTTGAGTCTTATAGAAACATATGCTCTTGAAAATATAACCGAGAACCCCGATTTGCAGAAATTAACTGCTGTAGTGTCCAATTTAAAGACAGATCTAGAAAAACTAGTATTGACTACCATTATAAAACAACAAAGTAGTGAAAAATATTCCATTGTTGTAGATGAAACTAACAAAGGTTTTGAAGATTTGACAAAATTTCCTTTTAAATTAGAAAGCAGCATTAAAAATAAAGATGGTGAATCAGATCTTTCCATTGTTTTGGATAAAAAACATAATAAAATACCTGACATTGAGATGCAAGAATACGTTGTTGTTATTACGGAAGAAATATTTGGGAATCAAACTGCTGGTATTTCAGAAACCACTGATGATTCAACGAAACAAATGCCTATAGTCAGCTTGCATGACACATCAGAAAGTACAATTCATGAAGAAAAGATCACTGAGGTTTCTGTTGTTTTAGATTATACTACGGAATTATTTGAAGATGCTATTCCTATTGAATCTCCTATATTCAAAGACGCAATAATTGATAAAGAGCAAATTTTTATTGAAACACCTGTTACTTTAGATACGACTGCAGACTTATTTGAAGATGCAATATCATTAGATAATCCCACAGTTATGGAAACCACTGTAAAAAATCATGAAATTATCATTGAAACCCCTACAATTTTGGAAAGTACGGAAACAGTTGCACAAGTATATGTTCAGGACGAATCTATTGTGTCAGAAACATCTTACCAAAATAAACAAGTTATTACTGAAACGGCTTCAGTTTTAGAATCAGTTTCTGAAAAAGTAGTCGTAGATTCTACTCCATCAGTATGTCTTGAACCTACCATAGAAAACGAAGCTTGTATGGTAACTCCGGTTACATTCGAAACCTATACTCACGAAGTAACCGCCGCTTTAGTAACACAAACAGGCATTGAAATGTCTATTGACGACGTACCAGTTAAATGTACGCCTACTTCCGTATTAGAAGAGTCTGTTTTCTCAGCAATTAACACGGATACGGTTAAAATTATAAAAGAAATTGAAAATATCCAGGAAATGTCTAGCGTAGTGCCTGAAAATGTTTTAACAACTACATCTGATGTAGAACAAGCAGTAACTGTTGAAATGCCAGCCACGGCTGACTTGACGAGTGACACTGTAAATATCAAAAATGAATCTACAACTGCAGGTATATTCGCGGAAGAAACTGCCACTGAAGCATCAGCTAATCAAGGCTCATCTGTGAATAAACTTGACCAAAACGCTTCTGTGGAAAGTGAAACTACCAAATCTGTTCAGCAAGATGCTTTACTAGCACAATCTCTTTCGGTGGCGACGCCGGTTACAACAAGCTTGGAAAGTGAGCATGTATTGATTTCATGTTCCGACACGCTAGCAACAGGTGAGATACAAACACACAACGTTGTAGAACCAGACATTAAAATTGTAAAATCTGACGTGGCCGTTATCAAAATAGCACCTGTTCTAGAAACAACCGCTACTGATGAAGAGGTAGTTAAAATTTATCTAGATGTCATGAAAGACGAAGTATCCAAGGATTCTCAGACGACAGTCGACTTAGTTTATGCAGCGGTCACAGACACACCTGATGTTTTAGAAACTACTAATAATACCTTCCAAGAAAAACCTCTACGAGAGACACCAATAGTGACAGAAACAGTTATCAATAATGAACAAATAGTAGTTGAATTGCCAAACATCGCACAAGCTACAAGTGATTTGGAACAAGTTACTGAAATAATACCGTCTGATATTTCAGATGAAGCCATTTATTTGTTGGGCGAGTCTGTGAAAGAAATTGCAGTTGATGTAGAACAGGTTTTAGCAGATTCTTCAGATTTTAAATCTAGTACTGAGTTATATCAAGCAGTAGTTGTGGAAACAACAGATGTTTTGGAAACAATTGCCGATGTAGTAGATAAGGTGCCATTAGTAGAAATACCACAGGTAGTGAAAAAATCGATTGAAACGGAACCTTTATTGAATGATTTGCCTACTTTATTACAATCTACTACTAATACAAGGCAAATAAATGAAATACCAATAAGGACAGATACTGTTACCAATGAAAAAATTGGGGTTGAAATAACAAACGTCGCACAAAGTACAGTTGATTTGGAACAAATTGGTGAAAATCCATCTGATGTTTCAGAAAAAACTACTGATTTGTTAGGTGAGTATGTCACAGAAATCACATTTGATGAAAAACAGTTTTTAGCAGATGCTTCAGATTTAAAATCTAGTTCTGATTTGTATCAAGCAGTAGTTATCGAAACAACAGATGTTTTAGAAACGGCTGTCGATGTAGAAGGTAAGGTGTCTTTAGTAGAAACACCTCTGGAGATGGAAAATACTATTGAATCGGAAGCTATATTGGTCGCTTCAAATGTAATCGAAACACTAGGTTTGACAGAAACTACCATTGATATATTGGAACATGCATCAATTACAGAACCATCTAGTTTTACACATTCTGTGCCCGATAAAAAAATCGTTGAAGAAGAATTACACAATGTTGTAAAACCATCTGAGGTTTCCAAAACAACAGCTTGTTCACAAGAAAAAGTTACTATAGCAGAAACAAATTGTATCACAAACGCCACTAATAATACAGATGAAGCAGCGGTAGAACCTGCTTCAGTTTTAGGATTTATTATGGATACAGATAAAGCCGTTATGATGGAAACATCAGATATTCTAGAAACAACCACCGAATTGATGGCAAATGTACCTTTTCTGGATACATGTATAGAATCAGAAACTAGTGTCAATATGAAACAGATTGTTGTTGAATCTCCTACTATCTTACAACAAGCTATTAACCTGGAAAAATTAGAGGTCGTTAACATAGCAGATGGAATAGAATCAAAAGAAGAGTGTTTGGATAGAGTTTCAATAACAGAAATACCAACTCTATTTGATTCAGTTCTTGGCCAAGAATTGTTTGACATATCTAATATAGAACGAACTATTACTGATTTAATTCAGGAAGCTGTTGAACAAGTGTGTGATATTAATAGAAAGGCAATAAAATTACCAGAAAATATTTCAGAAGGTGAAATACTCTCTGTAACAGACGAAACCGCAAATATGGAGGACGTATTTGTAGAGTTCACTTCTGTTTTGCAATCGTCTATAGACTCGAACCAAGTAGTTGTGACAGATACTCCAGATGTTTTAGTAACAACTTACGATTTGTATGAAAATATTCCTTTGGCAGAATGCCAAATTATCACAGATAGTAATATTATAAAGGAACAAATTGTAGTTGAGTCACCTGTTGCTATACAATCTACTGGTGATCTAAGAGAAGTCGCTGCTATAGACTCAACAATCGCTATACTAACAACAACAGAGTTGTTAGAAAATGTCTCAGTCATAGAAACACATATCTCTGAACCTGTTATCAATGAACAAGCCGTACTGGAATCACCTATTGTAGAACTACACGATATCTCAGAAACCTCCGAAGACACCCATCAAGCTATCGTAGTAATTGCACCAGTCATGGACGATACTCAAGTAAATTCAATTTATGGAGAAGATCCAACAATCTTGTCAGAAACGACTAAATTAGAATCCTCTATTAGTCAAACAATAGAAAATATGGTGAAAACTGCTGAACTCAAACCAGAATTAACTACATCGGCTGAAATAAGTGAAATAATAACAGAAGAGGATGTCCAAAAACCAATTGGTAAATAAAAGAAAAAACACTGCTTCGCTAAATTAAAAAAAATAACAACATCGTCAGTGTTTAAAAATGGCTTTGGAACCACCTTCAATGTCTATTTCGTTTCCATTTCACCTTAAATTCGATTGTTTAAGGTTATTAAAACAAAACTACTATCTGAAACTATCGTTTACTTTTTAGTATATTATTATGCATTTTGTGGGTTTTTTCATAAGCATATGGTTCCAATGCTGTTTATATTATTGGCAGCATAAAATATGTGGTGTATTAGCGTAGTAGTATCAAAATTAACATTGAAAATAATCGTAAAAGATTCATGTAAAACATTTTTATTCCTTATTTCTTTGTTGCTTTACATACAAATAACCATTAAATAACGAAGTATGGAGCTTCGCTTATTCTCTAGTCATAATTCATAATATATACAGCAACATACTAAATAAAAGTAGCTATGTACATATTTACTACCGGTCTTGTTATGAATGTCAGTGTAAGACTCATTTCATATTCGACTCCTGATATAAATGCACCTTACGGTATCGATTTCAGTCATAAGGTCATAATTTAGACCAGCATGCAAAATAAGTAGAATTTATAAAATTCAGTCGATGATAGTCGGTCGATTTAGGAAATCACCACTTGAGACGTTATCACTTATCACTCTTGAGATAGCACATTTTATGTAGTATTGTAATATAGTGAAGTATATAAGTTCCCTACCTGACTGTAAACGTCAGTATGGTGAAGTAACAAATAAAGTATACACTATTATATATATATATTATTAACAAAGATTGAGATGACAAATCGATGACATCAGCCGTTAAAAAGACACATGATATAGATTGTAACACACATTCATCACACATTGCACATTTAGATCACACTAAACAAGTATCATAGATGAATGAAAATGTGACTATTTTTTCATTCACCAAAAAATGTACCCTTGAAAAGTCACAACCATCCTTTTATGTTAGAAACGACTATTATTGCCGTTTCACAGGTTGGTTTAAAAAAATAATTAATAATAGTATATAATTGGTTTCATTAAAATAAATTCTTAATGTGGCTTAAACAGTTTAAAATTACACACGTATTATGATCCAAATGGGTCTGCAATCTGCATGTATAATAGTTAGCTTAATGTACCATGCAGCTTTTGTAAATAACAATTGTCGTTAAATAGACAATCAAAGTAAACATATAAAGGAATTAAAAACAGTCGAGTCGAGTCGAGTTCATAAATATTATTATGTTCACAAAGGTTCAAATATATCTGAGAAACTTATGCCTTTTATAATAAAGACGTTTTTACAAATTTTTGATTACTTTTTCTTGATACATATTTTCAGTCTCATCATTACCTAAAAAGTGTTAAAGTATAAAAATTTGCTTTAGGTGTTAAACAAAATATTAGGGATATTTGGGATACGCATGTAACAAAACGTTTAATTTACTCTTTCATTAATGAATGTAATTAACACCTACGTTAATCAAATTGTGTATTTTTTTTTATAATAATGTTCATTCCACAGATACTGCCACTCTAGTTCAGCAAATAGACGAACTGACATCAGCTCGTATTGCTGATAGTGTTGAAGTACTGTCGAAAATAATAGACGTCACTGAGCTTAAGGAGTCCATAGCAGTTGCTCATGAATTAAAGGACAGTTTCATGGAAATTGAAAAAGTACAAGCAGAAGCCGTTTCGATAGGACAGGCTAAATTGGTGGAAAAACTGCAAGGAGCTCTAGAAGCTTTTCAATCCGTAGCCTTAGAAAATACTGAAAATATCATTCAAAATCTTGATGTTTATGAATGGGCTAAAGTAAGTGAAGTTGTGGCGCATTTACAAGATGAATTGGCTAAAGCCACAGTTACGGGTAAGTGTTTATCATCTATATTTGAGTATTAGTTTTTATTTATAACGTTAACAGTTGGTTAATTGATAAGTAATTAGGACATTGAATTATTTACAAAAAAATTGTCGTTGAAGCATCAGACCATTTAATGCAATATACTAATATTATTTTAATGATATTACAAAGAAAATATCAATTAGAGCAAGAATTGTGTAAAAAAAATTGTTGGGACTCTCACTTTTACACATAAATATCATAGACGAGCTTATAGCGTTTTGTTATATTTGTTATATTGAGCGCCCTGCGCGCTCAATATAACAAACGCCTTTAGAATGTTCTTGGGTTTGCCGCGATGGTGCAGTCAGGCATGTTCGCTGAAGCACGCACGGACCGACTACTACCTAAAGTCTGTCCGTGCGTGCTTCAGTAACGACGCAATTTTCTTCCGTTTAAGTAAACGGAAGAAAATTGCGTCGTTACGACGTTACTGAACCGCGTCAGGAACAGTCCCAATGGTATCCCGAAAACGATAGCTGGCAGATTTGACTGCTCGATGGTGATGCACTGGGTTCAGTAAATTAAAACCGCAGTCAAATATGTCAAATACGTTACTTACCACATCATATAATTGTTACTAACTTATCATATGTGTCTATGACCTAAATAATGATATTCTATTCTATGGGTATGGGTCTATCACCTAAAATATAGATATTTTATTTTATTCGATGCATAAATTGCTTGTAAGTTTAAAATCACATAATTTCCACAGAACCCACAACAGAAATGGCAGGGAAATCGCTGAATCATCTCGAGTCCTTACTTCAAGAGGTCACCGATAAGATCGGAACCACGGAGCGATCATTAGATGACACAGAATTATTACGAGACAATCTCGACGAAATTCAAACCGTTATCATCAAACTGAAGAGAGATTACGATGGAGGGTCCAATGACACGCTCAATGAGACTCTAGAAGACTTAGAGTGCAGTGTGAGGAGTGTTCAGCTACAGATTACCGAGGACAGCCCACCAGAGCTGTTGAAGGAAGCTTGCGAGACCTTGCAGTTGCTGGTCAATAACATGAATGGTACAGAGGATATCACAGGTAATGTACTATTACAGTGAAATATTCAATGTTCTAATCTTACATATTAAATGACTAGAATGCTCGTTGTATGAATAAAGAGTATATTTTATTAATTTCCAATTTCCGAAAATGTCCTGTTCACGTGGACTATTATAAACAAATTATTTTTTAAAGAACCTATAAAGTTAAAATTCTTTTAATACGTTCTATACGTTCACAACAGGTGCCGTTGTCAGAGAAGTAAAGACCAACAGTTTACTAGAAAAAAGTTCCGATGAAACCGAAGCCACAGTGAAATTAATCAATATGGCTATTGAAAGTAAAGGAGATATGTCAAAAATCGTTGAAAATCTAAGCGTTCTAAAGGACGTCATGCAAGTTCTTAGAAATAATTTCTTAAAAGATGCTGATACCTTGATTGACAAAGGTGTTGAAGTTATACAGAGTTTGGACCAGGTAGAAGAAAAAGTATTCGCTTTGGAAAAAGATATTGTTGATATACCAGATAAGGTAAAGGAAAGTATATTCAATGCTGTACATTCCGTATATGGTAGTATATCTAATATGAGGAGTACTGTCCAGAGTATACAGAAGAGATACATGCATGATAATTACGGTAAGCCATCTGAAGATTTACTGAAAGCTATGAAGAATGTTAACAATAAAAACTGGAAAAGCTTATCAAAATCACTTAGAAAAGTTCTTAATCACTTCGAAGATATTAAATTCTATATTAATCTGGATAAGACGGCAAGATTGCCCAGTGATGCTGCATTTACTAAGATTATTCTTAATGAACTGAAATTAAGTATAAATGAAACTGTGAAACCACATTCCGAAAACAGCCTAGAAGTGGCTAGAACATATCTAGCTACTATTAAAGGGATTGAATCACACCTTAAAAAGATGGAGCCTTTAACTTCTTTGGAAGTAAAACAAAAAATACCTATATTCAAAGAGGTTGCAACTCTTTTGCTGAAAATGACAGAGGCCACTGCAAAGTGTTCTGATAAAGAAGCTATGATTTTGGAAAATATTGACAATGTTGATATGATTAATACGGAAGCTCAAGAAACAGTTGATCTTAAGCAATCTGACGAACCGGAAACTGCCGAACCTATTTCAACGCAAGAAGCATTGCATAGTTCCTCTAGTGAAATAAAAATAATAGAACAAGAAATAGAACAAACGTCAGTCCTCACTGCCAGTTGCAAAGAAACAAAAAAATTGTCATTTGAAACTCCTGATACCTTATATGAATTGAAACCTCATGATGAAGTAACATATGCTGTTGTAAGTGACACTGAAACCAGGGTTGCCTCTGACACTGAACTGAAAGAAATCACATTAACGCAAAAAGACGTTAAGGAAGAAATAAGTGAAGTACACGATTTAAGCACTAGTAAACAAATTATGAGTACACCTGAAATAGACACCAAAACATCAGTGTACAAAGAAGAATGCCTGGAAAACATTAACATTAGCGCAAATATTAAAGCATACATTGATGAACCTCAACCAAGTACATCAAAACAGGAAGATCAGCAACAAGAGCCCAAAATTGACTCGAAAAAACTGGACCAAGAAGAAAAATCGGTTTTGTCTCTAGAAACCAGTAGTATTGTCACGCAAAATGTGCATGAAATCTATAAACCTGAGACAGTTGTAACAACCGTCGAACAAGTACAAGAAAGCCACAAACCAGCAGAAAATTACAAAAAAGATGTACAAAACAAAGAGGAGGAAGAGAAAAAAGAAGACGATGAAGAATTTCTCAAAGAAAAAACAAAAACACCTAAGAAGGTTAAAAGTTTGAAGCCTAAGAAAGATGAAGAGACACAAACAGACGACGAAGACGACGCAGTGAAAGATCTAGCTAAAAGGATAAAAAAAATAAAGCTCAAAAAAGAACAGGATGACAAAACAGCACAGTTGAAGACAAATAAAATCGAGAAGCCAGAAAAAACAGAAGTTATGAATAAAAACGTACAAAAAATGAATGAGACCTTGCTAACAGATGACCAAGAAGCATCTAAGCCTGTCAAAGAAAAAGTAGAGAATGATACTAAGATTCAACAAAAGCCAGAAGAGAAAACAGCTAAGAACGAGAAGGAACCAGATACCAAAGAAGAATTAACTGAAAACAAACTAGTTGATGAACAGGTAGAGCTTAAAAGTGACCAGAACGAGAAGGAAACTTTCTCTAAAAACGAGCCGGAGGGCAAAGAAAACAAACTCAAAAAAGAGCTGAGTGAGGCAGATACTAAGAGTGAGAAAACTGCCGCACAAGAACGCAAAGAGGAAGCTTTACTCGAAGGAGAAAAGAAGGAAGCCGTAACTGGTAAGAGACCAAAAGAATCAGATGCTAAGCAAGATCAAGTTCAAGAATTAACAGAGGCAATAACCAAAGAAAAACATAAGCAAGAAAAAACTGATATCACAACAGAAGGGGTACTTAGCCTTACACAAAAGACAGAAAACGAGGTTGAGATGACGCAAAAACAAGAAGAGAAAGATGCTGAAATAAAACTAGAACAGCAAGTGAAAGACGTTCAACTCAAAAAAGAGCTGGCAGAAGAGGTTAAAGATAAACTAGAGAGTGAACTAAAGGAGGTTAAGCTGAAAAAAGAAGAAGAAGAACAAGCCAAACTAAAAGCAAAACAAGATAGGAAAGAAGCCAAGCTCAAAAAAATACAAGAAGACAAAGAAGCCCAGCTCAAAAAAATACAAGAAGACAAAGATGCCAAGCTTAAGGTGGAACAAGAGGAACAAGGTTTGAAACTTAAACAGGATCAAGAAGAGAGAGATGCTCAAATCAAGAAAGTAAACACTGAAACTAAACTCAGATCGGAACAAGGAGAGAAAGCAGCTACACTTAAGGATCAGCCACAAGAAAGCGATCAGGAAATCGCAAGAAATGAAGAGCCCGATGTTAAAAAAATTGTGTTTCCAGCAGGTCAAGAACAGAAAGATGAAATAAATTCAAAAGACGAAGATGAGAAGTTTCCAAAAGAACAAGTGGAAAAATTGGAAAAATTAGGAACAGTTGAACTTCCAAAGCAACAAGAGGACGAAGAAGTAAAGCTTAGAGAACATCTTGACGATAAGGTGACTTCACTTGAAGAAATCGACAAAAAAGCAAAAGTTGAAATCAAGGATAAAAATTTTGATCTCCAATCTGACGTAGAACAAGAAGAAAAACCTTCTTTTGAAAAAGAAAAGGAAGATAAAACAACTGTTTCTAAAGAAAAACAAGATAAAACAGGGGCTGATCAACAAGAATCAAAACAAAAATTGGAAACAGAACAAGATTATTTACCTAGTAAAGAGCAAGAAGAGATGGATGGTAAGCCTAAATCAGAACAAGAACAGAATGATACTAAGGTTAAGAAAGAAATTGAGGTTAAATCAGAACAAGAGACTGAGGCTGAGCAAAAAAAAGGACAAGCAGATAAGGACGCTAAACTTAAACTAGAACAACGAGTAAAAGAAACTAAGCTTAAGAAAGAAGAGGAAGAAAAGGTTAAACTTCAAGCTAAACAGGAAAAGAAGGAAGCTAAACTTAAGAAAATACAAGGTGATAAGGAGGCTAAGCTAAAGATAGTACAAAACGAAAAGGATGCTAAACTTAAACAAGACCAAGAAGAAAAGAAATCGGAGCTTACAGCTGAACAAGAACGAAAAGAAGTTAAGCTAAAAACTGAACAAGAGACAAATGAAACTGAGCTTAGAACTGAACAAGAGAAGAAAGAAGCTAAGCTAAAGGATGAACAAAAAGAGGTCGAAGTTGATCGTAGGGCAAAACAAGAAGAGAAAGAACCTAAACTTAAAGTTGAACAAAGGGAAAAGGAAGCTAAGGCTGAACAAGAAGAAGAGGAAGCTAAACGCAGGGGTGATCAAGAAAAAGAAGACACTAAACTCAAGAAACAGCAAGTGGATAAGGACGTTAAGCTTCTATTAGAACAAGAGAAGAAGACAACAAATTTAAATACAGAAGAAATACATGAGAAAGCTGAACTTAAAGTAGAACAAGAAAATAAAGAATCTAAGCTCACAGAACGATCGGAAGGGCAATCTAAGGAGAAAGAAGGACAAAAGAAAGACGAAGCAAGACTTATGAAAGAAACATCAGAAATAGAGGCTAAGCATAAAGCAGAACAAAAAGGAGATGACGCGGAACTTAAAAAAGATGAAGCTGAGAAGCAAGCAAAGCTTCAAGCTGAACAAGAAGAGACTGAAACAAAATGGAAGAAAGAAGAAGCTGAGAAAGAGGCAAAACATAAATTAGAAGAACAAGTTCAGGAGGCTAAGCTCAGGAAAGAAAAAGAGGAAAAAGCTAAACTTAAATTAAAACAAGAAAGGAAAGAAGCTAAGCTTAAAAAAATACAAGAAGACAAAGAAGCCAAGGTTAAAAAGGAACAAGAGGAAAAAGAGGCTAAACTTAAACAAGAGCAAGATCAAAAGGAGGCTCTGCTCAGGAAAGAACAAGAAGAGAAGGAATCAAAGCTTAGAGCTGAACAAGAAGAAAGGGAAGCTAACCTTAAAAAAGAACAGGAAAAGGAAGCTAAGCTTCAATCGGAACAAGAACAGAAAAAGGCTGCGTTAGAGAAAGAGCAAAAAGAAATCGAAACTAAAATCCAAAATGAACAAGAAGAAAAAGATGCCATTATCAGGAAAGAACAAGAAAAAGTTGCTCAAATCGAGAAAGAACGAGAGGAGAAAGAAGCTAAGCTTAAAGCAGAACAGGTAGAAAAAGCTGCCCAGATCAAGATAAAAAATCAGGAAATAGAAGCTATGGCTAAACTAGAACTAGAACAAAAAGAGGCCAAACTTAAAAAAGAACAAAAGGATATAGATGCTACACTTAAAGCAGAACAGGAAAAGAAAGAAGTTGCTCTCAAAAAAGAACAAGAGCAATTTGAAGCCAAGCTTAAAGCTGAAGGCGAAAAGAAAGAGGCCGAGGTTAAGAAAGATCAAGAAAAAAATGAGACTAAACTTAAAATAGAACATGAAGTACAAGAAGCTAAGCTCAAAAAAGAACAAGAAGAGGAAGTCGTAAAGCTTAAGGCCAAACAAGAAAGGAAAGAAGCTAAACTTAAGAAAATACAAAAAGATAAAGAAGCTAAACTCAGGAAGGAACAAGAGGAAAATGATGCTCAACTCAAACAACAAACACGAGAAGAAGAACTTTCACTTAAGAAAGCGCGAGAGGAGAAGGATGCAGCGTTAAAGGGAGTAACTGAGAATAAGAAAGTAGAAGATAAAGATGCTAACAAGCTTTGTAAAGTAGCAGCAGTAGACGAAAAACGGAGTAAAAAAGATGATGAAAGGGAAGATGAACATTTTGCTAAAAAAGAAAACGATAAAAAAAAACGAAGGAACGAGGACAATAAACCTAAGCTCGTGAAAGACGAAAGTAGTAGAAAACTAAGTGCTTCACACGAAGAAGAAAAGCAACTGCTTTTTGAAATTAACCAGACAAAAGAAGAGAGTTTGAAAAAAGTTGAAAGTGACGTTGAGACTAATCAGAAAAGTAGGACTTCTATTGAAAAAAGTGAGGTCAGAATTAGGGACACGCGTCGAGAAAATGGAGACGCATATAGAGAAAAAACACATAGAGATGACATCAGCTCATATAGAGATAGAAAGGTTGATGAATGGGTTAAGTCTGAAACTCATCAACAAAGAGACGACGAACGGCGTAGGTACGTTGACAATCGTTCAAAAGAATACACCTCTGATACTCACTCTCATTATCTAAGAGACGAGGAGAAACGAAGGTTCGTTGACCACAGCACCAGAGACTACACTTCAGAATTTGCAAGACCATCCAACTATAGAGAAAAAACATACCAATCAGACAACTTCCATGTCGATACAGCTGGTAAAGGAATTACTATTTACAAAGCTCAAACTTTAGTGCTCGATGCAGAATTACGTTCATCCGTCCCGCCCCGCCTTGAAACTTCTAGGAAAAGCGAGCCTACTGAAAGAAGAATAGAATTGAAGCATAAAACAAAAGCGGTTAGCGAAGCTAGAAGCATTTTGTCTGAGAAGCGTTCAAGTATGCCTCGCGATGTCAGAAGAAAACCAGTATTCTCTACTTACCTAACCGACAGGACAGCTGTGGAAGGATCCAGAGTCAAACTAACTTGCAGTGTGCTCTCTTCCGTCGATCCTACTATCACTTGGTTTAAAAATGGCGTTCTAATCGACAACAAGTTAAAGTATAGGACAAAGTTTGTCGACGGATTGGTAACTTTGGAAGTGCTGAATGCTGTCCCAGCTGATTCTGCGGAGTATAACTGCACCGTTGAGAACGAGAATGGGTCAGTCAGTACAACGGCTACGTTGAAAGTATATCCTAGTTTTGAGGCCTCTCCGATACCACCGACGTTCACAAGATCGATTCGAGGTAAGTTTTTAAGGATAATAATAATAATTTTTAATCATTTCTTTCCTTACGCAACCAGCTAACTACACAGTGATGACTGATAAGCTGCAAGATTGACAGGCAATGTACTTACAGTACGCGCCACATAATTTTGCGTCTCCGATGTTAGCTACTAGTAGGTGACTTGAGGCTAACGCCAAAGACGCAAACTTATGTGGCACGTATCTGAACACCTTAAAATATTGAAAACCTTTGTACGTTTCCGATTACCTTAAAGGGCATAAAGTGGCAATTATCGCCCGCTACGCTTCATTCCATTTCGCATTCATTCAAAATTCTTCCTGGCCAGTTTTTGTAGTCACCACGGACGGTAATAAAGAAAGCCTTGCCTTCGGCTCCGCTTTCGTGCAGATAAAAATATTTACAATTGGCTGTATAATTAACTTGAAACACTCCTGACACGACACCGTCCTGTTACTTAATGATCAAAATGTCAAAGTCAAAGTCAAAATTCCCAGACAACTATCATCTGGCTGAAAACGAGCTGGTCCTCGAATGCCGGATCCGGGGCCAGCCCCTCCCCACCATAACTTGGCTGAAGGACGATCGGCCGGCCACCAACGAGCGCTACCAAGCCTACTATCTCGCCGACGGGGTCTGCAGGCTCGCAATATCTCACCCAACTCCTGAGGACAGTGGGAAGTACACCTGTAAGGCGGAGAACTCGGTGTGGTCAGATCAGATCACTCATGTTGTTAGTTTTACGGGTAAGTGCACTAAATTAGCGGTTAATGTCTATATTAGCTTACCTTAGGTGGACTGCTAAAGGTTGCGGGAGTCCGCTGGATGCGGGTGGCACATGCAGGATCGGTAATTGTGGCACTCTTTGGGGAGGCCTATGTCCAGCAGCGGACGTCTTTCGGCTGATATGATGATGATGATATTAGCTTACATAATAACCAATGGGTAGTATTGGTTATTTTATTATGTAAGTTTTATCTAATTCTGAAATAAAAAATCGGCGCTATTGGCTATTTGAAACCAACAATATCATATGAAATGTGTTGGATATGGTAGCTTACAGTTAAACAATCATTTCACATAATGGTAAGCATTTTATATTTACAAAATAATCCCAACGCGCCGGCCATGATTGAGATTGAGCATCGTGTGACGTCCCATAAGTCCCATTATACCAAAAACGTGTGCATCCGTTTAAGGCGCTATAGTAGCATGGTCTTCTCTCCCTCTCGCTGAGCATAAGCGTGAGCGAGATGGAAGTGCGTGTTTGGAAGCGCGGATATCATGTTTTTCAATTTTAATTTTTTGTGCGTTTAAATAAATAAAAAAGTAATCACTAAGTTCCCTGAAACATGATATTGTCGATTTTTAGAACAAATGTTAATATGTTTAGCTATTGTGCATAATTTGCTACGAATGTTTTAAGTGAATTTTAATATGTTTTAGACCTATGTTCGTGATTTTTTTCTATCGAGCGAAAATTGCTTAAATGTTCGCTTCACTTCGCTGAACCTATAGCGCCTTAATTTCAAAATAGAACACAATAGTATATTACTGCAGAGGCCGTGAAGTAAGGGATTGCTGGACGAGTTTGGGGTAGACGGCCGAGTCGTAGACGAGGCCGGATACAACGAGTCCAGCAATCCCTGTTCCGGCCGAGGATTGTATAGTGCTTTTCTCAAACGATGTGAGGAAATATTAAAATTAAAATAAATACAAGGTAATCAAACACAATTGTGTAATTTGCCGCCTTTTTTATTTTTTTTACATACCATTTGAACGAGCCGTTCGAAGACCATGTTTAATTTAACCGCACATAAGTAGGTATAGTGCCATAGAATTTGTTTTTTTTTATGTCGCAAGTATGCTTACAAATTCTAGTGGTGGTTGGCAGTATGTATTTTTTCCTTTTTCAGTTTATTATTAGTAAGCAAATTTAAAAAGTTAGAGTACCGGACAATAATGGTTTTACTCAGGGTTTTCATACATTACTTCTTGGCGTAAGGCGTAAGGCCGATGATGACGATGATGTAGGTAGCCTTAAAAAAGAAACTTCATGTCTTCATTTCGTGATATTAACGCATACATTTCCGAGCATGTTTGAGAAAAGACTATTCAAATTCAATATTACTTACCTATTTATTTAACGAACAGGTTATGATTTTCAGTCTTCAAATCTGCATTAAAATCACTTTCCTTAAGGCGCCGTAGGTTCAGCGAAGTTAAGCGAACAGAGTTTTTGAAACAGTATAATGCGTCTGTTTATAATAATATGGTTTCAAAAAAATACGAATAGTAAGTGAAGCTTTTATGTAGGGAGATCAGTGATTCAAAACATGATTAAGCTATTTTCGCTCGGTAGAAAAAAACACGAACATAGGTCTAAAATACACTTAAAACATTCCTAACAAATTATGCCCAAAAGCTAAACATATTATAATTGGTTCTAAAAATCGGCAATTATCATGTTTGAGGGAATTTAGTGATTACTTTTTTATTTATTTAAACGCACAAAAAATGAAAATTAAAAAACATGATATCCGCGCTTTCGAAGTCGCACTTCCATCTCGCTCACTCTTATGCTTAGTGAGAGGGAGAGAAGACGGCGCCTTAAACGTAAACTAGCATGTTAAGTATAATTATTACAACATTAAAGACTATATGAATGATAAAACTTATATATCAGCCGAAAGACAATTGCTGCACATAGGCCTCCCCAAAGCCTCAGCATGTAGCTGGCGATGATCAGCGCTGGTCTTCCGTTGGCACCATCAGTGAAACAAATTAGGTCCAGAGTTACGGTATTTCTATTTTTTCACACCTGTTATTCAGAAAAGATTCATTTCTCAAACATGCAATGAAATATTCTCTTTACGTTCCTTATAATAGACTCGGAAGTATCCTTTTTCGGGCGCAGCATCTCGAGGCGGCCTTAAATGGGATTTCATACTACTTTTCAGGCATAAACCTGCAAAGTAACTTTTTAATCTTCATTCCACTATTTGTGGCACAGCATAACGGCATTCAGCCATGAAAATTAGTTTGATTTGAGGATTTTTATTTATTTATTTCATTGCATGTTTGAGAAAAGCACTATACATGCCTCGGCGTGAAAACGGACTCCCGGCCTCGTATCTCTACCCGGCCTCGCTTTGTCCGGCAATCCGTGTTTTCCCGGATTCTGATGTAAAGTACTATTGTTGCCCTGAAATGAGAGATTTAAATTTTCCTCATAGAAGGTGTGAAAAGCAGTATTTGCCACTCGGTAGCAAAATTATTTCCGTCTTGGGCGTGAACACTTGAATCCCTCGTTACGCTCAAGGTTCTAATTTAGAATACCCCGCTACACTCGGAATTCTATTGTAGAATCCTTCATTTTACTCAGGATTGATTATTATTATTTTGCTTCCTTGAGACACAATCTACTATTAATGTCTTATCACTTTTAATGGATAAGTACGTCACCTAAAACAAGCATTTTTTTTCGAGTAATGATGAGATTCGTTATCTCAAGCATTTGCTTCAAATACATTTTTTTTCAGGCAAAGAATCCCGTCTCAGCCCGAACCTCCAAACCATCGAGCGCACCCGCTTCACCCGCCAAGCCATGGAGTCCCGACGGCCTCACTTCACCAACGTCCTTACCGACTACAAGGTCGCTAGAGGAGGCACAATAGGCCTCCAAGTCGAGATCCGCGGCTGCCCCACAAGAGTAGAATGGCTCAGGGAGGGGAAATCCGTCACAGATGTGTACAGGAACGCTAAGACGTTTGTGGAACAGGGATTGTACACGCTAGCTTTGTCTGATGTGACTGAGAAGGAGACTGGGATGTACACGTGCAGGGCTTGGAGTATGCATGGGAATGTGGACATGAATGCAGCTATAACCGTGGTGCATCCTGCCGAGTTGGATGGGAAGCCGGCGATCATCGCTGGCAGGCCGGAGAAAGACGTCCTCATTTCGGTGGGGGAGGATTTGAACATATCGTTCAGGGTGCAGGGAGAGCCGAAGCCTAAAGGTGAGTTATAGTTTGGAGTCCATTTAGTTTGAGCTGAAGACGGTAGGATATCAGTAAGCTGTCAGTGTCACTGTCAGTCGAGGTCGAGTCAATACCATTTTTTACTGCATTCAAGTGAATGCATCTTGAATGGCGCGGGATACGTGAAAGGGGGACGTTACGAATGCAGTACTGCAAACTCACTGCCATGCCAATCAGTTATAACCAGACATCGTTAATTTTATAGCATTTTTGGCGCAGCGTAGTGTTGTTAACGGAATTGGTATTAACTATTTCAATCGTAATCGTAATGCTTAATTAGCGTTAATAATGTAAATATTTACCCTAATTAACAATTTTGGTTGATATTGTCCATGCCAATTCCGATAACAGCACTACGCTGCACCAGAAATGCTACAAAATTAACGATGTCTGGTGATAAGTATAACTCATTGTACCTACTACAGGCACGCTGGAATGAATCTGCAGTTGAACACTTACGAGTACCTACTGATATACCAACTCCACGCTGCCAAATGCAGAAGTGGCCTAACTCCGTTTGGTCCCAGTATTAGTTGCGCTGTATCCTCATACCAAAGATACTGACCGTCGATCCCTAATTTCCTTTTTTTTCCGCAGTCGTCTTCATGAAAGGCACACGCGACATCACCAACAGCCAGCGCGTCTGCAAGATGACGTCGGACGACTACGTCAAGTTCACCGTCAAGCGGTCCGTCATCTCTGACGCCGGGACATACTGTATACTGGCCAGGAACGCGTATGGCTGTGACCGCGCGTTTGTGACTGTCGTGGTGAGTATAAGTTTAATCTCTTGACGGATATATCCGTTATGCTAAGGACACTTGCCTTCTGGTCCCGCACGGGCTGTAACCATCGACACGAGCAAAAGAAGCTAGGAACACTGGTCCCACGTGGCACGCTTTTACGCGTGACTTCGCTTGTCATGGCCGGTAACATCGCGCGACACAACTTTTCAAGTGGTTTTTTAGGGTTCCGTGCTCAAAGAGTAAAACGGGAACCCTATTACTAAAACTTCGTTGTCCGTCTGTCTGTCACAAGGCTGTATCTCAAGAACCGTGATGGCTAGAGAGTTGAAATTTTCACAGATTATGTATTTCTGTTGCCGCTATAACAACAAATACTAAAAACAAAATAAAATAAATATTTTTATTGATAATAGTACGGAACCCTTCGTGCGCGAGTCCGACTCGCACTTGGCCGGTTTTATTTAATACTATGGCAAATATGCATAAGGCCTGCCTGATGCTAAGCAATCACCGTGGCCTATGGATGTGACTAGAATAAAGACAAGTGTGTTCTCGACCCTCTATTGATTGTGTTAATTTAATAGCTAGATACGAGTGCGAGTCTCTCACTCTCCACAGAGCTCTCCTCGGGAACTCTTCAGTTTCAGTTCTTTATGTGCTCCAAGGACCGGAAAACCCCTTTTCCAAGCCTATCGATTTGGTACCCTATCAATTTGGTAACTTTATGATAAGGTAACCTTCCTGATAGGGTAACCCTATTGTTATGGTAAGCATATGGGATGTGGTAACCAAAGGGTAACCATAAGTTAACCCTATTGAGATTGAGCTTTGTTAAGGGTTAACTTGAGGGTAATAAACATAAATGAATTCCAACTAAAATTGGTTTTACAGAAGTTTATTACAAATTACTTAAGTTTTTGGATTAGCACAGTTTTTAGCCAAATTGCATTCCCGACATGAATTTATAGGTCGACCTCTTAACCGAGCCGGTGAGGGAGTGTAGAATCCGCTCTTTGACATCTCCGCTCTAGCCCGTCCCATATACCTAAACAGTAGACCTACAACTAATAATAGGAAGTTATACATATGCATAGAAATATAACATACAATATAATTTTTGGATTAGCACAGTTTTTATCCGAATTGCATTCCCGCCGTGAATTTATAGGTTTACCCCGCCCCGGGGCGAGAGGGTAGCGTACTTTTTGACGTCTCCCTTCTACCCCGTCTCAGTTACATAGTAGACCATATACACACTACTACAACACTACTGACTGTATCCTCCTAAGGCCCACCATACGACACAAACTGACATTGAAATTTGAATCAACTAACGTAAGAACTAGAGTTGAATTTCGTTTGTTTCAAAAAAGACCAAAACAAAACAAATGCAACTCTATTTCTACCAAAAATGGTTTAAATTCCTTTATCAGAATAAGTCCTTCCAGTAGGCACATGGGCCTTACGAGGATCGGACTACAATACACACCACTATTGTAGACTGACAATATGAAGTTAAATGCATAGAAATATAACAAACAGTCCTATCTTATCTTATTTTATATGGAGGTCTCCGCTTATCTCAACTAGATTATACCCAAAAATCGACACCTAGGCAGGTCCTTTCGAGCCAGGAGAATATACTATAACTACCTACCCGCGCGGCTCCGCCACGTATGCAAAGTATCTAGGCGGAGCGACGGGATAAACTATAGCACATACTTAATCCTGTAGGTCCATACTACATGTAACCTACTGAAGAAAGGGCTTTTAGAATAGGATGGGTATAGTTTCTGACCTTACTTAGCACAAAGCCGTAGGCGCGGATAGGCTTCCAGTTTCCAGTAAATTAGCAGAAATTGAAACTCGATTACTAAAATTTCTTCTCGGATGTTGGACCCTCATTGGCGTCTTGGATATATGGATGCGGGTGGTGCAGTACTGGCCATTGTGTCACTCTTTATCACTCTTTACTTACTTACTCCGTTGGCTCAGCGACCCAAAATGTGTATTGGCCTCCGACACGAGAGTGTGCGATTTCTCTCGGTTCTGCGCTAACACTTGTCAATTGCAGATTTGGAACTCGCGCAGATCCGCCTGTGTGGAATATGAATGTATATTAATTGTATAATAGAATGGACCTACGAGATTATAATGTGCTTTATTTTATCCTGTCGCTCCACCTAGGTCTTTTGTATAATGTATTACATACGCGGCAGAGGAGCCACGCGGGCAGCTAATTAATGCTTTTGGTGTTTTCCTCGCAATCCGATCTGCTACTTCGCACAGCTCTACTGCTTACTTACCGTCAGTGGGCCCCTTAGGCTTTTGCACATTCTGTTCATGCTCTTTCGTCACCTGCATCAATAGAACACAGGGTACCGTCGTCATGTACTCATTGTAAGTCGCTGATATACCAATTATAGTGCATTCTATCTCTTCCTTTGAATCTGCCTTCTTTGCACCCGCAGTTATAAGACGCATCACATTTACCGCCACACTGCAAGGCATCCTCCCAGTCACTGTTCTATTAAAATTGTTTATAGATAGCGTGCAGTTTATCAAGTTTTCTTTTATAGGATTCAGAATTGGGTTCCCGTTTTGGTCGTGCATTTCGTGTGGGACGGAATGCGCTGCGCTCCATAAAGTTAGACTGGCAAGGAGCGGACCCACTCCGACGCCTAGCGTCGTGTTTGTTATACTTCTAGGAGTTAGATGCTGCTGTGATATTTCTGGTTGAAATAACTTTGTAGAGACGTTTGTAAACGGTGTGTGCTTCCTTTCTATGACCTGAGGAGTTGGCTGTGGTTCATTCGGTCCGCGCAGTACATAGCTACCAGGGTCATAGCTAGGATCAGAAATCAATCTTTGTGGCTCCCTGGTAAATGGTGGGTTAGTGCCCAGTTGCGGAATTTCTCTCAGTTGCAGTGTGTGGGGCATATTTATTTCTTTAAATTTCGCTTCAGATTGTTCTCTACTGATTTTCAGTGGTTCTTTGCTGGAGTCGCCACCGTTGTTTAAAGGGGGCTTATTGTTTTCTTGGCTTTGGATATCAGAGTGTGCGATTTCTTCAAATGCATCTTCGTTGATGCCTGGCATAGGAAAGCTGGTATCATAGTTGAGTTGGGAGGACACGTCTCTCGTTTGGGGTGAATGGTTTTTTATTCTATATGTGTGGTTCGATGCCTCGTAGGACGGCTCATTATTGTCTGATATATTATACTTGACGTGTTTCAGTTGGAAAGTGGCATCCCTCGGACGTATCGCGTGGGGTTTCTGTATATCTTTAAGTTCTTCGTTGAGTAGTCTTACTTGTTCATTGCTGCCCGCTAGATAGTAGCCGTCCAGGGAATACAGATCTCTCGGTTGTAACGAGTGTTTGTTTAATTCTTGGGCGTTGTGTGGGTGTTTTTCCCCGGTTGGAGCTAGCTGGCGCAGTACTGGTCGGTTCAGGGATTCAGGGGCTGGTTTGAGAGGCTGACTTGATGGCGGTGTAAAGCGGCTGCTTTTTCTTCCCAATCGCCTTCGGATTTTTGAAAAGCGTCGTCCATCACAGATGATCGCTAGTATCAGAAGTAGAAATATTGTGGATTTCTGCATCTTGATGTTGGCGTCTTGAGGTGCAGTGATGGAATGACGATTTGAAACTTGCGCGTGAGCTCAATAGTTGTCCATAACAAAGATACGAAATAGGACACCTTTTAAATCTGCGTGCGTTGCATACAGGCTGCGTCTAAATACATTCAAATTGTACCATTAGAGGATAACTGTTTGTAAGGTTACCTATACATCGTTTTAATGGGTGTAAACTATGCTTCTGGTACAGTAAGGGGTACGTTTGTAAAAACGGGTACTTATGTACGTACATATTTGTTTTTTTTTGTAACTATACTTTCATTTAGATCACGTATGGTCGTAAACCAAAAAGTAATTTATATTTTTTTTTTGTAAATCAGAGATAATACGGGGTTCTTACAGGTTTTCAGGTTAGCAAACCGCATGCGAGTCCGTAGCAGTTGCAAGCGTCCACAGGATAGGGTAATGGTTTATGACCTCAAATCGTATATAAAAGGTGTTTTATTCGCCGCCACATTATCAATGTCAACAACTTAGCTTTAAATAAGTATGAAATTAATAAAAACACAAAATGGTTTTGTACACACGAAAAATTGTCCAAAAACCTTTATAACTAGGTAACTACTTAGCTGGCCACGCGGCTTCACCCGCGTATCGCAAAGTACGCAGGTAAACCCGCGGGATAATAGTTATTTGTTATACACGGGGGGGAAAGTTGTATCTTACGTGCGAGTGTTCATTTGAATCACGAGCTAGCGAAAGGATCCTATGATTCGCCACGAGCAAAGCGAGTGGTTCAAAAATAGAATCCTGAGCGAAGCCAGTGTTTCAACACACGAGACGTAAAATAACTTTTCACCCGTGTATAACACAAAACTTTTCACCTCACTACAGCGAGGAAAATAAGAAAAAGCGTACCTAAGACAAAAAAAAAACAAAAAAAAATGTCACAGGGAAACTTAAACGAGCGACGTTTTTTTAGCTGTCACATGTCACTTAAGCTGCGTTCAAATGTCAAAACTCTTTCTTCACATGTGGATACAAATCGATTTTCCCAATAGGTATCAAACATACAAAAAGGGCTTTCCGAGCTAGGGAGGTGAAAATATATGTCCATTCTGCACGGCTCTCACAAGACGGCGCGCGAGCTCTCTCGATTTTTCTCGTATTTTACGCCAAGAGAGTGGGATAGTGCGAGAAAACTCGAGAGAGCTCGCGCGCCGTCTTGTGATAGCCGTGATGAAGGTTCACTACTACACACTATATAACAGTAGCTCTAGTATAAGTTTTATCGACACATAAACGTTTTCGAACGCGTTTGAGTTCAGCTTCATTTGTATGGCAACGCGAACAGCGCCTCTGGTGGTAACTATTGGGAACTACGAATTGCCATACAAATTGAAACTAAACGCAAACGCGTTCGAAAACGTTTATGTGTCGATAAAACTTATACTAGAGCTACTGTAGAAGATTTTTAAAATCGAATGTATAGTTCCGCGGATTACCCCTACAAATAAACTCATAGAATTTTAATCTTTGTAATATTAACGTACCGCAAAGAACGCAGGCAAACCCGCACCATAAAATATAGCCTTTAACCATTCAGAAAGTCCATTCCACACGCAAGTGAAAATTTTTTTGATATCGGATAACCGGTTTCAGAGATAACACAAAACATGCAAACTTCATTATCATCATCATATCAGCCGAAAGACGTCCTCTGCTGGACATAGGCCTCCCCCAAAGAGTGCCAAAGTGACCATACAAACTTATACATACAAAGCTTCAATTTCACAGAATATTCATCTTTATAATATTAGTAAGTATAGAACTAAAGACGACCTCTGTAGCCTAGTTGGTAGTGACCCTGCCTAATACGAAGCCGGAGGTCCCGGGTTCGAATCCCGGTAAGGGCATTTATTTGTGTGATGAGCACGAATATTTGTTCCTAAGTCATGGATGTTTTCTATGTATTTAAGTATTTATTTCTCTTTATAAGTATGTATATCGTCGTCTAGTACCCGTAGTACAAGCTTTGCTTAGTTTGGGACTAGGTCGATTTGTGTAAGATTGTCCCCAAATATTTATTTATTTATTTATTTAAAGATCACAATTTCTAAGTTCGGTTTGGTTCGTAATTCGGTGCATCCTGTATAGTGTATATACTCGTAGTATGATAGTAGTTTGGGTCATCTAAGTGAGGACATATGTAAACTGCCAGCCGTCTCACGGCCTATCGCATATCATTAGTTTTGATTCGCACTCTACTCCAAACAATGGGGAACGTTTTTAGTCTGTCATTCAATTTGTTTTTATTTTTTATATATCGACGGTGTGGACTCTAGTGCGTTGCCGACCCATTGTTGATTTAAACGTTCAAACAGCGTTACATTTTTGATCTTTGCAGCCGGCATAATGCATGCAATAATGAGTTTTTCGGAACGTTTGTACGGAATATTTACCGTTAGCTTTTCGTTGAAGGAAACATCGTGAGGAAACCGGTCTAATCCCAATAAGATCTAGTTTTCCTACTGGGTTGGAAGGTCAGATGGCAGTCACTCTCGTAAAACTAGTGCCTTTGCCAAATCTTGGGATGAGGTGTCAAAGCGGACCCCGGGCTCCTTTAGGGCACAACCGGGATGGATGATGATGTGGTAATACTTTGTCCTTTCTAGGGTCTAACTATTCATGCCAAATTCATCTATATGAAGTTAGCGGTTTAAGCGCGATAAGGTATTTAACAGACAGAGTTACTTTTGCATTAATATTAATCAGGATTAGTAGGGATGTAAGAATAATTATTTGTACTGTTGTAAACTACCGTACTAGTGAACTCTCACGGTGACTCGTCCAAAAACTGCGTAGGTACTTAGTGTTAAAGCTACCTCTAATAGTCGTCCAAAAACTGACTAAGTACGTAGTGTTAATGCGATTTCTAATAGTCGTCCAGAAATTGACTAAGTATTAATACGGTCACTTATAGTCGTCCAAAAACTGACAACTTAGTGTTAAAAGCGACCTCTAATAGTCCAGAAACGGACTTCTTATTGTTAAAGCGACCTCTAATAGTCATCCAAAAACTGACTACTTAGTGTTAAAGCGACCTCCCAAAGTCGTCCATAAACTGAATATTGTTAATTTCCAGGTGCGACAGAGAGCGTCGTCGGAGAGCCTGATCTCTGACTGGACGTACCCCCTGGATGACACGGCGGTCACCGTTGGCAGCCGGAACTATGACTGTAAGTATTATTTTCTTAGAAATGGCAAATAATCGATCACACAACTAGCGGACCTGGGTCCCCTAGTATCTAAGGTCTTACCACAGTCTAAAGGTGCTGAACGACGTAAGTATTCTCATGTAAAAGAACATCGAACATTCGCCGTTTATATCAACTAATCATATTAATTAATATATAACATAATATATATGAAATAGGTACCTATGCATACTTATATTAAGAGCATGCTATACACCGGCAATAATATTTGGTTGAATATTTATTTCTAGAGTTATACATAGTCTAGTCTTACGGTACTTTGCAAAATTGAAAGTGATAGATAATAAAACCCAGAGATTTACAAAATGGTTTACGAAAAGTATTTAAATACAAAATGCAAAATACTTTTCCGATTTATTATTTGAAATGCAAAATACAAAATAGTTTTGCTTTTTGTATTTCAAATATTAAATACAAAATAGGTATTATAAAAATACTTTTTTAAATAAATACTTTTATGTAAAACTCAATTTACTTTATATTTCAATGATTTTAAAATAACTCTGCTGCTGCTCAAGTATGTTATCCCGCATCTTCCTCTTGCACCGTCGCAAAATCATACCACATTTTCGCATGGACGAAAAAAAGCTTTCCACCGGCGCGGCGCTGGGTACCTAAACACGTCTTGTATTTGAGGAACACTTTAACGATAACTATGAATACTATTAAATCAATAAATTTAGTTGGTATGCTAGGTAGTCTGTAGTTTCAAACAAAACAATGTTCAAGAAAGTTGCACTAAAATTTCGTACGACCGAGTTTTTTTTAACATTAAGACATCAAATCCAACACTGTCATTTCATTTTATTTCATACACCTTTTTCGCTGGTTGGCTGTCGTTTTTTGTCAATCTTGTATTCTTGTTTTAGTTTTATTAACACTTCTCTAAACACATGAAAACACAAAAAACCGGCCAAGTGCGAGTTGGACTCGCGCACGAAGGGTTCCGTACCATTATCTATAAAAACAGCAAAAAAATCACGTTTGTTGTATGGGAGCCCCCCTTAAAAAAAAATGTTTTTGTTTTTAGTATTTGTTGTTATAGCGGCAACAGAAATACATAATGTGTGAAAATTTCAACTCTCTAGCTATCACTGTTCTTGAGATACAGCCTGGTGACAGACAGACGGACGGACGGACGGACGGACGGACAACGAAGTCTTAGTAATAGGGTCCCGTTTTACTCTTTGAGTACGGAACCCTAAAAATTACCAAAACAACGAAATGCAGAACTGAGAAAGTTATTAATATGCTTACTGATAGGTGTCTTGTCTATATAATTATTGATGTTGATAGTAGTCTATATAAAACTAGGTATGACTGACTCATCGCCAAATTGGCATCTCGCATCCAATTTGCTATCGAAAACCAATAACACTGGCACAAAAATAGCTGGCACACTATCAAGTATACTCATAAGGTCGCATCTAGTATCAAGAGTGTTCATTTGTTCTAGCTGTACCGCGGATACCGAGCGAGCCGAGCGTCGTAGACGGCGGGAACAATTGGATATCATTAGCATGGCCTAAACCGGAGACATCAAGTCCCGTGCTAGCGTATAAAGTGGAGAGCTGGCTGCTTGGGAAGGAAGGTGGCGCACGCTGGACGGAACTAGGCATTACCCCAAGGAATTCCTTCGACATATTCAACCTGAAGCAAGGCGAGCAGTACCACTTTAGAGTGACGCTACGGAACCGCTACGGCTGGGGCGAATCCGTGCAAACCTCGTCCCCCATAGGTGTCGGTCTCGCGGGCGACCGACCAGAATTCGTCGACATCTTACCAGGACAGCTGAAGGTGCTCGTCGGAACCACAGCAAACCTAAGCTGCAGTGTCAAAGGGAACCCAATCCCCGAAGTTGTCTGGATGAGGAATGGACATGAGGTAGAGGACGACCGAATGAAGATGTCGTTCAACGGGTACAACTGTAGCCTCGTCATCAGTGATATAAGGGGGGATGACGAGGCTAGGTACAGCTGCGAGGCTACTAACGAGCATGGGCGGTCGTCGACGTATGCGAGGCTCGCGGTGGTGACGGACAGACTTGTGTGGGAAGCCGATGCAAAGCTTAAAAGGTATATAATTGCTTGAAAGGGCCAATCTCCGAGCGTTTGAACCGCTCGGTTCTAAAGTCATTGTCGGCTCAAGATTATTTCAGCAGAGGTAAAACATACCGCGGAAACTTAAATCAAAACGACGACCGCTTTAGCCTAGTTGGTAGTGACCCTGCCTACGAAGCAAGAGGTCCTGGGTTCGAATCCCGGTAAGGGCATTTATTTGTGTGGTGAGCACGAATATTTGTTCCTGAGTCATGGATGTTTTCTATGTATTTAAGTATTTATTTCTCTATATACGTTTATCATCGTCTAGTACCCATAGTACAAGCTTTGCTTAGTTTGGGACTAGGTCGATTTGTGTAAGAATGTCCGCAAATATTTATTTATTTATTTAAAAAAGACTCAGCACCGGTATTGGCTTACGTCTTCATCAAAAGTGGACTCTGATATTCGTCTCTTTTAATAGTATTTCCTGGAGACGACAATGACGAAAAAAAAAACGCCTTAAAAACGCTGAATATTCGCTTGAAACCGTTTTTGACTCCTGCAAACGTTGGTTGTTATACGTTTAACATACGCATCAGTGTGTTTGTCTATAGCATCATAGCTTCTAAACGAATAAATTGATTTAAGCGCGGGTTTTTAATCGAAAGTCTTGTCTGTTATGTGTTTGAGCTATGTTTGTGTTGGGAGTGTTCTATATATTTTTGAAGTGGATACTTCTTTGCTCGCGTTCTTGTGTAGGGGTACAGTTAAAAATGAATCACGTGACTTCCGGAATAACTTTTTGTCGATAAGCCTAATCTGATTTCAAATAATTGTTTGTTACATGTTTAAATCCTTCTTTATTTGCCATTAGTTGTTAATCACAAAATGTTATTCAGTTTATGTGGCGGACATGAAAATAATGCTCAAATGACCGCCATTTTCAATGTATGAGCTACGTCAGTCAAAGTTGCCATATATACCGATGTATCTGTACTTATACAGATTTCAGTGAATTAATTCAAATATATATATGTAGTTACGGCTACAGCCAACAAAGAACTATCCACTTAAACTTAATTAACGGTTGTATCTCCGACACAACCCGCTTCTTTTTTTTCATTTATGCAGTTACAGAATTTTGTGAAACCCACCACCTTACTGTAAAGCTTTCATTCAAATTATGAAGTCTTGTTTGTACTTTACACCACGACTAAACCCAAACTGATTATCGAAATCAATTTTTCTTCAAATCAAAGCTTCTGCCCGCGACTCTGTACGTGTGAAACTCGTTTATATAGTCGTCGTTCGTAGCTCTATACAAACGTTCACCCCCCATTTCACCCCCGTAGGGAATGTTTACCTGGATAAATATTTATCTATCCTATGTCCTTCCCCCGGGACTCAAACTATCTGTATACCAAATTTCATCTAAATCGGTTCAGCGGTTTAGGCGTGAAGAGGTAACAGGCAGACAGACACACTTTCGCATTGCGACCCACCCTTCGCACGGGTTTATACATATGTATAATACATGCATGTCTTATACATGCATGTATTATACATGCATGTATTATACATGCATGTCTTATACATGCATGTATTATACATGCATGAATATACATATAAACCTTCCTTTTGAATCACTCTATCTATTTTAAAAAACTGCATCAAAACCCGTTCCGTAGTTTTACCGTTCCGTTGCATACGAGTACCTACATAGGGACAGACCGCGGGAAGCGACTTTGTTTTATACTAGGTATGTAGTGATAGTGATAGGTTATACAGATTGAGTCTTTCGTTCCGTACATCTGGATATCCATCAATTTGGACCAGCTTGATACGACTGTATTTCCACGAGGCAGCTTGACCCACTGTGTCAGGCGTCAGGGTGGAGGGACTGTGTCGGCACATAAGGTGTGAATCCTGCTTAAGATTTGCACACATTAAAGTAGAATAAAGATCTTCAATTAGGTCGAGTTGCACCAACTTACGACTACAGACCGACCAACGTTAAATATGGCGTCGGCTGCAGCAGCCGTTTCTATGGGTTAGTTTCTATGGGATGGGATGACAGCAGCTGCCATCCCATCCCATAGAAACTTGACAAACCTTCCATACATTCAGATTTTAACGAACACCGCTTACAATTACAGACGGTTTGGTCCCAGAACTGAATGTATGGAAATTTTGACAGCTGCTGGCGCCATATTCAATGTTGATCGGTCTGTTGTAAGTTGGTGCAACCCGCCCATAGTATTTCTTTGCATTATCAAGAAACTAACCAAAAAAACTATGTACCTACGAAATATCCTTTGATATTTAACAGAAGCTTTTCGGTGAAGGAAAACAGGGTCAAATCCCAACAAGGTCTTAGTAGTCAGATTTTACGTGGGTTGGAAGGTCAGATAGCTGCCACTCGTCAAATTTTGAGATTAACTAGGTGCCAAACGGACCCCGCAAAAACGCTACAAGCACGATGATCAAGAGTCTAACCCACAGATGTATGAATATAAGGAGATCGGACATGCCGGCCAATTCATATTGAGTGAGACTTGTATACCTACGCTCTTATTGGGCAATACACGCACATCATATTAGGTCCTTACCTATGAAATTGGCGGTGTGTATGGAGAATTTTATGAAAACTGTGATTTTCATACATTGAATTTTGCGGATTATTCAGCAGTGTCAAATTCAAATCAAACTTAATTTTGGTAGGAATATAGAAAACTTTTAAGCTACTTTACACATATCTTCATTCCTTAAAAATAGTTCGCATCATAAAACTATACGTAATTGAAACACTTTAACCGGCAGCACATGAAAAGGGCGGTTTTCAAGCTTTAATTTGAAACACTAAATAAAAAATTCCAACCTATTTTTTGTATTTAAAACCTTTGTTACATAGTCTAATAATGAAATTAAAAAATAATTTGGAAGTTGCAATAGAAATGAATAAATTACGTACAAAATAATATCTGTGAAAAACCGCCAATTTCATAGGTAAGGACCTAATATCAGGCATTTTGGGAAGAAACGTAATATTTTCTGCGATCAGCACGCGTGCACACCCGGTAACAACGGACGGAGAACTAGCGGCAAGAGTATGCCCAATTGAGCTAACAACTGCGACGGCTTGTCCTCTCTCTAGTATTCTATGCTCTGAGGTCTAACCAGTTGTTCGTTCCAGAGAGCGTTCCTCCGACGTTCCTGGGGACTACCCACCGCAGTTTACGATGAGGCTGCGCGACCGTCGGGTGCAGGCCACGTACCCGGTCCGTCTGACGTGTCAGGTGGTCGGGAGCCCGACGCCGACCGTCACCTGGTACAAGGATGGGGAGGAGGTGTATAAAGACAGTAAGTGAAAAGCTCTTTTTACAAGCTTTATATTAACTTGCACTGTTCGTATGTATCTAAATATGTAAGTAAGTTGTCCGTCAAAATTTGCAATCCATTTTTCAATCACTTTCCGTTATCCAATTGAGCAGAAATTTTGCATGCATATGTGTATCGCATGACAATGCAATATTATGATGACTAGGAGCTGATCTGATGCTGGAGCTGGAAAGTGGCCATAGGAACTCCGCAATAAAACGACACAACCCCATCGAGTTTGGGCTCGTTAGAATCGGCTTTATAAGTAGTTGCAGAAAAGTACAGTCGGCAATAATAGCTCGTACCAAAAATGAATTTTTTGACAGAAACTTATATATTTTTGCCCGACTACGGCAGGGCAGAGCCGAAAGGAATGGATATGATTTAAGCAGGTTATGTTTGTATGGTTCGATTGCCATACAAAACGTTATTTGACATTCGTAGGCTAACGGCGTGATATTTTAAGAAACTTATGTAGTAAACTTTCATCAATTGGTTTCCCATTTGCGCCAAATTCCCCCTTTCCTAGAATAAACTTGTATAAACTAGATTAATTTGAGAAATTGGTTTGTCACGTGATATTTTGGGAAAACTATTTTTCCCAAATTAATCTAGTTTATACAAGTTTATTCTAGGAAAGGGGGAATTTGGCGCAAATGGGAAGCCAATTGATGAAAGTTTACTACATAAGTTTCTTAAAATATCACGCCGTTAGCCTGCGAATGTCAAATAACGCTTTGTATGGCAATCGAACCACCTTAAGTGTGTTCCGTGGTAGCGTTTGATACTGAAGGGCTTTTGATGATTGAGGTATCAACCGATTCGAAATTATGCTCCGGGGGACATTAGGCTAACTTTTATATGAAAATAAAACAGGTTTTTTTGCACTTAGTTTTCAGTAGCTGGGTTACAGTTTTTTAAGTTATTTATTGACTCAGCAATGTATTTCATATTGTTATATTCTTTTTCTTCTTAGTCGTGTCCATCATTTCTGACGATCGTGGTTAGTGATTTTTGTTCGTTCGAGCATGAATATATAGTCTCTCCATCGAATTATTCGCATAGCCTAATAAAGTTTTTACTTACATTGTTTTGTTCTCGATTCTTATTTTAACTAACCATCACATAGGTGATGCTTAGTTAAATAAGTTTTTGTCAAAAATTTCATTTTTAGTACAAGCTTTTACTGCCGACTGTACTTTTCTGCAAACCATCATCAAGTAGTCATTGAGGCGATTCTAACGAGCCCAAACTCGATGGGGTTGGTTGTTTTATTGCGGAGTTCCTATATGGCCACCTCCCAGCTCCAGCGTCAGATCAGCTCCATGTCATCATAATATTGCATTGTCATGCGATATACATATGCTTGCAAAATTTCAGCTCAATTGGATAACGGGAAGTGACTGAAAAATACTTACAAACTTACATACTTACAAACTTACATATTTACATACATACGAAAAGTGCAAGTTAATATAAAGCTTGTAATAAAAATAATCGAGTGGTTTTTATATAAAATAATATTCGGCAGAGGTGTAAAAATCGTCATTTAGGGTAAACTTATTTCGAACAGATACTTATCATAAAACTTAGTCGCTTCTACGCAATCCTGATCCCTTGCAAAGCGTTTTTTAACCGCCTTCAAAAAAACAAGAAGGTTCTCAGTTGGACCCGTATGTTTGTATGTATGTTTGTCCACGATTATCTCGCGTTTGGCTAAACCGATTTTGATGCGGTTTTCAGAAAAGTATTTGTTACATTCTGGAAAAGGTTTTGGTATACAAAATATTTTGTGTTTTTCAGTGGGTAGGTGTATTGAAGGCGGTTCCCTTATTTAAAAAAAAAGTTATTCGAAACCTACATTCGTTTCTGGCGAGGGCCCGGGCAGAGGTAGAATGTAGGTTTAGTAATTGTTCGGCTTTAACAGTGATTAGACAAAATGTACGTTACACGACAGATGTTAGTCAAACAGTATACAAAATAAGGTTATACAAACTAAAACATATGTCGCGTTTTTTTAGGGTCTTTGTGCGTTTGCTAAACGACTTGGCTTGAAATAAGTAGACAAAGATTCGTGCAATACAAAATGTATAATAAAAAAACTAAATTGTGATCCGGCTGTTTTAAAAAATTAGGGTCGTAGGTAAAAATTAAATTCACACAGACAGTCCCGGTTCATTCCCTACGGATTCGGTACTCTCGCCTGGGAAACGTGACGTAGCTGGTGCTCGCGGGCGCTCGCAATTCTGGCCGACTGATTCTCGTGCGGCGTCCCGCAGAGGTCATACAAGGTGACGGGTGCGTTCCCAGCCTCGTGGCGACGTACCGCTGGTGTAGGCCGTGGCTGCGGGGTTTCTCCACCCCAACTTAATAGCCCGAACTTTGGAAATAGGCAAAATAAAATTAGGTGAAGTGAGGAATATATATACAAAATGACACTCAAATAAAAATCTGGCAAAGTGAGCCATTATGCCAAACAATTTTAAGTAGTTTAAATAAAATTAGACATACCGAAATAACGCAAAACGTTCTTAGGCCAAATATAGGTAACCCTACTGCAGATGCCATGTCACTTGTTACCCGACTGCCGAAGGAGAGGAGGTTTATGTTTTTTTAGTCTAGATCTAATGATTATTACGAAGCTGAAGGTCCTGGGTTCGAATCCCGGTAAGGGCAAACATTTGTATGATGGTGATGAGAGTGATGAGCATGTATATTCGTTTCTGAGTCTTGGATGTTTTCTCTATATATTTGAGTATTATATCTTCGTCTGGTTTCCATAACACAAGCCTTATTAAGCTTACTAGGGGGGCTAGTTCGACTTGTGTAAGATTGTCGCCTAATATTTATTTATTACTTGTTTATTTATTACTTATTTATTTATTACTTGTTTATTTATTACTTTTTTATTTTCATGTCATATAACTCTTATATTATAATGTATGCCACTTGTTTTTGTGAGCCTAAAAATAAAAATCCAAAATTAGTTTTATTGTGCGGCTTGTAAAAGGGATCCTGTGTCAACAAAACAGCAGCATAAAACTTTTTTTTTTTAATTTTTATCTATTAGGAAAGGGGGTTTTGACACTATGCCACACCCATGGTCGAGATCGATGTACATTATAATTATATCTTAGAGGTAGTAACAATACTTTAGAGTAGGTATAGTTTGCAAAGCATTCTGGCCTCGTCTTTCAATGGCGAAGCCAGAGGGCCAACCGCTAAACGGCATTCGAAGTTTCCCCTCTCTTTCATACTTACGAGTTCGTACGTAAGTGCGACAGAGAGGGACAACTTCGAATGCCGTTCGCGGTAGGCCCTCAGAATGCTATTACAACTGCCTACATTACTTAACACTAGATACGAGTATGCCTTGGGCCTCTTTGCGAACACATTCCATCAACACATGGTGTACGTCTTCCACTACGAGTACATCGCACTCAGGGCAGTTAGGAGAGTCCGTGACGCGCATCAAAAATTTAAATTTGTTTATCGGAATGTGTCCGCAGCGAAGCTTGGGGATTTTGATTTTGTAATCACGAGAACCACGTACCGGAAGGCGTGGCGTGGGTAGGTGGACTGATGACCTGGTAAAGGTCGCGGGAGTCCACTTGATGCGGGTGGCGCAGGACCGGTCACTTTGGCACTCTTTGTGGCAGGCCTATGTCCAGCAGTGGACGTCTTTCGGCTGATATGATGATGATGATGATGAATCACGAGAACTATCTCCCCCAGACCGCCATACGCACTTCAAGGACGAGCTGTTCCACACCCTCGAGATCGCGCCGACGACCCTCGAGGATGGCGGCGTGTACTCGTGCGAGGCTCGCAACGAGCGTGGCGCCGTCTCGTGTCGGTGCAGTCTCGTCGTCGACAAGGGGATCCGGGCGTACGTCGCCCCGGAGATCTGCTGTGGGCTGGATCCGCTTTACAGGCTACGGGAAGGTAAGGCTTTTAACCGACTTCAAATAATTGTGCTTTAAAAACAAAGTTTTAACCGACTTCAAATCAGTAGCCGAATCGCTTCAAGTTTGCCCATAAAATTTGAAGAGTTCCCTCGAATTCTCCAGGATCCCATAATCAGAACTGGATTTTGGTGACAACGGGACCAATCTGGAAGTATATACTTTCAAACAAAGAATAAAATTTTCAAATTGGTTCATAAATTACCGAGTTATTGCGTAACAAAAAACACATAAAAAATACAGACAAATGAGGGAGGAGGAGGAATTCGGATGTATATATATATATATATATATATATATATATTTAAATGTTTGTTACCTCAGAACTCCGTCATTTATGAACCGATTCGTACAGTTTTTTTTTATTGAAAGTATTTACTTTTAGATTGGGTCCCATTGTTTCCAAAACCCCAGTTGGATGATGGGAACCATGAGGAATTGAGGGAACTCCTCAAATATATTGGGCACGCGTGTAGTAATTTCGGTATTTTCTATTATAACTCGTGTATTTACACCCGGAAATCATAAATTTGGTGAAGTGGAAGTGATGATGAAGACCACAGATGGCTTGTGGAACTTCTCAATGATGTACTTCAAACTATAAAATTACGTCACAGATTCTGATATGATTTCGTTGAAATAGCAAACAATCCAGTGCCAAGGGTAATTCTGAGATCCTTGAGGAATCGACGGAAGTCCTCAAATATCGGCCCACATACAGTAATTTGGTTTTTTTTCTCTAATAATCAACCCATTCGCCCTCGGAAATCAGTTTATGTGGTAAATTGCAAAAGAAATGTGGAAATGTTCTTGTGGCTTGGCGGAGTACTGAATTGAAGTCGGTTAAAACTTTGTTTTTTAAGTAAATAATTGCATTCAAAGTTCAAAATTAGACCAAATCTAATTGGATGATTAGGTCCATGAGATATTAATTAACGGGAATGCCTACCTCAATTTTATTAGGCGGAACCTAGTAATATCCCGGATTTATAAAATAGCTCATGTATTTATTCTTACCGAGAGTAACTTCGCATTTATTCCGTTGAAGTAGCAAACTATAGAAGTACCAAGAGTAGTTCTGAACTTCTGAGATCTTCAAGAATCGACGGAAGTCCTCAAATATTATCGGCCCACACCTAGCGATTCAGTATTTTCCATATATGCAATAACCAACGCATTTGATTTCGCAAAGCAATTCATGTTTAAATGGAAAGGAAATGTGGAAATGTTCATGTACCCACGTTGCTATGGTCTTCTGTAAGGTACTTCCCAGTCGGGCTGCTCCAAACATTTTTAATACAGTTGCTCAAAAAGTGCTTCTTTACGTGCGGAAAGTTGGTTTTCGTGAACTAGTGCTTTTTACGTTTCCACGTGTATCGAACGACGTTTTTTAATACAGTTGCGAAAAAATAAGAAACACCACAAGTAAGGAATTTGAATCAATATTATTAATTCTGTAACATCATTGTAATACAGTTGAAATATAACTGACTAATAGTTTATTGCGTTAAATAATACAATATTAGCTCATACAATATCATAAAAAAAGAAGAGGAATCTAGTGTTCTATGGTGGGTATTCCGCAGCCGTCTTCGTTGTTGGAAAAACTTTTTTTTTTAATACAGTTCTTCCTTACTTGTTGTATTTCTTATTTTTTCGCAACTGTATTAAAAAGCGTCGTTCGATACACGTGCGGAAATGTCATTGTTCACTCGTACCTACCAAGTCTCGGTGCTCGTGACGTAATGACATGCTTTTTTTTTTTATTTAGGTAAACAAACAGCCACTACAAGGGAGTCTTAAATTATTAGCCTTATAAATAAATACAATATGTGTGGCCAACACCATTCACCACTTATTACTTATTGTATATTACATCATCATGCGGAGTAAGTCAGGGGTGCAGCCCCTGAAGTGTTGTGAATCCGGGGGGTTAAATACTAACAAAATATAAAAAGAGAAAGAAAAATAATAAAATAAAAACACATGCCCGGTGACATTAAGAGCGATAATTGAGTATGTAAGTTAATATGGTTAAACTAAGTGCTTAAACAACATCAAAGTGTTTCAGTTAGTTTGTATTGTTTTTGAGTACATCTGTTATTTGTTTTTTGTATGAACTAATACTAAAGCCAAATATATCTATGTGATTAAAATGTACATTGTAATTGTGAACGAGCCTGCGCAGAGGAGCGCGCTCACCGGCGTTGGTGCGGCAGCGGCCTGTCACAAACAGCCGGTGAGGACGCGCCTCTCGCTGAATACAACGATTCGGTACCTTATATGCGAGTTTGTTATTAAGGGCAATGCAATCAAATTGATTGTTACAGAGGCCGTACAATACGATTGTTTCTAGTAACATGCGCCTGGAACATAATTCTATCAATTTATACTTATGCAACAATTGCTGGTATGGTAGTCTGTTACGATAGCATCTAAAGTTCATGGTATTTAAAAACTTTTTTTGTACAATTTCAAGGATGTCAGAGTATTTCTTGTAATAGGGATTCCAAACAGCAACTGCGTGTTCAAGTTGGGGTCTAATTAAAGATTTGTATAATTGTAAGTAAGTACTTGGTCGTCGGAATTCTGTACTGGAATGCATCACGAAACCATACATCTTATACGCCTTACTTACTATGGAATTTACATGAAGGTCAAGGTGCAATTTTGAGTCTAGTATGATTCCCAGGTCTCTAATAAATTGAACTTCTGCAAGCTTTGTGTTACATAAATGATAGGAGCTATTTATGGGTAATCGTTTCTTTGTAAATTTTATAAACTTACATTTATCTAAATTTAGTTCAAGTTTGATAACAGAGCAGTAATCTGAGAAGCGGTCCAGGTCCTGCTGAAATCTTTCAGCATCGTTTTCATTACATATTCTGTGATATATTTTTAAGTCGTCTGCGTAAAGTAGAAAGTTACAAAATTGGAAACAATTATTTATATCGTTAATAAATATTGTAAATAATAATGGACCCAAAATAGAGCCCTGTGGGACCCCAGAGCTAACTGACGTGGTATGCTTTCCGCACTAGCATCGAAATGTACTATTCTAGATGACGTTCCGCTGTGCCGTGTCTCTCTTAATTAATTAATTTATCTCACCAGGCGACGAGCTCCGAATAACGGCCGTGGTCGAAGCTTACCCCTCAGTCGGCGTGACCTGGTACCGGGACGGCATCCGTCTCCGTCCCTCCCGGCGCGCCGTCATGACGCTAGACAGGGACGGGCAGATCGAGTTGGCGCTTGCCTTCCTCACGGGGAGGGACGCTGGCGTGTACACGTGCACTGCGTCGAACGAGGTCGGGAGCGCTTCCACATCGGGCAAGGTGAGGGAAACATAAGTAAACTAAACAAACGCATACCATATATACTGAACACCCTGCCCGCGGACATTGTTCATGAACCTAAAAAAGCTAGATTTAAGTATCGATTAGAAAAATACCTTATGGATGCCCTGTAGAAATCTCCTTTTACGTTTCTACCGGGGCATTCATGAGATAGGTCTCAATATTTAAGACACTTAAATGTATGTTAATGCTGAAGAGAAATGAGACTGTAACTTTTGACTCCACAGTCAAACTGAGAAATTTAGTTTTGTGGAGCAATTTATCAACGTATTTATTTATTTAACTTTTTGTTGTTAATAAATTAATTAAAAGTAAAAATAAAAATAAGAAATATTTATAATTGTACTAATCGTTGTATGGAAAATCAAGTAAATTGCTGTTTAGGTACAGTCGGGGAATGAAAAGGTTGACCACCTTAAGATCTGTTTTTGCTTGTTAATTTTGCTTGTATAAGTTAGTATCCGCTTTATCGACCGAGTGTCAGACACATTCCGTCATAATCATAATGAATGTAATTTCACTACATGGCCTACAGATACGTCCACTATGAGAATTGACCTCTTTGAATTTTGGAAAACGAGTTAAAAAAAGAAAAATAAAACCGGCCAAGTGCGAGTCGGACTCGCGCACGAAGGGTTCCGTACCATTATCTATAAAAATATTTATTTTATTCTGTTTTTAGTATTTGTTGTTATATCGGCCACAGAAATACATCATCTGTGAAAATTTCAACTGTAACTATCACGGTATATAATATTTTTTCTAAACTTTCAATTTATTATTTTCTTCCAAAGGTGGAGGTAATCGAGGGTCCAGTGGTCGAGAAGAGGGCACCACCGGCGCTGGTTGGACCAGACGTGCCGTAAGTGTTAATTTTTTTTTAAAGCCTATTTTTTGCTAATCTTATAATTAAACTTATCCATACTAATATTATACATAGGTAGTAAAAGTCTGTGACATTGTAGCTTTGTACGTTTGTGTGTAATGGGTAATCTCCGGAACCGCTTATCCGATTTCAAAAATTCTTTCACCTGCGTGTAGATTAGACTTTCTGTATGGTTATGGGCTTTATTTTATCCCGCAGTTTTGCCTGCGTTTTTCGCAATACGTGGGGAGCTAAGTAATTATATTTTTATCAAAGTGAATAATAAAAATAAATTAACCACGAGCGTATTTTGAACCCACACCCATTGCGTTCCGTGCGCTGCTGTTGCCAACTGATCTATCATGGATCCCACTCGTAGTGACGAATTGCCGTAATTAGAAGACTGAAGTGATTTAAATTTAAACCAAAAATTGTTGGCAGGTATTCCAAGGAGCCGATGTTCATCCGCAAACCGCGTTCCAGCGAGGCATATGAGGGCGACACCGTGATCATAGAGTGCGAGGTCACGGGCGACCCCAAGCCTGACGTCTACTGGTTACGCGACTTCCTAAAGGTACTCACGTCTGCTGGTTACAGCCTTTCTGAAGGTGCTGACGTCTGCTGGCTATACACTTATTGAAGGCACTGACGTCAACTGATTTATGACAGCACCGACGTATGTTGGTTACATACTGTCTAAAGATAGAGATGGCTACTGGTCGAATACTTCCTAAAGGTGCTGACATTACTGGTTACAAACTTCCTAAATGAACTGACGTCTACTGGCTACAGACTTTCGACAGACTTCTACTGGTTACAATCTTTCTTAAACGTCTACTGGTTATCTCTCCCTGCATCTATGCGTGTACTTTTTTCTATGTCAACATCATCATAATCTGAGGCTCTACAGTTTCGTGTGGGCCTTGGCCTGGTCGAGTATTTTCTCTATGATAGTCTGTGTTTGGACATGTCTCTCCAGCTGCTAACTCCAATCGCTTTGGGGTCATTCTGAGTGCCGTCCATCCATACGTGTACATATTTTTGCAGCCCGACTACTACCGGGACGCGAGTCATTTCAAGCGCGTAGGCGCTGGGCCGGAGTATCGCTTCGAAATACCTCACGCGAAGCTGGACTACACTGGGGCCTATTCCGTGGTCGCTAGGAACGTCCATGGGGAAGCTAAGGCCATCATCTCCCTGCAGATATTGGTTAAAGGTATTGTAATTTACCACATTGTATACATTTTTTTCGCGGGAGTCCGCTGGATGCGGGTGGCGCAGGACCGGTCATTTTGGCACTCTTTGGGAGAGGCCTATGTCCAGCAGTGGACGTCTTTCGGCTGATATGATGATGATGATGAAGTGTAAAAGCGGACCCCGGGCTCCTTTACCGGGTACAACTGGGAATAACGCTAGGATGATCATTATCATCCAATGTAATCGGTAAAGATCGTAAATTAATTTACGTCAAGCCTGGCTTTAAACTGGCTATTACTACCCGTGTGGCGTTGTCGTCCTGTACCTAACTCTGGGACAGAGTTAGGAGACTTACTCTCCCGAGCTGGTGGTGAAGACTGAGGACCGTCTCCGCGCTACATTTTTATACAGGCCGTGGGCTCGAACCCCTGGTACCACTGGGTTTTTTCAAAAGGTCTAGCTTTCTCTCTGGGTTGGAAGGTCAGATGGCTTTCGTAAAACTAGTGCCTATGCCAAATGTTGGGCTTAGGTGCCAAAGCGGATGCCGAGCTCCTTTAGGGCACAACCGGGAATACAAAAACACATACATTTTATAGGTATTTGTTTTCGTTTCAATTATGTAATGTACTTATTATGTATTTGCAGATCTTTCATCTACGGATGACTCTCACAACGTAAGATATGGGTAAGTGAAAACATTACAGCCCCTTCTCATCCCTATAACGTCTTCTGAGTAAACGCGTTAACATGTTTATGGTGGTGAATTGCTGACGGTACCTAAAAACTTCGGAAAATGAATCCCGATGACGGAAAACTAACTGAAAAAAACTGTTTTTTTCATAAAAAAAAGGTACCCTATGTCAGCCGGAGTATAATTCCAAATCAATTGACACCTCTTTCATTAAAATCTGTTCAGTAACTTAGACGCTACGGTGGAACAAACATATATAAAATCTTGGGTAGGCCCCAAACAAGGTGGACTGATGACCTGGTAAAGGTCGCGGGAGTCCGCTGGATGCGGGTGGCGCAGGACCGGCCATTGTGGCACTCTTTGGGGGAGGCCTATGTCCAGCAGTGGACGTCTTTCGGCTGATATGATGATGATGATCCCTTCCTTTCGGATCAGCCGTATTCGGGCAAAAGCGCCTAGCAGTTCCTGATTTTAACCAAATACCACTAACCATCTCAATCCCCAGGCGCGTGGACGTGATACCCCGCTTCGAGCGGAACCTCAACGACCTTCTCAGCTACGACGGCGACGCTATCGAGTTTGAGTGTCGAGTCACCGGCCACCCGGAGCCTGACATCAGATGGTACCATTACGCTGAGGTGGGTACTATGAAGTATTATAGGTTACCACTTAATGTACGACGTAGGTCCACTTCATATCTTCACCTCTAGTAATTGTGTTGTTATGGCTACCGGAGCCAGACATCAGATGGTACCATTACGCTAAGGTGAGATGGTACACCGTACAATTGTAACTTGTATTTACGCGAATCGGGTCATACTTTAACACATTCACTGCCAACGAACGATTCATACATGCGACAACCATGAAGAAAGCGGCCATGAGCACGGGCCCACCTAGCGTGTTGCTGGCACTCGAAGTGTCAAAGAAGGTCGCCTCGGTTTCTCCGAAATATATCGATACCTGCAGACTCAAAGGGCGTAACAGCCATTACAACAACAGGCTGTTACGCCCTTTTAGTCTGCAGGTATCGATATTTGAACGGGCTATTTAATACCGTGTAGAACTTGTGTGAGCTCACTCAATATCAACGGACTCACAACGGGACAAAAGGTTCCACACGTGTCTCCAGCGACGTCGGGCGAAGTTGCGCAACGTTCTCGGACTTCGCCTGACATTTGGCGAGACACGTGGAATTATGAAATGTAGTTCGTATGTTTCCATCCCGAAAGTCAACTCTGCTCACTGGTGTTTTTATTTAATTTGACCGCCATGACACAGGGCAAGTAGACAGACAAAGCCACAAAGTACTTTGTTATATACTGAAATAGAGAACAATCTCTGGCCCTAAAAACGGTAACCCTGTATTTGAAGCGCCATCTAGTATCGTTAGTTTAAATACTCCACTTAAATGTTAAAACATAAAAAAGTGCGTCTGTCGCAGGGATTGAACCCCGGCTCATCGACTCCAAATACCGCCGTCTGTACCCCTAGGCTACTGATGTCTTATGGTAATACGGCGAATTTCGAAATACATTGACAGCCTCTAGTAAACTTATTATGCTGTCATTACCGCGCACCTAGTAGTAAGATTGGCCGCCCTGGACAGAGCCAAGCATAGAGCTAAACGTCATCGCGACGAACATTTTCACGCTCATTCTAGCGAACACTCTAGTAAACAGCGAAGATGGAACAATAAATAAAATTGCTCGGCTCGGCAAAAAAACTCGCAAATTTACTGTCGTCTCGCTAGAATGCTCGTTAAAACGCTCCTGTTTATTTAGGAATGCTCATTACAAGTGAATCCTAAAGTCTATCAGCACCTTAAGTCATGGGAGTGATGTAGGCTCAGACGGTGAAACGCAACTGCAACTTCTAGTTGCTTTCGAGTTTAATTTGAGTTTATGCCGGCATACTCCTTTGAGAGACCGCACATGATGCGACCGGTTTGAAACGCAGACAACCGGTTTCCAAATGGTTGCGTCAAATGAAACTCAAAAGTAACTAGAAGTTGCAGATTCGTTGCAGTTGCGTTTCACCGTCTGTTTTGGGTCTTATAGTATTTTTTATTACAAGCTTTTTACAAGCTTTTATTTAGCTCACCCCGTTTGTTTTATTATTCTTTATTCTTTCTTGGGTCAAATTTAGTAATTGAAATTTGACCCACTTCCCGGTTTCCGATTGAGCTGAAACTTTGCATGCGTATGTATATCGCATGACAATGCAATATTATGATGACATGGAGCTGATCTGATGCTGGAGCTGGAAGGTGGCCATAGGAACTCCGCAATAAAGCGACACAACCCTATCGAGTTTGGACTCGTTACAATCGTCTCAATGAGTAGTTGATGATGGTATGCAGAAAAGTACAGTCGGCAATAAAAGCTTGTACCAAAAACGTGTTAAACATGGCTTCTTTAATCTTTGAATTTCCCATTTTAACCCAGTTGATCCGCGACTGCCCGTACTTGGAGTGCACATTCGACGCCGGCGCAGCGCGGCTGCGGATCAAGCAAGTGACGGCCGACGACGAGGGCACGTACACGTGCGAGGCCTCCAACAGCCTCGGCAAGGCCTCCACTAGCGCATGTCTCGTCGTTTACCGTGAGTATACAACTATGTTTCTCTACGTCACATCAAGCAAGTGACGGCCGACGACGAGGGCACGTACACGTGCGAGGCCTCCAACAGCCTCGGCAAGGCCTCCACTAGCGCATGTCTCGTCGTTTACCGTGAGTATACAACTATGTTTCTCTACGTCACATCAAGCAAGTGACGGCCGACGACGAGGGCACGTACACGTGCGAGGCCTCCAACAGCCTCGGCAAGGCCTCCACTAGCGCATGTCTCGTCGTTTACCGTGAGTATACAACTATGTTTCTCTACGTCACATCAAGCAAGTGACGGCCGACGACGAGGGCACGTACACGTGCGAGGCCTCCAACAGCCTCGGCAAGGCCTCCACTAGCGCATGTCTCGTCGTTTACCGTGAGTATACAACTATGTTTCTCTACGTCACATCAAGCAAGTGACGGCCGACGACGAGGGCACGTACACGTGCGAGGCCTCCAACAGCCTCGGCAAGGCCTCCACTAGCGCTCGTCTCGTCGTTTACCGTGAGTATACAACTATGTTTCTCTACGTCACATCAAGCAAGTGACGGCCGACGACGAGGGCACGTACACGTGCGAGGCCTCCAACAGCCTCGGCAAGGCCTCCACTAGCGCCTGTCTCGTCGTTTACCGTGAGTATACAACTATGTTTCTCTACGTCACATCAAGCAAGTGACGGCCGACGACGAGGGCACGTACACGTGCGAGGCCTCCAACAGCCTCGGCAAGGCCTCCACTAGCGCCTGTCTCGTCGTTTACCGTGAGTATACAACTATGTTTCTCTACGTCACATCAAGCCATAATTTTACGTATCGACTGATGACTTTTATTAATTGTTATCCTGTCTCATGCGGTACATCGGAAAAAAAATTAACCAAGAAATAAATAATTTAAAAACAAAGTTTAAACCGACTTCAATTCAGTAAGTACTTCGCTTGAGAATTTCCTTCCCAATTTAGCACATGAACTGCTTTCCGAGAGCAAATGCGTTGATTATTACAGAAAAAACCCAAGTCGCTATCACGATCCATGGGCGTCATAGTAAATAGCAATCATTTCATATGAAGGTTTGTTTTGCGAAAACGGGACAGAACATACCCCCTCTTAAAACTTTAGACACTTATAAATTTGTGATTATTTACTCCCCCCTGCTTTACTTTTTTCTCCATTTGACAATATTTTTAACCCTCTTTCGAGAAAATTCATCATTATTGATTATTTTAATTGGTGTCTACTTACACCAATTACACCCCTATTACTTGGTTCAAGAGTATTGACCTCGAATCAAGTCTGTGTGTTTAATCTTTCATGGGGAAACGATGTGCGTCTCTCCTCAATCGCAGTCGTGGCAGCCCAAATAGTATCCTGAGCATGCTAGCCCACCGCTGGGACTCGCCACTGCTCCAGCGTTATGTGCAACTGCACGCGCCTGTAATACCGGTGCCCAGGCGTCATTAATTTTAGTTTAGCATAATTATAAAACACTTACCATAGCTCTAAGTTTATAACCACTAACACTATGGATTTTATAGTCCGAAATAAATAATTTGTATTTGTATTAAGCCCCTGCTTAGACGGTCGCCAACACGCCACTCGCCACTCCGACCATCGACCGAGCGACCTTGGTCGGCACCGACCACTGTAGTATGAAATTTTGCTCCAAACAACTGTCTACACGGTCGGTGCGGACCAAGGTCGCTCGGTCGGAGGGGCGTGTTGGCGACCGTCTAGCAGGGGCTTTACATTTTCGTTGGTCGACAGCGCCTGGCGAGCCGAACACCCTCTCCGCGCGCCTGCGCCGCCCCGCGCTCTCCGCTGCCTCCACCCCCCGCAGCACCCCCCGCAGCACCCCCGCGCGCTCCATCTCCAGAACCACCACACCCGGTAAGGATGAGAGGCCTCAACGCTGCGCGGACTCTCCAAAATGACTCCGGTTCCGCCATCGAAGTTCGCGCATAGAAACTTGGGAGCCCCAGTGCTGTCTAATTATCCGCGTTCACAGTATCTTCCTCTCTATCTCTATATGCATTGGTTAGCAATGGCTAGCTGAGGTTTGAAATCTCAACATTTTGACTCATTGTTTCTGTCGCGCTGTTGTGGGCGGCGGGAGCTGTCTATGCGATAAGGACAGTCGCCATCACATACATCGGTACACTATAGGTGTCCAAAAATATCGGCACATGCACCCTAATGCCTTGAAAATAGAGGTGTGTTCCGATGTTTGTGACGTGCTTGTTTGCTCCGTATGTGATGGCGACTGGACAACTGCAGCTCGAACTAAAATTCCCACGCAAAAAACTCAAAAATCGAGGTTTCGCTCTCGACTATTTGCTCCTCCAAAACGCAACTAATCATCATAAAATTTTGGAAACTGCAAGAGGAAGAAATAATCTACGACGCTATGTTTTGATTTTTTGGATATTTATTGTTATATTTGTATACTGCGCCTTTTTTTGCAGCCATTTCAATAAGGCCGTTTTTGCGATTTTGAAGGCGCTGTAAGTTTCTTTAAAACAAAAGATCATAAAAAGCGAAACATAGCGGCATAGATATTGATGATATCCTTATTTGAAAAAATCATTGCTCTAGGTTCAAATACTAGAGAGGAAACAGTCGAGCGCGTTTGTATGGGAAAATCTTAGATAGGCATTCCTCTTAAAATGTCATTCAATATTAGTAACCCATTTTTAGCCGCTTGAGCTGAAAATTGGTATACTAAAATAAATTCGGTGACAATTCAAAATTATGACAACCAACTAGTGGTTCTGATGATGTACTTAGTTAGAAGGTTGCCATAGTAAATCCTAAACTACACTTGATTATCCCGTCGTGTTAGGGCACATTAGAACCTTCTGAAACCGGTAGTTTACTGTGCAAACAAAAATACAGTTTAAAATAAAAGCTGGTCCATTCGGCCTCATAAGTTGCTGAACACCTAAGTACCTTTTCGTTTTCACTCGTTTGACAACTTCATATGGCAGTTTTACGTTACTTTTAATACAAAGGTGTTAAAGCCCCAAAGGGCAATGGAGAGGGCTATGTTGGGAGTTTCTCTGCGTGATCGCATCAGAAATGAGGCTATCCGCAGCAGAACCAAGTTAACCGATATAGCCCTCCGAATCGCTAAACTTAAGTGGCAGTGGGCGGGGCACATTGCACGTAGAACCGATAGCCGTTGGGGCGGAAAGGTTCTCGAGTGGCGACCACGTACCGGAAGGCGAGGCGTGGGTAGGCCCCCCACAAGGTGGACTTATGACCTGGTAAACGTCGCGGGAGTCCGCTGGATGCGGGTGGCGCAGGACCGGTCATTTTGGCACTCTTTGGGGGAGGCCTATGTCCAGCAGTGGACGTCTTTCGGCTGATGTGATGATGATGATTGCCCCTTGTGGGGCTGACCGTACGATACGTACTAAAAATATTTTATACCTAATATTATATATGTCCAGCTCCCGACATGAAGCGCCTCAGCAGCCCATCTCGACAAATGGCGCCCAGCTTCTACACCTACCCCTTCAACAAGGTGGTGGAAGAGGGAGAGACAGTCGTCTTCCAATGCGCCGTCAAAGGCCTCCCCTCCCCGTGGGCCACGTGGGACAAAGACGGCATCATCGTCACACCTTCGTCCCGAATCACTGTAAAGGAGAAAGATGAGATTCGAATGCTGGAAATCGAACATGTGACGATCGAGGATGTTGGGCTATACAGGGTTTGTGTTGAAAATGATTATGGACGCGCAGAGGGGTCAGCGAGGCTTGAAGTGATAACTCAAGGAGGGAAATTCTTCGCTAATATGAGGGCGTACAGCGCCTCGCCACGCCGCTCGGCCCCCTACAGGAAAAGGTGTACGTCAAATTCGAAAGACTGACAGGATTAAAATGTGAGTGTCTGCTATGCGATTTTGTGGGTACCCATTTTGTTGTGCAATGCGATCTGACGCTGCGCGAGTTTTAAATGTGTTTTGTTTGTCCAATGTTTGCCATTTTTCTTCGCTTATTTGTTGGCAACTGATTGGCTGATAACGTTACTCTATTATTCTTGCACTTTTACGTGGGACAGATTGTGCAAACATTTTAATAAACTTTTTGGCAGCTGATACAGTAAAAGATTATGCAAAAATTTATGGCAAACGTCATTAGGACGATGTATCTGCGACCTAATAATAAACCAATCTTTGCCACATTGGAGCCGCTAATCGTTATAATTGTAGCTAAAATACCTACCTACTAGACAAGGGCCGTCCTTATCAAATCAGAGAGAGGCGGATTTTTCTTGTCTATTTCAAGAATTACGCTACAAGCGTTGTAATAGTATAGAGTATATGTAGCTTTGACAGAAACTAAGTGTAGGTAATGAAAATCGTGTCGTTGAAGTTTTATATACTCATACTCATACTCATACTCATTTATTCATAAAATATAAAAATTTACATGTCAAAAATAGAATTATAATATGTCAAATGAATTTGATTATTCAACTAGTATAACATAACAATATTTCTTATATATACTTAGGTATATGTTGTAAAGCTCTGTGATTGCACAATTTTAATATCAGATAAGGTGAGAAAAGATTTTTCCCGCCAAGTCCCGTTGCTATGGGAACGCACCCCCCGCCCCGCCTCACCTCAGATTACACCCGCAAATCGAATCCTGCGCAGGTAAAATGTTCAACGTTAAATACAGGGTGTGGCCTGTAATAGGAAAAAAAAATAAACGGTAGATTATTAAGCTTGTGAACAAATATTTCCACTTAGTCAAACTTGATAAAAATTAAGTTTAGTTGTATTTTTTTGCTCTTCTGGAGTGCTATCAGTAACTTTTTATATGAAAGACACTAAAAAAGATGAAATAAAAATCTAAAAATCACAAAAATATCTTTTGGAAACAAAAATGCAAAAACTATTATGACTCGTTACATGATGTTACCTCAAAATCTGCATTTACTGCTGTGCTATGATGTCATGGTGCCAAGATACATTACTTGGAGGTCATATCTTTAGATCAAAATATCTCCGAATCCAAAAAAAATTAAAATGAGTGGGACACAAGGGTTTACTACAAATGCTATAAGGAAGCGTCCCTTTGAATGTTTGCTCCTATTACAGGCCACACCCTGTAGGTACATCGCTATCGAAAAACAAGTCATACTTTTTTTTAAACATTTGTCTCGAATCTACTGTGAAAATTGCTCATTATGCTAATACAATATTAAGCGTTGTCAAGTCTCTATTTGAATATTCGATGCCCGTCAATGCAGTAGATTATATCGATATCAAAGCATACACAGTGACGGATGTGTTTACGGCAGTGATTATAGTATGCCGTGCTTACTCCAATGTGGCAAGATGTGGTTTTCCACATTTCACCATCAATACTTTCCTTATTTTCAGGTTATAATGGAGCTGCGGGTGAAATTTTCGTTCAATTATTTATCTGTGCATTTTATTTTTAATTGAATTTTCGTACGGCCAGTTACTGACCAAAACCATTCAACTATAACATTGGATTGCGAACTTTATCAACTAGGAAATAAGGTAGCTTTTTAATTGTGTCTCCGTGACACTTTCCAGTGACTGGTCGCATACGAAGTTGAAAAATGTTAAGTTTTTGTTTTCTGTTAGGTTGTGTCTAATCGCTTCACGTAGTTCGTCAAATGCCGTTCTAACGTAATTTACTTTAGTCTCATTGAAGCTTTGTTTAATGTAAGAGATGTAAAGGCCTTTGAAAAAAATAACTACATTCAAATTAAGTAATTAATTAGAAAAAGCTGTGATTTTAATCGAATGTAAAATGAAATAAAGGTATTTATAATTGGCACGAGTATTATATTATAAGCAACAAAACGAAAATCTACTCTTTTCTTTAAATATGGTTGGAGATGAAATTTGTCAAACTCGAGTATCTTAGTGATTGGAATAACATTAATGGCGAAGACGTCTTGTGTGAAGCGAAGTTCCTGATTATAGCTTATTAGTTATAATGTAATTATTTCGACAATCCAAAGCTCGTTGTATCGGCTTCTTAATTATGCCATAAACTAATAAATTTACCCTAGAGGACAATTAAAACTGGCTGTATACCGTTTATAAGCGATATTTAAAGGGCGCCGAACACGGGAAGGTCGTAGTTCGTATATTTCTCTACTGGAATATTGAAAGTATGAGAGAGAGGAAGATGTGAGTGCGACAGGGACGATTGCTTTATATCAGATATAAAGTACAAGTATTGGAGGACATGTACTGTCACTTCAGAAAAAGCTTCAATACTAAAAAGCTTTGGGTTGTCGATATTAATTCGGTGGGTATTATTTTGGGATGATTTCGATGATGGGTAGTTTAATTGTAAAAAATACAACATTGAAATCAATCTGTCGCTTGTAAGTATGAGTGAAGAGAAATAAAACTATAAGTAAGTAGGTACGCAATAAGATAAAAAATGCTACAAGCACATTTACACTAAATATCATTTCATTAAAGAAAAATATCACTCGAAAGTAATAGACTTAAAATATGTTTGCAGTAATATGCAATGTGCAGACATTTTCACCAAACCTTTGTGTAAAGTGCAATTTTGTGCTTCGAAGGACAAATTAGGGATCTCATCTCTTTCAAATTTACTTTAACTGTTTAAATACTTCCAGTATTTTAAATTGTAATAACTTGCTGTGTTGAAGCAGTGTCAGATATACATTTTATAATGTGTAATGGTAGTTTTTATGTTTCAGTTTTTAAGAAGGCTTGAATTTAGCGAGAGTGTTAAATATCGAATAAAATGTCATGCCTTCTGGCCGCTACCTTAAAAGTAATGTCTATGTCTATGATCTGTGGTATTGCAGAAAACACTCTTTTGTTTTCTCGGTTTTCTTGATTTATTTTATTAAAGCTTTACAAAGCTATAAACTACGTTTTCATTCATAGTTTATCAATTTCGAATTTGGATTTGGATCCTGGATTTCAGGTTAAAGGTTTAGTGTGCTCTACAAACCAAACTTTAGTGGTAAACTTTACAAAAAACCAACTAAGTACAGACATATATGTAGGTATACACCACAAAGTGTCAAAAATATGTACACAGACCTTAATTCTGCAACAATACATATTTATGAAACTTTGAGTGAATACATATTGGTGCCCTTGACTCTACATAAATAATTACAGATGTAGTGAATAATCATTTCCCATCGTATTTTCTCGAAAATGTTCGTATTTGTTATGCTTCATCAGTCAACCTCAGTACTTTTTGTACCGTGACCGACTCAAATAGCAAGACACGTTCGTACGTTTCCGTGAAAAAACGATGGGAGACCATTATGCACTACATCTGTACCTATATAAATATCTGTACACACCTTTATGACATTGACAATAGAGTACAGATTTTTATGTCCTTATTTATGTAGGTACTCGTATTCGTTCACCCTGGACTGTATTTATAGCGTAAAATATAATGAAATGGGAAACTCAAGCCCTTAAGGTCGAAAATAGCTCGCCCTTAAATACGTGAACGAACTGTTTCATTTTATGTTAATTAATGTCTGAGAGTCACGGGATAAGTCTATATAAGTACAGCTTATCTTTAAGTCTCTTGTCATCATACAGATGTGACATTAGGTGGTATTTTTTCTTTAAGATTAGCAAGCAAGTGAAATGAAACCAAAAAAACCCATTCTTGGAATCACCCCAAACGCGCCCATGATTAAAGTGTTGCCTAAGATAGATCCAGAATCCCGGGGTATTGTGAAATAAATTTATTACGAGTTGGAGGGTAGTTTTATTTTTACATTTTTCTTCGATCGTACTATGGAAATGATACATCATTATTTACAAATTTTCCAGTAGCATGGCTTATACCGAAAAATAACATGCGTGGTTGAGATTATTTAATGTGGCTAATTTTTAGGGTTCCGTAGCCAAATGGCAAAAAACGGAACCCTTATAGATTCGTCATGTCTGTCTGTCTGTCCGTCCGTATGTCACAGCCACTTTTTTCCGAAACTATAAGAGCTATACTGTTTAAACTTGGTAAGTATAGATGTATTCTGTGAACCGCATTAAGATTTTTACACAAAAATAGAAAAAAAAAACAATACATTTTTAGGGTTTCCCATACTTTTTTCATCAAACCCATACGTCTGGGATGGATAGGTCTTCAAAAATGACATTGAGGTTTCTAACATTATTTTTTTCTAAACTGAATAGTTTGCGCGAGAGACACTTCCAAAGTGGTAAAATGTGTTTCCGCCCCAACCCCCCCCCCCCCTCCCCTGTAACTTCTAAAATAAGAGAATGATAAAACTAAAAAAAATATATGATGTACTATTACCATGCAAACTTCCACCGAAAATTGGTTTGAACGAGATCTAGTAAGTAGTTTCTTTTTTAATACGTCATAATTCGTAAACCGCAATTTATTTTACAGAACCCTTCATGTGCGAGTCCGACTCGCACTTGGCCACTTTTTTATAAAACTTTCATTGGAATTGAAATCGCCTTGGGCGGTAGAGTCTATTTTTGAATGAACCTACTATTTTAATACAATTCGGTCTACTCAAATAGAAAGAAAAAAAGTATTTATTCTTGACAATAAAAAACATTAAATTGTGGACACATACAGATCTTCATATTTGTCACGAAATAGCCACAACTCGGCGCTAGCGTACCGTACCTTTTTACGTGACATCTCAGTACATTTTCGCCGTGAAACGTGACGATAAAACCTATCGTGCTAGGACCTCTAATGCTGGCAGAGTCAGCGCTGGTTTTCCGTTATTGTGGGCGTTGTGGCTCAAATAATCTAAAGTAAGGCTATACTTAATTTATACGCGTACGAAGTCGCGGGCAGAAGCTAGTACGAGTATTAGATAAAATGTCATTTTGTTCATGAAATACGCTCGAAAAACATAACCCTCCTCTCCTTCGGATGTTGGGTAAAAAGGGAGAAAACACATTTAATTTTAACATTAGGAATATGGGAGGCGGTAAAACTCTTAGGCTTCAAAAAAATAATGTGTCCCCACTCCCATCTTAAGATTATATTTTTAACCCCCGACGCAAAAAGAGGGGGGTTACGTGTCTGTGTGTCCGTCTATGTCATCGTAGCCGCTAAACGAATGAACCGATTTTAATGCGGTTTTTTTGTCCGAAAGCTGATATGATCTGGATGGTTCTTACTTCTTAGCTACGTTTCAACAAAATCGGTTCACCCGTTTTTGAGATATAGAACTTTGAAATGAAAATGTCGGGGGATTTTCAACTTTTCTAAGTTGTTAATAATTATAAGTTATTTATCAATATAAGAAGGTTTCAGAACACGAAAGATGCCTTATAACTAGACTTTGAATTTTTCTCCTTTCGTTTCCTTAATTTTTCACAAAAACTAAAGAAAACGTTAAAAATAATCATTTTCCATTCACGAGCGTTAGGCTCGTTTGTACAACTATTTAATATCAAGTTGATAGCATAAGTAGTCCCTGAGATTTGTACGTTGTGACAGTCTGACGAACAGAGTCACAATCCTTTTATACCTTTTTGGTACGGAACCCTAAGAAGTGTTTCATTCGTGTCGGAGATCAAAAAGGAAAAAGTTTCTGTCAAAATAATCATTTTTGGTACAAGCTTTTATTGCCGACTGTACTTTTCTGCATACATCTAAGACGATTATAACGAGCCCAAACTCGATGGGGTTGTGTCGTTTTATTGCGGAGTTCCTATGGCCTTCCTGTTCCAGCATCAGATCAGCTCCAAGTCATCATAATATTGCATTGTCATGCGATATACATATGCTAGCAAATATTCAGCTCAATTGGATAACGGGAAGTGACTGAAAAATGGATTGCAAATTTTGACGGACAACTTACATATTTACATACTTACATATTTACATACATACGAACAGTGCAAGTTAATATAAAGCTTGTAAAAAGAAATGAGAATCGAACAAGCTGTATTTTATTCAGCCGTAGTATAGTTAGTATTTAGCCGTAGGCATTTAGAATATTGCGAATCCACTCCAAGGATGTGCTTACTGCTGCGTACCATGCGATGTTTCTATCAGAGCGAGATGCCATTGCTACTCCAACTATTTTACCGTCATATCGATACCTGCAGACTCAAAGGGCGTAACAGTCTGTTGTTGTAATGGCGGTTACGCCCTTTGAGTTTGCAGATATCAATATATTAACGGACCTCCCGAATCTCCACCGCGAATACCTTGTTCTTTTCGTGAACATTTCGGCGCAATTATTATACTCGGACCATAGTCACGATCAAACGGTTCCGGAAATCTTACCACTGCTTCGCCTACTCGTAGAGGCCGAATGTCATTCTCCAGTCTATACAGAATACAGATATAGAATACAGATATTTATTGGTAAAAGTACATTTTACAAGTCATAATTTTCAAACACAATTTAATTAATTTAAGTTAGGTACACACAGTCACACATTACGGTGCTGGATCCTTACGAGTATGCAAAACTCGTCAATTGAGTAACATGCCTGTTCCATAAGCAATGATTTAAGCTTGTTCTTGAATATACTGTTGCTGGTTGAGTTTTTTATGTCAGTCGGGAGCAAGTTGTATAGGGTGGGCCCCATGATGCTGAGTGACCGTCGTGACTTAGCCAGCCGGCGGCTCGGAACGTTCAGCAGTACGGGACGAACTCAAAACGATACATAAATACAGGCAGTCAGTACATACATGGTAAGGTGAGAATTTTATGTTTTTTAAATAGCGTCTGTGCAGGATAGCTTACAGAATTTCCATCGATTATACGCAGGGCGCGTTTCTGTATTCTAAACAGTCTGTCGCGGTCAGCAGCTGTGCCCCAAAGATCAACACCCTGAGTAAGAATCGAGTGGAAATATCCATAGTAAGCTATCATTAAGTTTTCTTTGGATAAACTAGGTGCTAGTCGGGACAATGCGTAACACAATGAAAATGAAGCATGTCTACATTGTATACCTCATTCGTATCTTCGGCTGTCATCCCAAAACCGGCATACTTAACTGGACGACCTGTCAGTGCTTTATAGTCGATGGCTGATAACATCCCAATCGTCATGTTCTTGATTGGTGTGGTACGAATGAGGGCCATGTCGTAATAAAGTTTTATTGTATCCCCGCTTGTCACAGTGAAGTAGGCTGGATGGCGAATTACGTTAAGAACCTTGGCAAATGCACCTTCGTCACTACCTACGTCCTCGATAGGTGAAGTGGATGCAATGTCCGGCGGTGAGCACCCAGTTGTGAGCGATCAGGCTGCCAGAGCAGCCCCTGCTTGGCCTGCAAGCTCACCGCAAAGGAGAACTCGTTTTGGACGTCCTCCCGCCCCGCGTGGACCCGCAAAGGCTGCCGCGCCTCGTCACTGCACCAACATAGCGCCAGAAAGATACGCCGCATCTTTAGCCAACTTGCTATTTTTTTTTATTTCTTTTCAAGTGTATTTTTACCCAACTGCCGAAGGAGGTAGGGTTATGTTTTTCGAGCGTATGTATGTAACTATGTATGTATGTATGTGGGTATGTCTTATTCTTTGACACGCCCTGCAACCTAAACCGTTTGACGGATTTCGACATGTGAGGTGTCGTTGGATTCCTCTTAATCGTGGGAGGCTAAAAAGCAAAAAAAGCAGTATTATGTTTATTATTATGTTATATTATATTATGTTTAGTAGTGTATTATGTTTATTATTATGTTATATTATATTATGTTTAGTAGTGTATTATGTTTATTATTATGTTATATTATATTATGTTTAGTAGTGTATTATGTTTATTATTATGTTATATTATATTATGTTTAGTAGTGTATTATGTTTATTATTATGTTATATTATATTATGTTTAGTAGTGTATTATGTTTATTATTTGGATGTTTTATAATGTCAATCAGTAGTATTTACTATATTATTTTAATATACATTTTAACCTTTATTGTAAGTTACAATATTTTTTTAAAGTATATGACTTACAAAATTATACGTCAAAGGGACATTGTCAACACATAGCCATAATAATAAGACAAATAAATTAAATCTGGATTCCGTTTGAATGAAACCGCGGAGTTTTTTTACGTAAACATGACAATTACTGAGCTGCATTTCTTATTACGTTTCGTATCAACGATACTTTACCAAATTTAAATGAAGCCAGAAATACGAGTACCTACTCTGGCATTGGATTGATGGAAACCTGTGCTATAACTTCAAAATGAACACGAATCCATAAACCAATGTCGATGTGATTAAATTTCGCAATCGCTTCAAATGTAATAACTAAGTATTATTTCACACACACACACACACACACACACACACACGCACGCACACAAACGCACGCACACACACACGCACGCACGCACGCACGCACGCACGCACGCACGCATGCAGACACGTCAAACTTATATCACCCCTTTTTTTCCGTCGGGGGTTAAAAAGTCGAACATCGGGTCGTTTGCCTCATTATTCTTTTAATTTAATACATCAATTTGGCCGTTTCTTGGTAAGGATAAGGATGTTAAATGTGATAATAAAAAAGAAAATTATTTTGGCGCGATTTTTTTTGTAATCTTTGACAGGATGTCGACTTATATCATCTGTTTGAACGCATCATTGCCTGAATCCACTGCAAATAGATACTAACAGGAGTGTAATAAACCGTTTGGAAGCCCATGCCTTTTGTCACCCCGATGATTCGGCCGTCGTGTACAAGCGGACCCCCAGAGTCCGCCGCCCGGGGTCCTTGCTCCCTGTTTGAACATTTTGCCGCGACACATATAACTACTCCGAATCGATCATTAATCGGACAAGGTCCAATGATACCCTCACCCACTCGTGGGTCGACTTGCAGATCAGAGAGAATTTCAAAAATTTCCGGAAATTTGTAATCAGTAGTCTTACTCGTAAGTCCAAAACCGGCGTACTTGACGGGCAAGCCGAACAGGGTCTTATAATCGAGCGCCAGCAGCCTAGCGGTCGGCTTGTTGTAAATCTTCTCTACCAAAACTAGCGCGATATCGTCCCTCGGTGGTTTGCTGAGCTCTCTTGGATCTTCTTGGATTATTCGACGCGTAGGATAAAGAAAGCTTTTAATTATATTTGAATATAATTTAGTCTCGTTCCGCGGTAATGTAAAATCTCCGTAGCGTACGTTTTTTACAGGCAGGTTTTCTACGCAGTGAATCGCAGTAAGCACCCAGTTTGGGGCAATAAGGCTCCCGGTGCAGCGTCTCGCTAAATATAGCTCGAATTGCGTTTCGAACCTCACAAGGAACGGGAACTCGTTGCGGGAGTCCGGCTGCCCCGCGTGCACGCGGAGGGCTCCCCCCCCGCGGCGCGCGGCGCAGCCCGCGACCCACGCCAGCAGCGTCACCACTACTGCGACGAACACCCTTCGAGATGCTGTATCAATAATATATGTTGCACCAAGCATGTTTTGTGGGGCTGTAAATGGTCAGGATTATTTTAAAGTTATCTCTTCCCGTATTTTTTTTATCTCAATAAGAACCAATTCTTGGCAATTCCACCACAAACTTATTTACAAAATTTCGGGTATATTATATAGGTACTCTGGAATGTCAACCGGCAAGCAATCTTCGCACAAGAATAACAAAACATTTATCAATTTATGTATGTTAGAATTTTTTATTTTCTTATTTTATGATTGGATTTCAACACTTTCATACGTAGGTACCTACATTTACCTATACCTATATCGTTATTTCTTAATGTCAAACCATAAAAAATAAATTAAATTCGGGTTCAGCGTATATTTTTATATCAGTATTCCAAAACAGTGAGGATCTTATTAGAGGACCTTGTACCGACATTAAATTTGACGAACCAGTTAGGTATATGTGTCGCGCGGGGGGCGTCGTGGTGACATGTTCGCGATCCCATGGGGCTCCCATTGACGGCAGGGACGGAAACGCCGGAGTGGTTTTAGTGGGTAGACTGAGTCTACTAGACTCCCTCCCCATTCTCTTTAAATAGAGATGGCTGGAGGGTGTGAGTCCCACATACCCCCCATTATAGCTTCCCGGCTGGGGGGATGCGTAAGTGCATTTCCACTCCGTCATTAAAAAAAAAAAAGGTATATGTGTCGCAGCGAAATGTTCCAACAGGAATCAAGCGGACCGGGATACGCGCTTATTTTTGTTAATGAAAAAACCTTTTCTATAGGCCAGATGAAATTCAATATTATCGCAAGGCCGTAAATATTTCATTAAAATGCTGTAATTTCCTGATGCATATATTTTTGGATTCAGGTCGAATAGGGAACATTACTGCAATGTTCCGCCGCCAGAGTGCAGCACTAGCACAAACCGTAAACCAGTAGAGGAAGATAGGGACTCACACACACATGCACAATCGATTGTCGAATGAGTGAACAAGTGGGAACAGATACAATGCCAACTCTGCTAGTGACTCGGGGTTTTGCGTAATGTTCCCTATTGCCAAGACACAACATTTTATTTAGCAAGCAAGTAAAGATTTATGACGTACTAGCTTTTGCCCGCGACTTCGCCCGCGCGGAACTCGTTTATATCGTAACTTTCTCCCCCCTTTTCACCCCCTTAGGTGATGAATTTCCAGATAAAAACTATCTTTAGTAAGGACTCTTTGGGAAGGCCCCGGAATTCAAAGTATCTCTATACCAAGTTTCATCTCAATCGGTTCAGCGGTTTAAGCATGAAAAGGTAACAGACAGACAGAGTTACTTTCGCATTTGTAATATTAGTATGGATTGTATGAAGGAAAGGGTATCGATGCATGTACGCTTTTTTCAGTATTATTTTGCATATTTTCATATCACACGGCCGTAAGGACCTTTTCTACTAAACCGTAGGATTAAATTAACTGACTTGTAATTTAAACATTTTTTTATATGTTACATCTAATAGTTTTCAAAATAGCCATAATCAAACGTCTTTTTTACCCCGTTTTAGAAAACATCTTCAAAACTAAGGCCGCCATAAGGTACCTTTACCCTTGGAACGTCAATTTACTTATGTAATGTTAATGTTCCTATTCCCCAGGACTCCCAACTACCGCTATACCGTAAATGGGTTCCATCCAAATTTTCACCCCCAATTGACCCCCTTAGGGGATGATTTCTGGAATAGAAACTATTATATGTCCTTTTCCAGGACTCAAACTATCGTTCAACCAAATTTTATCAAAATGTGTCACAAAAAAATTTCCATCTCCAATTACACCCCCTTAGGGGATGATTTTCGGGATAAAACTATCTTATGTCCTTCCTTATCTATCGCTTTACCGTAAATGGGTTCAATCCAAATGTTCATCCACCATTTCTTACCCCCTTAGGGGATGATTTCCTCCTTTTATGTGTTCCGGAATAAAAAAAAATCTATGTTCTTTCCTAGGACTCTACCTCTCTCTATACCAAATTTCATCTAAATGAGTTCTATCCAAATCTTCAACCCTCATTTCACCACCTCAGGAAATGATTTTTCAGGATAAAAACTATGCATTGTCCTTCCCTAGGACTCCTTCTATCTATTTACCAAATTTCATCTAAATGGGTTTTATCCAAATTTTCACCCCCTATTTTATCCCTGAGAGGATGATTTTTGGGATTAAAACTATCCGTTGTCATATTCCGGGACTCAAACTATCTTTCAACCAAATTTCATCAAAATGGGTCACAAACAAATTTTCACCCCCAATTACACCCCCTTATGGGATGATTTTCAGGAGTAAACTATCCTATGTATGTCCTTCCCCAAGACTCCAACTCGCTATACCGTAAATGGGTTCCATCCAAATTTTCATACCCCATTTCACCCCCTTAGGAGATGATTTCTGGACTTAAATTATGTTAAGTCCTTCCCCAGGACTCTGAACTATCTCCATACCAAATTTCATCTAAATCGGTTCTATCCAAATTTTCACCCCTCATTTCACCCCCTCAGGAGATGATTTAGGATAAAAACTATGCATTGTCCTTCCCTAGGACTCCTTCTATCTCTATACCAAATTTGAACTAAATGGGATTTATCCACATTTTCATCCCTATTTCATCCCCTTGGGGGATGATTTTCGGGATTCAAACTATACATTGTCATCCTCCGGGACTCAAACTATATTTATACCAAATTTGATCTAAACGGAGTCCATCCAAAATTTCACCCCCCATTTCACCCCCTCAGGGAAAGATTTCCGGAATAAAAACTATCCAATGTCCTTCCCCAGAACTTAAACTACCTCTTAACCAAATTTCATCAAAATAGGTTACATCCAATTTTTCACCCCCCCATTTTACCCCCTAAAGGGAAGATTTTCGGGATGAAACCTATTCTTTAACCTTTTCCGAGACTCAAACTAATCATACGAGTATACCAAATTTCATCGAAATCGGTGCAGCGGTTTAAGTAGCTCCATACAAATTTCCACCCCCCATTTCATCCCCTTAGGGGTTGATTTCCAGGATAAAAACTACCCTAAGTCCTTCCCCAGGACACAAACTATCTCTATGCCAAATTTCATCTTAATCGGTTCAGCCGTTTTCACGTGATGCGCGGTCACATAAACAGACAAACAGATAAACATACAAACAGATAAACAGACATACAGACAAAAATTCTAAAAACTGTTGGAACGTGTTCTGTTATCGATTCTAAGTATCCCTAGCCAATTTTTTTTCGAATATCTTCCATGTACAGACTTTCGACCCTCTTCAGCTTTATTATATGTATAGATTAAAAAAAAACTACTTACTAGGTCTCGTTCAAACCAATTTTCGATGGAATATATAAATAAATATTTATTTTAGTTTTATCATTCTCTTATTTTAGAAGTTACAGAGGGGGGCACATTTTACCACTTTGAAAGTGTCTCTCGCGCAAACTATTCAGTTTAGAAAAAAGTGATATTCTAATATTGAGGTTTCTAAACCTCAATATCATTTTTGAAGACCTATCCCACACGTATGGGTTTGACGATATTTTTTTTGAGTTTTAGTTCTGAGTATGGGGAACCCCCAAAACTTAGTGTTTTTTTTCGATTTTTGTGTGATAATCTTAATGCGGTTCACAGAATACATCTACTTACCAAGTTTCAACAGTATAGCTCTTATAGTTTCGGAAAAAAGTGGCTGTGACATACGGACGGACAGACAGACAGACATGACGAATCGAACGAATGCCTGAATTGGCTCTACGAAGTAGGTATATCACAATTTTTACGGAGGAATAGTTTCGAGACTTGGCCTATACTCGTATTTATTTAGGTAGGTAGGTACATGAAATGTATTTTATAGGATCTCACTTCTTTTTGTAGATGCAGCTGGGAATAATATGTCTTTGGCAAACATAGACTGGACCGATTTTTATCTAATTAACGATATTTCCGAAGTTACAACTTATTTTTACAATAAATTTAACGCCGTATTAGACACCTGTGTTCCTATAAAAAAGAAGCCGGTCATGTCTAAGAACTCGTATCCGGAATGGTACACGGCTGAAATTATACACAAAATTAAACTTAAGCATTCATTACATAAGTTATACAAAAGGAGTGGTTCTGAACATGACTATTGTAAATTATCTCATTGTCGAATGGAATTAAAATCGGTTATTTCTATTGCTCATGATCAGTATCAAGCTCAAATGCAATATAATATGGCAACAGACCCAAAATTATTTTGGAGATTTATAAAAAATAAAAGGAAAAGTAGCAACTGCTGTGAATTAATAGAGGATGGACGAGTTTTATCACCGCAGACCGCAGGAATCAGCGGAAGAGTTTGCCAATTTTTTCTACTCTGTTTTGTTTACAGCTCGGAGCCCGCTGTACCTACTAGACTCTGATACCGCAAGCACAACGGCGACCGCCAGTAGCGCGTATGTCCGCATTCACGAATTAGAGGTCGCTGAAGTGCTCCGCGCACTGCACAGGCTTCCTCCCAAGCGTTCCGCGGGGCCGGACGGCATCCCTCCCTTCATCTTGAATGATTGCCGTTCTGTACTAGCTGGGCCCCTCAATCATTTATTTACCTAGTCGGTCCTTAAGTTCTGTCACAAGGTTTTTGATAGATAAAACTCAGCAACAAACTTTATCATATTCATATTATACATGATTAAAAAGCTTATTTTATACGAATCAAATTGCAATACCTTTGAACAATTATCGCAATATGACAAAAAAGCCTTGTAAGTTGAGACAATCGTGAACCCAAAACACGCCGCATCTGACAGAAATACCACTTACAACAAATTTAATAAAAAAACAGTGTTCCAGATGACCAACAAGGTTTTTTTTATATATTCTGAAACCTCGATTTTAGACCATGCTTAGCAACTAGCATATGATTTTCTGTTAGCTTTCAATTCCAACTGCTCCCATCGAGAACTTTACGTACTTTTTACGTCTTCAGAAAAACGCGTAAATTTGATCTTGTGGGCAACAAGTAGGTACACTACGTAAAATGTGAATATAAAAATGAGTTTTATCCAAACTTACTTATATTATGCTTCAAAATGGAAGAGGGAGGGTTCAGGGAGGGGTTCTGACTAAAATCTCACGTAAGTTTGTAAGGTTTTAAGAATTATGGAAAAAAGATACAGTGAATCACGTCCGTGTTTTTGATTGCCTAAAAAAGTGCAAAATATCTGAAGAAACTAGCATTTGTGTAATATGGCTTTAAGCATTTAAATCCTATAGGTAATCGTTCTAATTTATCAGTATTTAATGAGCTTTCAAACCATATAAAGCATTAAATAAAAATATTCTTGGTATTAATTACTATGCGGCAAAACATTTGTGACAGAACTTAAGGACCGACTAGGTAATGTGTCCTTAAGATGTGCAACTTATCCTGACCAATGGAAATTGACGCGTGTAGTGCCTGTACCAAAGGGTAGTGGCGGACCGAAAACCTGTCATTATAGGCCAGTGGCAGTCTTGTGTGCACCCGCGAAAGTGTTCGAATCCGCCATACACCGATCACTGAAGGAGCAGGTCGATTGCCAGTTATCTGACGCACGGTTCCCGGGCAGGACGTAGTACAACGGGGAACCTGCTATGCCTAATGTCCCAGGTGACACCTGCAGTGGACGCTGGCGGCCAGGTGGATGTCACTTATTTACTTCGATTTTAAAAAAGCTTTTGACTTGGTAGATAATGACATCTTACTGAAGAAGCTGGCGGACGTAGGGTGTACACCGCATACGCTAGCATTTTTTGCCAGCTATATGCGAGATAGGCGGCAGTACGTGCGCAGTACTATTCAAATAAAATGGTACACTTTGAAATAAAATGCCCATATAATGAATCATAGGCCGCAAAAATATCTGACACGCTCTTAAGATTACGTCTCTAGGAATAGAGTTGTCATCATGTCATATTTTTGCGGCCTTTGTTCCATCATATATTTATGCTGGTGACTGTACCTACACCTAACCGCATTCAAAGACATCGTATAGTGCACTGGACCTACCTTGTTATTGCTATTTGCAGGAACTACAAAAGTGACTTAAGTATGCAGTTTGTATATCTCTAAAACGTGACTGAAATTGCAATATTTTTAGGTGTTTATGAAAGCTTGCTACTAGAAGTACCTTAGAATTATGTTGATCAGCCAGTAGGTAGGTGTAAGTCATCGAGTGTGTCAGCGACAAAACTAAGGAACTTTTATGGGCAATAGACTACAAGTTCACATTGAATGTTGTTGAGAATATACGAGTATCTAAGCCATATTATGCTCTGTGAAAATATAGGGTTCTAGCTTTAGCCAGCACAAAATTACAGGATGTTGAAAATGGCCTGAATGGCTTCGAGAAGAGGATGGTACGGCCGTGCCCCGTTGTGTTGCTCGACTTGGCGGGAAAGCAGATATAATATATTTTTTTTTTGCGGACAATCTTACACAAATCAATCTAGTCCCAAACTAAGCAAAGCTTGTACAGTCGCCATCACATACATCGGAGCAAACAAGCAGCTCACAAACATCGGAACACACCTCTATTTTCAAAGCATTAGGGTGCATGTGCCGATATTTTTGAACACCTATAGTGTACCTATGTATGTGATGGCGACTGTACTATGGGTACTAGACGACGATATAGATACTTGTATAGAGAAAAAAACTTAAATACATAGAAAACATCCATGACTCAGGAACAAATATTCGTGCTCATCACACAAATAAATGCCCTTACCGGGATTCGAACCCAGGACCTCTTGCTTCGTAGGCAGGGTCACTACCAACTAGGCTAAAGCGGTCGTCGGAAGATATAGTTATTTGTTTTACAAGGGTGCAAAGTTGTATTTTACCCGCGAGTGTGGAATTGAAACACGAGTAAGCGAAAGGACTATATAGTTGAACCACGAGCGAAGCGAGTGGTTCTAAAATAGAATCCTGAGCGTAGCGAGTGTTTCAACACACGAGAAGTAAAATACATTTGCACCCGTTTGTAACACAAAACTTTTCACCTCCCCGCTGTAGCGAGGAAAGTGCAACATGCAAAACAACTTTATTTAATTTAAATAATAAATTTACACCCTTGTATACAAAATATATAAAAAAATAACAATTTTGTGAGAATTCTGGTCAAGTGCGGGTCGGATTTTAGTTTTCCTATACATTTCGAGACACAGCTCCTGATGAAGGCAACAAGCAATTCTGAAAAGTTTTTTTGTATGGGAGCCATTTTAAATATTTATTTTATTCTGTTTTTTAGTATTTGTTGTTATAGCGGTAACAGAAATACATCATCAGTGAAAATTTCAATTGTCTAACTATCACGGTTCATGAGATACATGAGATACGCTCCAAGGTCAAATTACTTTGCCCACTAGTGGATAAAATGCGTTTTTGCTCACTGATTTTAAAGGATAAGAGACGGCTTTATGTGGCAGTGAGGGGAAAAATAAATAAATTAATATCGCGTCCACACATTTTTTAAACTAGATTACGCAGAAATCGTGCAGCACGTCGTGCGTAACAATCAGGCGTTCACCGTTTTGTAGGTATATATTTATAATATTACATAAATATAAATAAATATTACGGGACAATCTTACACAAATCAACCTAGGCCCACGGTAAGCTCAATAAGGCTTGTGTTGTGGGTACTAGCCGATGATATATATAATAGATAAATACATATAGATACTTATATACATATATAACATCCATAACTCAGGAACAAATATTGGTAATAAACACACAAATAAATGCCCTGACCGGGATTCGACTCCGGGACCTCCAGCTTCGTAGGCAGAGTCACTACCCACTGGGCTACGGAGGCTGTTAAAAATATGTAGCACGATAGGTTTTATCGTCACCTTTTACGGTGAAAATGTACTAATACGTCACGTTAACCCTTTACCAGGCCCGGGCCCCCAAGAACTAGCGTGTCTTCATACGTGGGTCATTGTCAGTCACAAAAACAAAAATCATCTTTCCGGTGGTCAATAATTAAGGGCTTACGTTTACATATTAATATGTTTTTATCACATAGAATTATAGAAGGGGCAACGCCGCTTATGCGGATTCAGAGTTCGACCAAAAATTAGGCTTTATAGCCCTTAACTTTGGCAATGTCCACCGAAAAGACGCGAACCTAAATCTGACAATGACCCACGTACAGTCGCCATCACATACATAGGTACACTATAGGTGTTCAAAAATATCGGCACATGCACCCTAATGCCTTGAAAATAGAGGTGTGTTCCGATGTTTGTGACGTGCTTGTTTGCTCCGATGTATGTGATGGCGACTGTACTATATATAGGTTCTGTTACAACCGTATTGAAAGCCTTGTAAAATATGTGTTTACGAAAATGGGAGATGATCCTTTAAACCAGAAATAAAAATGTGGGTTACGGTGATCCCATCGCCTGTCTAAGTAATTAACATTCATACTCGATTTTGTCTTATTATATTCTTTTATTTTCTTATTATATTATTTTATGTCTTATTATATTTTTAGGAGGGTAGGCGCGTCAATGAAACAAGACGATCGGGTATAGACTGATGTATTGTATAGATACCGTGCATTATACATAACAGATCAGGCGAAGGGATATATTCCTCCCACATCTTATATCGGTTATCATAGTCATGGTTTAACTCCAAATCTACTACGAAACATGAATTCGCTCTAGGTTGAACACACAAATTATTTTATTATTTACGTGAGTTTTTATGACATGACAAGACAATTTACCGGGCCATAGGAAGAATAGCTCCCGCACAGTTAAACTCTAATAAGGCCATGGAATAATGTCAACCCACATCCTAATTCTGGTCATACACAATAATGCATGAATATTTAGCAATGTTTACGATTACCTTACACTTTAACACTCAAAATCTACAAAATATCAATAAATTGTTCGACCAATGTACTTCTGTTTCATAGAAATTAAGGAAAGTGTTTGAATTTCTCCGTAGTTTACTGAAATTAGAGTTCAAATGAATTTAAACGGCTGCCAAAGTAAAGATATATTACGCGATTAAGAAGCGTGTAGTGAATGAAGATCATAAAATACTATTTACAGGGATTGACAAAATATTTTGTAGGAGGTTTGGAGTTAAAACCTGACTACGGTAACCGATATAAGATGTGGGAGGAATATATCCCTTCGCCTGGTAAAGGGTTGAACATAACGATAAAACGTATCGTATAAGCTGGGTTGGTAAGTGTTGGAATGTAAGTAGATAGTGACGCTGCCTACAAAGCTGAAGGTCCTGGGTTCGAATCCCGGTAAGGGCAAATATAATAATAATAATAATAAGGCGTAGGGATGTGACGGCCCCATCGCCCACCAGATTTCTGGTGCAATCAGTCAACGTAAGGCAGCTTGTGGCGGGCTGTTAGGGAGTAGCGACCCTACGTACCTGAGTGCTCCTGGGGGTGTCCTGTGGTCAGGCTGAGCCGATCGGGTGGTTGGTTGGACAGGCCCCCCCACCTCTGGCTTGCCTTAACTGGCTGTCCAGAGTGGAGTCGCAAGAGCTGTTGCTCGAGGGTAGATGTGGACACCTAAGTGGCGAGTTGGCTATATGTTTAAAGTCCAGTGCCACCTCTCTACCCCCCCAGCCTCTCTGACTGGTGTTGCCCTTAGGCCATTTTTTAATGTCGCTATTAATAGGGGCCCATCTAGCAGTTGGCGAGTCACCGTCTGCCAGAGATAAAAAATGAGACAGTTTATTAGGCAGGCGTCCGATGTTTCACCCAATAGCCCAGCCACTAGTCCATCATTTTCACCCAATAACCCCTTTTTTTTAGATTCCATCAACCAACAATAGTCCCTATACACCCCAGCGGGTGCTGTCTCTGTGTGCGTCCCATGACACGGGCAGGGACAGCATCCGCTCGGTGTACTCCTTGCATTTCATTAAATTGTCAAAAGGGCCTCTACGTGTTGGCTCAGTTGGTACTTTGTAGGTACCTAGCCCCACGCACGCCTCCCAAAGGTCCGGGACATCATTGTCCCGTGAGCGGGAAAGACATACATAATAACTATGTATTTAAGTATTTATATCTATTAAATATATCGTCGTATATAGTACCCATAACACAAGCCTTATTGAGATTACTACGGTCGATTTGTGAAGAATTATTTATTTTATTTTTAATTCTAAGTCTGGATCGTGACTTTGCTGACGTAGCATCATCATCATCATTCTCAGCCTGTAATCGCCCACTGCTGAGCATAAGCCTCTCTTCGCGTACGCCACTTATCCCGGTCCCGTTCTAGTCTCACCCAGAAATGATTTTTTGGGTCATCAACCCATCAAGATGCATGCTGGATGCGGGTGGATAGTTTGGGGGAGGCCTATGTCCAGCAGTGGACCTCTTTCGGCTGATATGATGATGATGATGATGATGATGAACCCATTAAGCTGGAACCAGCCCACGTAGCATGGCCAGACAGTATTCATCTCCAGGACTATCGGTCGGCTGCCTATTGGAATGCTCCGTCAGCGTTAGCGCTGCGAATAGCCCCATATAGGTAGTAAGCACTTTTAAAAGCCAAGTTTCGCAGTAAAAGACCAGGGGCCTATTCACCATCTTGACAATTGTCACCTGATATTGTCAATTCCACGTACATTGCTGGATTAATAAGCAGTCCAGCAACAACTTCAACCTATCGACGCAGCCATGTAAGTCGAATTGTCATTGTCAGGCGACAATTTTCGGTTTGGTGAGGTGCGGGGGACCGATTTTTGACTTTCGAGCGCTCGTAAATTAAATATACTTTCTACCGATAGAATTGAATACGAGTGATCAATACCACCCGTTTTTTAATTTTATATCGCTGTTTCAAAATAGAATTTCATCATTTTTGACCGTTTTTGAGTGAAAGAGCCGAGCGCTCCAAAGTCATAAAGCGGTCCCCCGGACCTAAATCTCTGTGTGGCCCAGATTTGAAATTGGAATACTTACGTCATTTTAATCAGTAATACTTAACCCATTCAAGGCCCATGACCCGCATACGAGTCACGCCTCTATCAGTGATTTTCGCTAACAGCCTCGAAAATGCTGTTACACGCGTAGCAAGCGTTCACTGTTAATGTCGATTTAGACGAAGACAATTTACAGCCGCCTAAATTGCGGCGCCTAAAAAAGGCACCGTATAAACACTTTCGGCGCCATTTTTTCGCGGCATGCCAGCGCTGTCACGGAATAGAACACGAGTATAATTTTCGGCGCCAGTGACCTTCGCCCGCGCCTTATTTTTACTGAAAAGTCACAATGTAAGCGCCTAAAGTGTCGGTTTGCTGGTCACTGGCGGCGAGATTTAGGCGGCTGAAAATAGTCATTGTCTAAACGGTCTGATGATGTGACGGTGCCTTTTTTAGGCGCCGTAATTTAGGCGGCTGTAAATTGTGTTCGTCTAAATCGACCTTTACGCTCACGCTCGTGGCCAGTCCCGTTGTTTTCCCGCTAGTAGCAGGCTCAGTATAAGCGGCTACGGGGAGAAAGCCCGTCAGGGCTCCCGGCAGTCAAAGTGTTAACAGATCAAGCAACGCTACATGTGCTACGCCGTAGCGCGGAAAATTATTGTCGGCTTTCCAGCGGAAATCACTCGTAGAGGCATGACTCATATGTGAGACATTGAGGTAATCCAGTAACTTTGTCGCCTGAATGTACGGGGTAGTTTGCGTCAAATCCGGTAGTTCTAATTTTTTGCAGACTTATGATGTTGGCCCAATTAATAATCCTAGTTTGTGACTTCGAGCGCCGAACGCAACTTTGTCAAAAATCGATAATACCCCGAAATCCCTAAAAGACTCGTTTGTGATAGAACATTTTAAGGGCATTTTTAAAGTAGACTAGATTTGCTACACTATGAGACTAGAATTGTCTGTGTAAACCCAATAGTTTTCGAGATTAAAGCTTTTCAAAGTTCATAATATTTTCGTACTTCGCAATTTTTTGCAATATTTTAGACGACACTCGAACAACACTAGCGGGATGAAGTTCCAAGTACCCCCGAAGGAGTTTGCTAGTGTTGCGAAGTCCGAAAAATTATAAACTTTGGACGGTTTTATCTCGGAAACTATTGGGTCTACAGAGACAATTCTAGTCTCATATTGTAGCAAATCTAGTTTACTTTAAAAACGTCCTGAAAAGGTACTCTCAAAAACTATTCCTTCAGGGTTATATATAATAAATACTTTCGCGGTATTTTTGATTTTTGCCAAAGTTGCGTTCGGCGTGTACTATGTGACCTCGACTTAGATTATTCATTGGGCCAACATCATCAACAAGTCTGCAAAAAATGTACTATGTGACCTCGACTTAGATTATTCATTGGGCCAACATCATCAACAAGTCTGCAAAAAATGTACTATGTGACCTCGACTTAGATTATTCATTGGGCCAACATCATAAACAAGTCTGCAAAAAATGTACTATGTGACCTCGACTTAGATTATTCATTGGGCCAACATCATAAACAAGTCTGCAAAAAATGTACTATGTGACCTCGACTTAGATTATTCATTGGGCCAACATCATAAACAAGTCTGCAAAAAATGTACTATGTGACCTCGACTTAGATTATTTATTGGGCCAACATCATAAACAAGTCTGCAAAAAATATACTATGTGACCTCGACTTAGATTATTCATTGGGCCAACATCATAAACAAGTCTGCAAAAAATCACAACAACCAGATTTGACGCAACCTCTGGATGTATAAAGTTCTAGTTATAACTGGATTATGGGTTAATATTATAAATGCAAAAGGAGCTTCTTTCTCCAACCAATTTTGATAAAATCTATCATTTAACTTGCTCGCAAAATTTTACGAGAATCGGTTGAAAAATGTGACCTGTAGAGGACAGCCGCTAGCCGGACATACGAAAACAATTCTTGCCCAAGCTGATACAGAGATCGTTTGCTTCGCTGCTGGTACGTTCAATAAAATAGGGGTGTAGACACTAAATAAAATAATCAATCAAGTTGCATTTTCTCGAAAAATTATTAAAAATGTAGTCAAATGGAGAAAAAAGCAACATTAAAACGGTTGTAGCTTCGTAATTTTTTGAGATATTCGAATGGGATTTTCGTCATTAGGCATTTTATTTTGCCTTGTTTCTTTTGAAGTAACAATATATTTTGAGTCTACATCCCTATTGGTGAACCATATAGAGTTTGTCTAGTTTTATCATTTGCTCACTGTTGTTTGTTGTTGGTCATTGTTTCGGGCCTGTACTTTTCCATCAGATGATCGCTAACTGAAGCGAAATATTGTAGTTTATTTATTTATATATTCCATAAATCATCTTAAACAAGTTTTCCTTAAAACTAGAACTGGAAGGATTTAAACCTGTGCTATCGGATAAGCAGTGTAATATTATACATGTACACAAATTGTTTATTTATTTTTTACAAAAACGAAAAACATTTAAGAGCTTTACTTAGCATTTAATACATTAGATGAGAATCCTATCTCTAAAGAGTGAGTGTGTGTGTAGTCATTAGTCATTGACTACAATGATTACGCATAGTAAAAAAAATGTAACATAACCCGATTGACAGTTGCCGCTGTTTGGAGAATTCATCTGGCAGGTGATATCTGAAATGAGGGTTGACAATTATACTACATGCAAATCATGAACAGAAGTATTTTCTTATTAATGCAGGCTGAGTTTGAGACTTGAGTAAACACGGAGGCTACCGGAATGAGATAAGTATGGTTGAGTTGGAGACTTGAGTAAGCCCGGAGGCTACCGGAATGAGATAAGTATGGTTGAGTTTGAGACTTGAGTAAGCCAGGAGGCTACCAGAATGAGATAAGTATGGTTGAGTTTGAGACTTAAGTAAGCCCGGAGCCTACTGGGGTGAGATACTCGTAAGTATGGTCACCCAATTTTAAGACACAAACAATATGTTTATACATGTCGTGTAATATCTACAAGTTGAGTCAACTAGGTACTACAATAGTAACTAATATAACAGATTGTTCCAGCGACGTAATATAAGTAGCGGATGATGAGATGATAAACAAGTCCTTGCAGAAAAAGAGCATTCAACACTTCCGGACTGCCGGAATTATTATTGAACTCGATCAGAATACTAGTAATCCTAGACATTGCAACATACTCATGGGACTTACCCTTAGTAGTAATATTTATATAAACCCGGGTACTGGCACTGCCCTCGCCTTTACTGTTGACAGCCTTGCAGGTGTATGTAGCGATATTCTTCACACTAGGCACTTCCAGCACGCTTACATAGTTGTATGGAAGTTCCACGGTCGACTCCTGTAATTGACATAAAGTATTACTCGTAGTACATACTTATAGTAACTCACTGTTTGGAGAAGTACCTATTTACCTCCACTTTACAGAAGGTCACAGTCTCAATAACAACACTACTCTCTGGAGGTATGTAATGTTGTGTTACAGCAGAATAATTGTAAAACCTTTCGATATAACATTGAGGCATACTCGTAACTACTGTCATTTTCAGCGTACAGCGTGAAAAAAATACAGATGATATACTCGTACTTATCACGCCTACGAAAAGTTTCGCAATTTACCCTGCTGGTGAAGATGGGATCATTGTGTTGACTATTATTTTAAAGTCATCGAATTTTCATGTCTATATAATTTTGGCATGTTTAATTACTAGTTTCAGTCATAGTGAAAATAGTTTCCTAATTATATCAAGTGTCGACATTTGCTTTTGCTTTTATAGCAAAGCTGCGTTACCAAACATTACAAGAACAACACAGCGGCATAGCTTTGTTTACCGGGTTGGTCAATGTGTTACACAGATTTACACGGGTTAGCTTAGCTGTAGTGGAGAAGCAGCCTTAATTGTGTTATCAATTAGAATTTATCTGTGTTACTAAAAACCTTATCTAACTTTACTGCTTCATTCAATTCAGTTGCGTCGCAGTTCTAACCTAACCTTTTCTGCTAGCAAGTTTTTGTTGATGCGCATTTATTTGTCATGGTTTTATTCTTATTAATTATTTGTCTGTGTAACTTACGAAATGTGTAAGTACTGCCGACGTGTCATCAGATTGCCAAATCACATCGGGCTTAGGCCAAGCGCTGACTCTGCATTTCAGTTGGAGCGGCTTGCCGTATGCAACGGTTACCTCGGTTTCACTTTCTACTACTGGAGCTTTTGTCTTGACTGTATCTGAAATGTAAAAAAAAGACTTATGTCTGCAAATTAAGTAATATAAGTCGTTTTGTGAATTACCTATTAAAAAATATTAATATTGTAGATTTAAGTTATGCATGACATGTTTATCTAATCCGACCAATTTTAGTGTTGTAAATTTGTCTTATGATTGTCATCTTAATTTTTGTAATTAATTGTAAGGACCTACCTATCACAATGTATGTTGTTCAGAATTAAATAAATATCAATTGGTGTAAATATACACCGTGTTTTTTTTTATTTCCGTTAACTTTAAGGGAAGAATCCTCAGGTTAAATGGAACTAATTTCTCTAAGAAACTAGTGTCTTAACTCTTACTATTTTTCAGATATTCAATAAATCAATTTAATGACCGAATCAGTGTGAATGGTCCTTTATTTTATTTACGTGTTGACAAGTGCTGTCGTAGGTGAAAATTAACTTTGTGTTAATTGAGATTAAGTGTTAGAGCCCTCCCACACTGTAATATTGATTTAGTTTGTACGAAAAATTAAAAAAAATATTTTTTTCGAATTTAACAAAAAGCAACATACCAGGTAGCTTCTGTTAATGAACCGAACATCGTGTCGAAATTAACGGAAATCAAAAAATACACGGTGTATAATTATTTTATAAGATATGATTGTCCATAATATGCTACTCCAACTGTTACATGAATACCAAAATTTGGCAGATCCCGGTGTTACCGCCACTATTACCTTACGATAATAATAATAAATGAATAAATATTTGGACAAACTGAGCAAAGCTTGTACAATGGGTACTAGACGGCGATAAACATACTTATAAATAAATAATTAAATACATAGAAAACATCCATGACTCAGGAATAAACTCCGGCTTCGTAGGCCAACAAGGGCTACAGAGGTCGTCAATTAGCTATGTTACTAGCTGTCATTATACCATTATTTATTTTTCTAGTGTTTTCACGGTAGCTAGACCTTTTATTAACTGATTTGAGATCAAGTCTATTTAAAAATCCGCATATTAGACGTGTATGAATTTATACAAGCAATGTTTGTCCCTTGGAAAAAATATGAATTTCGCTTTATCGCCTTACGAAGTGACATCTATCATCCTAATCAAGCTAGAAAAAATATGGTATAAAACAGATAAAGTTCTGCCTCAATAAAACTCTTACCTTTTTTAAATTCCTGCGGTTGGATGGGTGTCAAACTGATTCTCGTTAAGAACATTTTGGTTTTGACATCGTAACCTTTGATCTGAAAGGCCAGTTTTGTTTTTATTAAATGTGACGATAAAGCAATTGTACTAAGGACGTGAATCTAACTTTTTTAAATCCAATATGTCGAGTGTAAGTATCTAGCCAGAGAGATACGTGCAACACAATTTATTTTAATTTAAGCTTTTATTTAACTTGCAATGTATGTAACTATAAGTAAGTATGTTTGTTCGGGTAGAATCTTGCAACTCAATTTTGACTTGTAGATATCTTTTACCGATTGAGCTAAAATACATTTGAGGCACACTACTCCTCGATATCATATTGGAAAGCGAAACGTCGAGTCAGATCAACTCCTTAGTTAATATCTTACCGCAACTCTGAATAAGTGGCCGGGTGGAATAATCTGCTTGGTGGTATAAAATTGTTCGGCTTTATCGACGAGTTTTAATGGTGTTTCCAGTATGACGTCATCATTCATGCCTAGTATCTGAACGCTGCCCAGTTCTACTACTGTGCCTTCAGTGGATAATTTTATGGAAAGGTGCGATTTGACTCCTGAAAAAAAACGAAAGTAATTGCACTTTATTATGTCAGTTTGATAATACCTATATTCAAGACTTTACTATTATTCAAGTAAACCGCCACAGTGACACTGACAACAGTGACAACTTGTCATTAAAATTATTGCCAGTGTAAGAAATTAGTTCAAATGAAATTCCACAACATGGCGCATGATCATATATTTCTGGTTTAATTTCAAATAAGCTCAGCTTTAATAATATACAAAAACTAACACCAGAATGTTCAACTCCTTTTTTCTACGCCTCAAAAGTTTTTTTAAGCAAATAATACCTTCGACGATAATCGATCGAAAGTTATAAGTACAACTCGTCCGAAATATCTATAATTATTTCAGCATAATAATTAATAATAGTACCTACAACTTTCATTCAATTCAAATCTTATTTATGGTCAAATGGGGGTGATTAGCGGCGCGGAATTCGCGTTGCAGCACGCGTAAACACAAAATCTTGTACCAAAAATGAAATTTTTGACAGAAACTTACTTATTCTTTTGAGTTCATAGATCGACGGATCCAGCAACATAAGATTTATGTCGCTGGATTCGTCGTAGTTTTATGTATTCACAAGGTACTTGAAATACAGTGTATAGCGGCCTCCTTTTCTAAATAGCTATTTTTTAATAATGTGTGTGCACATGCACGCCCTCTTAAAGCGTCAGAATTTCCTTAAGAGTTCCCAGGAAGCCTAAGGGCCTAATTCAAAATAGCCCATTAAACTACGTTTACCTGGCACCGGTTGTCTGACGGTATCCGTGATGGCGGAAGGCTCGATGGTGGAGAAGCCATGCTGGAATTGCACCGAGGTGGTGACTGATACCACAACGTGCGTCTCATCTTTGCTGTCCACTTCCACCGTGTACCTATCAGGCGTCACGCCGACGACCTTCACCACCTGGAGGAGGAAATTAGTTCCGTTGTCACTGTAAAGCTCTAAATAATTCATTAGTATATCACACTGGTACAAAATAAGCACAAGGCCAGCCTGATAAACGCTTGAAACCCTTTATTGATTTTTAGGATTTTTAGGATAAAGGTACAGTGACCGCCTGACCTGCATCAATAATGATGGAACAAAGGCCGCAAAATATCTGATGACGACTCTATTCATCATTAGAGCGTGTCAGATATTTTTGCGGCCTTTGATCTATCATAATGGAGGGTGAACGAATACGTACAAAAATAAGGACACCCACAGGTCCCGGGCCAGGGTCCGGTACAGGTCATGTCATGTATCTGTACAGAAGTCTATGGAAAGACGCCCTCCTACGAGAAGTGACGAAGATCCAGAAAAGTCCCAACCTCCCAATTCATTTGGAGTTTATGAACCCTACCAACCACCGCCTGAAGTCCAGGAACGCTCCGTATAGCATCGCCAGAAACCTGCGCGACAATAATTTCAACCTGAAGCAGGAATGGTCGAAGCTATGGGCTTCGGCAATGGCGGGAAAGCTAGGCTCCGGGATTATTCCAGGTTCTACAATAGAAGGGTCAGAACTCCCAAGACGACACTGGTGTAATATTAACCGGCTACGTACTGGCCACGGCCGTTGCGCTCAATATAAACATCGCTGCGGGTGGGTGGAGTCACCAGCTTGCCCCTGCGGTGCCGATGTACAGACCATCCAGCACATCATCGAGGACTGCCCCATAACCCGCTACGCTGGTGGCCCTCCAGAAGCTTGCCCCTGCGGTGCCGATGTACAGACCATCCAGCACATCATCGAGGACTGCCCCATAACCCGCTACGCTGGTGGCCCTCCAGAAGCTTGCCCCTGCGGTGCCGATGTACAGACCATCCAGCACATCATCGAGGACTACCCCATAACCCGCAACGCTGGTGGCCCTCCAGAAGCTTGCCCCTGCGGTGCCGATGTACAGACCATCCAGCACATCATCGAGGACTGCCCCATAACCCGCTACGCTGGTGGCCCTCCAGAAGCTTGCCCCTGTGGTGCCGATGTACAGACCATCCAGCACATCATCGAGGACTGCCCCATAACCCGCTACGCTGGTGGCCCTCCAGAAGCTTGCCCCTGCGTAGCCGATGTACAGACCATCCAGCACATCATCGAGGACTGCCCCATAACCCGCTACGCTGGTGGCCCTCCAGAAGCTTGCCCCTGCGGTGCCGATGTACAGACCATCCAGCACATCATCGAGGACTGCCCCATAACCCGCTACGCTGGTGGCCCTCCAGAAGCTTGCCCCTGCGGTGCCGATGTACAGACCATCCAGCACATCATCGAGGACTGCCCCATAACCCGCTACGCTGGTGGCCCTCCAGAATACCTGATCGTCCTTAGCGACGAAGCCATCGAGTGGCTGATCAGCCTCAATATTAGTTTATAGTTGATATGTATATTTTGTTACTGTTTCGTCCTGTTCGCCATACGATTAAATAAATATTTAAACAGGAGTATATTGTCAATGTCATATAGGCGTTTATGCAATTATTTATGTACCTATGTATTCGTTCACCTTCGTCTATAAATACCTACAGAGTAAGCAGCAGTTTAACATTTAAAATGCGCGCAGCTATGGTGTGGAAGTACCTACCTACTTCCTTCCGTACTTTTAGTTGTGCTCAAGATGACATTCCACGTGCTCTAATTTTTCAAGTACCTTTTAATTAATAATAACATTATATTTTTACCAAGTCATTACACTGGCAGGTGGCGCAGGACCGGTCAACGGTCCGTTTGAGGCAGCAGTGGACGTTTTCAGTTGATGTAATGATGTTGATGATTATTATATTATTAGATATATACTCACAGCAATCTCGCTTAGTCTGGTCACATTTTTAGTGGGCCATTGTGTGCCTTTGGAGTCGGTTACGCTGACAGAAGGACTGTTCCCGGACACGGCAATCACTAACTCTTTCATGTCAGCATCCACATTAATCTGAAAATCGCAATGATTCACAATGTACAAGTGGCAAAACATTCTCAAAATATCAGGAAAGTTGTCAGAAAATTCTAGAAACTTACACGGGAACGCTAAAATAAGTGCCCGTTAGAAAGTTATCGATGGGATTTTTTTCATAGATGTATCATTAATTACAACTAAGTATGTAAATATAACCTATTGGTACTACATTTCTTTGTGTGTAGTCCCAACTCCCATTTCAATCGGACACTTTACGCTCGAAGTTGTAGACGATTATATAATTTATATATACCTAGGACAGGACAGATTGTCCAGTTAAGTGGTCCAACTTTGAGAAAGAGGTCAATCGTCGAATCCGACTCGGCTGGGGCTGAATGCTGATTCGGGAAGCTACGGCACATCTTTTCGTCCAATATTCCGCAGTGTTTCAAGACGAGAGTCTTTGACCAGTGTGTGTTGCCAGTGATGACGTATGGCACGGAAACGTGGTTTGCTTACTATTATGGGCCTCATAAGAAGGCTCAAAGTTACTCAAAGGGCAATGAGGAGGGCTATGCTGGGAGTTTCTCTGTGCGATCGTATCCGAAATGAGGCTAACCACAGCAGAACCAAGGTAACCGATATAGCCCTCCGAATCGCTAAACTTAAGTGGTAGTGGGCGAGGCACATTGCACGTAGAACCGATGGCCGTTGGGGCGGAAAGGTTCTCGAGTGGTGACCACGTACCGGCTTGCGCGGCGTGGGTAGGCCCCCCACAAGGTGGACTGATGACCTGGTAAAGGTCGCGGGAGTCCGCTGGATGAGGGTGGCGCAGGACCGGTCATTGTGGCACTTTTTGGGCGAGGCCTATGTCCAGCAGTGGACGTCTTTCGGCTGATATGATGATGATGATGATAACCTATTATTCTTTAGACAGGCCATTAAACCAGCTGATAATGCATGTATCCAGGGAGATCTTGAAAGAAGAAATTCGTAAGTAACTTTGTATAGTTCTCCGCGGTGCATTATATAGGTACTATTACATAGTCCTCATTTTTTAAGCTTCCAAACCTTATAAAATTAATCCTCACATCTCTACGTTTCCTTTGTCATACAATGTTGTATTAAGAAGGTACATAGTATAATATTAGATTCTTATCTTTGTCAGTCATGTCATTATGTGGTCATTATAAAACATCACGATAATTCTTCGAAAGTGCTCAGTCAATTGTTCTTTGTTTACAATTCTGGACTACGGTGATAAGCTCGAGTTTGCTTGTTTGGCACAAATGATACCTAAGTAGGTACATTGTCTTTTAACCATAATTCCCTGGGCGACCGAGCTCTGCTCGGGTGAAAATAAAGGAAATACGGTGAAAACGAATTTTCCCAGACATGAGACCTAGCTAGATCGGTTTCTCGCCCCCGTTAACCCCTATAAATATATTTACGTCATACCTGGCCATAAAGTAGGAATTACCGCACGCTATGCGTGCGGAAACCCCCACTTCCTGGCCAGATAGAGACGTAAAATGTTGTACTCACCACGGGCGGTAATAAAGAAAGCCTCAGAGCGCATATTTATCGCCCTTGCCTTCGGCTCGGGCGTCAAATACCTCCGATCTGAGACATTCTTTGTTTAAGGCTTGTACACCCGCTAACGTCCTTGAGTCGTCGTCCGTATGGGCAAGCGCGCGACTGATCGGGCCTGCCGAGCCTCCGCGCTATTTAAACATAGTAATTAAGATAATCATTTTATCTATTCAAACTCTGCGAATTTGTCTTTAAATATTTAATAACTTTATTTGAGTACAAAAATTTAATTTAAAATATCTATAGTTTAGTCATAATATTGAATAAACTTTACAAAAAGAGATAACTTTGGGATTTTTTTCCATCGAGTGAAGTTCATTAGATCGCGTTACTGAATGCGACTTTGACTAGATTAGATCCTTAAGTAATACGTATCTTTTTTTTAGATTTTTGAACACTATTTTCTACGTCTGAGATTGTTTTAAAAAACTCGAAAACGCTGCCCCTGTTGACTGTCGAGCCTTAACCGCCCTAGGTAAGTAATGTACTAATATAATATAGTTATATTCCAAATTTCATCGAAATCGTTAGAGCCGTTTCCGAGAACGTGATTGCAGATATATATATATATATACAATTATTGTTCGTTTAATAGTATAGGATATAACCATAACTTAATAAATAAAAACAAACACTTGTCACCAAATATAACTACGAAAAATGACGTTACACAAGATTTTCGATTTAAAAAACCGCACAAATCGGTTGATTTTTGGGATTATTGCACACCTCACACAAACGAAACAATGACATGTAGGTAAAGGTGGTCAACAGGCGGTCTTATCGCTAAAGAGCGATCTCTTCGAGACAACATTTGGGTTGCGGACATAAATTAGGTATAGGAGGTAGGTAGGAATATGGGTTTTTAATGGGGTTGGCCGGTGAAAGCTAGATTGTAGATGGCGCTCTTCTAGATTCCATACGATGAGAGAGAGAGACAGAGGATCGTTGGTCCCTAACTTGTATGGAAACCATATACAGTTCTTAGGCAAAAATTCTCCCCATAGCTTTAATCCTTATATTTTTAGCATTTTCGGAAAACGGTGGATTCCCACTTCGGAGCAATTCGGGACGAAACATAAAGTCATTTTCGCAAAAATAAATAAAAACTACTTCCCGCCATACAAATTTAGCTTTTTTAAGGACCATTATTGATGCTGTCAATTTAACAGTTGTCAGCCTAATTGGTTTTTCACAAATTACATGCAAAAAGAGAACGTATTCTATCCGTATCTTAGGAATATGAATGTGAGTTGCATTGCAAAATTCCTAACTAGAATCATTTAAATTTTATTTTGAGGCAAGTACTTACATTGAAAGTTCCGTGGCCACTAGGAAATGTTTTGAGGCAAGTACTTACATCGAAAGTTCCGTGGCCACTAGGAAATGTTTTGAGGCAAGTACTTACATTGAAAGTTCCGTGGCCACTAGGAAATGTTTTGAGGCAAGTACTTACATTGAAAGTTCCGTGGCCACTAGGAAATGTTTTGAGGCAAGTACTTACATTGAAAGTTCCGTGGCCACTAGGAAATGTTTTGAGGCAAGTACTTACATTGAAAGTTCCATGGCCACTAGGAAATGTTTTGAGGCAAGTACTTACATTGAAAGTTCCGTGGCCACTAGGAAATGTTTTGCTCGTCAAAACATTTTTTCGGTTTTCTATATTTAGTTTTACGTAGTCCAATATCTGAAAACATATTGAAATAATCAGTCTTACACTTTCATTGCCAGATCAAAATGTCAATGAACAGGAAAAATTTCCAATTCCATTTCATTGCCAAAACTTAAATAATTCTGTCGCCATTATTAGTTCTATAGTATAATACACACATAATTTCCTGTTAATATTAGTTTATTCATATTTTGTATTGTATTATATCTTGTTGTATTTTGTATTATTCATATTATAATAAGTTATTTCTAACTTTTAATATATAATACTTCCGTAATTGTTGTACATATATATCAGAAATAAACACCTCCTAATAAATAACAGCTAGCTCCTAGCTGTAAGTGAATTGTAATATGTACCTATATATGATGTGGATGTACCTACTTAATAAATAAATAAATAAAAATAAATAAACAGGCGAAAAATCTATTAAATCAAGATGAAAGGTGATTTGATTATACTGATTATGTATAGGGTCTGCAGTAATATTCCTAATATCAAAATTCCTTTGTACGAAATTTCACAAGGCGTATCTGTTCTACTAACATTGGATCTAACGTCAAAATTACTAAACAAGTACAATGTTCCTAAAATAATATTTCATAGAGTAGAAAATGTTTAATGTCTTATAGAAACTGCTAATATTATGAAATAACAACAATTATGTGATATAAAAAATAGGTAGATATGTTGTAAATTCCGTGTTTAAAAATGGCCACCAAGTTCTGACAGCATTCGTTTCCGTTGACGACGCAAAACTATGGCAAGCTGTGCCTTGCCACTTTTGGACCGCTTATAATATAACATATCTACGTATAGCCTGACAAGTTTCTATTTGACCCTAGCCACGTACAAAACGATACGTGACTAAGGTCAAATAGATACTTGTCAGGCTTTATATTTTATATTACATCATTGCACAACAAGCCTTATTTTACCAAAGTTCTCAATTTCAGCTTGGGCAAAAATTATTTCGTATTATCACCGGACGTCTAGCGGATATCCGGTTGTTCTCTTTTACTGCTAGGTATAATGATATAGATTTTTATGTTAATTATAATTTTATTGAGTTGCGAATACATGTTGTATGTTTGATATGCATATGTTATGTATGTTATAATACTTATAGTTGAGTTGCGAATACATGTTTAACCATATGTGGCATGCAAAAATTTTTGAACAGATTATAAAATTATAATATAGTTATATTAATTAGGAACCGCAGAATACGCCTATAATTTGCCACCAGGGGGAACTTTGCCCAAAAAGCAAATTGTTTATAGCAACCTTGCAATTTTTAGTAGAAACAAGATTATATGTGTAACTTTACTTCGATTTATACATTTGAATTATAATAATTTAAGTGTATTTTTGTTAAATAAATTAATTTTAAATTTAATTTCTAATTAATTTAACTTCGGCCATGAGCTTGCAGCAAATTGTGAAATGTAAGGTGTATGGACTTGTGTGGCTAAGATTTAAAATACCCAGGTAACATTGCCCATCTGTAATATGTAAACCTCTTCGTAGTTAACCCAGATGTTCAAATGGACCCCCTTGAGGGTGCCCGCCTTGTCGGGGCGGGGGGGCTTAGTAACCGTGGACTGGTCACCCACGGCGAAGCTAAGAGGCACCCAGGGCCGGCCTGTTAAAGCTGACGGCTGGCCCGAGAAGGGCGCTTGCCTTAGCCCGCTTAGGACGCGTTAGGGAGGGACCGCAGAAGAAGAGGAGTGCCAATATTACGGTTCGCCGTTCTCCCTATCTTCTGCGGCCGAGGTGGGATCGCAGGGGGAGAGGCGTGTTGGTATAACGGTGCGCCACTCTCCCTACCCCCTGCGAACTTGGCGGGACCGCAGAGGAAGAGGAATGCCGGTATTACGGTGCGCCGCTTTCCCTATCCTCTGCGGCCGAGACGTGGTCGGTGGTGGAACCACAAACCTAATCCGCCACCGGGTGCTGGATTTCCCGCACCCACGATCTCCTCGTAGCGGACTCAGGGGGGTCCGCTACTGAACAGGTGGAGATCGAGGAGGAAGGCGCGCCAAAACATCTGGCGTGCCTTACGTGGAGGGCCCCCGGGCATCCGCGAAGTAGCCGCTTGTGGGCGACTGCCGCCGGCGGGATCGCGGATGTGTGCGCAAGCGTTCCCGTAACCTCGCCACCAGGCGGCGAGGCAGCAAGTGGGGGGGTTTTTAGTGGGTACACCGTGGGTCTCATTAGCTCACACGGTAGTCCCACATAACCACTCGGGTCACCCCCTGCACCCGGGTGGTATGCGTATCGCATTTCCCCCCCTAAAAAAAAAAAGATGTTCAAATGGAACGCCAACTTTGTCCAAAACTTTGGAGTAAGTCTTGTCTCAGCATCATTAGAGCTATAGTTGCGTCAATAATTCGACATGGGCAATGATGACAAAAGTCCAGCTAACGTTATTCGCGATCAAATTCAATAAAAATTTGGAATGGATGTTGATTAAACATATATTTCTCCTCATGAACACATGCGTCTTACTACGAAGGATTCGTTGAGCAAAAAAGATATAATCCTACCATATAAAAAACCGGCCAAGTACGTGTCGGAGCACGTACAACGAAGGGTTCCGTGCCTATTGTAAAGGTCGTATCGTCACAAAAATCTTATGGCAGTCTTACGTGCTTTTCTATAGGCAGTTTTTCAGCAATATCTCGAAAACCTTTGAACCGATCTTGTTCAAAATAATTTTCAGTGAAAGAATTTAATGAGCACTATGGCCATGATTATTTTCATTTTTTTATCACACCGTTGAAAATAAGAGAGATAAATTAAAAAAATACCGGCCAAGTGCGAGTCGGACTCGCGCACGAAGGGTTCCGTACCATTATCTATAAAAACGGCAAAAAAAATCACGTTTGTTGTATGGGAGCCCCCCTTAAAAAAAATTTTTTTTTTTTTTTTAGTATTTGCTGTTATAGCGGCAACAGAAATACATAATCTGTGATAATTTCAACTCTCTAGCTATCACGGTTCTTGAGATACAGCCTGGTGAACAGATAGACGGACGGACGGACGGACGGACGGACAGCGAAGTCTTAGTAATAGGGTCCCGTTTTACTCTTTGTGTACGGAACCCTAAAAATGAAAAGTGAATAGGTATGCGGGCGTGCCTCAGAGTGACAATAATAAAACGAGTGGCCCCGTAAACTGTAACCAACTGTAATTTTAGTTTAACTGCCAAAAATTAAATCAACAAAAAAAATCTACACAATAGGGAACATTACGCAAAACTCTTCATATACCCTGAGAACTTTACGGTTTCGCTCTATGAAAACACAACAATATATCGATATCAGCCATATTTTTACACCAAAAAACAGGTTGGGTAATTTGACTAAATATTCATTAATAATCCACCTAAATTTAATACCGATACGGTAAAAAATTATGAAAAGTAATCTTCATAAATTCCGTAAAAATCAGGCGAAAATGGTATAAACTTTCTTTACTTTATAATTGACTACGTCTATATACGTTCTTTGGGATACGCGCATAAGAATCCACTTATTTTTGTTAATGAATAAACCTTTCCATAGGCCAGATGAAATTCAATATTATCTCAAGGTCGTAAATATTTAATTAAATTGCCGTTATTTCCTGATGCATATGATTTTGGATTCAGGTAGTAAGTCTCCAAATTTGTGTACTCAACATGTTTTCATTATAAAAATACTGTTTGCATTTTTGCTTGCGGGTTAATTTTTTTTTCCTAACTTCCAGTCCATAGAATTATTGATTTCAATAGTAAAAGTTGTTTAAAATAACATATAAAAGCCGTATACAAATAATTAGCCTGATATTGAATTATTTCCAAAAATACCGTAATTTTCTCAGGGTAGTAGGTGGCGACCACAGATGTATGAATATAAGGAGATCGGACATGGCGGCCGATTTGTATAGAGTGAGCCTGTCGCAAGTACATTAACCCACACAACTTCCTAGTAATTGACAAGACAAAGCACGCACACATCTAAAACACACACACTTGTATACCTACACGCTTATTTGACAATAAACGCGCATCATATCAGGCATTTTGGGAAAAACGTAATATCCTCTGCGATCAGCACGCGTGCACAGTATGGCAGTGTATGCCCATTGAGCATACAGCTGCGACACGGCTGCCGGCGGCTTGTCCTCTCTCTAGTATTCTATGCTCTGACGTGCCGACACTAGCAGCGTTGACATTGTATCTCGTTCCCACTTGCGGTATTGTCTATGCAAGCATCCTTGTCACTCATTTGACAATCATTTGTGCATGTGTGTGTGAATCCCTATATTCCTATACTAGTTTACTATTAGTGGTAGTGCTGCCTCTGGCGGCAGAACATTGCAGTAATGTTCCCTATTAATTATGTACGAACCTGAGCTACAACCACGAACTTCGCATCTCGAACTTCGTATATCTCCGTCTCTATCGCACTTATGGTTTATGGTACTCGACCGACCGAAACGGAGCTATACGAAGTTCGAGATTCGAAGTTCGTGGTAGCGCCGCTGCTCACAAAGTTTCACGAGAATCGGTTGAGAAATGCGACCTGTAGAGGACATACGGACATACGGTAGAGTTTTGGCACATCAAGCTTCGCTTCGCTCGCTCGTTGAAAATAGTTAGGCATCTGATACCTACGTCGAAGTTTTGTTATATATTAGAAAAAATGGTACAGTCACCTGCATAAATATATGATGGAACAAAGGCCGCAAAAATATCTGATGACAACTCTATTCCTAAAGCCGTAGGAGCGTGTCAGATATTTATGCGGCCTTTGATTCATCATATATTGATGCCGGTGACTGTACGTAATATCTTTTCGAAAATAAAACAAATAGCTATTTACCTTTGTGAATCACTAAAAACCAATCAAAATTACTTACTTTTCCAATGTCTTGTCGTTTCAAATGAAACACTTGCCCATTCGTGGCTTCGGCAAGTTTTTTATAGACCAAATAATCTGGCGCCGCCCTGCCTCCACAAATGCCCGTCAGTACGAAAATAATCTAAAAACAAGTAAAAAAACTACATTGTTTAAATTCCTTTGGTTACTTAAACATTGCGGGTTAAGAACTCAAGTTCGTAGATACTTCTTAGTACGACCCGAATTCCTTTGGTTACTTAAACATTGCGGGTTAAGAACTCAAGTTCGTAGATACTTCTTAGTACGACCCGAATTCCTTTGGTTACTTAAACATTGCGGGTTAAGAACTCAAGTTCGTAGATACTTCTTAGTACGACCCGAATTCCTTTGGTTACTTAAACATTGCGGGTTAAGAACTCAAGTTCGTAGATACTTCTTAGTACGACCCGAATTTCTTTGGTTACTTAAACATTGCGGGTTAAGAACTCAAGTTCGTAGATACTTCTTAGTACGACCCGAATTCCTTTGGTTACTTAAACATTGCGGGTTAAGAACTCAAGTTCGTAGATACTTCTTAGTACGACCCGACCTCGAACCCACGACCTCCAGTTTTGAAAATGTTTACTCTAAATTATAGTTTAACTTAATGCATTATATAATGCATTCAATTTAATTGGAACTTAAATGAAACCTCAGTTTAAAATGTTACAAGTCTCCCAACATTTTTTGTTAGATTGCGCCTAGTGCCGTTCAGAACGGCGCGCCGGGGGCACGCAGGCCGTACACTTAGGCGTTCGTCTTAGGCCTGCAACACACTGGCGCGGCCTGCGGTGGCGGCCGATAGTAAATTTGACACCTAATGACAAGTTTAGTATTGACCGCCGCGGTTTATAGAAGTTGCTACCTGACTGAACCTTGATGAACCTTGTAATAAAGTACCTGACATCCCATCTTCTGGCTGACCGCTACCACCTCGTCATACTTATCGTAGTCTTTGGCCGATGCGTCTGTAAAGACGTACAGTGAGGAACCTTCGCGGCTGTTCTGAAGGCCCAGCTGTATTCCAGCCATTGCCATTTCTGGACAATCGTCGCCTCCAGCCACATCAATACCCTTTAAGGCATCTTTAAAAACTTTTCTATCCTTTGTGTTTGCTCGCCGTTCGGTTGCTTGAACAGACAGAATGTTTTGTTAGTGTCATCAAAAGTGTCTTAACTTAACAATATGCAGTGTACGCAAAGAATAAGAAATAAGCACCACAGGTTAATCACGGGATCTAAACGAATGGGTCTTATAAAGATTTAAATTAAAAATATAACATTTTGATACGAACCGAAAAAAATCCCATGCCCACGTAAAATAGCTTACTGTACCTATACTTGAGATTATTTGAGTTGGCCGAATTGCAACAAAGTAGTCTATTCAAAAAGCAACTCTACCGTCCAAGGCAGTAGATTCAAATTCGAGTGACAATTTTATAAAAAGGCTGCATTAAATAATCTCAACAATAATATCGTGATGTTTTGGATCTGTAAACTTACTTGGATCGTTGAATGTCACCAGCACAAAATCTTCAATCTGCGATGAGTTAGAGTTCATCACTGTATCAAATATTGAATTAGCGCTTGCTTTCACTTCGACTATATCATCTGTCATCGAACTGGTATCATCAATAACAAAAGTCAAACTACTTCTTATATCACCAGAGCCGAAACTCCCATTTGTCCCGAAAAGGACCAGCCCGAAAACTAAAATACTTTGTCTCATTTTTAAATAAATCATATTCGATTCGACGTCTGATTCGTAAATGAAAAGCAGCTAACGTTGAACCAGCTTATAATAAAGGAGTGGGGTGATGTAGCAATGACGTAACTTCTTCTAAGTAAAGCTCTCAAACTAAAGTAACTATTCATGCTCCTTATCTCTTTTCAATAAGGTTTATAATTGATAGTTTAAATGCGCCTTCCTTTGTATACATTTTTCATTTGGTATGTACTACGGGGACAACCCTGATAAATATAATTTATCGCTTTCGTCTTCTTGCCAATCCGAAAACACATTTGTTAGAAAGTGTCAGATAGTTCATTCTATCTTGCTACACTACCTACTGCGTTACTACCTATAACAGTGTTGTTGTTACATTGGGGAATTCCTGGTACGCCTACGGTTACTTATTAGCTTTTATCTTGCAATGTATGTAGGTAACTTTGTATCCTATGTTTGTTCGGGTGGGATATTACAACGCAATTTTGATGCAGATATCTTCAACCGAATGAGCTGAAATTTTTGGTTTAAGTATAGTTTGGATGAAAATTCAATAGGTACATACAGTCAAGGGCACCAATATGGCACTCAAAGTCTCAAAAATATGTACGGTCAGCTCCAAATATATGCATCCATATGTATCCAATTTTCAACTTTATTTCACCGACATACGTTCGTAAATGTATACATATTTATGATGCAGACTGTACCTACACAGAGCTTATTTCTGCAACAATAAGGTTGTAGTATTCTGCATTGAGGGGTACTACACATTTTCGTCCAATATTCCGCAGTGTCTCAAGACGAGAGTCTTTGACCAGTGTGTGTTGCCAGTGATGACATATGGCACGGAAACGTGGTCGCTTACTATGGGCCTCATAAGAAGGCTCAAAGTCACCCAAAGGGCAATGGAGAGGGCTATGCTGGGAGTTTCTCTTCGCGATCGCATCAGAAATGAGGCTATCCGCAGCAGAACCAAGGTAACCGATATAGCCCTCCGAATTGCTAAACTTAAGTGGCAGTGGGCGGGGCACATTGCACGTAGAACCGATGGCCGTTGGGGCGGAAAGGTTCTCGAGTGGCGACCACGTACCGGAAGGCGCGGCGTGGGTAGGCCCCCCACAAGGTGGACTGATGACCTGGTAAAGGTCGCGGGAGTCCGCTGGATGCGTGTGGCGCAGGACCGGCCATTGTGGCACTCTTCGGGGGAGGCCTATGTCCAGCAGTGGACGTCTTTTGGCTGATATGATGATGATGATGATGAAGGTTGTAGTATACATATTTATGAAACTTTGAGTGAATACATATCGGTGCCCTTGACTGTACCATCAAGCTGATCTGATGATGGAGACAGAAGGTGGCCAACGTACCTAACCCCGTTGATTGAGTATAGAATCGTCTCATCGAGTAGTTGATGACGGTATTCAGAAAAGTAGGTAGGTTTAGTTGGCAACAAAAGCTTGTACTTACCAGAAATGAAATTATTGACAAAAACTTATTTTAATTGTTATTATACGAGTAGTATTTAAGCAAGTGCATTGTGTTATATGAAATTTGTATACCTACTGAGAAAACTAAACCACGTACTTTTGTGACTTTCTGGAAGATTCCAGATAATTAGGGTTCCGTACCAAAAAGGTAAAAAAGGAACCCTTATGGTGTTTTGTCCGCCTGTCCGTCTGTCACACACAACGATAAATATCTCAGGAACTACTTAAACTATCAATTCGAAATTTGAAACAACTGTTAAGAAGGTTAAGACACTTGTAATGGAAAATTAAAAATACAAACATACATTTTTATTTTCAGTGTATCATATGACGAATATGAGGGGGTTTAAAAAATCAAAGTCTAGTAAATATATCAAGTGGGGTAGTATCATATAAAAGGCCTTGAGTTGCACTTTCTAAAACCGTTTATATATTTTTTCTACAGTGGTTAAATTTTGATTTATTAAGTAAAATGTAGAAAAAAAATACCATTCCCCCCCTTATCTCCGAAGTTTACCAAGCGAAAATTCTGAAATAATTACATATGATTAAGAGTAACATAAAAAATACAGGAAAAATAAAATGATATCTCTATTTTTATTTCTCAAAAAAAATATCTTAATTAAATTTGTAAATTACTGCATACTTTTGTACTTATGTCTTCAAATTCCCATGAGATTATTTTTAAAGTCCCTTCTTTCAAATAAAAAATAAATAATCGAAATAGGTACGCGTGATAAAAAGCTATTGTTGATAAACAAACATACTTAAAACATACTAAAACCACTTGGAAAGAATTGTTTACAAGCTTAATACGAGCCGTACAGTCCAGACTTAAGCCCCAACGATTTTTTTACTTTTCCAAAAATCAAGCAACGACTTCGTGGTCAACGGTACCAGACGCCTGAAGAAGCGGTTGAGGCATACAAAACGGCCATTTTGGAGACCCCGACTTCGGACTGGAATAAGTGTTTCGAAAACTGGTTCGATCGAATGAAAAAGTGTATTACATATCACGGTGATTACTTTGAAAAACAATTAATACCATTTAACACTTAAATTGTCTTTAGTTTTTCCAAACGACACAACTTAAAAGGCAGCCCAACTTTTTATTTTTCTTAAGGCAGAATCCGTCTTGTGATAGCCGTGCAGGTCGCATCGCAACTGTTCGATAATTAAATGTGTCACTTTGTGTAAATATGTACCTAGCACAATAGACAAATTCAAAAATGTATAGAAATATTATCACTCCTAGTAAGATTGAAAGACTGACATCAAACATATCTGACTGTGACTGATTGAGTTGACTGACGCAAAATACCCCGAACTTTCCGCCAATTTTGGCAACAGTCACTGAATTAACAAACCTATCGCTGGAATTTGCGATAGGCTTTACAAAAATAGTCTATATTTCCACACATATCAGACACACATACATTGCTATTTTTTAACAAATACCAGACCCTACCAAATTAAGAAAAATCTTAACAGCGCCATTCACGAATTCACCCAAGCGGTACAGGGACATCTAACGGATTTTTCAGTAATTAATTTCTTACTAAACATCTGCATGAGTTTAAATTCTGTTAAAAACTACTAAAGATGAAGTTGTTTAGTGGTAAACAGGGCAAACAGTTAATAAAACTAGTAGTAATATAAATTAGTGAAATCCATGCTAATATTACAAATGCGAAAGTGTGCATGTCTGTCTGTTACCTCTTCATCCTTAAACCGCGGAACCAATTTAGATGAAATTTGGTATAGAGATAGTTTGAGTCCCGTAGCAGGACTTAAGATAGTTTTTGTCCTTGAAATCATCCTCAAGGGGCTGAAAAGGGGGGTGAAAATTTGTATGGAACTACAATATAAACGAGTTCTACGCGGACGGAGTCGCGGGCAGAAGCTAGTATCAAATAATAAAAATATAGGTTTAGTGTGTACAATATCTTAAATTTTCATCACATTTTATCTCCATGCCATATAATGGCACAGTCAGGGTTATCCGCAATCATTTTCAGAATGGTATTGGGACTGCTCCGCACCCGACGCACCAGGGATGCGGCGCGCCTGCGCATACTAGCATGAAAACAATCAAACCGCGCTTCCGCAAACATCCCTGATGCGCTACAGAAACGAGGCAGTCCCACTATCACCCGGAACGGAACGCGTCCACTCGCATTCGGTAATAAATGTTGAACGGCTGTAAATAGGCGAGCATTTTAAACGAAAAACAGGACATGTCCCGACATCTATGATCGGATAGGCAAACTAAACATCTAAAGAAATGAGACAGGTCGCGCCATCTATTGAGTTAATTGTGCAAGTACTAAGTTTCACTGCCAGATGACTGATAGATAGCATAAATAAAAAATAGGAGACTTTTTTAAGCTGATTGCTTTTTTAGGGTTCCGTACTCATAGAGTAAAACGGGACCCTATTACTGAGACTTCGCTGTCCGTCCGTCTGTCTGTCACCAGGCTGTATCTCACGAACCGTGATAGCTAGAGAGTTGAAATTTTCACAGATTATGTATTTTTGCTGCCGATATAACAAAGAATACTAAAAACAAAATAAAATATATTTTTAAGGGGTGCTCCCATACAAAAAACGTGTTTTTTTGCCGTTTTGATAGATAATGGTACGGAACCCTTCGTGCGCGAGTCCAACTCGCACTTGGCCGGTATTTTTTTAATTTATTGGCACTCATATTCGGGTAATATATGTTGAACGGCTATAAATAGGCGGGCATACTTAATGAAAAACTAAACATTTCCCGACCTCTATTGTCTGATAGGAAAACTAAACATCAGGAGCTGCGACAGGTCGCGCCATCTATTTAGTCAGTTTCGCAAGTACGCTGTATGACTATTCACCGCTAGATTGCTGTAAAGTCGTTGTAGTCATGTGCTTTCATTTAATTAAAATCGACATCTAATTTTCAAACGGTGTTATATATATATATTTTTTAATAGTGGACATAGTGCTCATTAAATGCATGGAAATAGTACTGGAATACTGCCCTCCCTATAGAAAAGTCAGGCAGCATTGAAGGCGCTACGAAAGGCAACGGTAACATCCGCCTTAGTGAAAGAATGCAAGGAAGAGCTTAATAAGATAGGAGAAAACCCAGGTGTGACGGTGGCGTGGGTGCCAGGACATCAGGGAATAGCGGGCAATGAGAAGGCAGATGAGTTGGCCAGGGAAGGTGCGGGAAGGGAGTTTGAAGGCCCAGAACCGGTCCTTCCCTTTTCGGCTCAAGTTACAAAGGGGGTCATAGATAAGCTAAAAGAACTGGATGGGGAAAAAGAATGGAGGGATGCATCTGGATGCAGACAGACAAAGATGATGATAGGAGGCACTAATCACAAAAGGACCAGGTATCTGCTGAAACTGGGTAAGAGCAATCTGAAACTGCTGACTGGTATCATAACCGGTCACAATACTCTGAATAGACACTTAAAGATAATAGGTATAAGTAACGACGCTACTTGCCCACACTGTGGGCAGGAGGAAACAAGCAAGCATGTACTAGCGGAATGTGTTATGTACGCGGCACCGCGGTTTAACACATTCGGTAAAGATATGTTAGAGGAGAAGGAATTGAGGGATATCGACCTTAAAGATGTCCTTCTGTTCTGCAGGAAAACAAGAAGAATTGAAGAGTTGGAAGTGGGAACGCCGCCGGGACAGTAACCTGAGGCTCCGAACTGAGGGAAATGGGCTGAATGACTGCGACAAGCGGTCGACTGCCCGCCTGTTTCCGGCCAGGCGTCCCTTCACAACATCAACATCAACATCCCTATAGAAAAGGATGTAAGTCCCATGAGATTTTTGTGACGATATGACCTTGTTAATAGGCACGGCACGGTAACCTTCGTTGTGCGTGATCCGACTCGTACTTGGCTGGTTTTTTTTCATATGTTAGTGAAACTCACACAAAAAGATTGTTTCACATATATAATGTGTTAAATAATAAAGAAAATGTTGTCATATATGGTTGTTTCTCATTTCTTCAAGATTTATTAATCACATGTTCCCAACCTACCTTGTAAGGTCACCCGGGGACGCACTGTGTTTTGAGTGCACCTACATTTATCTCTAGCGGTCGTCACAACGGAATCTCTAATAGGGTATTTGCCAATACAGTGAAAATAAATAGATTTCATTAGCACTGTTGCTAATGAAATCTATTTATTCATTTGTGTATCTGTATACACATTACGAAAATACTCGGAAAGTATTAATTTTAGTATCAAAGTTGCAGGCACTAACTTTCTACCGATATAATTGAATACGAGTGGTCAATACCACTCGCTTTTCAATTTTCTATCGCTATTTCAAAAGAGCATTTCGTAATTTTAGTCCGTTTTCGAGTGAAAGATTCGAGCGCTCGAAAGTCAAAAATCGGTCCCCTGGCTCGTTCTCGTTACTCGCACAGCGAATTGGCATTGCCATTTAGCGAGGCAACGCAGCCAACCTTCTGGGTACTCTGCCTATTGGCTGCGATTTGGGGGAAATATGTGTATGTTTATAGTAGTTTAGGTTCACATAGATTAAGTTAGGTTTAGTTAGTTTGTAAGTTCTTTTTCTGTTTCTTGTTTTGACGTGATAGCAACTTATAAATCGATGAACCATACACACTGCTTTTCACTTCGATTGCGAGAAAATAACAAATAATTGCAAAACTAAATTAAATAATAGCTCATTCCTGCCACATAACTTTTTAAAGTTTTTATGTTTAATTTTCGACACGTCATAATAGACTTAGGTACTTCATACTGCCAAGTCATTTAATAATAATTGACACCTATTTTATCTGGTTTTATTAATTTAGTCATGGGAAACACGGATGTGAAATTCCTAAGGTAAAATAACAAGTTTGTTCTACGAAGTTTTATAGTGCGTGTGGCTGTTAGGCCCGATTATCTTAGTCTTTAAAACAATTTTACTTTGTGCACTAGAGCATAAAAGTGGCATTTTGTGCAGCATACATCCAGCACAAAGGCGAACTTTGCGAGCATGAGAAGTGAAAAAATCTTTTATGACGGATGTATGCTTTTCCGAGTTGAAATGGCGTTCTATAGAAGCTTCTTTTTGGCGGAAACTAGGTTGCACTTAGAGCACTATAATTTTGTATCGCGAGCCTGTGACTTAGAACATTCCCTTATCGACAAATTCATCGCACGTTTTTTTCCTTAATAAATTACATTGTGAACACAGTTATCAGTACGGATAATTGATAATGTAGTCCTTACTAATAAATGACAATGTCAAACAGGAAAAGTGACTAATGAGTTTGCATTGCGACAGCATAGTTAATCTATTTAAGTATGTATTGGTACTCAAGTAAGTAAGTAATTGTAGTTTATGTGACTGTACATAATGAAGGGCATTAAACACGAGTGTGGGTTTAACATGACACGAGTGTTTTATTGCCTAATTATGTACATTTACATAGGTACACTATTTTATTTATCTATCCACATATCAGAAGCCTCCATGATGCATTCAGGAGCCGCATATTATGACCGGCATCGCGGCGTTGTTTTCTGGCAGCTGTCATAGTTATTTTTTAATTCAGAGACAAACTAGAGTCGGATCCAACTATCATATCGTTCGATATCTTACTTACGTGCGACATTAGTCTAATTTGTATGCAAATTGACAATTCATTTTAAACTAAACGTCATCTCGACTGGTATTAGAATAGAGGTTAAATCAAATTTCTTTGTTTTTCAGAGACGTTGAAATTTGAATGAAATAATATTATCGAAATCGATGTTATTATTTAGCAATAATAACATTTTCACAGATAAGAAATTTGTTCTAATAAAACAGTCAATTTTTATGGTGGTCATAATGTTAATGATATTTGGATATATAAAAGTATGTATTGGTACTCAAGTAAGTAAGTAAATATTTATTTGTGATACACAGGTTACATAATATGTGACAATAGAATACAGTACACTGTGACCTACCTAAAAGGTGTACAAATGTTGAGCCTTACAAACTAAAAACTACAACTAAAGCCGCGTCCGCTGCGCCATGTTTTCGTGGTTTTTTAATGTCAAAAATGTTTTGCCAATCAAAACAATACCCTATTTGTTTGCCGAAACTGACGGATAAAATTTTAGATGTTTAAAAACACCGAAAACATTGGCGCAGCGGACGCAGCTTTATACAAATTTTTTTTAGGATTATTTTTTTCTTAAACCTTTTAAAATTACATATTTTAAAGAAGAACATTCTTATATTTTTATTACATATTTTACTTATTTAGGAAACTTCTATCTGAAAAAACTCGTCAAATATGCTCTCTCTAAAAGTTTTCATTTCAATTTGTTTTTAAACATTGACATATTTAATTTCTATAGGTTTTCTGGTAAGAAATTATATATTTTGGAAGCCATGCCTAAGTACACTCTTTCTCAACAACGCTGTCTTACCACTCACGGTTGGTATTGCATGTTTGTAAGAGACCGCTTCTCGAATTCATGTTTAGCCTTAAGGGAAAGAAAGTCAAGTATGGAGGTAGGATATTAGAAATAATGTTAATAAATTAGAAATAATGTTCATACATTTTATATTCGTAGGCATAAATGTTCCTCAAAATGAGTTTAAGGCCTGTTATTGCTGGTTTGTCATAATCTTTCTGTACTGTCAAATCGTTTTTGTCCCCGCGATAACGACGTAATTATATTTGGTTTGCAATTGGGATATTTTCTGTTTAGGTATATTGTATGAAGGTATTAGGTCCTCCAACTCCAACACTTAGCCTTACAACTTCGCAAATAGACTATACAAGGAAACTATTTTCCACGATTTCAAAACTGTGATGAGAGTCATGAATCGTCTGAGACGATTCGTCTCCGTTCCATGTTAGGACAAGTAAACTTATTTCAGGGTGTTTAAAAAACATTCCCTGTAGGAGTTAAAAGTGTGATAAGAAAATAAGTATTTTTTGAAGAGTGAGACTTAAAATTGTTACCAGCCCGGCTATTAAATTTTCTGAAGATATTAACTGCATGGTTTACTGCTCTACATTCGGACTACATAAAAAACGACTTCAATTCAATACTTTGTTTTACCACAAGTACGCGTGCACTTTCTGTTTACTTTACCTCACAGACTCTTTCCGAAAGTATTTACTTTCGGAAAGAGTCTGTGAGGTATAGTACATTTCGATGCTAGTGCGGAAAGTATGTCATTACTTCACGAGTGCCGAGATATCTTGCCACGAGCCGTAGGCGAGTGGTAAGACTCGGGACGAGTGAAGAATGACATTTCCGCACGTGTATCGAACGACGTTTTTTAATACAGTTGCGAAAAAATAAAAAAAACAACAAGTAAGAACTCTATTAAAAAAAAATTTTTTTTGAACAACTTCGTAATTTTTCAACTGTATTACAATGATGTTACAGAATAAATAATATAAAAGTTTTCAATTCCTTACTTATTGTTTTTCTTATTTTTTCGCAACTGTATTAAAAAACGTCGTTCGATGCACGTGGAAAAGTAAAAAGCACTAGTGCGCAAAATACAACTTTGAGTACGATTTGCAGCTACAAAAAGTACCACTTTTTGAGCAACTGTATTAAAAAAGTATTTGCTTGGGTTTTTACGTAAAATACACAACTGAAGTTATAGGGGCGCAATGTCACTGTCTGCCTCTTTGGGGGAGGCCTATGTCCAGCAGTGGACGTCTTGCGGCTGATATGATGATGATGATAATGAATGTCACTGTTATCTACCGAATTTCAAGAAAATCATATATAGTGGGTATCTACATATAGTAAAATCATACTTTCCACCAAATATTAACAGCTTTGACTTGAGGTTGACAGACCGATAATGCTTTGTGGCATTAAATCTAGCTTTTGCAATAAAAATTTAATAGCTAAAATTGTGGGGGTCTGTTGGGTGTTTTGATTGATAGAGAATTCGAACCGATACACGGATAAACTATGGAGTTTCAAGCGTCCATAGGCTACGGTAACCACTTATTATAAGTTGTTTGCCACCGACGTGGTGTAAAATAAATGATATTATATCGTTATTTACAAATTATCCAGTAGTATGGCTTTAGACATAAAAATAACATGCGCTGCGGGCGCTCGTTTACTTTACGTTGTTTTCTGCTCCATCATCAGACCCTAGGCAGTTCATGAACAGAAGCGCTACTTGGCAATCACTATTAATAAAACCCAAACACAGTAATATAGATATGTGCCTTCTGAAAGTTCACTAAGATATTGTTCTGTTCTATCATCAGATCCTCGGCACTACATGTAAAGAAGCTCCTTGGAAAACACTATCAATAGGTCCCAAAAACGGTATAATTGATATACTCGTAAGCCTTCTCAATGTTCCCTATGATGTTGTTCTGCTCCGTCATCAGACCCTAACCAGTTCCTGTACAGAAACTACTCGGCAAGCACAATCTAGGTATAGAACCCACACACAGAAATATAGATATATGCCTTCTGAAAGTTCACTACGATGTTGTTCTTTTCCATCATCAGACCCTCACCTGTACATGTGTAGAAGCTACTTGGAAAACACTATCAGCAGAATCTAAACACAGTAGAATTGATATTCGAGTATGTATGTCTTCTCATAGTTCCCTACGATGTTGTTCTGCTCTATCATCAGACCGTTAGCAGTTCATGTGGGTGCAGAAGCACTACTAGGCAAGCACTATCAATAGAACCCAAACACAGTAATTTAGATATACGCTTTCTGGAAGTTCAATACGATGTTGTTCTGCTCTATCATCAGACCATCAACCGTTCATATACCGAAACTACTCGGCAAGCACTATCAAAAGAAGCCAAACATGGCATAAATCGTTCAAGCCGTTTTCCAGATAATTGGAATCATTCGTGTAAAAGTATTCACTACAGCGCCCCCTGGTAAGTTAACGTGATAATTTTAATGTGAGAACCATCCCTGATAAACCACAAACTCACCACCGAAAATTACGTCGAAATTGGTCAAGCCGTATTTGAGATAATTGAGAAAATTCATTTAAAACGTTTACTACAGCGCTCCCTGGTGAGTAAAAATCATAACACCTATCTAAGAACCAATCTTGATGAACCACAAACCCATTCCTGAAAACCGCATCTTAATCGGTTAAGCCGTTTTAGTGTACTCAAACAGCCTCTCACCCTAAACGCATATACCTTCTCCGTTCCGTCGTGGGTAAAAACGGATTTAGGGGCGTGACCTAATTACTATATCTTGATAAATACACCGTGAAATAATCTGATTTTGGGCTTGATCGAAAGGCACCTAAATTGTGTATTAAATATTATCCGATCATGTTAATTATTTTTCAACACACCTGCTCGTAAAGTAGGTCTTATTACAGCGTATTTACACTGATAATGCAGAATATTACCCATGCCGTGCCTTTTACATTACATTATCGCACTAGTGCCTTTTCATTACATATCTTTTTAAATATTAGCAAAATAATGCAGAATATTACCCATGCCGTGACTTTTACATTACATTATCGCACTAGTGCCTTTTCATTACATATCTTTTAACATTTTCATTTTTTTTTTTCCTCGCAAATGTGTTGAAAAACGTCGTATGAAACACGTGAGCATTGGTCATTACACTTCTCGTCTCCATTAAGCCTTCGCAATCGGCTCAGGCTTAAAAACCGACTCGAGTGTAATGACCAACTTAGCACACTTGTATCATAATGTACTATTATCTATCCAAATATCATAAACCTTCCATGATGCGTTCAAGAACCGCACATTTATGACCAGCATAAAAACAGACTGTTTTGTTAGAACAAATTTCTTATCTGTGATAATGTTATTATTGCTAAATAATAACATCGATTACGATAATATTATTTCATTTAAATTTCGAACATCTCTGAAAAACAAAGAAATTTGATTTGACCTCTATTCTATTACCTATCAGTCGAGATGACGTTTAGTTCGAAATGAATTGTCAAGTTGCATACAAATTTGACAAATGTCGCACGTAAGTAAGATATCGAACGTTATGATAGTTAGAGCTGACTCTAGTTTGTCTCTGAATTAAAAAAAAACTATGACAGCTGCCAGAAAACAACGCCGCCATGCCGGTCTTAATATGCGGCTCCCTTAGAATAATAACGCATAGAAGGATAGTTTCATACGGCCGACGCGCCAAGCGTGAGGCATAAAATGGATTCATGTAGTTGTGATCAACTCGTATTCACACGCGCCAATACGCACACAAACGCACCAATTTTGTTCCACCGATCGCCGTACTGGGCCATTTATGGCCGAGTTTTAGTGGCCTCACCGTTGCGCGTGAACTGCGTTTCTAGGCGTTATTATTCTAAGGCGGCTCCTAAATGCATCATGGAGGCTTATGATATGTGGATAGATAAAGCAGTGTATGTAACTGTAGGGTAACTTGTCCATCAATGAAACACCAAAATTTAAAAACATCCTATCTCCGACGTTTTTAAAGTTACGTGTCTGATATTTTGCACTAAGATAGGCAATTTAATTAGCTATTACGTCTTATTAAAAAAATATACGTTACTTTTACAGTTACTGTTCATCTATACATATAATAAAGCTGAAGAGGGTCGAAAGTCTGTACATGGAAGATATTCGAAAAAAAATTGGCTAGGGATACTAAGAATCGATAACAGAACACGTTCCAACAGTTTTTAGAATTTTTGTCTGTTTATCTGTTTGTCTGTTTATCTGTTTGTCTGTTTATGTGACCGCGCATCACGTGAAAACGGCTGAACCGATTAAGATGAAATTTGGTATAGAGATAGTTTGAGTCCTGGGGAAGGACTTAGGGTAGTTTTTATCCTGGAAATCAACCCCTAAGGGAATGAAATGAGGGGTGGAAATTTGTATGGAGCTACTTAAACCGCTGCACCGATTTGGATGAAGTTTGGTATATGATTAGTTTGAGTCCCGGAGAAGGTTTAAGGATAGGTTTCATCCCGAAAATCTTCCCTTTAGGGGGTAAAATGGGGGGGGGGGGGGTGAAAAATTGGATGTAACCCATTTTGATGAAATTTGGTTAAGAGGTAGTTTAAGTTCTGGGGAAGGACATTGGATAGTTTTTATTCCGGAAATCTTTCCCTGAGGGGGTGAAATGGGGGGTGACATTTTGGATGGACTCCGTTTAGATCAAATTTGGTATAGATATAGTTTGACTCCCGGAGAATGACAATGGATAGTTTGAATCCCGAAAATCATCCCCCAAGGGGATGAAACAGGGATGTAAATGTGAATAAATCCCATTTAGTTAAAATTTGGTATAGAGATAGAAGGAGTCCCAGGGAAGGACAATGCATAGTTTTTATCCTAAATCATCTCCTGAGGGGGTGAAATGAGGGGTGAAAATTTGGATAGAACCGATTTAGATGAAATTTGGTATGGAGATAGTTCAGAGTCCTGGGGAAGGACTTAAAATAATTTTTAGTCCAGAAATCATCTCCTAAGGGGGTGAAATGGGGTATGAAAAATTGGGTGGAACCCATTTACGGTATAGTGAGTTGGAGTCTTTGGGAAGGACATAGGATAGTTGACTCCTGAAAATCATCCCATAAGGGGGTGTAATTGGGGGTGAAAATTTGTATGTGACCCATTTTGATGAAATTTGGTTGAATGATAGTTTGAGTCCCGGAGTATGACAACGGATAGTTTTAATCCCGAAAATCATCCCCTCAGGGATAAAATAGGGAGTGAAAATTTGGGTAAAACCCATTTAGATGAAATTTGGTAAATAGATAGAAGGAGTCCTAGGGAAGGACAATGCATAGTTTTTATCCCAAAAAATCATTTCCTGAGGTGGTGAAATGAGGGTTGAAGATTTGGATAGAACCCATTTAGATGAAATTTGGTATAGAGAGAGGTAGAGTCCTAGGAAAGAACATAGTATAATTTTTATTCCGGAACACATAAAAGGAGGAAATCATCCCCTAAGGGGGTGAGAAATGGTGGATGAACATTTGGATTGAACCCATTTATGGTATAGCGATAGTTAAGGAAGGACATAGGATAGTTTTATCCCGAAAATCATCCCCTAAGGGGGTGTAATTGGGGGTGGAACTTTGTTTTGATAAAATTTGGTTGAAAAATAGTTTGAGTCCTGGAAAAGGACATATAATAGTTTCTATTCCAGAAATCATCCCCTAAGGGGGTGAAATGGGGGTGAAAATTTGGATGTAGCCCATTTAGATGAAATTCGGTATAGAGATAGTTTGAGTCCTGGAGAATGACAACGGATAGTTTTTATCCCGAAAATCATCCTCTAAGGAGGTGAAATAGGGGGTGAAAATTTGGATGGAACCCATTAACGGTATAGCGGTAGAGGGGAGTCCTGGGGAATAGGAACATTACATAAGTAAATATATGTATGTGACGTTCCAAGGGTAAAGGTACCTTATGACGGCCTTAGTTTTGAAGATGTTTTCTAAAACGAGGTAAAAAAGACGTTTTATTATGGCTATTTTGAAAACTATTAGATGTAACATTTTGTTGAAGTATTTTTATTTTTAATATAAAATGTTTAAAAGTAAAAAGTAAAAAAAAGTCATTTATTTAAACAGAATGAGTTTTACATAGTTACCAGGGGTCCCCACACTAGGCTACGCCTGTATCGTGGAGAACCAGTTAATTTTTAAACATCAGAAATAAGTTACCACAGATATTTATTACATTTGGAGGAGTAAGAAATAATATTTTACATTGAAAAGTTTATACTTAGAGACTAACTTAGATATTAAAGATAGCTTCAGTCTCGGCATAATTTAACGAATGAAGAAATTTAAAAATAAGTGATTTGGCTTAATTTTTTGTGCAAAATTGTGTGTTTAAATTACAAGTCAGTTAATTTCATCCTATGGTTTAGTAGAAAAGGTCCTTACGGCCGTGTGATATGAAAATATGCAAAATAATACTGAAAAAAGCCTACATGCATTCATACAATCCATACTAATATTACAAATGCGAAAGTAACTCTGTCTGTCTGTTACCTTTTCATGCTTAAACCGCTGAACCGATTGAAATGAAATTTGGTATAGAGATACTATGAATTCCGGGGCCTTCCCAAAGAGTCCTTACTAAAGATAGTTTTATCTGGAAATTCATCATGAAAAGCGGGGAGAAAGTTACGATATAAACGAGTTCCACGCGGACGAAGTCGCGGGCAAAAGCTAGTATTATTATATTTTTTACTTTTTGTGTCAAATTTGAAAATTGTTAGTTGTGACTTTTCCATCCACATGTCGCGCCCACATACAGAGCGTGTAACAAGGGTTTCCTCAGGTCGTCCTAATGTGCTATACAGGACTATCTAGCAACATCAGGTTTTGGAAATATTGAGGTGTTTCACTGTGCACCAAAGTTTCAATGTTGGACAGTTGACCCTACATAAGTAGGCATCAAAACACTCGTGTGATGTTATTATGAAACGAGCCTTCGGCTCGTTTCATAAACCCACACTCTTATTTAATGCCCTTCATTATTTACAGTCACATAAACTACTATACTATACCGATATATTTGTAATAGGGAACATTAGTGCCATGTTCTGCCGCCAGAGGCAGCACTACCACTAATAGTAAAGCAGTATAGAAATATAGGGATTCACACATACATGCACAATTGATTGTCAAATGAGTGACAAGGATGCTTGCATAGACAATACCGCAAGTGGGAACGAGATACAATGTCAACGCTGCTAGTGTCGCCACCTACGAAGAATTTTGCGTAATGTTCCCTATTAAACATTGCGTTGTGACGTCACGTGCAAACTTTCCAGCCCCCCTATTCTGTAACTTGTTTTAAGCTCACCTCAACGCTCACCCACAATTATACCTAGACACCGCGATGCGTAGTAATTAAGCGTAGGTAGAGGTCTAGTTTCGTAATGGGTGAACGGCGGGGTGAGCCGCATTAACGCGTAGCGAATAACAGCCCAGCATAGAGTAGCGGGTTCCTCGGCGCTGTAATAGTGAGCCGCGAGTGCGCGCTATCTAGGTAGTTTTAGAGGGGCAAAGTGCGGATAAACTTGGCGCCGAGTATTTACCGCTACTCTACTACATAATCAAGATAACGGAATAAAGGTTATTTATTATATGATGTGATGGATGATATAGGCCAGTCAGTCTCACGACTCTCTCGAGAGAGAGTGCGAACGAAACGAATAATTCATTTTAATAAAATAAAAATGCAACTCTTAACATTATGCGGTGTTATTTGGCTATCAGCAACAATTTATATGGTGGAGTGCAAATCATACGTTTTTACCGATGTTTGGCGAAATGAAGTTAAAAAGTGTGCAAGTGGAGGTGGGGGTTGGCACACGTACACTTTCAACGTGGGAGATTTAAACACTGTTGGCCTGAAATATGAAGATTTGAACGAGGATACCGAGGTCACATCTTTTGGTGAACTTAGCGGCCATACAGGAGCCTCAGACCACAATATTCCATATCTAATACTTCAACAATACAAAGAATTTGGCAGTTATAAAAAATACTATGCTGTATGGGGATTCACATCTAAGGCACTATTGGCTACTCAAATAGTACAGATACAGCTGACGGTGAAGTTTATGAATACTGGCAAAGTGGAGCTCATTAATTACGTATACGCCTACGCTATGATGTCCGTGACATGTGCAGAAACGAAAGCTTATTTGAATAAAATAACAGTTAATACTGGAGGAGCCTAAAAAACGTATTACGTCAGTTTGAAATATCCATTAGAGTAATAATATGTGTATATCTAAATCATTTAATTTTAATAATAATGTGATTATACAATGTTCAAAGATAATGAATGCTTGTACAATGTGACTTTTGTATCTAGCACTACCTGTTGTGTATTTTGCTTCCTTTCTCAGACATGTGAACACAGTCATCAATATACCGGAAAGCTCGTTAGAAAAATCCTTGTCGATTACTTTCTCCTCTTTGTCCTAGGTATAAGCATTTAGTTTTGATATCATCACCCCCTTCCTGTCTCATCAAATCTACTATAGCAAATATCTTCTGAATCTCCTGGTCCCTATTTGCATTAGCTAACTAAATATCTATTATATGTATTATGTGGGGGACTCGTTTCATTGGCAGTTTCAGTGGATGCATGTGGTCGGAGTGGCTTCATAAGACGGCACTGTCAGCAGGGCTAAGGCGGCAGTAGGAAGAGGTTGTTTATGCAGGCTTCTTTGCCTCTGTGCTTGTCGTTGCGCTGAAATGATCGGATCCAAAGACACCAGTGCCCTATGGAACAAGTCTAACATTGTTTTGGTCCTGCTGGATTTACGGGTGTGTTCGCGATCATGACGCCAAAACTTATTACTGGTTATTAAACTTATTACTTCATTAGAATAAACACACCAACAATACGAGTGTTCAGAGGGCTCCACCAATACTTTTGTGCTGCATGTGCTAAATAACGAACAAGGCATTGCAAGGCAAATACCTTGCTTTCCGCCTTCTGCCTTCCTTAGATGACATTAATTTATCAGAACAGTAAAATGACGGCAATGCAGACTTAGAAAATAGACCCTGGGCTCTGAACAAATATAAAGTGAGAAAGACAATACAATAGTGGTCAATATTGAAGCTCTTGTAAAACCCCAATTAAAAAACAATATTTCATAACTCGTTAGTGCCAACCCTGAATCCGGATATTCCGGTTATAACATAACTATACAGAAAACTCGAATAATCCACGCAATAACAGCTTCGTATTTTTACAGCATGTATAGCATAAATGGTATACTCGTATTATTATGTGTAAAAAATACTTTTAATAATATTCAGTACTTGTTGAGAAATATAATAATAACGAATTTTATAAATATCTTAATATATTCGAAATTTATTAAGAAAAACTTGTTTTAATTAATGAATACTGTAGCTCTTTATTAAGTAAATAAGAGACAATCTAGTATGTTTAGCTAGTATTTATAATTTCGAAATTATTATCACTTGTACTAAAACCCGGATGAAAAAGATACCATCATCATCAGCACAACCGGGAATAACGCTAGGAGGATGCTCCTAGCGTTATTCCCGGTTGTGCCCCTAAAGGAGCCCGGGGTCCGCTTTGACACCTAATCCCAAGATTTGGCATAGGCACTAGTTTTACGAAAGCGACTGCCATCTGACCTTCCAACCCAGAGGGAAAAACTAGACCTTATTGGAATTAGACCGGTTTCCTCACGATGTTTTCCTTCACCGAAAAGCTAACGGTAATTCCGTACATAAGTTCCGAAAAACTCATTGGTACGAGCCGGGATTCGAACCCACGACCGCCGCTTGACAGCCGCATGCCTGAACCACTAGGCTACCGTAGCTTGATGAAAAAGATAAATTAATAATTTAAAAAAAAAAATCATACGCCTATAAGATTTGGCGTTCGGGAGTTTTAGTCTTAGCTTCGTAATGGTTTAATCTGCAGGATTTAATCGTCAAGAAAACATCGACAAAAATGATGGCTCTTGTCACACTGTGCAGTGCAGGTGCGCCAAAGTTTATATAAAATGGCAACTTCGATTATTGGATTTCCGAAAATAGTACTTTTTTTATTTGTGCAATAAAGTTTAAATAAAAAAATAAAATTGTGTGATTCCTAAGTTGCAGAATTTTATTTAGCATGCCAATAAAGGTTAATAAGAAAATATTTGAGGAATATTTGTTATAAAGTCAAAAATATCCAATTTAATCAACATATTTTTAATGTTAAGACAACCTACCTTACCTACTGAATTTCCAAATAAATAAGCTATACTGTAGTCCACTTACCCATTTTTAGGGTTCCGTAGCCAAAATGGCAAAAACGGAACACTTATAGTTTCGTCATGTCCGTCTGTCCGTCTGTCCGTATGTCACAGGCATTTTACTCGAAAACTATAGGTTGTATTCTAATGAAATTTAGAGTAAAGGTGTATTTTGATGGCCGCTATCTAGTTATGCAATGAAATGACTTAATTTTTTTTTTTACGTGGGCACTCCATACTTGTAACTCCATGTCAAAAAAAAATTTTTTACACTAAGTCCATATGTGGCACATGAAACGATAGGTCTTCTAAAATAACTAGAATGTTACTCAGCACTTTTTTTGATTATGTGAATATACTCGGAGATAATCGCCACGAAAGGCATGAAAATTGTGTCCCCCCCCCCTCTAACCTTCGAACGGTGGAAGTGAAAAATTTGAAAAAAATCAAGGTCATAGTGCTTATTAAATACTTTCACCGAAAAGTGTTTTGAAAAAGATCAGTTTAAAGATATTCGAGTAATTGCTGAAAAACTTCTTTCCCTATAAAAAAGGATGTAAGTGCCGTAAGGTTTGTATGACGTTACAACCTTTTTAATATAATATAATGTCTTTCACTGATATGCATAATAACGACTATTAAAAGCATACTGATTATCAGTGGCGTATTTCGACTACAATACATAAATTCATATCCATACTTAATATCTTATTATAAATGCGAAAGTTACTTCTGTCTGTCTGTTGTGGAAGTCATCCGTTAAAGCAAAGGTTAAAGGGATGAATAGAGATATTATGGAATTAAGTGCGATAATCGATTCGGCGCCTGTGCCGGCTGTCTGCTCATGTATAATAGCATATATTTGCTCTTAGATTTTTAAGGCGTTCAACATTAAATTATACGTTTAACAACTACTAACAGACAACTACTACTGACTAACAGGTATACGCGGACGAAGTCGCGGCTAAATGTTTGTTTAGTTATAATTTTAAAAAAAATTACGTACCTAGAATAAAAACAATTTGCTGCAGAAAAACGGGTAAAGATCAAATATTGACAAATAGTTTTATATATAGAACCGCAGATACAGTTTAAAATCGAAGATCAAATTTTGAAACCGGTATTTGACCGCTAAACATTAATTGTTGTTAATTAGTTACGGTAGGACCCTGCAGGTCGTCACCTTCGGTCTCATATCAAATCACTGAAATATAGGTGATGAAGAGGTTCTCGGTCAGGCCTTGGTCTTCAACTTATGCCGTGCGATTTGGGTGCATCTTGACCCACAGGTAAATAATTTACAATTTGCATTAAGACCTATGTCCAGCAGTGGACGTTTTTCGGCTGATATGATGAGGATGATGATGATGACAAGTGATTCACAAATATTAGCCTCTGATATCTATTTTATAGTAGAAACTTAGAGTAGCTGTATTGACTCCTTTAATTTACCTGGTTTTGTAGAAGTAGTAAGAACAACTTCTGAACACGCATCTTCGAATCCAGGATATGGAGTCTTAGCATGGGCAAAAACAAGTCTTAGACATTGTCCCAGAAATTATTATGAGCAAGCAAGCAACATAGCTGGACATGTTGAAGCAGTTTCTCTTAAATATAATAATACAAGGTTATTTGCAAATTATAGGTCTCCTAAATGCGCCTTCGAAACGTTAATGGACTCTGTAGTTTTTGGAGATATTAACGAAGACTATCGTCGTAATACTTGTTTAGATATATTTATGCAAAATGCTGGATAAATAGCTTTTCCGCAACCCTGTGTTACCACGCGAGGAGTAACATGTTAAGAACTAATCGGCTGTGCAGCTTAATTACTGATTAGGTAGTGATTACATCACGACGCTAACAAAATCCTATGTTTATAACAGAATGCAGATCCTCGTTTAGAACATTATTAAACGAGCGAGCGAAGTCCTCCGAGTCTACAGGAACAATCCGACATTTGTACTAATGTATCTATGTATGTATAAGTAGATATTTCTTCGCTGATACTCATCGGTTCGGTACGAAATCTGTTAGGCGAATGAATAGGATAACAATATTTTATCAAATTAGTCAAGACGTTCACAGTTTGGGGAGATCCACTAGTCGTAATGTAGGAGTGTAACTAGTGTATAGTAGTAGGCACGGAACCCTTCGTTGTGCGTGGTCCGACACGCACTTGGCCGCTTTTAATAACTCGGTTTAATTCCTCACTCGGCGACGTATTACTAACGAATTAACGATGGCATCTATCAGTGATTCAAAAGATAAATAAGCTGCTATTAACGATACCTTTGACTTAACGTTAGCTCAATGCACAGCTAGTAACGTTACCATTTTTTTATCGGTAAAAGTAGTACAAGTAACGGTACATGTTTTAACGTTAAATTACAACTTAACGTTAAATCTGTCTGACAGTGGTAACGATACCAACTTTTTAACGGTATTTCAAGCCCAAATGAATCATACTTTTTCGTCCGTGCTGCCAGTGTTCATCGATTTATAAGACGTTATCACGTCAAAAAAGGATTTACATTCTGTCGCTTCCCGACTAGCCCTACTGGCCGCCTACAAATATTTCATTATGTCATGTCACATCATAGAAATATACAAATTATCTGTGTCACATCATTTTAAATCAAACTAAGAACAAATTCACAAGCTAAAACTCAAACAAACCGTAGAATTGAAATTATACGTAAAATAAATCAAACAATGGAATTCCTTGAGAGGATAAGCAGAACATTTGAAAATATCAGAACTACGATAAAGTGTAAAGACAGTGGAGAGAGAGTTGCTGCTCTGAAGAGAGACATCCAGTCGCTGGGCGCTGAGTTAGCGGTCCTCGGTAAGCAGAACCATGTAGACTTCGTCCGGGGCCTCGCCATGGAGGGCTACTTAGCCCTCCTCAGCGCCAAAGTCCTGCCGCTCACCCTTGTCGAGAAAAGAAACATTCTCCTAATGTCCTTCGAAAAGCTCAAGCCCTACGCCCTTCGAAACGAATGCCTCTTCATCTACCTTCGCATTCAGAACCTACTCTGCTATTATCTGATTCATCTAGAGCAGCTGGAACTCGCGAGAGAGATCCTCGAAGGTACGGAAAACCTGTACGACAAGATTTGCCCTCAAGCAGACAAATATTTGGACGCTGAATACATGTTCACATGTGACCCCCTGTCAGCCGTTCGCTGCATCAACCCAGAGAAGATCGACAAAGTCATCACCAACAACGTTCAAATGCAGGCATTTCTGTACAACAAACTGAACATACCAGATAAGTACTGTTTGTATAATCACACGGCGCTTCGAAGACAACTAGATCTGAAGGAGGGGACTCCCCAAGACTGGTCCTTAAGGACCGCGCGACTCGGTAACTACTTCACGTATTTACACCAACTCGGGAACGCTCGGCATCACCTCTGCGCCGCTTACCACGTTCTCCGGACCTGCCACGACAATTACAAGCTCATGCCCGAGGAATTCGTCCTGCAGAAGGCGGATTTCGAGATCCACTTCCTTGAACTGGGCCACCACTTCGTCAAATACGGATTGACGCTGTTCAAGCTGTCTAAGAAGAACGTTCTGGACAAGTATTTCTCTGACGGTAGCTCGAAAGCGGATCTTTGGAAGACCGTGAACATTGGCTCGGAGAAGTTTGAAGATAAAGAAGGGATGGAGAAGTCGCAAGGAGACATACCAGCTGATACTGTGTTTGTGTTTTCTTCACTCAACTTGAAGGATATCGAAGCGAGGGTGCCTTCAGAACCTGTGAGTAGTATTGAAGAGGCGCGAAAACTCTTTGCGTTCACACACAAATGGATAATGCGTACGAAGCATTATTACGACTTTGAGCACCATCCTGCGCAATATATATCCTGCTCACTCCAGCTTGCAGAACTCTACGAGCACTTGGCCTTCTTTGAGAAGAGTCTAGACAATCAGTATAACATACAGAAACGCCGCGCCGAGGTGCTAGAAACTTTGAACTCTCTCCTTAAGACCTGTGACAGTGTCATGTCGGTCCAGATTGATGTCATACGAGAATTGTCCCAAGTACAACTGGAACTCATGGCGTTGAATCTGCAGAAGCTGTGGCGGGAAGAGTCGCAAACAAATATCTTCAATGTGGATGCTGATGCTGATTCCATCATCCACTCTTTGGACTCTGATTCGAATAAGACCTTGACGGAGCGGACCCTCAACACTAGCTCAAAGAACATGTTTTTGAGGAAGATGGAAGCCGCTACAGCGTTGAACGGGAAGCTGTTTAGGCTGAGCGGGCAGCTTGGTGAGCCGAAGATGTCTCAGTTGAGTCAGTTGAGCTTCGGATCCACAGGGATCCACAGGGATCATCTTTAATAGCTAGTGCTCGACACATTCGCTTTAGGCCGCGTATCCACCAGAGATGCTATGCTGTGTCATACAAAGCTACGTAGCCAGGTGTCATTTGGGTTTCCAAATGACTGTCACAGCTAAGCAGATTGTGGTAGATGTGCAGCCTTATAGCAGGCTTGGACCAAATGAATGACAGGGTCTATAGTCCTACCGTTATAGGGTACCTGTGCGGTGCAGGAAGAGTATGTTTGTGTCACGTTAGAGCTTAATCTAATGCCCGTATTGCTGGCACTGTATCTACCCCTCGGACCGCGCAACTAACACAGGAACCGACTCAAACGGTATGTCTATTAGTAGTTTCATATGTGTAAGGTTACATCTATGCACCGGCATAATTGCGCAACATTACGCCAGCGCGTGAATTTGGCCTAAGATCGTTCGTCGTTACTTCGATTTAAGCCTGCCAATAGACATCAAAACCTACGACAGCTATGATCTAGACCCCAATACAAATTAACAAGAAATTTTTGCTAATTAGTGCTAGAACTTTAGAGCCTATAATTGTCTGAATATTGAAATAGTATTGAGGCGTCTTTCAGGTACCGTAAAACCTTTCAACTTTAGTCCAGAAGAACAATTATACTAAAAGCTGCCAAAACGGAGCACTTTTTGAGTTTTTTTCCATAGTTTTTATTTACCGTATTGTATAGTTTACATTGCCTCTCATAGAGTTCATCCACGATAATAGTAGCACACAATCGTGTAACATCGAGTTCATTTGAACCACAGTTAAGTGATTTGGAGTAAAGTTGGGAGATTATACGGTAATCCAATATAACACTATGGTCCAAACGAAAACTTAATCATTCATCAACACTAATTACGTGTCATTATTTAATTTATGATCTTTTATGTCCTTTTTGCGATAATTTTGCCCGTAGAGTTCATGCATTCATCATCATCATCATATCAGCCGAAAGACGTCCACTGCTGGACATAGGCCTCCCCCATAGAGTGCCATAATGGCCGGTCCTGCGCCACCCGCATCCAGCGGACTCCCGCGACCTTTACCAGGTCATCAGTCCACCTTGTGGGGGGCCTACCCACGCCGCATGCACTCATAGTCATACCTAAACCAAATTTGTTTGAATTCATTTGGACCATAGTTGGGTGGTTTAAGTATATTATGCATAGGGTACTTTTCAAACGCGTTGTTTTCGAATTGATCCTATGGTACAATGCATCCCTCAGTCTTCTTCTTTGTCTTGACCTGATCCCACATTAGGTGGGGTCGGCTCTCCTTATTCTACGGCGGCGCCAAGACATTCTGTTTTGGGTTGTCGGGTCGGGTAATTGGGATTTTTTCACAAGTGCATCCCTCAGTACCATCTGATAATGCGTGAACACGACAACGTGCTTGATATGACTGCGCGCGGTTCAAACATACCTACAAACCAAGTCTTTCAACCCATTTCCCAAGTCATGCTCCCCGGCAGAACCACCTTAGCTTTCGTAAAATTCAGTATAGGAAACAAAATCAATACTATATCTATAGAATCCAATGAAAAAAAACTATATCAACAGTATCGGTTTGAAGGAAGTTACTTCCCAGCAGCATCACCGTCATGGTTTTAGTTCTACTACCGCCCGTCCCATCTCATCTATGAAAAGAAGCCTGTGCCCAGCTGTGGGACGTATATTTTAGGCTGATTTATTATTTTATTATTAAGGTGGTTCTGCCCGGGTGTGTGACGTCATTTCCCGTTACACAAAGCTACAAGTTACCATTTTACAAACTAGCCACACCGCGCTTGTCTAATGCCTGGGATTCACTAAACGAGCCGCGAACCATACCCAGCATACCGACACCGTCGTCGCCCATAGACACACGAGCCATCTGTCGCGCCCATACAGTCAGAGCTCGTCAACTTGTCTGCGAGCCATAACGTAGCGCGTAGACATGCGGATATTTAGACACACGAGCTATCTGTCGCGCCCATACAGTCAGAGCTCGTCAACTTGTCTGCGAGCCATAACGTAGCGCGTAGACATGCGGATATTTAGACACACGAGCAATCTGTCGCGCCCATACAGTTAGAGCTCATCGACTTGTCCGCGAGTCATAACCGTAGCACGTAGACATGCGGATATTTAGACGCACGAGCGATCTGTCGCGCCCATACAGATAGAGCTCGTCCACTTGTCGGCGAGCCGTTACGAAGCACGTAGACATGAGGATATTTAGATACGCGAGCGATCTGTCGCGCCCATACAGTTAGAGCTCGTCGACTTGTTCGCGAGCCGTTACGTAGCGCGTAAACATGCGGACATTTAGAGACACGAGCGATCTGTCGCGCCCATACAGTTAGAGCTCGTCAACTTGTCCGCGAGCCGTTACGAAGCACGTAGACATGAGGATATTTAGATACGCGAGCGATCTGTCGCGCCCATACAGTTAGAGCTCGTCGACTTGTCCGCGAGCCGTTACGTAGCGCGTAAACATGCGGACATTTAGAGACACGAGCGATCTGTCGCGCCCATACAGTTAGAGCTCGTCAACTTGTCCGCGAGCCGTTACGAAGCACGTAGACATGCGGATATTTAGACGCACGAGCGATCTGTCGCGCCCATACAGTTAGAGCTCGTCAACTTGTCCGCGAGCCGTTACGAAGCACGTAGACATGAGGATATTTAGATACGCGAGCAATCTGTCGCGCCCATACAGTTAGAGCTCGTCGACTTGTCAGCGAGCCGTTACGTAGCGCGTAAACATGCGGACATTTAGAGACACGAGCAATCTGTCGCGCCCATACAGTCAGAGCTCATCGACTTGTCCGCCAGCCATAACGTAGCACGTAGACATGCGGATATTTAGACGCACGAGCGATCTGTCGCGCCCATACAGATAGAGCTCGTCCACTTGTCGGCGAGCCGTTACGAAGCACGTAGACATGAGGATATTTAGATACGCGAGCGATCTGTCGCGCCCATACAGTTAGAGCTCGTCGACTTGTCCGCGAGCCGTTACGTAGCGCGTAAACATGCGGACATTTAGAGACACGAGCGATCTGTCGCGCCCATACAGTTAGAGCTCGTCAACTTGTCCGCGAGCCGTTACGAAGCACGTAGACATGAGGATATTTAGATACGCGAGCAATCTGTCACGCCCATACAGTTAGAGCTCGTCGACTTGTCAGCGAGCCGTTACGTAGCGCGTAAACATGCGGACATTTAGAGACACGAGCGATATGTCGCGCCCATACAGTTAGAGCTCGTCAACTTGTCCGCGAGCCGTTACATAGCGCGTAAACATGCGGACATTTATGTTTATGTTTATTTAATGCAGAAACCATGGTTACAAAGGTGTTACAAATAAGGTAAGGTCATACATGGTAACCCTGTAAGGGCGTAGCATAATATATAAAATAATATAACAATTCACAAAAGTTTTTGAAACGTACCTATCCTAAATTTAGACACACGAGCGATCTGTCGCACCCATACAGTTAGAGCTCGTCGAGTTGTCCGCGAGCCGTTACGTAGCGCGTAGACATGCGGACATTTAGACACACGAGCGATCTGTCGCACCCATACAGTTAGAGCTCGTCAACTTGTCCGCGAGCCGTTACGTAGCGCGTAGACATGCGGATATTTAGAGACACGAGCGATCTGTCGCGCCCATACAGTTAGAGCTCGTCGAGTTGTCCGCGAGTCGTTACGTAGCGCCTAGACATGCGGATATTTAGAGACACGAGCGATCTGTCGCGCCCATACAGTTAGAGCTCGTCAACTTGTCCGCGAGCCGTTACGTAGCGCGTAGACATGCGGATATTTAGAGACACGAGCGATCTGTCGTGCCCATACAGATAGAGCTTGTCGACTTGTCCGCGAGCCATTACGTAGCGCGTAGACATGCGGATATGTCCACGGCCTTGTCGACAAATCCGTGGACAAATCCGCAATGCCAATGTTGGGCTTCCACCGGACTAGTCGTTGCCCGACAAGGGCACACGTGTGTTCTAAATACGCGGACGAGTCCCCAAGCCTTATTTGTATTGATATGGGTGATTGAATCGCTCGACTCGCGGCTCGTGAATGCTAGGCTTAACTGGCCAGTGTTGCCAGTTTGAACTTAGTTGTAACTTGCGGCTTTGTTTCACCCGCTTAGATTCGTCACGGTTTCGCGACTTTCGCGTTTCGCTCGCTTTGTACGCTTTTTCAATATTGAGAGAGGCCATGCTCTGTCTGTTTTCAAAAGAAACAATTTTTTTAAGGATCTGGCCGGATTCATACCTGGCGTGTCGTGTTGTGAGGCAACAGAAAGATATCTATTTCATACATTTAGTACGATGTTAGTAACAAATAGGCACATAAAGCTCTTATCTCCGTAACGATTTTGTACAGGAATAGGAGGTTTTTACGAGTAGTGATTGATTGGCTAGTTACTGTGACGATTTAGTCTTCAGTTACTTGGAAAACGGTTTTTATCTGTACCTACTCTCAATTTGCTCAAATCTTTATTTAGGAATATCGGCCGACTAATTTCCAACTGCAACTAGTATGGAAACTGCACGCCACTGCACGAAAACTGCACATTAACTAAGTTGTTGTTACTATAGCCATACAAGTACCAGTTGATTGCAGTTCTCTCCACCCTAAAGTTAACTCTTGCAAAATGTCACTTCTGTTGAGTTCACGTGAATATTGTATGTTCAGTCGCCATCACATACATCGGAGCAAACAAGCACGTCACAAACATCGGAACACACCTCTTTTTTCAAGGCATGCACCCTGCATGTGCCGATATTTTTGAACACCTATAGTGTACCTGTTCCTGTGTCTCATTCAAATATATATTTATTTAAATAGCCGTAACTTTTTTTGTACCTATTTAAAAACTAACATTACTTGGTACCTATATGTGATTTGGAATAGTACATTACTTACCTAGGGCGGTTAAACAAAGAATGTCTCAGATCGCAGGTATTTGACGGGCTCTGAGGCTTTCTTTATTACCGTCCGTGGTGAGAACAAAATTTTACGTCTCTATCTGGCCAGGAAGTGGGGTTTTCCGCACGCTTAGCGTGCGGTAATTCCTACTTTATGGCCAGGTATGACGTAAAAAATATTCTAGTGTAACGTAATTATTATGTATGTCGCCAGGAAGGTTCCCAGGGGATGTCCAGGAGCAGCAATAAAACAGCGTTGTTTCCTTAACAAGATCTATTTCAGGACTGTCAATGCAAAAACCCTAGCCACCCTCATTCGACAATAGTTAATAAGTTTTAAACCTACCCACTAATACAGAAACATACATAACACCTCTCTTCTTAATTATTGCCTTCCTTCTTAACTTAATTAGGTACCTAATACATTAAGCCCGATCGGATCAAACGAGAACTGGAATTTCAACTGCATCAGTCGGGTTGGACCCATTTTGGTTTGGTCTAATCGGCACTAGGTATTAAGACTTAAAAACTTTAACTACACATGTATAAAACGAAACTTAACTAGTAGCTTATTACAATTATTATAAAAGAAAGGAAAAAGATTGTTTATACCTAATCTCAATCGAACTAGAAACGCCTAGGGGGTTTCCTAATACGTTTCGATTTGAGGGCCGGGGCTAGTGTCACCGCGGGCTCATCCGGCGCGGCGGGCGCGGACAGCGCGGCGGTGACGGGCACGGGCGGCGGCGGCGGCGCGAGCGCGGGTGACGGCGGCGGCGCGAGCGCGGGCGACGGCGGCGGCGCGAGCGCGGGCGACGGCGGCGGCGCTGGCGCGGGCGACGGCGGCGTGGGTGAGGAGCGCGGCGGCGACATGTGAATCGGCGTCGCCTCCGGGGTGCTGTCTGACGGAACGGAGCTTGGCAAGCAATATACCATTCGCGTTTTTAATTGATCTAAATGTCTATTACATGTGGTACCGTTTTCCCTTGTCACTACATAATTTCGAGACCCCGTTACCTTTGATACCGTTCCCGATACCCACTTGTCCCTCGCGTTAAATTCTTGAACCCACACCGGGTCCCCTTCATTTATTCGCTTGGGCTGGCTCCCTCCCCCTGACGAAATTTGCTTCTTTTGCGCCTGCTGAACTTTTGTTTCCACTGCGCCCGATGGTCTTAACAGATCTAACCTGGAGCGAAGTTGCCGTTTTTGTAGTAGCACGGCCGGAGTTTCTCCCGTAGTTCCTTGTTCGCAGTTACGATAATTGAATAAGAAAGTTTGTAGCGTTTCTTCTAAATCCCGGTGTTCCCTTGCAGCTTTTTTAATAGCATTCTTACATAATTTAACTGCCCCTTCTGCGGCCCCATTCGAAGCCGGATGGTATGGCGCTGCAAATGTGTGTGTTATTCCATTTAATTTCATGAAGTTATCCATTTCCTGACTCGAGAAAGGCGGACCATTATCCGATACTACTTCTTTTGGCAGTCCAAATCTTGCAAAAGTCTCCCGTAACACCTTAATCACTGCCCTTGCTGTCGTTCTTGTCATCAGGAAGGCCTCAATCCATTTTGTTGTCGAGTCGATTAGGACGAAAAAAGTTCTGCCTTCGTAAGGCCCAAGAAAGTCAACGTGAAGTCTGCTCCAGGGCTCCGAGTAATACGGCCAAGGCTGACATCTCGCTCGATTTGGCGCTGCTCCCTCCACCGTGCAAATGGCACACGTCCGGCTCACCGCTTCTATCTGTTGGTCAATCTTCGGCCACCAAACATAACTTCGGGCCACACTCTTCATTTTAACCATACCTTGGTGGCTGATGTGCAACTCCTTTAAGATACCTGCCCGTAAGTCTTCAGGAATGACCATTCGGTAACCCCACATAATACAACCACCTTCAACATATAGTTCCTGTCTTCTGCAGAAGAACGGTTTCAAATCATCGTTGGTGCAATACGCCGGCCAGCCGCCTTTAATATATATAAGTACTTGCCTCAGTAATGCGTCCTTCTCCGTCGCTTTCTTTATATCCTGGCTGGTAACGGGAAGGAAATCTTGCACAAAATTTAGGTACGTTACTTCTTCCTCCGTCACCTCCGTGCGTTTACTATCTGCCCTGTGTGGTGGTAATCGCGACAGCGCGTCCGCTCCGTTCTTACTCGTGTGTACGTATTCAATATCATATTGATAGCCTCCCAGAATGATTGCCCATCTTTGCATTCGGCTAGCCGCCATCACCGGAATCCCTACTTTGTCTCCGAATATTGTCACCAACGGCTTGTGGTCAGTCCTTAAAACGAATCTACGGCCATACAAGTATTGATGAAACTTCCGCACAGCATAGATAATCGCCAATGCCTCTTTATCTATCTGTGAGTAAGCCTTCTCGGCCCTATTCAATACCCGCGATGCGTAGGCTATGGGGCGCTCCGTGCCGTCAGAAAATTCGTGGGAGATCACGGCGGCCACGCCAACGCTACTGGCGTCCGTGGTCAGCCTCAGCGGGAGCTCCGGTGAGTAATGGGCCAGCACGTCACTGGAAGCTAACAAGTGCTTCACGTTATTGAATGCCTCCTCACATGGCTGCGACCACTCAAACTTAACATTTTTTTTTAACAGGTGGTAAAGCGGCGTGAGTATTGTACTAATGTTTTTCACAAACTTTGCATAGTACATAGTCATTCCCAGAAAGGAACGTAACTCGGATACATTACTCGGCGTCGTGACATTTAAAATATCTCTAACCTTCTTAGGACATGTGTGAAGCCCGTTTTTGTCCACCACATATCCTAAGTAGGTAATGGAATCCGCAAGAAAAGAACATTTCTCTCTTTTAATTTTTAAACCGTATTTCTCCAATCGTTCAAACACCTTATATAAGTTGCCCATGTGTTCCTGGTCATTGTCGCCTGTAATGACCACATCATCTAGGAACACCCCTACTTTCGGTAAATCTGCGAACATTTGCTCCAAAATCCGTTGGAAAATGCCTGGACTTGAGGATAATCCATATATTAATCTATTATATTTAAACAAACCTTTATGCGTATTAATAACCGTATACTTAGCCGTGTCATCAAGTACGAGTTGCGCATATGCTTGAGAAAGATCAATTTTACTAAATTTCTGGCCTCCGTGTAATTTTGCAAACAAATCCTCAACCCTAGGCAAAGGAAAACGGTCCACATCTAAATGCTTATTTAAACTTATCTTATAATCGCCGCATATACGTATAGTTCCGTCTGACTTGACCACTGGTACGATAGGCGTGGCCCAATCGGAGGTTTCGACGGGTGTGATGACGCCTTCCCGCTCCAGCCGCTCCAGCTCGCGCTCCACTGGCTCGCGCAGCGCGTACGCCAGGGGTCGTGCGCGCAGGAACACGGGACGCGCGTCCGGCCGAACCCGCAATGACACTAGCCCGCCGTTGTACCTCCCCAGGCCTTCCTCAAACACATTCTTAAATCTGGAACTGAAATTTGACACATTGAAATTCCCAGATGTCATAACATAGTTCATAGACTCTAATTCGCCACAAACAGCAATACCTAACTCCACTAACCACTGCCTACCCAGTAAATTAGTTTTGCCATTTTTTATTACATACAAATCAAGCGGCATAACCCGCTCTTTATACTTAATGACTGGGTTAATTTTTCCAAGCGTGCGGACTGATTCCCCGGTATAATATTTCAATATTAAATTACTAGGCATTAACTTGCAATTTGGAAAATATTTATCGTATATCTCTGAATTAATACAGCTTATTGTACTGCCCGTATCTATTTCCATAGTAATATCCTGGTTGTTGATATTGAGAGTCATCAAATATGGTTTGTATTTACCTAATGCACTTTCTTTAACAAAGGAAAGATTTACCTCTAAGTCGCATTTTTCCTCTTCTGAATACTCATCCTCGACGTAATTATGTTCAGCTACCTTAGTTAGCCGCGGGCACATTTTCTTCAAGTGCCCATCCCGATTGCAAACTCGGCAAACGTAAAAACGAAATTTACACGCCTCCGTCACATGCGCGCCTCCGCATGCAGTACACTGCGCTTGACCTTGACCGCGGCCGCTACCAGCTGTTCGTGACGTCATGGGTGTCCTGTTGCTAGGGGTCGACCGCTGTCCGCTCGGCGTCGATCGGTCCACCTCCATCCGCTTAACATAAAATCTGTTGTTCCGTGGCGGCGTCTTTCCTCTAAAATGGCTATCACTGCCCATCACAAAACATGGCGCGCTGATGTCATTTCCCACTGAACGGCCACGATTTTCCACTGCTGCTGCGTTAACCTCTGCTGCTTCCATCGCTATTGCTAAATCCTTAGCCTTTGCAAACTTTAAATCGGTCTCCGTAAACAACCGTAGTCGAATATTTTCATTATACAACCCACATACGAATTGGTCCCGCAGACTGTCATCCAACCACGAACCAAAATCACAGTACTTAGTCAGCCTTTGCAAGTCTGCAATAAAATCCGCTACTGTTTCATTTTTTCCTTGTTTGCGCTGCCGAAATTTATATCTTTCCGCCAAAACACTCGGCCTTGGTTGTAGATGATTTTCCATAATATTGACCAACTCCCCGTATTTTTTCTGTGATGGCTTAGCTGGCGTACACAACGTCACCAATAAATCATAGCTGTCTGCTCCCATTACTGTAATTAACAACGGTACTTTCCGGACCTCTTCAACACTATTTACAATAAAATATTGCTCCAGCCTGTCCACATAGGTGGACCAATTGTCCTTGTGTCGATCGAACGCGTCCATCTTGCCAACCGACATCTTTCAATTCCGTTCGCACAAGATATTACTTTCTACGCACTTCACCGCGTTCGCACACACGTCGATTCGTTCACGACTCGTCGCCAGTTTATTATGTATGTCGCCAGGAAGGTTCCCAGGGGATGTCCAGGAGCAGCAATAAAACAGCGTTGTTTCCTTAACAAGATCTATTTCAGGACTGTCAATGCAAAAACCCTAGCCACCCTCATTCGACAATAGTTAATAAGTTTTAAACCTACCCACTAATACAGAAACATACATAACAGTAATAAGGTATCGCATTGAAATTGAATGAAACATTTTTAATTCGTTATTTACTTGCAATGTCATACTATTTTTTAAGAATAAAACTTTACATAACAACAGCCTTTTATTACGTACTTATTTATTTTATTTTATATTGTACAGTCAGCATCATAAACATGTAGGTATACGTTCTAGGTGGTTCCAGGGGCGGTCCACTCTGTGATCCCGTCGCGCCGCTACAAGTACATGCCGGCGCACACTGGGACAAAACGGTCATTTCCATCTCAAAAATCTGTAACTTTTTTGTTTATTGAAATTTATTGCTGAAATTTGGCTTAGGTAATCTTGAATAGTTATGCCTTTATATAATCAAAACGACTTTATTATAAAACTTATATTTATTGAGTAATATAGAGTTGAAAATAAAATTTCACAATTTTTCATACAAAAATTTAAAATAATGTTTTTATAAATTTTTTTTGTTCATATAATTAAGTACTAAAGGATAATAATAAACTTTATTTAAGTAGGTAGATATAGGTACATTTTTTATTTATATATTTTTTTAATTTTATTTATAATAACTTAAATATATTAAAAAATATATAATAAATAAAAAAATGTCTAGTAAGTAGGTTTAAAAGGCAGACATCAAGTGTCTTAATTGATAATGCAACTTACAACTACCTTAGTAACAAAAAAAAATCAAGCAGTAGGTATCACTTGTCACCAGAAGTTCTTTCGCTTCATTCAACAATTATTTTGTTAATAGGATATTTGCACTATCTATACATATAATAAAGCTGAAGAGGGTCGAAAGTCTGTACATGGAAGATATTCGAAAAAAAATTGGCTAGGGATACTTAAAATCGATAACAGAACACGTTCCAACAGTTTTTAGAATTTTTGTCTGTTTGTCTGTTTATCTGTTTATCTGTTTGTCTGTTTATGTGACCGCGCATCACGTGAAAACGGCTGAACCGATTAAGATGAAATTTGGTATAGTGATAGTTTGAGTCCTGGGGAAGGACTAAGGGTAGTTTTTATCCTGAAAATCAACCCCAAAGGGGATGAAATGGGGGGTGGAAATTTGTATGGAGCTACTTAAACGGCTGCACCGATTTGTATGAAATTTGGTATATAATTAGTTTGAGTCCCGGGGAAGGTCAAAGGATAATTTTTATCCCCAAAATGTTCCCTTTAGGGGGTAAAATGGAGGGGTGAAAATTTGGATGTAATTCATTTTGATAAAATTTGGTTTAGAGGTAGTTTAAGTTCTGGGGAAGGACATTGGATAGTTTTTATTCTGGAAATCTTCTCCTAAGGGGGTGAAATGGGGGGTGAAATTTTGGATGGACTCCGTTTAGACCAAATTTGGTATAGATATAGTTTGAGTCCCGGAGAATGACAATGGATAGTTTGAATCCCGAAAATTATCCCCCAAGGGGATGAAATAGAGATGAAAATGTGGATAAATCCCATTTAGTTAAAATTTGGTATAGAGATAGAAGGAGTCCCAGGGATGAACTAAGCATAGTTTTCATCCTGAAAAATCATCTCCTGAGGGGGTGGAATGAGGGGTGAAAATTTGGATAAAACCGATTTAAATGAAATTTGGTATGGAGATAGTTATGAGTCCTGGGGAAGGACTTAACATAATTTTTAGTCCAGAAATCATCTCCTAAAGGGGTGAAATGGGGTATGAAAATTTGGATGAAACCTATTTACGGTATAGCGAGTTGGAGTCTTGGGGAAGGACATAGGATAGTTTACTCCCGGGGTGAAAATTTGTTTGTGACCCATTTTGATGAAATTTTGTTGAACGATAGTTTGAGTCCTGGAAAAGGACATATGATAGTTTAGGGACAATGCATAGTTTTAATCCCAAAAAATCATTTCCTGAGGTGGTGAAATGAGGGTTGAAAATTTCGATAGAACCCATTTAGATGAAATTTGGTATAGAGAGAGGTCTCAGTCCAAGGAAAGAACACAGAATATTTTTTATTCCGGAACACAAGAAAGGAGGAAATAAGGGGAACATATGAGGGGGTGAAAAATGGTGGATGAAAATTTGGATTGAACCCATTTACGGTATAGCGATAGTTAAGGAAGGACATAGGGTAGTTCTATCCCGAAAATCATCCCCTAAGGGGGTGTAATTGGGGGTGGAAATTTGTTTGTGACACATTTTGATAAAATTTGGTTGAAATATAGTTTGAGTCCTGGAAAAGGACATATGATAGTTTCTATTCCGGAAATCATCCCCTAAGGGGGTGAAATGGGGGTGAAAATTTGGATGTAGCCCATTTAGATGAAATTTGGTATAGAGATAGTTTGAGTCCTGGAGCCAATCCAATTTTTCACCCTCTATTTCACCTCTTTGGAGAATTCCAAGGAGGTGAAATAGAGGGTGAAAAATTGGATGGAACCCATTTACGGTATAGCGGTAGTTGGGAGTCCTGGGAAATAGGAACATTACATAGGTAAATATATTGTAAGCCTTATGGTAGCGTATACATACGTATATACCAGCCTTTATGCTGATTGTATCAGGTGATGTGTACCCGGCGGTATATTGACAGATTTAAGTATCTATGGCAGTCGGCATGTATTAAAAAAGTTGAGAAACATAGCGGGGAGATGGTTCGGTGGTAAAAGGGGATTGCTATTTTGTATTTCAATTGTTTTGGTCAATAAACCAGTTTATTCAACAAAAGAGGGTTTTAATTCTTGAAATAGTTGGGACGGACTTTACATTTCAGAAGTGGGGATTCAAAATCTACGCGCATTACGCTCGGAAAAGACGAAAATATATGTAATATTGTTTGGAAGAAACGTACCGGTGAAAGCAATGGGTAAAAACAAAGAAAGGAGATCACGATCACGTAAAAGAAAACATACTGATCGAAGCAACAAAAGTCGGTCAAAATTAATGTTCAAACGGACGAGACGAGGTAGTTCGAGTAGACGCAGTATACGTACACGTACGCCGAGTTTAGACAAGCATTCTACAAGAAATGGTCGCTGTGATCGTAGTGTACATTCATATCGATTTGACGACTATGATGAACCGGATCTTCGTGACGGACGGAAAAGTAGATCGCGTGAACGTCGCCGGCATCATTCTCGGCCTCACGAAAGAAGCCGAAGCCATCGCCGTCAGCCGTCAACGCGTGATGGTGGACGGAATAGCAGGTCACGGGAGCGGCGGCAGCGGCACTCGAGACATAGCAGTGGCCGGAGGCATCACATTGGTGGAACAAGGAGTAGGTCGAAAGATAGATACAGTGTGGCATCGCAGCAAGGCCATGTAAGTAATTTGGACACTGAATCAGGTAATAATGTTGTAAAATTGTTGTCCGATTTAGTTAAGTCGTTAGTAAATAAGCGGCCAGAAGGGAATAAGTTCCCGGTCCTGGGTAATGTTATACCTGAATTTGATCCAATGGTAAAGGGCCAAACAATACACATTTGGCTGAAAAAGGTTGAAGAATGTGCAAAATTGTATAAATGGGAGGACGATCAAATAATACACTATGCTTTGCCAAAGTTGGCTGGCGTTGCTCGCACCTGGTATCAGGCTCTTCCCACTATGTCGTTTTCGTGGCCCGAGTGGAAGAATAAACTTACTGATTCATTTCCAAGTAGTGATGATTATGCTGAACTTTTAACCGAAATGTTGTCCAAGAGAGTAAGATATAATGAATCGTTAGAGTTATATTACTATGAGAAAATTAATTTGCTGCATCGATGTGAAATAACAGGTAAACGCGCCGTTGATTGTTTGTTGTACGGGATAGAAGACCGTTCTTTAAGGCTCGGGGCAAAAGCCCTTAAGTGCCAAGAACCTGAACAGGTCCTAGAATATTTTCAATCTATAAGGCAACAGTCACGTGATCAATTTAGGAATAATCAGGACAAAAAGTTTAATGCCCCAAGCACCAATCCGCAAGCGACCCATAAAATAACCAAGCCACAAACCGGTGCAACTACATCCCCAATTTGCTACAATTGTAATGAACCTGGCCACTACAGTTTTAAGTGTACGAAGAAAATACTAAAATGTACAATTTGTCATCGCTTAGGACATACAAATAGTAACTGTGATAAACAAAGTAATGGTCCCACTAACAAAAATAGTACCAGTGTAACCGAAAAAAATGTGATGCAGTTGAATTCGGGTAGTATTGACGATAATAAATATAGGATAGATTTAAAAATAAATGGAAGTTTGATCAATGGGTACGTGGATTTAGGAAGCCAATGTACACTTTTACGTTTTGGCGAGGCATTGAAATTGGGTCTTACGTGGGTAACCAATAATTTACCTTCTTTACGAGGTATTGGAGGTAATATCGTATTACCGATTGGATTAGTTAACGTCGTCATTGAAATACAAGGAATTTCAGAGCAAGTAGAGGTGCTTATAGTAGAGGATAGTGTTATTAAGTATCCTATTCTGATCGGACACACTTTTACGGAAAAACCGGGAATAATTATTACTAAAACATGGGAGTCATTAGTTTTCGAACATGATTATCAAACTAAACTAAACTTAACTTTACAAACGGACACCGTGGTTCATCCACACGACACAATCGTGGCACCAATTAAATGCGATTTGCAGTATTCTGGTATGGCTTATGTGCACGGCACATTACGCGGTTTACCGGACAGTCAATTCTATTTGATGGCGGGTGAATATAGTATTAAGGAGGGACGTGGCGTGTTAATATTAATTAATGTTTCACACAATACTATTCGTTTAGAAGCCGGGTCATTGATTACTCGCGCTTTACGTACCAACAATACATTGGATGTTAACGTATTAAATCTGGATGACTCTGATACAGATAATAGTTTTAATTATGGACAGCAATTAACGGAAAATGAACTGAGTCGGCTTAAAACATTATTGAAAACGTACGAATCATGTTTCTCAAATAACTTAAAAGATCTCGGCCTCATTAATGTGACTCAGATGGAAATAGAATTGACGGACGATAAGCCCGTTGTATACCGTCCCTATAGGCTTTCATATGTAGAAAGGGAACGCGTTCGATCAATGGTACAGGAAATGCTCGATGCGGATATTATCAGCGAATCAATTTCTCCTTACGCAAGTCCTATTCTCCTTGTCAAGAAAAAAACGGGTGAACAGAGGCTTTGCGTGGACTACCGCGCGCTAAATCGAAAAACAAAAAAAGAGCATTATCCTTTACCACTGATCGACGATCAGCTTGACATGTTGGCAGGCCATTCAATTTTTATTACGCTGGACTTAGCTTCCGGCTATTATCAGATACCCATTGCAGAGAAATCTCAGGAAAAAAGTTCGTTTGTCACCCCTGATGGTCAATATCAATTTAAACGCATGCCTTTTGGCTTAGCAAACGCTCCATCAGTGTTCCAACGCACTATGAACAAAATACTTACCGAGGCAAAGCTTAAGTATGCGCTAGTGTACATGGATGACGTGTTGATTCCAGCTCACACTTTCGATGAGGGTCTATGTCGCTTAGAAGAAGTTCTTGGCCTTATGCGAGACGCTGGGTTGACCCTTAAGCTCAAGAAGTGTCATTTCTTTTACACAGAAATTGATTTTCTTGGATTTCGAGTGAATAGCGAAGGTATTCGCCCTGGCTTAAAGAAAACTGAGGCAATATCAAAGTTTCCAAAACCAGAAAACGTACACGATTTGAGACGTTTCCTAGGTTTAACAAGCTTTTTCAGACGTTTTGTGAAAGGTTTTGCGCTTATAGCTCGTTCGCTTACTGACCTTCTAAAGTCCAATTTTGAATGGAGGTGGGAGGAAGAGCATATGAGAGCGTTTGAAACGTTAAAAGAAAAATTAATTGAACGCCCGATTCTTGCTCTATACGATGCCCGATTAGAGACAGAGCTTCATACAGACGCGTCAAAATATGGGGTAGCAGGTATTTTGATGCAATGTCAAACAGATGGTTTGATTAGGCCCGTGGCGTATTACAGTCGGAAAACAACACCATACGAACAGAAGATGCACTCGTTCGAACTTGAAACTTTAGCCGTGATATCATCATTGAGCAAGTTCCGTGTATACCTTTTAGGTATTTTTTTCAAAATAGTTACTGACTGTAATGCGCTGCGAACCACTCTCACCAAGAGAGATCTTATACCACGTATATCCAGGTGGTGGGTGCAGTTCCAGGAATACGACTGTGAGATCGAGTACCGACCTGGTACTCAGATGGCGCATGTGGATGCTCTCAGTCGTGCCCCTGTGACTGAACCTAGTCCAGACGATGATTCACACGTAATCGACATTTTGCAAGTTGATGTAAAGGACTGGATATCGACAGTTCAAAGTAATGATAACGAAATAATTAGGATCAAAGAGATATTACAGGATAAAAATACAAAACTTGCTGCTGATGTGCACAAAAACTATCAGCTGAAAGGCAATTACGTGTACAAGATTGTTGAAGACGGAATACGTTGGGTAGTTCCAAAATCGGTAAGGTGGCAGGTCCTGCGCATGAATCACGATGATGTGGGACATTTTGGATATGACAAAACGCTGAGTAGGATTCGAGGCCTATTTTGGTTTCCCAAAATGCGACGTTTTGTTAAAAAGTACGTAGAGGCATGTCTTCAATGTGCACATCATAAGAGACCCGGTGGTTGTAAAGAAGGTATGCTCCATCCAATACCAAAGTTGGAGATACCATTCCACACACTACACGCAGACCATTTAGGACCATTCGTTCGTTCCAGGAGAGGCAACACTTACATATTAGTAATAATAGACGCATTCACAAAATTTGTTAGTATTAAAGCAGTTAGAGATACAAAAACTGCAACAGCTATTCGAGCATTTAAAGAACATTTTAGTTACTTTGGCGCACCCACACGACTGATCACTGATCGAGGATCATGTTTCACGAGTGCGAAATTTAAATCTTTTGTTGAAAACTTAGGTATCAAGCATATACTAAATGCAGTCGCAACACCTAGAGCGAATGGACAGGTGGAACGATATAACCGAACTATCACGGAGGCATTGAGCACTAAATGCCATGGCCAAAGTGATAGCTCTTGGGACGAACATGTAGGTAGCGTACAATTGGGTATGAATACTACTTTGAACAAAGCAACTGGCAAAAGCCCTTCAGAGCTCTTGTTCGGGTTTAAGTTGGTGACCTTATCGGAAAATATATTAGGAAACGTAATTAGCGAAACGATTGAACCACTGACTGACGATCATCTGAAGACCTTGAGATCAGCAGCCAGTGAATCAATACAAAGACAACAAAAGGCATCAAAAATAACTTTCGATAAGCACAGGAAACCTGGGACTAAATATAACGTAGGCGATCTAGTAAGAATTGAAAGAAATATATTTGATAAAGATCTTGTCGGAAAATCTAAAAAGCTGGCTCCTAAATTTCACGGACCCTACCGTATAGTGAAAATCTTGCCTAACGACAGGTTTGTTATCGAGGATACTCCTCTAGTAAGAAAGGGGAACAAGCGATATGAGAATATCGTAGCTTTGGACAAGATCCATCCTTGGTTAAATTTTAAAAATTTAGATAGCGAGGGTAGCGAAAACGACCTTAGTGATGGTGCAGTATTGACTGATGACGATAATGATAAGTAGATTCAGTTATTGGGTAATAGCTAATAGATAAACTGTATTATTGAAATATATTACAATTTAACATATGCAGAGAAGTTGATTGTTATATTTATATTATATTGTTATATTAAAATGAACATTTTTGCGCTGTGATGATAAAAAAACAAAGTGCCTTAACGAACTGTGTTATTGTAAGAGATGGGTGTAGGCTGTGAGCAATCAGTGTGGCGTGCGCTGCACACATGGGCGTAGATCATAGCAGACTGCAGAGTGTAGGTTATGAGCGTTCTGTGTAGCGTACGGCACATAGATGGTTGCAGATCACAGCAGACTGCACTGTCATAGTAGACACGTAAGTGATAATGAATGTAGGCTATGAGCGGTCAGTGTAGCGTGCTCTACATAGATGACCGCTGATCATAGCTGACTGCAGAGTGCAGGCTTTGAGCGATCAATGTAGTGTGCGCCGCATAGATGGTCGCAGATCATAGCAGACTGCTTCATAATATTAAATTGATGAAAATGATTGACTAGTATTGGTAAGAGTATGTAAAAACAGTGAGCTTTCATATTAGTGTAGTGTACACTATACAGATGATGGCAGATCATGGCAACATCATTTCATTAGATTTACTTTTGTTACAATTCGAGCTATCAGTGCGAAGTGATGTGCCGCATAGATGGTCGCAGATCGAAATAAATTAGAGTACAGAGATGTTTTTGTGTACTATTATTGACTGGTCTCAACATAGTTATACTCAGGACATAATCTCAATGTTTAATAGTTTAGTTTATGGCATGTTATGTCATGAGTAATTAATATGCATAAGTGTTGTACTTGTTCTGATACAGTCGTAGAAAACTGTTTGATTAATACGTGGCCAAAGACAGAAGCTTAGATATAGCTTACTTAATTGTTAAGTTTGTTTACCTTTGTAGTTTATAGTCTGTAAAGTTTTTAATTATTAATGAGTTGAATATAAGTACTCGAAGTGAGAGGACTCACTTATGGAAAAGGATGGCCGAGTTGTAAGCCTTATGGTAGCGTATACATACGTATATACCAGCCTTTATGCTGATTGTATCAGGTGATGTGTACCCGGCGGTATATTGACAGATTTAAGTATCTATGGCAGTCGGCATGTATTAAAAAAGTTGAGAAACATAGCGGGGAGATGGTTCGGTGGTAAAAGGGGATTGCTATTTTGTATTTCAATTGTTTTGGTCAATAAACCAGTTTATTCAACAAAAGAGGGTTTTAATTCTTGAAATAGTTGGGACGGACTTTACAATATGTATGTGACGTTCCAAGGGTAAAGGTACCTTATACGTAGGCGGTAGTTTCGAAGATGTTTTCTAAAACGGGGTAAAAAAGACGTTTTATTATGGCTATTTTGAAAACTATTAGATGTTACATTTTGTTGACGTATCTTTATTTTTAGTATAAAATATTTAAATTACAAGTCAGTTAATTTAGTCCTACGGTTTAGTAGAAAAGGTCCTTACGGCCGTGTGATATGAAAATATGCAAAATAATACTGAAAAAAGCCTACAAGCATCTATTATGGTGAGGCGGGTCATAGAAACCAAGTTTGCGGCGGAGTCTATTTTGTAAAAAAAAGCGTTCGGAGTAAGTAAAGTAACTTTGTCTGTCTGTTACCTTTTCATGCTTAGGTAAACCGCTGAACCGATTGAGATGAAATTTGGTGTAGAGATACTTTGAGTTCCGGGGCCTTCCCAAAGAATCCTTACTAAAGACAGTTTTTATCTGGAAATTCATCACCTAAGGGGGTGTAAAGGGGGGAAAAAGTTACGATATAAACGAGTTCCGCGCGGACGAAGTCGCGGGCAAAAGCTAGTTATATATATTTATAGCACTTTATAGTAACTTGTGCAAAACGTGTCAACTGATAAAGAAAGTTCTCACAGAGATATTTAACATTAGTAGCTGCCGCGCGTTGGAACGGAACGCTCGCACGGGTCGCAGCGCGTTGCATGCGATAGAAAGGGATAGCCACATTTAGGCACGTTTGGCGTACCTAAACAGGGCATTTGTTAACAGAGAACCTTCTGTACGTAGTATACTAGGTATTACTTATTCTGTGGTGGTTCTAAGACCTTACAGATAGGTCGAAAATTTTATACATATTTATGCTGGTGCTGACTTAGCAGTATAACTTAATGGATTTTATTATGGCCATCGTGTTATATCGTATAAGTAATAGTATAACTAGGTGGATAAACTGATACAAAAGGAGAACTCAAACCTAGTTACAAAAGGCGTACTTAACCCTCGTATGCGGATGTCAAAATTGTCCAATCAAATTATGACTGATGTAAAATAATAGGTTCGAGTGTTTGGCACGGATCCGTGTGCATACGAGGGGTTTATGCCATAAAGTATTCTCTACCAGTCAGCCTCGGCACTTTCACTGCTAGGAGCCCACCTAGCGGGCGCCTACGTCATAGTCGATTTCCGCTACATACAGGGAAACCACGGGATCAGTCGAGCGTAGCGCGTAGCGCAGAGCACTGAATGGGTTAAGGCAAAGCAGATAAATTGTTGGTATTTACTTGTTTTGTGATCCCATCCAGTATCCATCACGACATGCATGTGTCAGAACTATAGTGTTGTGGATAACGCTCATTTTGAGGCTTAAAGACTCAAAACCCTCAAAATACTCCCGAGGCTTTTGAGTCTTAAGACTCAAGTGACGAAAAGTCAATATTTTGCATTTATATGCGTAAAATAAACCAACACGGTTCTTAAACAGCATCGAGTCTAAGCCTCGAGAGTATTTAAGGCTGCTAAGGGTGCTTTTCACTATACCGGGTGTCGCCTGTAATAGGAGCAAAAAAATAAACGGTTGATTACCTTTTCGCCGCCAATGACTTGGTATGAAGTCAGAACATTTCGTGCCCCGTGTCACAAAATTCAAAATAAAATGCACCTTCATTTGACGATACAAAGTTGTAATTTGTGTACGTGCAATTTTGTTGCTTGGCGTGGGCAAGGCGTGGGTGGCAGGCTATCTCTTTTTTGACGTGGCGGCGAATAGGTTAATTCAATCAGCAATCAGTTCCAAGGGGTTTAACAAAAAAAACAAGCAAAAAATTATTTTTTAAATAATAGCATGCCTGGATTATTTTACTTAACTGGAATACTGTCAATATTATATTACATTTAAAATACAAAAGATTGGGCAGTCCTACTTATCAGCAATGACGTTTAGAATGATGTTGGAGCACGGTCTGAGTCGGCCAAGCAGGGATACTATTCGCTTTCTCATGTTACGATTGCTGGAAACCCGTTGGTGCGAGCCACACAGAATAGTAGGTATGTCACGTGTTATATTTTCTTTCCTGTACTATTTATTATTTTGTTTGTGGGCCTTAATATGCCGCTTCGACCAGCAAGTGATCTATTGTGGCAGCCCTTGTTTTAGAGTTCACCGTTAAGTCCCGTTGCCTCCAGGAAATTCCAGATTCTTTGGGCGGTGATATGTTGTACTTCTTGTGGGTGCATTATGTGCCGCCCTAGGTAGGTACTTTCTCATGATACGATTGCTGGAAACCCGTTGGTGCGAGCCTCACAGAATAGTAGGTATATGTCACGTGTTATATTTTCTTTCCTGTACTATTAATTAAAGTTTAAATTGCCCTAAAATGGGTTACGGACCAATCAAAGAAGAAGGATCAAAACAATGTCTCCATTGCTGCAGTCCATAGTGTCACTGGGCAAGTGGACACCAAGTTGAATTATTTCGGAGTAAACCTACCTCCGGCCATTGTGGCACTCTTTGGGGGAGGCCTATGTCCAGCAGTGGACGTCTTTCGGCTGATATGACGATGAATATGATGATGATGAAACCGCATAGCATACAAAGGGACAGACAGACAGACGGCGGCAAGCGACTTTGTTTGATACTATGTAGTGAAGTTATGGCGTACCGCTATAAATAAAACAAACATTCGTTCTTAAGAATTTATTTGAGATGTAATTCTTAGAAATACTGTTCTAGGTTTGCTTTCTGTGTGGGAGACAAAACATCCTGTAGGTACGCGTTGTGATGTGTTAGCAAAACGCGCACCTCCGAAACTCGAGTACGTATGTCGATAAGATATAATAATGTAAGGGCGCGGCCACACAGGCCACGATCCCAGAAGAGAGATCGATGTTTTTTAGATTAAGTTTTTACAAGCTTTATATTAACTTGACCTGTTCGTATGTAAGTATGTAAGTTGTCCGTCAAAATTTGCAATCCATTTTTCAGTCACTTGCCGTTATCCAATCGGATAACGGCAAGTGACTGAAAAATGGATTAAATCTGAAATTTTGGGTATTAGTATAGTTCGGATGACAATTTAATATTATGGTACCATCGAACTGATCCGATGATGGAGACAGAAGGTGGCCATGGGAATTCAGTATTTAACCGACGTACCCCCGTTGAGTTTGGGCACGTTAGAATCTTCTCAATGAGTAGTTGATGATGGTATACAGAAAAGTACAGTCGGCAATGAAAGCTTGTACCAAATTTTTTTTTTTTGACTGAAACATTATTATCTCTGTTTACTTTTGTTTTTGGTAAAGGGGGAAATATTGTGGGTACACTAGCGACGTCGGCTCTTATTCAAGTACATGTGGTACTGCGTGAGCTGACTAGAACCCGTCGGGTTAACCGGCGCTCCATGGCCCGTCCCGACGCGTCCACGACGCATGTACCTAATACGTTCTTGTTATTAATATAGTTATAGACTCAATCTCAATATAGTACTCCAAAGGTCAACCTTACAAAGGTAAAGTCATTCCCGAATGTATCTTGCTTACTTCACACAAATGTTGCCATTGTGCACAGTTGGCACACTCAGGGTGTGGCCTGTAATAGGAGCAAAAAATTAAACGGTAGATTATTAAGCTTGTGAACAATTATTTCCACATAGTTAAACTTGAAAAAAAAAATCTTATTTTCAACCGACGAAAAAAACGGAGGAGGTTCTCAATTGGACGCCTTTATATATATTTTTTTTATGTATGACCACCATATAACTTTTTACAGAGTAGTTCGATTTTGATAATTCTTTTTTTATTGGAAAGGGTATAACCCGAAGTATATAAATTTGGAAAAAAAAAACCAACCCTAAGGGTACGAAAATAGGGGATGATTGATTTTTCGTCGGTTAAAACTTTGTTTTCAAAGTAAATTATTGTATTTTTTTTTCTTCAAAATAAGTTTAGTTGTATTTTGTTACTCTTCTGGAGTGCTATCAGTAACTTTTTTATTTTAAATACACTAAAAAAAATTCAATAAAAATCAAAAAATCACAAAAATAACTTTTGAAAACAAAAATGCAAAAACTATTATGACTCGATATATGATGTTACCTCAAAATCCGCATGCTATGATGTCATGGTGCCAAGATACATTACTTGGAGGTCATAACTTTAGATCAAAATATCGCACGCAGCTGCTGCGTGAGGCGCCAATGACGCGCGCGCTGCGCACTCTGAACCTCATAGGGACGGATCTAGATCTGTTTTTCTGTACACTGAGTGAATTTACAAGGATGGCTTTGTTTAAAATTTGTTATTATAAATAATTCGTTATAAGGTGTTGTGCAAAATTATCGCATTGGGTCTATCCTGTAATGATAATTGTATGTATGGAAATAAATAAAAAAAAAAAAAAAAAAATGTCCGAATCCAAAAAAATAAATGAGTGGGACACAAGGGGTTACTACAAATGCTCTAAGGAAGCGTCCCTTTGCATATTTGCTCCTATTACAGGCCACACCCTGTATGTACATCGATATTTTTGCCATTGACTTAACTGACATGTTCCATACAAACAAGGAATGTTAATAAAATAAAAATGTTTTTCTTTAATTTGCTAGTTTAACCTTTTCGACGCCAACGACGCATATATCCGCACCGCAGGTTCAGCGCCAACGACTGATATATGCGCCTAGGAGCCCAGCGCGATAGCAACTCTTGTATTGACATAAGGTTTAACTCCGCACTAAATCTCTGGTTGATTTGGCTTGTGGTCGACAACTTTTATTGACAAGTTAACTAAGGAGATCAAACCAACGCCACGTAAACAGTAACGGCCGAAGGGGATTATTCTATATGTATACCTACCTTGGCATCCATAACTTCCATAACTCCAGTAGAGACGAATCAATCAATCAATCAATGATAGATATAAAATACTGTTCCTATCCGTTCCGTCATGGACAAAAACAAAAAAGCGGCCAAGTGCGAGTCGGACTCGCACATGAAGGGTTCCGTCAAATAAATTGCGGTTTACGATTTATGACGTATTAAAAAAACTACTTACTAGATCTCGTTCAAACCAATTTTCGGTGGAAGTTTGCATGGTAATGTACATCTTATATTTTTTTTAGTTGTATAATTCTCTTATTTTAGAAGTTACAGGGGGGGGACACAACACACACCATTCCATTTCCATTTTACCACTTTGCTTGGAAGTGTCTCTAGCGCAAACTATTCAGTTTAGAAATAAATGATGTTAGAAACCTCAATATCATTTTTGAAGACCTATCCATATAGACATATCCATATGGGTCAATCAACTATTCTTTGTTACTCGTTGCCATGGTTACGCTCCTGGGTCACTCTTTAAAACTATGATTTTATGGGATTTAAATCCAATAAACACGTGTTTTTGTTATATTGGTAAACCCATTCCATGGAGGGGCATCTCCTTAGCATGATAGGAGTCCAATTTATAGTATTTTTTCCTAGAAACTCCGTCAGTGTTGTCTCTTGGTTTACCGGGACAGAATAACAACAAGAAAAAGTTGATTGACCCATATAGGGGTTTAATGAAAAAAAAAATTGAGTTTCAGTTTTAAGTATGGGGAACCCCCAAAATTTACAGAATACGTAAACCGTTTTACAGAATACATCTACTTACTAAGTTTTAACAGTATAGTTCTTATAGTTTCGGAAAAAAGTGGCTGTGACATACGGACGGACAGACAGACAGACATGACGAATCTATAAGGGTTCCGTTTTTTGCCATTAGGCTCCGGAACCCTAAAAAGGAGCAAAATAAAAATGCATTAAATATATTGTAAATGCCAAATTTAGTCTATATACATTTCAATAACAAACTTAGGAATATTTATTATACAAATAAGTAAATAAACTTTATAAAAACCTCATTTTTACTGGCGAATCTGTGTAATATTTACATAAGCCCTATCAAATCAATATTAGGTACTCTTAGGTAGGTACAATAGACGTCAAATATATGTACACATTTTTCGGTTTGTTACCATGGGATGGTGCAATACAGGGTTTCGGAACGTGCTATCAGTTTCCCAAAACACCCTTTTCCAAAACACCCGTTTCAAAATACCAGTTCTTGGAAATGACCGTACTCCAAGACTTTCATAGCATCATTATGTCGAAACATTCGGTTCTCATAGCATCCGTATGTCAAAACACCCGGTTCCCATAGCATCTGTATGTCAAAACACCCGGTTTCCATAGCATCATTATGTCAAAACACCCGGTTCACATAGCATCCGTATGTCAAAACACCCGGTTTCCATAGCATCCGTATGTCAAAACACCCGGTTGCCATAGCATCATTATGTCAAAACACCCGGTTCACATAGCATCCGTATGTCAAAACACCCGGTTGCCATAGCATCATTATGTCAAAACACCCGGTTCATATAGCATCCGTATGTCAAAACACCCGGTTGCCATAGCATCATTATGTCAAAACACCCGGTTCTCATAGCATCCGTATGTCAAAACACCCGGTTGCCATAGCATCATTATGTCAAAACACCCGGTTCACATAGCATCCGTATGTCAAAACACCCGGTTGCCATAGCATCATTATGTCAAAACACCCGGTTCCCATAGCATCCGTATGTCAAAACACCCGGTTTCCATAGCATCCGTATGCCAAAAGATCCGTTTCTCATGACACCCGTTTTGGGATGGTTAGGGAACGGGAGCTTTTTGAAACGGATAGCATGTTCCGAGAGGCAATAAGTATTAGGCAACAGTAAATAGTTATTTGTTCAACAAGAGAGCAAAGTAGATTTTTGCTGCGAGTGTTGATGTTGAGTCCCGAGCAAGCGAAAGATTCTATATTTGAATCACGAGCGTAGCGAGTGATTCAAAATTAGAATCTTGAGCGTAGTGAGTGACTCAAAGGCACGAGATGCAAATATCTTTGCTCTCGTGTGATACATACAACTTTTCACCTCAGCAGTGATAACATCGTCACGTCAAAAAATATATCGCTAGGCTTTTACGCACCTATAATATTCTGAATTTGTAATAGAGCACTGGTGACACAGTGACTGTGGACACTATGATGTGTCACCAGTGCTCGATATCAAAATTAAAAAGCTACTTTGACTCACGGAGTGAGCAAAATCGCATTTTGCTCACTGTTTTCACGCAGCAAAATATGCTTGTTCGAGCTGCTGAGGTGAAAAATAAATTATTATGACATTACCAACAAACCAACCTTACCGCTACTCGGAAAATATCAAGCTACAACATATTTTCGCCATTTTAAGCATTTCTAAATACATAATTATAATTATCAATAAATAAAACAGGCAGAAAACAGTGACGACACGACACCACTCTTTATTTCCAAACTAGAAAAATATAGATAGAGATAGTTGGGATTTTAGATGATTGATGTGGTCGTCTTTTAATAAAACTGTCATTGCCAGTGTCAGTTTACCACGGATTTTTAAGATATCTTTTTGTAATATGAGACGGATCAAGGAAAGTGTCTCATTCGCCGTCCTAAACCCAAAACGTAAGTGAGGAAACTGTTTATATTTTTCAAAAATAATTGACGCAGCTGAAACGTCTGCAACTTTTTTCTGGTGCTAAGGCAGGTTATTCCTATCATTAAAAAAAATTATCAGGCACTTCTAAAATGTTCATCCATTGCCCATTCGGTCAACTTAAATAAACTTATACTAAAGGTGCTCATACTATTCTAGCGGAACGCCTTCTGTACATTTAGGTACTATTAATTATTCTGTGCTTTAACCAAGATATTGGATGAGTAGAATGGGCCTGCGTCGAAGAAATTTGATTAAATATTGGACAAATATCTTGGACAAGTGGCACCTTAAGGTAAGTAAGACAATGGCGATAAATATGCTATCTGAAGCTTTCTTTATAACCACCCGTAGTGACTACATTTTACGTCCCTCGGGCTAGGAAGTGGGCTCCCACTGAGAGGCCCTTAAGGCCCGTTACTGGCCCCACTGAAGGCCAAACGAAAAACAAAAAAAAAAAAAAAAAAAAAAGGGCTAGGAAGTGGGATTTTCCGCGCGCGGCGTGTAAAAATGAAAATGCGTTTTCAGATATGTACAATGCGGAACTGGCGAGTGTTTATTAAATTATAATCATAGGTTGAATTTTATATCGAACGTGGTCCCACAAACTATAAAAAATCGAGAAAAGTTGGTACGGTCTCATCAATTGTGGAGCCATTTAGGTGTCAACTAATTTAGTTATTTAATAGTTAAGCTACGAAGTATCCAGTATAAAGTGAGCTCTAAATGGCTCAACAATTGCAGTCCGTGACTCTACTATAAATTAAAACAATATTGTACATAATATTGGGAGTCATTTCGGTTGAATATCTACAAAACTTAAAAGTAGTTATATAATATAAATTCGACCAAGGGTGAAAATGTTATTTCTGTGAACACAAACTGCAATAAATAGATTCGAGTTTCAGGCATCCACAGGATACGGCAACTGCGTACCATGTTTGCCACCAACATAGTTAAATAAATATTATTAGGTATATTATAAATGGAAGCAAGACTATGCCAAATAAATATTATGTAGATAGACTCAAAATGTATGTAATTCATTGTTTTCTTAAACATTTGCATGCTGTTTGGCTGAATACTGGAACTATATTCAAAATATGTAAAACCTTTGTACACGTATTCTTGCAAATAAACATTTATATTTCTTTTCTATTTCTATCTATACAATTGGGATTTTATAACCGGTATTTTTTGTTGCGTTTTTTTTAACAATGGGAAAATAAAATGTAGATAATGTAGTGTAATAGAAATAGAGCAATGAAAGCGGATATAATATAAAGATGGCTTTTTTATAATTATGTTTATATTAAGTCCCCAACCCGCATATGTTCCCTCTCGTCAATGAGAGGTGGCCTGTGGCCATCAGTGGGACGTATATGGGTTGATATATTATATTTCTATTTTATGTATGTTTATATTGATATGTTTATTAGTCTGTATCAGGGACTGTATAATCGAAAAATACCGGTATTCTATTTTAACGGTATGACGTTGTTAAATAGCGGTTTCGTTAGCGGAACCTTTATTTTTTCGGGTACCGTAACCACTTTTTAAAGGTACCGATATATCGACTTTGGCCTGGCGTTGTTGCCAAACCGCCGGCAAAGGCACTGCCGTTTTGTCTTTTTGTCTTTAAATGTTTAGTAGCCAATGATTCCTCCGTAGAGCCAGCTCGCATACTTCAATTTCAATAAAGTTAAATTGAAATTGAAATTATTTTTCTCGATAACCTTTATAATACCGGTATTATAAAGGTTTCGGTATCATTTAAAACTGAAACCGCTAACCGTTATTTCAAAACAGTTTCGGTACCGTTATGTTGGCGCGGCGCGCATAACCTTTACGACATAACGGTACCGTAATGGAATACCGGTTTCATACCGGTATGAAACCGGACATACGGACACGGATAACCTTAACCGAAATCAGTCCCTGGTATGTATAGTATGTTTATGTAAATCTAGGTCTTGTGGCGTCCTTCAAATAAATAAATAGATAACATGTACACCTGTTTTCATTGCTCTTGAGTTTGGGTCAATACACATTTGAGGTCGCTTCTTTCCTATGGACATAGCCAAGTTAGACTAATTTATGTCAACACAAAATTACTATTTTGAAATTGGACCAAAAGTAATCAAAAGTAAATTTGGTGATAATACTAATCCAACCCAAATGGAATATGGAATGTTGACCAGTATGTAATAGGTTCATATTTAAATACGTGCAAAGTGAATGTTACCTAATTGAATTCTATTATATTATAGGTGAACAGAGTTTGTTTTTAGTATGAGGGGAAGGGTGGCCAATAATTAAAACTAGGGATGTAACGATACCGATATATCGGCCGATTTAAATACAGCCGATATAACAGTTTGAAAAGCGCGCGAAATGAACGATGAATGTTTTCTTTGATTTATTCAAATTGACATTATTCAGATTCGACAAACAATTTCGAGTTGTCAATTTTGTGTGCTGTTGGACTCGCATAAGAGCATCTCCTCTTAAATTATTTATATAAATTTGTGTAATTAAATCATCACTTACATTTACAAAAGCTGTTAAGAGCCCGTTCACGTGCTCACTAGCGCCACTGGTACCTACATAATTGAGATTAATAAAATTTAACGATAGATATTTCACTACACACCAGTGTGGCGGTGCGTGAATATTTTCGATGGGCAACCCGAAACACAGAAAGTTATGAAAGTGTTTAGAGCATAACTATAGACTTGCAGGCCTTTAAAACGTTGTGAAAATAGTGATATTATAACGTTATAAACAACGATATGTTTAAAATTTCCATACAAATCTCGGCAAATAACGGAATTATAGCGTTATAATAGCGCTATTTTTTTTTGTAACGTTTTAAAGGCCTGGACTTGTCTAAATAGATTTTTTAGGCAAGCCGGTGCGAATCGGCTTGTATGGGCGCTCCGCCACTGCTACATTTTTTTTTTCCTCCTATCTTTTTAAGTTGGGCCCTTAACTAATTGCCAATGAGGCCACTGCTACACACTCTACTTTGTATTGAAGTACCTTGTCAAACTAGTTTTAAGTTGTTGGGATCGTCGATATATGAACACAAAAGAAAAATGGCCGTTTTAACTTTGTACGCATAGATTGACGAATCCAGCAACTTAAACTACGTAAATACGTGTAGCGGCCTACTCTTTTAAACATCTATCGTTAAATTTTAATAATCTCAATTATTTACCAGTGGCGCTAGTGGACACGTGAACGGGCTCTTAACTATAGACCACAGGAAAATGAAGTGTTCTTCACTCTGTATTGTGTTTTCAGAAATGCAAGGTTAAAATGGGTCAGGCTCGTAATGCACACTTTCCCGCTATGTACACATTCTCTATAGGTGCACTTCTTTAGAAGGAACACTTTCCCGGAAGGTACACTTTTTCTAAAAGTGCATTTCCCACTAAGTACACTTTCTCACATAGAACACTTTCTCAGAAAACACATTTTCTCACAAGGTGCACTTTCTTTATGTATGGCTTATTTCTGGTAGTGCTAATTTTTTCCACGCCAACGACACATAATTACATCAGCACCGCAGGTTTAACGCCAAGGACTGACCGGGACCAAAATCTACCTTTATTTATTTGTTTAAGGTTTAATGTTTGGGTGTACATATCGGGAATGCACATTGCGGGAAAGTGCACCTATAGAGAAAGTGTACATAGCGGGAAAGTGTGCATTATGAGCCTGACCCGTTAAAATGTTTACAATTATTAAATCTATCCGAAAATTGCGTTAAAAAGGTTTTAGTTAGTTAGGGTTAAATCCCTCATAATGCCCCATTTATTTTAAATACTAGCTGTTGCCCGCGACTTCGTCCGCGTAGAACTTTTTATCGTCTTAGAAAATGATTTCTCTCAATACAAAATTTGAACCCTCTTTTAGGGGATAATTAAAAAAAAAGTTGATGTTCATTTTCTAGTTTGTGAACAAACAGTCTAAAACCAAAGTTAAAAATCTCATACTTTAAAAATGCCTTGAAATACTCAAACTTTGAACCAATTTTAACACTCTTAGGGGATGAATTTGGAAAAACTCTGAAATCAGTTTTGTAGTCTTTTAACGTACAGAATAAGACCGAAGTTAAAAATCTATTACTCACACTTTAAAATTTTATTGCTCGCCATTTAAAATTTGAACCCCCTTTTAAACCCCCTTAGAGGTTGAATTTTTCTAATCGCTGAAAGAACTTTTTTCGTAAACTTTTAAGTCTCTAGCTCAAAAAAAGTGTTGCCCATACAAAGCTTTCTTAACCCCCTTAGGGGTGGAATTTTCTAAAACTCTGAAAGTACTTTATTATTAATTTTAATAAGTAACATTTTGAATAGTTTTAAGTCTAGTAAAAAAAAAAGTTTTTCCCACACAACACTGGCTACCCTTCTTAAGGATCTTAAGGATCCCCTTAGGGATGGAGTTTTCTAAAACGCTGAAAGTTCTTTTTTAGTATTCTAATAAGTAATCTTTTTGCAAAGTTTTAAGTCTGACTCAAAAAAAAGTGTTGCCCATGCAAAGCTTGCTCTCCTTTTTAACCCTATTAGGGGTGGAATTTTCTAAAACGATTTGTGTTCTTTTTTTGTATTTTAATAAGTAATCTTTCTACAAAGTTTCAAGTCTCTAACTCAAAAACATAAACTTTCCCTGATAAAAACTTTGCACCCCTTTTTATCCCCCTTAGGGATAGATTTTTTCAAAACGCTGAAAGTCTTTTTTTGTATTTTTATAAGTAATCTTTCTACAAAGTTTTAAGTGTCTAGCTCAGAAAAAGTGTTCCCCATACAAACCTTGCACCCTTTTTTAACCCCCTTAGGGAATGATTTTTGTAAAACGCCGAATGTAGTATTTTTCATGTTCTAATAAGTAATTTTTCGTCAAAATTTTAAGTCTCTATTAAAAAAAAAAATGTTTTTCCCATACAAACTTTGCACCCTATTTTACCCCCTTAGGGGTGAAATTTTCCAAAACGCTGAAAGTACTTTCTTTGTATTTAAATAATCTTTCTACAAAGTTTTAGGACTCTAGCTAAAAAAAATAGTTTCCCACATACAAACTTTGCACCCCTATTTTAGCCCACTATTTTTAGGGGTAGAATTTTCTAAAACGCTGAAAGTACTTAATTTGTATTCTGATGACTAATCTTTCTACAAAGTTTTAAGTCTCTATTTAAAAAAAATATTGTTTCCCCCATACAAAATTTGCACCCCTATTTTACCCCCTTAGGGGTAGATTTTTTTAAAACACTGAATCTAGGTACTTTATTTGTATTCTAATGAATAATTTCTCTACAAAGTTTTAAGTCTCTATTTAAAAAAATGTAGTTTTTCCCATACAAACTTTGCACTCTATTTTACCCCTTTAGGGGTAGAATTTTCTAAAACCCTGAAAATTCTTTATTTGTATTCTAATGACTGATCTTTCTACAAAGTTTTAAGTCTCTATTTAAAAAAAAAATGTTTCCCCGATACAAACCTTGCACCCCTATTTTACCCCCGTAGGGGTGGAATTTTCCAAAACGCTGAAAGTGTTTCATTTGTATTCTAATAACGAATTTTTCTACAAAGTTTAAGTCTATAGCTCAAAAAAAAAAAGGTTCTCCCATACAAGTTTTGCACCCCCATTTTACCCCCTTAGGGGTAGAATTTTCAAAAATCCCTTTTTATCCCTAGCCCACGTTATAAAAGCAACATACTGTGCAAAAATCAACTCTCTAAGATTAGTAGTTTCGGCTCTGCGTTGATGAGTGAGTGAGTGAGTGAGTGAATAAGTCAGTCAGGACATAGGCATTTATTATGTATAAATAGATAGAAGATAATGAAACTCCCATTCAAATATCTCAAAAAATTATGAAGCTACATCCGTTTTAATGTCGCTTGTTAGAGTGAGAAAACGATGAGGGACTGTGACGTCAATATACTCGAGCGTCATAGTAAAAAACAATCGTTTCATATGAAGGTGCGTTTTGCGGAAAAGGGACAGAACATACCCCCTCTTAAAACTTTGGACTCTTATAACTTAATCATTACCTATATAACCTCTTGCTTTGTTTTTTTCTCCATTTGACTATATTTATTTTAAATTCTTTTTCGAGAAAATACTTTATGATTATTTACCATATTTTCGATTCCTGAGCTATAACCACGAACTTCGGAATTCGAAAATATTCGGGTATCTCTATCTCTATCGCACTAACCATACTCGAGTGACAGGGATGCAAATATATGAACATAGAGTATCGGTTTTCGTGGTAGCGCCGCAGGTACTTTGGCTGAATGCGCCGAGCGCGTGCCATTGTCATTCAAAAAAAACAAATTCGTGTTAATTATATTGTTCAAATTTGTTGATTTCATTTATTGAAATTACGACATAAAACGACATTTGCGCATATAAGTTCTCATATCAGAATCGAATATTTTTTTATGGTTTATATTTTAGCATTTGTCTCGTAAAGGTCTATCGTAGACGGGATTTAAATTATTAATAAGTGAAAGGCAAAGCAATTCCGCCATTTTGACGAAAATTTGACGGTTCTTATAGCTGACAGTTGGAGCAGCGTTTGATTTCAATAAAAATAAATGGAAAATTAAATGAAGTCGTATATTTCGGAAAATTAATTAACTGTCGCAGTCGGATAAAAACTATCCTAAGTTGCAGCTAGAATAATAATGTACCTATATAAAATGTTTCATATTTTTCCGTTCATGGGATGCTGAGAACATTCGAACCGCGCAAAGCTTAGTTTCAAACTGGCTGATTCTTTTTTTAATTTAGAGATTTATTATAAGTGGAGATAACTGATACATATTAAAGTTAAGTAGTTTTTATACAAAAAATCTCATAAAATAATACAAAGCCAGCGTCAGACAATTTCATACAAATTGAAACCAGACCGAATGTCTGACCGGAACCACTCATATGTTAATTAATTTTAATGGAATGTTAGAAATAGGAAACATTTAAAAACACTTACAGTAAAAAAAATGCTACAAACATCCGTCCGTAACTAAAACTATTAAGCGAACAGAGTAGTATAAGAGAATATAATGCGTCTGTTTATAATAATATGGTTTCAAAAAGATACGAATAGTATTCTTGAGGCTTTTCTGCAGGGAGATCGGTGATTCGCAACATGATTGCGCAATTTTCTCACGATAGAAAAAAATCACGAACTTTGGTCTAAAATACACTTAAATCATTCGTAACAAATTATGCACAAAAGCTAAACATATTAAAATTGGTTCTAAAAATCGGCAATATCATGTTTGAGGGAACTCAGTGATTACTTCTTTTTTTTATTTAAACGCACAAAAAATTAAAATTAAAAAACATGATATCCGCGCTTCCGAACACGCACTTCCATCTCGCTCACGCTTATGCTCAGTGAGAGGGAGAGAAGACCATGAACCTAAGGCGCCTTAAGGTAAACGTCCGATCATCTACGTTGCACTAGTGTTGCACTTTAATATGAAAGTGACATGGCTTAAATTGGAATGCGGAAAACTGCTCTGAGGTCTAATTTAACCCATATTGATTTGGCATAAAGTGCCCATGTCATAGGCTAGTGCAACGTCGAGCACTAAAACCTTACATGAACGCATATAGGTATAGTTTGTTTCAGTTTCCATGACGAAAATTAATTAAAACCAACCATTACCGACATCTATGGTTTAATTGTTAACTTCCAAGTAGGTTAGTATAACAATTACGCATAAACAGTAGCTACAGTACATATACACATCAGTCAGTGTTATGACGTCTCTTTGTTACGTTTTGCTTTCATATTTTAGCAACAAAAGAAGTTGTAAAACCGCACGTTAAGTGAATTTTCGTCATTTGAACTAAAACAAACTATATACCGTTCAACGGTTCCCTGCGGTTAGGGTTGCCATACGTCCGGATTTGTCCGGACATGTCCGGATTTTTGACCCTTTGTCCGGATTGCGGCCGGACTTGGCAAGTGTCCGGATTTTTAGGAATGAATCAACGCGAAACATACGAGGCGACTAAACTACGCGAGCAGCTGCGATGCGGTTTGCGCTAAGCGCGCGGGCGCAGGTCACACGTGCGCGGGGAGGGGGCTACGGGGTCGGGCGGAGGGAAAGAGAAAGGTATATCTACTATACAGTACACCGCAGAGCGTCAAGCTACGCCAAATCTCTGTTACAAGAAATGTCAGGATTTTAAGGGTGATGTCCGGATTTTTGTCAGGACATTTAATTCTTCCATATGGAAACCCTACCTGCGGTAGTTGCGCTGTTCGGGAGTGGTGACAGTGCCAATGAAACGGGTACACATTCAGTGGCAAAGGTTTTGCAGTCGATATCATGCAATCCATTTGAAGAGGAAAGCGCCCAACTAGCGGGTTTCTATCACTTCATCATCATCATAATTATCAGCCGAAAGACGGCCACTGCACTGCCCTCTTAAGCCAAATAGCGGCATCTCAAAATAATTTGTCATTGTAAGTTATGTCATTTGACGTCGAATTTAAATTACTATATTCCAGTGACATTTCATTTTGAGATGCCGCAATTTGGCTTAATAGGGCAGTGCTGGACATAGGCCTCCCCCAAAGAGTGCCAAAATAACCGGTCCTACGCCACCCGCATCCAGCGGACTCCCGCGACCTTTACCAGGTCATTTTCTATCCCATAAAAACATTCCATGTAAAAAATAGGCCAAGTCTCGAAACTCTTTCACAGTAAAAAGTGGTGAGAAATTTCGTAGAGCCAAGTCAGGCATTCTTACTAATCTTTATTTGCTTGCTAAATAAAATTCTGCAACTTGGGAATCACACAACTTTACTGCATTTACTATTTTTTGCATAGGTACCTACCTAAAACTATGTATTAAGTGTGATTGCCAAGTCACAAAACTTTATTTAGCAAGCAAATAAAGATTAATAAGAATGCCTGACTTGGCTCTACGAAATATCTCACCACTTTTTACTGTGAAAGAGTTTCGAGACTTGGCCTATTTTTTACACGGAATGTTTTTTTATGGGAACTCATTTCTTTTTGTAGACTTTGTATGGGAATGTTATTTTACTAACCGCAAATAACGTTTGTATAGTTTTGCAAGAAGGAACTGCAAAAGTAACTTTGTAATCGCATGTATTTAGTATAGGATTACATACTTACTTATGCAGTTTGTATTTTTAGGTTTTTTATGAGTTATTAGGCTAAAAACTAATTACATTGGAAATTTGGAGCTTGTGGGTCTGCTAGAAGTACCTTAGAATTAGCGTGATCATTATCAGTGAGTATGTCAGTGACAAAACTAACGAACTTTGACGGACTGAAACTAAAAGTTCAAATTGAATGTTATTGATATTATATGTTAGCCATATTATGCCCTACATGTTCCTGAAAATTCAGGGTTCTAGCTTTAGCCAGCACAAAATTACAGAATGCTAAAAATGGCCTGCATGGCTTCGAGAAAAGGATGGTACGGCCGTGCCTCTTTGTTTTGCTGGACTTGACGGGGGCACTGCCGTGCCCCCAGATCACTAAAAGTGTTGAATTCTAACGTCACACGAACACACCTCCCACCCGCGCAGGTACCACAGGAACTGAGTCAGTTATGGTTGATTCCTCGACCAACTTGTATGAGGAATCGTATTTCGCCAACTATATAATTTACTTTAAATACAAAGTTTTAACCGACTTCAATATGGGTGTAGACTCAATATTAATTATTACTTCAAAAGAAAGAAGGCAAAAAAATATGCCTAATGACGAAAATCCCATTCGAATATCTCAAAAATTTACGTAGCTGCAACCGTTTTAATGTTGCTTGTTAGAGAGAGAAAACGCTCCGGGATCGTGACGTCACGATCCTCTACCGTCAAAGTAAATGACAATCGTTTCATATGAACGTGCGTTTTGCGGAAAAGGGACAGAACATACATTTCCTTGGCATCCGGGCGGTATCAACGTATAATTAATTTTTGTGATCTCATCTTTAAGCATTTCGTTTACCGGTATCATCCACTCCATTTTTAACAGTTACTTAACACTTTCGATAACAATTTAGATTAAGATAATCTTAATGAATGTAATGTTAAAATAAATTAGAAATATCACAGTCGACCGAAGCGAAGTATGAAAATTCGTCGTGGACTGGTGCAATAGGTGTTGCAGCGCTATGCTAATTTCCGTAGGGAGCCAATAATGTACGGCCCGATAATACGCGTCCACTATTTGTGGTAAAGGTCGCGGGAGTCCGCTGGATGCGGGTGGCGCAGGACCGGTCATTTTGGCACTCTTTGGGGGAGGCCTATGTCCAGCAGTGGACGTCTTTCGGCTGATATGATGATGATGATGATATCTATTGTGATAAAAACCTTTGCCACAGGCCAGGATAAAATCATACTTATATCTTATATGTCATAAAGACTTGGGCGTGAACCAAACCGTGCATAAGGCGAAGCGCGCTTCAACCTATTGTAGACCTTTAATACAATGAAATAAGGTCCATTGATGTATTAAACGCGGTGCCTGCGCCGCGCCGCTTGTGTGTAATTAAAAATACGTCTCCTTAGTACATTTTGTTTACAAATGTTTTGAAGTGGCATTGTGCCTGCGCCGCGTCTTCGCCTTATGCCGTCTCTGTGTGGTACACGCCTTAAGGTCGATTTATATCTACAGACATTGAGCGTGCCAGACACGTGTCGCGGCAGACAATAGTTATTTGTTCAACAAGAGAGCAAAGTAGATTTTTGCTGCGAGTGTTGATGTTGAGTCCCGAGCAAGCGAAAGATTCTATATTTGAATCACGAGTGTAGCGAGTGATTCAAAATTAGAATCTTGAGCGTAGTGAGGGACTCAAAGGCACGAGATGCAAATATCTTTGCTCTCGTGTGATACATACAACTTTTCACCTCAGCAGTGAGAACATCGTCACGTTAAAAAATATATCGCTAGGCTTTTACGCACCTATAATATTCTGAATTTGTAATAGAGCACTGGTGACACATCATAGTGTGGAGTCCACACTATGATGTGTCACCAGTGCTCGATATCTAAATTAAAAAGCTACTTTGACTCACGGAGTGAGCAAAATCGCATTTTGCTCACTGTTTTCACGCAGCAAAATATGCTTGTTCGAGCTGCTGAGGTGTATTAACGTATTTATATCTATCGTAACACGGCCGCGCAGAAACCGACAGACACAGATATAAAAATGTTAATACACTCTGAATGGAAGAATATTATTTTGTCTGCCACGACACGTGTCTGGCACGCTCAATGTCTGTAGATATAAATCGACCTTTAGACGCATCCTTAGGTGACAGTTACGTATTTGCGGCATTCGCCGTGGAGACCTTAGGCCCATGGCGACCGGAGGCCTTAAGCATGTTCAAAAAAAAATGCAGAATGCTCATCCACACCACTGGTGACCATAGGGGTGGCTCGTTCCTCGCTCATCGCATTGGCATTGCCATTTAGTGGTACTGACTTATATGTAAATATAATGTAGGCCCCATAGGTTAAGTTAGTTTTAGTCATTTTACTTGTTTCATATTTTCATGTACATATTTGTCTCATAATTCATAATACATATTATACTGCAGACAGGGCAACACTTTTAACATTTCTGGGTAAGGCCGTCAAAAGTAAGGTGTTTTTTTTGAACCGATATCTATCTATCTAATAATAAAAAATACCGTGGGCAGCACGAGTGGTGATTGGCCCAAAATGTATTGCAAGTGACCCTACCTGCCAACAATAGACTTTTGGCAGACGATCATCCTTACAACCTGTATATTGTAGCGTGTAACACAAATTTTGTGTCATGGATAACATAAAAGTGCCAAACAAAAAAACAAAACGTAACACAAAATGAGACCTAGGTTAAAAAAAATACCTTAATTTTGACGGTCTTACATAGTACCTTATGGGTACTGCTTGACACAAAACACAATTATATATTAGCCTCGTGGCGCCCACCACACGACATAAAATGCCATTGAAATTTGAATCAAACTAATCTAAGAAATAGAGTTGAATTTCTTTTGTTTCAAGAGAAGACCAAAACAAAACAAATGCAACTCTATTCCAACCCAAAATTGTTTAAATTCATTTAAGAGAATAAGTCCTTCCAGTAGGCCCATGGGCGCTACGAGGTTAGTATAACGGCCGACATTTTTTTTAATTTAAAGACATGTTTATCATTTACAAAAAAATTGAGATGAAGTTAAAATTACGTTTTTTTTATAATTGAAAACAAATTCTAGCTTCAAGTTTTTGTACTAAAAAAAATTCCTTGTAACGTAGTACAATATTTGAACCGAACATTTAAAGGTTAATTGTAATTGGTTTTTCCCTCGAGCTTCTATTATTAGTAGGATAGAAAGGACGCTCTGTCCATACAAAAACGGAAATTGCGAGGACAACATGCATCTAATACAAATACATATGTACAGTCAGTTTGTATGCGAGAGGGATCACTTTTCTCTGCGGCTGACTTTACATAGGGTAAATCACCAGTAGCTGGCCACCCTTCAATAGCTGGCCCCTCATACTAAAAATGAACACTGTTCCCCTACAAACATTCTCAATTCAATTTTGTATGACGTGGCCAGTTATTGAAGGGTGGCCAGTAATTGAAACCTTATACTAAAATGAATTCTATTATAGGTGAATAGAGTTCATGTTTAGTATGAGGTGGCCAGTTATTGAAGGGTGGCCAGTAATTGAAACCTTATACTAAAAATAATTCTATTATAGGTGAATAGAGTTTATGTTTAGTATGACGTGGCCAGTAATTGAAACCTTATACTAAAATGAATTCTATTATATGTGAATAGAGTTCATGTTTAGTATGAGGTGGCCAGTTATTGAAGGGTGGCCAGCTACTAATGATTTACCCTATTTATTGATTATGAAAAATATCTAATTCCTAGGAAAATTCAACTTCAATTTTCGCTTTAAATAAAACCAAACAATACTTAAATAAAATAACAATGTTTTGTAAAAAAAAACTGTACAATTACTCAACTCAGTCATAACATAACATAGTTGATCGTTCGTCAACTCTGTCATAATCATAACCTCTGCACGCCTGAAGACCTTTTAAAATGCACACTTCTTTTCAAAGGATTTTCGATGGATTCTAAGTTGGAATAGTCGCATTTGTGACGTTTCGTTCGATTTAATAACGAAACCAATTCTATTATATTAATATACTCGTCTATATTATATTACTATACTTTTTATATTCGTCTACTTTAATGTTTGTGTTAAGACTTCGTACACCAAACTATAATCATATATACTTTTTTCTATGGAGCTCCCAACTCAACTAAAATAAAAGATTATACAACTGTTTAGCATTAACTGAACAATAATTAATTTGACCAATACTAGAACTAGTAGAACGTCCCCTTGGTCATATAACAAAAGACATCAACGAAACACTGAGCCGGTGGGCTGCGCTTCGTTTCAGAAGGGCTTATATTTTCAATAGATAGGTACCAAGTTTGTCTTTATACACAGATGAAAGAATTCTTGAAATCAAATAACAGGTTCCGGTATTGGCAAGGGTTAATATTTCAGCGCACCTACATTTCATGTTGGAATATTCGGGAATTTAGGAAGATTCGTTCGTCATTTATACCGGTATAAATCTGCTGTTTGTATTTTATTTCTTTCTTCTTTTCTATTTAAAAACTCTGTGATATTGACTGGCGTGGCAATTTGACAACTGCTGTGATACAGTTGATAATGCGACAGCTCAAAGTCGACGATTTGACAACGCTGTTGTGACAAGCTTGGCGATTTGACACTACTGTGATATAACTGACAATTTGACAGCTGTTTTGATGATTATTATATCCATGGCACTTTATTTAACACCTTTCCGACTTGTTTTTGCAATGTAATCATTTGACAGTGTTATAATTGCGACAACTATGGCACGACGTCGTTTGTGTTATGATTATGACAGAGTTGACGATTTGACAACACTTTCGACTTATTTTTGTAATAGTTGATCATTTGACAATGTTAACTATACTAGTGTTATAACTGAGTTGAGCACTGACAACTTTGTCAGGACCTATGACAACTCAACCCCTGCTATCACCCAGCCCCCCCCCCCCCCTCCCAGTTACCTCCCATCCCTCCTCTGCAGCACCTCGAATAGTACCGTGTTGGCGTCGACGTCGCTATCGTCGCTGGGGTGGGTCCACTTAGCCTCGAGTAATGGCTCGCCGCCGCCCTTGGGCGTTCTGGAGCGGTTTACGGGCTCAAAGTCGTCTAGGGGCACCGCGCCGGTCACGGATTTTATGAATAAAATCTGTGGGGGAAATAAATGACGTTAAGAAATTGTATGTACGATAAAATATACCTACCTACCTAATGCGAAGCAACCCGAATACAAGACTAAGTAGACTGGCCTAGTGCAAGTTACGAGTGACTGTGTGCAAGTTACGCCTGACCTTGTACAAGTTTTGACTAACCTTGTGCAAGTTATGACTAACCTTGTGCAAGTTACACCTGACCTTGTACAAGTTATGACTGACCTTGTGCAAGTTGTGACTAACCATGTGCAAGTTACGACTGACCTTTTATAAGCTACGACGGACCTTGTACAAGTTTTAACTAACCTTGTGCAAGTTATGACTAACCTTGTGCAAGTTACACCTAACCTTGTACAAGTTATGTGACTGGCCTTGTGCAAGTTATGACTAATCATGTGCAAGTTACGACTGACCTTTTACAGTCAAGGTCAACAATATGTATATAGCCAAAGTTGCAAAAATATGTATGTATACAACAACCTTACTTCCGTAGTAATAAGGTCTGTATACATATTTCTGTAACTTTGTGGTGTATACATATTGGTAACCTTGACTGTACAAGTTGTGACTGACCTTGTGCACAATATGGCCGATGATGCCGAGCAGACACACCCCGAGGCCGGCCACGTTGATGGCGCTCAGTCGGTCCCCGCTCACTTCTACTGCCAGGACTAGAATGCACATCTCCTGGAAAGCAGAAACAATCTTGGTTAAATGCGCCATTTCTCAAAACACATAAACGGTATAGCGCTCTGCGCGTGCAGTATAATAATGCGTTCAGGGTGCTGATGGGGCTGCCCAGATTATGTAGCGCATCAGGGATGTTTGCAGAAGCGCGGGTAGACTGCTTCTACGCCACTATGCGCAAGCGAGCTACATCCCTGGTGCGCAGAGTGCGGGCTAGCTCCAACAGCATTCTGAGCATGATAGCGGACAGGATCGATGGCCTGTACTTAAACAACTGCTGCATGATACATGCACGCAGAAATAAATAATAATGATAATGATGATAATATAATGTACTAACACTTAGTTTAATAAGTAATACAATTGTTACTAAAGTATCCTCTATCTATACAGACAACCTTTCAAAAATATCTACACAGTTTATAAAGACAAACTTGGTATCTATTGAAAATATAAGCCCTGCTGAAACGAAGCGCAGCCCACCGGCTCAGTGTTTCGTTGATGTCTTTTGTTATATGACCAAGGGGACGTTCTACTAATTCTAGTATTAGTCAAATTCATTATTGTTCAGTTAATGCTAAAAAGTTGTATAATCATTTATTTTAGTTGAGTTGGGAGCTCCATTGAAAAAAGTATATATGATTATAGTTTGGTGTACGAAGTCTTAACTCAAACATTAAAGTAGACGAATATAAAAAGTATAGTAATATAATATAGACGAGTATAGTAATATAATAGAATTGGTTTCGTTATTAAATCGAACGAAACGTCACAAATGCGACTATTCCACCTTAGAATCCATCGATAATCCATTGAAAAGAAGTGTGCATTTTAAAAGGTCTTCAGGCATGCAGAGGTTATGATTGTGACAGAGTTGACGAACGATCAACTATGTTATGTTATGACTGAGTTGAGTAATTGTACAGTTTTTTTTACAAAACATTGTTATTTTATTTAAGTATTGTTTGGTTTTATTTAAAGCGAAAATTGAAGTTGAATTTTCCTAGGAATTAGATATTTTTCATAATTAATAAATAGGGTAAATCATTAGTAGCTGGCCACCCTTCAATAACTGGCCACGTCATACTAAACATGAATTATATTCACATATAATAGAATTCATTTTAGTATACGGTTTCAATTACTGGCCATCCTTCAATAACTGGCCACGTCATACTAAACATGAACTCTATTCACATATAATAGAATTCATTTTATTAAAAGGTTTCAATTACTGGTCACCCTAAACGTCATACTAAATTGAATTGAGAATGTTTGTAGGGGAACAGTGTTTAGTAAGAGGGGGCCAGCTATTGAAGGGTGGCCAGCTACTGGCGATTTACCCTATGTAAAGTCAGCCGCAGAGAAACGTGATCCCTCCCGCATACAAACTGACTGTACATATGTATTTGTATTAGATGCATGTTGTCCTCGAAATTTCCGTTTTTGTATGGACAGAGCGTCCTTTCTATCCTACTAATAATAGAAGCTCGAAGGTAAAACCAATTACAATTAACTTTTAAATGTTCGGTTCAAATATTGTTCAACGTTACAAGGAAATTTTTTTTAGTATAAAAGCTTGAAGCTAGAATTCGTTTTCATTCAGTCAATTATAAAAAAAAAACGTAATTTTAACTTCATCTCAATTTTTTTGTAAATGATAAAAATGTCTTTAAATTAAAAAAAATGTCGGCCGTTATAGCCCTAGGATATTTACTAATATAGATTGCTGTTTAGGAAGTTTCCTTTAGGAAGCCACTACCAGAATAATAATAATAATATCAATAGGGGTCCATCTAGCAGTTGGCGACTCACCGTCTGCCAGAGATAAAAAGTGAGACAGTTTTATTAGGCAGGCGTCCGATGTTTCACCCAATAGCCCAGCCACTAGTCCATCATTTTCACCCAATAACCCGTCGTTTTTAGATTCCATCAACAGCAATAGTCCCTATACACCCCAGCGGGTGCTGTCTCTGTGTGCGTCCCATGACACGGGCAGGGACAGCATCCGCTCGGTGTACTCCTTGCATTTCATTAAATTGTCAAAAGTGTTGGCTCAGTTGGTACTTTGTAGGTACCATGCACGCCTCCCAAAGGACCGGGACATCATTGTGCCGTGAGCGTGAAAGACATTTTCTCAAACATGCAATTTAATGTCGTCATTACGTGGGTTATATCAGCCTTCAAAGTATCACGTTTCGGGCGGATCAACTCAAGAGAACTGTAAAAGAATTTCATACGAAGCCTAGGCCGGGAAGTGATTTTTTTATATTTTCATTCCACTATTTGTGGCACAGCATCACGGCATTCGGCCATGATAATTAGTTTGATTTGAGGAGTTTTTATTTATTTATTTCATTGCATGTTTGAGAAAAGCATTATACATGCAAGCATTTCCTTCCCGGCGTCTGCAGTAATGTACTATTAATAATAATAGGAAACAAGCCGTCTATGACAGTAGTCGTTAAGCCGAGTTAGAGGCCTTCGGACGGCTTAAATAAGAACCTCTAACAGTCGAGTTGCCCACTCACTTGACAAAGGGGGGACAAGTGTCACTCGCGTCCGCAGGAGCTACCTACCACAACCCTGCACGTGTCCCCTGGGTGGTACTAAAGAGTGACAAACTCAAAGGCCAAAATAATGTATGCGATACGTTTAAATAAATAATAAGTTTCTGTCAAAAATTTCATTTTTGGTACAAGCTTTTATTGCCGGCTCTACTTTTCTTCATACCATCATCAACTACTCATTGAGACGATTCTAACGAGCCCAAACTCGATGGGGTTTGACGTACAACTTACATACTTACATATTTACATACATACGAACAGTGTAAGTTAATATAAAGTTACTCGTTACCTTGAATATGCCCGCGATGGAGAGCGTCAGACTCGAGGTGTGCGTGACCACGAGGAACTCTGAGATCTCCATGAGGAAGGCGATGGACGCGCCGCCGGAGACGCGCACGAGGGTCGGGAGCAGCTCGGGCTGCGGCAGCGACAGGAGGTACTCGAAACAGGACACACCTGGAACGTATCATCATCATCGTCATTTAATTAATTTAATTTATTTTTCTCCAACTTGCTCGGAAATGTTCCCGTTAATGTAGTAAAAACACACCGCGAAGTCATTCGTTATATGCGTTGATGCGATAATAAATTAAAAAGTAGAATTACTTCCCGGACATGCCCGGGAAGTGTACATTATTGTGCAGGTTTTTTTACTTTTAATTTCATCCAAGACTGAAAACTCGCAAGCAAGAGTGAAAACATTCAATTAAAACTCCTGACATAAGGTTTATTTTTATTACTATTAAAGTGTTGAATTTGTTTAGATTGTAGGTAGATTGTTATATAAACATGTGCGAAATAAATATAACCTTTTAAGATTTTGTTTTATTTCCTCGCATATTTGGAGAAAAGCAGTATACAGGCCTCGGCAGGAATGTCATTTCGTGGATTCGTATCTATTGAAGGACTCGGCTATGCCTCGTCCTTCAAAACCATACTCATCCACGAAATGACTTTTCCCGGCCTCTGCAGTAATATACTATTTCCAAAAATAATAAGTCACATTTTTTATTACTTATAAGTTCGCCAAACATAGTGTTTATTGGCGAGGATTGCACTCACTTTCTTTACAATAATTAATTCTTTCTTTACAGTAATTTCATCATCATATCAACCGAAAAACGTCCACTGCTGGACATAGGCCTCCCCCAAAGAGTGCCACAATGGCCGGTCCTGCGCCACCCGCATGCAGCGGACTCCCGCGACCTTTACCAGGTCATCAGTCCACCTTGTGGGGGGCCTACCCACGCCGCGCAAGCCGGTACGTGGTCCTGGAACGTATACGCGAATATAATTCGTATTTTGTCATTATAAAAATTCCACATTCAAATTATGTGAAAATGAACCAGTTTCACATTTAAATTACATGTGTATGCATATCGTCTAAGTATAAATTGAAAATAAAAAGTGGGGATTTTTTTTGAGTCATATTGAACACTGGAACAAGTTAAAGCAGTGTTGTGGATAACGCTGATTTTGAGGCTTAAAGACTCCCGAGGCTTAAAGACTCAAGTGAAGAAAATCAATATTTAGCATTCATATGTGTAAAATAAACCAACACGGGTCTTAAACAGCATCGAGTCTTTAAGCCTCGGGAGTCTTTAAGGCTCGAAATGAGCGTTATCCACAACACTAAGTTAAAGTGTTTGTGTATTTGGGGACATTATTTACTGGAGACGGAAAGCATGACAGCATGAGAAAGGAGAGTGAATGCGGGGAATCGAGTGAATGGGGGCACTGAATGCCCAATCAATGGTTATGTAATATTTAAGGACATTTTAAGGATGTGTACCTACTTACTAGTAACTTGGCAAATAAATGTAATAATAATGATTAATTCGTTGACTACATGCTGCAGTGTACCTAAACTAAGATATACTTATAAGACATATTTAAGATCTATAAATTGACATGTAAAACTACGTTTTATAAAGGAATAAATGAAAAAAATTAAAATAATGCCTTTATGGGCAGCCAGAAAATAACGCAAAAAGCACGCGTGTGCTATGCACAGATAGGGGAGTGTTGGTGCTAGTGTTGTGGATAACGCTCATTTCGAGGCTTATAGACTCAAGCCTTAAAGACTCCCGAGGCTTAAAGACTCGATGCTGTTAAAGAACCGTGTTGGTTTATTTTACGCATATGAATGCAAAATATTGACTTCGTCACTTTGAGTCTTTAAGCCTCGGGAGTATTTAGGGTTCGAGTCTTTAAGCCTCAAAATGAGCGTTATCCACAACACTAGTTGGTGCCCACACTTATGTATGGTAGCGAAAGTTGGGTGTGGCAGAAAATACATCAAAGTCGAGTGAATGCAGTAGAAATGAGAGCGTTGAGAAGTATGTGTGGAGTGAAATTGAGTAATAGAGTCAGAAACAGTGTGATAAGAGATAAGTGTGGAATGGATGGAGATATAGTCACGAACATTGAGAAGGGTATGTTAAGGTGGTTTGGGCATGTAGAGAGGATGGACGAAGAGAGTGTATATAAAAATAGTGGAAGGGCAAGTTGGAAGAGGAAGACCTAGGCGAACTTTCTCCGATCAAATTGGAGAAATCTTACAAAAAGGCCAGGTCAAAAGTACCCTAAACCGACGAGCATGTATGAGAAATGTTATCAAAGTGTGTGAAGCGAAAGTGGTTTATCAGGATCGTAGCAAATGGAGATCCGTGATCTCTGCCTACCCCTCTGGGAAAGAGGCGTGATTATATGTATGTATGTATGTATATTGAACACTGTGTTGTGTACTAGTGGCTCTGTGAGCTGTAAATAGAACCCTAGAACCTGGCTCTTTTCAAAAAAACTTTTTTTTCACTTTCGTAAAAGTTACTCGACAAAAAAAACTGTATAATTAACAAACCTGCTCACAAAATTTCCCGAGAATCAGTTGAGAAATGCGACCTGTTGAAGAGTTGTGTTCAAATTTTTTTTACGATGCGATTCGAGCTACTTCTTGGAGAGGAACAAATGTTTGTATGGGAGCAACTACAATTAGAGAACATAAATACACAAAAAATTGAGTTAAATACGGACGAACAGACGAAACGCTTCATACTAATTGATGTTGAATTGTGACGTGACAGTGTAATATTGGTACTAAGTAATCGTTATATGGAAAATCAAGTAAATTGCTGTTTCGGGCGTGAAATACTGCGTTTAGGTCCATATTTGTCATACAATTTTGTTTCTATAAAAAAGGATTTTATTGGTACATTTAAATTTACACTCGGACAATAAAAAAGTCCATACCTTTTTGTGATTTGAATTATATGTTGTAATTCATACTTTATTACAATAATTTGATGGTTTACTATTCATTTAGCAACACGAAACTACCCTATTAATAGTGGAATAACCACACATTGTGGTTATTCCACTATTAATCTAAATAACATACGCGAGTTATCATAATAACATACATATTGTTGACCCGTTGACCGCAGTCGCGTAACACACGTGCGTTATCTCCGTTAAACAAACTACTTATCAGGGGAAAACCCTTCCTAATAGTGCGTAGTTGTTTCACAACAAAAATAGTTTGAAATAGTGTTACCTACGAATATTTATAACTACTTAATTAAAACGTTGTAAGACTGAGGCTGTACTATTCTTCAACCGCAATGAGTTTGGGATTGCCATAGCATACAGAAAGCATTCAGATATCATAATTATTAAAGTGTTGTACACACCACGGGTGGTAATAAAGAAAACACAAGATCTCACGATTATTACAGATGTAGTGAATAATCATTTCCCATCGTATTTTCTCGGAAATGTTCGTATTTGTCATGCTACATCAGTCAACCTGAGTACTTTTTGTACCGTGACCGACAGAAATAGCAAGACACGTTCGTACGTTTCCGTGAAAAAACGATGGGAAACCATTATGCACTACATCTGTAAAATGGTGTACACACCACGGGCGGTAATAAAGAAAGCAACCGATCACATGATTCTTAAAATGTTGTACCTACTCACCACGGCGGTAAAAAAGAAAGCATACGATCGTATAGTTATTAAAATGTTGTAACTACTCACCACGGGCGGTCATAAAAACAAAAAAAAAATAGAAGCATCGGATCTCATATTTATCAAAATTTTGTACTCAGCACGGGCGGTTATTTATTACCTCAGCAAGAAAGCCTTATATATTTATCGACCTTTTCTTCGGCTCAAATATCATTCTCCTGATATTTTTTGTTTTACCGTCCTATGTGTGTAACGTAATGTGCGTAATAAATTTAGATTTACATTTTTTTATTTCATAATATACAATTACAATACTAATTAAAGCTAGCTTAACTTATATGAATTTATATTGAGATCGTCAAATATAGAATATTGAATTAGTCTAAATAGAGTAGTTACATACAATTACTATCATTATTTTGTTGATCAATTCAGATATTTGTACTAAAAATGTAATGTAAAATTCTTTAGCGCCTAATGATAGAATAACGGGCAATGTTAAGTGTCATCCTGCGAGGCAGGCATAGCCTAGTGCAGGTGACACGGGCAATGTTAAGTGTCATCCTGCGAGGCAGGCATAGCCTAGTGCAGGTGACACGGGCAATCTCATTTCATTAATCTTAAGCCATAATAACAGTGTTCGGTAACGAGTATGTCACAGAAACCATGGTTTGTTTAAATTTGTGTCACTGTATAAATAAACTATAGTGATTTATTTTTGATTTTGAATTGTAATAAAATGTCAAGTGACATATGGTATGGTGGTGGTATAATATCATAAGAAACACACAAACCCACCTTCAAACAGCGCCGCAAACGGCATCAGCGCCAGGAACATCCACGGCTGCACGTGGAACACCATGTCCACCGGGTTGTGGAGCCCGAGCCGCGCGCGCTGCATCAGCAGCTGCGCGAATGTCCACCGGAGCCCCCCGGCGAAGGAGGCCCCAGCAGGTCGAGGGGACAACGTGGCCGCAAGATAGTCACTTACCAGACACATGTACATAAGAAACACACAAACCCACCTTCACAAAGCGCCGCAAACGGCATCAGCGCCAGGAACATCCACGGCTGCACGTGGAACACCATGTCAACCGGGTTGTGGAGCCCGAGCCGCGCGCGCTGCATCAGCAGCTGCGCGAATGTCCACCGGAGCCCCCCGGCGAAGGAGGCCCCAGCAGGTCGAGGGGACAACGTGGCCGCAAGATAGTCACTTACCAGACACATGTACATAAGAAACACACAAACCCACCTTCACAAAGCGCCGCAAACGGCATCAGCGCCAGGAACATCCACGGCTGCACGTGGAACACCATGTCAACCGGGTTGTGGAGCCCGAGCCGCGCGCGCTGCATCAGCAGCTGCGCGAATGTCCACCGGAGCCCCCCGGCGAAGGAGGCCCCAGCAGGTCGAGGGGACAACGTGGCCGCAAGATAGTCACTTACCAGACACATGTACATAAGAAACACACAAACCCACCTTCAAACAGCGCCGCAAACGGCATCAGCGCCAGGAACATCCACGGCTGCACGTGGAACACCATGTCAACCGGGTTGTGGAGCCCGAGCCGCGCGCGCTGCATCAGCAGCTGCGCGAATGTGCACCGGAGGCCCCCGGCGAAGGAGGCCCCAGCAGGTCGAGGGGACAACGTGGCCGCAAGACAGTCACTTACCAGACACATGTACATAAGAAACACACAAACCCACCTTCAAACAGCGCCGCAAACGGCATCAGCGCCAGGAACATCCACGGCTGCACGTGGAACACCATGTCAACCGGGTTGTGGAGCCCGAGCCGCGCGCGCTGCATCAGCAGCTGCGCGAATGTCCACCGGAGCCCCCCGGCGAAGAAGGCCCCAGCAGGTCGGGGGACAACGTGGCCGCAAGACAGTCACTTACCAGACACATGTACATAAGAAACACACAAACCCACCTTCAAACAGCGCCGCAAACGGCATCAGCGCCAGGAACATCCACGGCTGCACGTGGAACACCATGTCAACCGGGTTGTGGAGCCCGAGCCGCGCGCGCTGCATCAGCAGCTGCGCGAATGTCCACCGGAGCCCCCCGGCGAAGGAGGCCACCAGCAGGAAGTTGAAGCCGAGCAGATTGAACTGCGTGGCCTTGTACGTGAACATTATGAGGCCGGCTGCTATCATCAGCACTATGCCGACCAGAGACCACGACTGGAAATTAAAAACATACATTTAAACGGCTTTGCTTTAATAAGCGACTTCAAAAAAGGAGGAGGTTGTATGTTCCACTGTATGTATTTTTTTTAATGTATGTTCGCCGATTTCTCCGTCAATTGTGGACCGATTTCCATAATTCTTTTTTTATTCAAAAGAGTATACTCCCGAGGTGGTCCCATTGTCAGCAATTCAGGATCTGATGATGGGATCCTCGGGAAATTGAGGGCAACCCTCAAATTTTATAGGCACGCGTGTAGTGATTTCGGTATTTTCTATTATTACTCGTGTATCCCCTCGGAAATCGCAATTTTGGTCAAGTGAAACTGATGATGAAGACCACAGATGACTTATGGAACTCCTCAAAGATGTATAGTACGTCAAAGATTCTGACATGATTCCGTTGAAGTAGCAACTAATGAAGTGTTCATTCTGAGATCCTTGAGGAATCAACGGAACTCCTCAAATATTATCAGCTCATACATAGCGACTTGGGTTTTTTCTGTAATAATCAACGCATTTGCTCTCGGACAGCAGTTCATGTGCTAAATTGGAAAGGAAATTCTCAAGTACCGATGTGGCTTGGCGAAGTACTGAATTGAAGTCGGTTTAAACTTTGTTTTTAAAGTAATTTATTTATTTTTATGTTTGTTTGTTACGCGATAACTCGGTAGTTTATGAACCGATTTGAAATTTTTCCTTCATTGTTTGGAAGCATATACTTGCAGATTGGTCCCGTTGTCACCAACATTCAGTTCTGATGATGGGATCCTGGAGAAATCGAGGGAACTCTTCAAATTTTATAGGCAAACTTGAAGAAATTTGGCTACTGATTTGAATTCGGTTAAAACTTTGTTTTGAAAAGTAAATTATAACTACTTTAGCCCACTCCCAATACGCCTACGTCTCATGACAACACTATAAAATGCATGGCAGCAGGTCGAGGAAGTTGTGCTGAGCAAGAATCAGAAGATTACACCTTAAAATTGCCTAAAAGTTTGAAAAATCCTTCTCCTCCGGTCAAAATTGTAAGGGTAGGTATATTTACGTCAGTACGTACGAGACATGAGGCATTATTTAGATCTTTAATCGTAGAGGGAGTAAACCTAAGTCTGCCAGTCCTGAAATGGCTGGAAGTACTTGGCAGACGGTGCCAAAGTTGGTTACATTTGACACCGTCTGCCAACAGTGTGGCGCCGATACTACACAAAATGTATGAAAAGAACTCGTCAGCAGCTTGTGGCTCGACACGGCCACTAAACTGTATGCGCCGATACTACACAAAATGTATGAAAAGAACTCGTCAGCAGCTTGTGGCTCGACACGGCCACTAAACTGTATGCGCCGATACTACACAAAATGTATGAAAAGAACTCGTCAGCAGCTTGTGGCTCGACACGGCCACTAAACTGTATGCGCCGATACTACACAAAATGTATGAAAAGAACTCGCCAGCAGCTTGTGGCTCGAACACGGCCACTAAACTGTATGCGCCGATACTACACAAAATGTATGAAAAGAACTCGTCAGCAGCTTGTGGCTCGACACGGCCACTAAACTGTATGCGCCGATACTACACAAAATGTATGAAAAGAAACTCGTCAGCAGCTTGTGGCTCGACACGGACACTAAACTGTATGCGCCGATACTACACAAAATGTATGAAAAGAACTCGTCAGCAGCTTGTGGCAGCCACTAGTGGCTCTATGTGCGGTGGCCCTTAGTTCAAACCTGCTTAAAAGCTTGCATCTACGAAGAAATGCTAATATTTATGTGAACTCCCTAACCAGAACTGGGCCGGAGTGAAGACTCAGTAGTCTTAACTTACCCATTCCCTTCCCAAATATGCAATATTGCGTTTAAGGCTTGACATCTCAAATTTTGGTAAAAATTAGTTGTTTAGTAACTAGTTTATACCTTATAACGTAACAATTTTCGTGTCGGAAAATAGAAATCATAATCTGCAAGATATGAGAAGTAACATAGTTTTCGTAGAAATCCATTTTAACGTAAGAAAGTAGAGAAAATCAAATCTAAAGTTAAATTAAATTTTATAATCTTCTTCATAAAATAATGAACAATAACTTCATTTTCTTACGTTCTTTCGTCTCGTTTTCTGAAATATTCCGAAAAACATGATATCCGCGCTTTGGACCACGCACTTCCATCTCGCTCATGCTTATGCTAAGTGAGAGGGAGAGAAGACCATGAACGTGCGGGGCCTTTAGTAGTTAGTAGGTAATTTAACATAATGTTACGAACAACCATTAGGTCTCGGCCTAGACCAGTGTTCTTCAAATCCCGTAAACTTAAAGTTTCCTTCAATAGGGGTCTCAATAGTACATTATTGCCGTGGCCGGGAAGGAGGCAATTGCAGGCTTCCTATTATAATTAAACGGACGAGCTTGCGAGGCAATTGCCTTCCGGCTGAGGCTAATATAGTGCTTTTCTCAAAAATGGGTGAATAAAAAAGACTAAATTGAAATCAAGCGTTATTATTAAATACAAATTGAGGATACTACAAATTACATAAAATTAAACGTCATAATTTTTTTTTAACAGAATCGCAAGTGTATTTTTCCACCGAAATACGCAATCTTTTTATGACACATACAAAAATGTCGCGTTTGCAACAGAAAAATACGACTTGATTTGGCTGAATACGACCTGTGCCGTCTTTTATATGCCAGTTTCTACTTTTAAAAAAGTTTGGTACTCGACAAATAAAGGAATTTATATGTAACATTCCAGGCGGCCTGCAATGTTTTTTATTTTTAATTTTGATCTGGCCTTAAACTATACACTTTACCTTCCAATATGTAGCGAGTTATGTTCACTTTGCGGGCCATTTTTGAGAAAAATGTATTATTTATTACTTCAAAAGAAAGAAGGCAAAAAATTATTCCTGATGACGAAAATCCCATTCAAATATCTCAAAAAATTACGAAGCTACAACCGTTTTAATCTTGCTTGCTAGAGAGAGAAAACGCTCACGATCCTCTAGCTAGCGTCATAGTAAATGACAATCGTATCATATGAAGGTGCGTTTTGCGGAAAAGGGACAGAACAACCCCCTCTTAAAACTTTACATACTTATGACTTTGTGATTATTTAACTTCTTGGGTTGTTTTTTCTCCATTTGACTACATTTTTAATACTTTTTCGAGAAAATGCAACATCATTGATTATTTTATTTAGTGTCTACATCCCTATTCAATTTAATTCGTTCACGTGTCATTGAACGTCAAGTGCTATCGGAAATTTCACACTCCAACTCTCTTGACAATTGCAGGCTTCTTGCTCATTAATATGTAAATTTTCACGTATGCAAACTTGCATACAAAGCAGATGCGTTATCCATGCCTTGTCATTTCAAAAACCGGTTTCTACACTAATATTATAAGAGGAAAATTGTGTGATGTTGTAAATTTGAATGTAGAGAGTAATAACCGGAAGTATTCACTCAGCCGGACAGCGGGACACGTGGCCTTCCGCGCATTCGAAAGAATTTTGGCCCAAGCTAAAACGGAGAACTTTGCATATCTCGCTCGCTCGTTGAATAAAATATTCAATGAATATTTACGAAAATAAACTTTAAAAAAACGCCACTTTTATTATTTTTGGCACTAATTTATAAGTCAAACAAGGGTAATAAATAGTATATACAGTCATGGCTAGATGATTAAGAACAAGATTTTTACCCCCATACAACTGCATACAAATATGACTTTTCAAATTTAATGATGATTTAAAATATGTTTGGCCAATTTTATTTCTGATTATATGGAGGTATATGTGTATAAATAAGATTTAATTTAGTTTATATAAACATTCTGTAAAAGTTGTACCTACTTAAAAAAATACGGATTGACCATCCGTATTTTTTTTAGTAGGTACAGAATGGACAGTTTTTACGAGTTCATACTGTAATTAGGAACAATGTATGAACTTATAAAAAGTGTTGATTTGATCGCCTGTATTTTTTAAAGTCTAAATTTTACAGAAGCTCTTTTGCACTATATTAAATACTGTTTAAACACGGTTACATCCGTATAATCAGAAACAAAATTAATCAAACACATTATAAATTATCATCAAATTTGAAAAGTCATATTTGTATGCAACTGTATGGGGAAAAAAATCATGTTCTTAATTATCTGGCCATGACTGTATATAAGTAGGTAATTGAATTTACAATTAACTTGATTTTATACTGTCTATGTTTCACTTTAAAAACAACAATTTACAATGTATTGTTATATTTTGCACAAGTGTTTATACTGCTTAGGAACAGAATGATTTAATTTCAAATTAAAATGTATGTACAAGCATGCTATCGATTCAGCTTCTTAGCCGTTTATTGCGTCAATCGATTTAAGTTAGCCACAACTCTTAAGCCAAATGGGGTAACATGGGACACGCCGCATGGGTTACTTGAGACACCGCTTTTCACCAGGAACTAGTGTGTGTTTGTATGTCGGAACGGAATATCCTAGCTCTCAACTTGTATGTTGAGCTTGGTCTATACCCTTGGGCTCTGTCCAAAACACCCCAGGGGTTTTAGTGCGTGAGAGTCGGACATACCCGCTTGGCTTCTCCACCAACATTAGGGATATCATAAGTTATAGAGGCTATACCTACAGACAAACACTCAATAGTTGCTGGTGAAAACAGGTGTCTCAAGTAAGCCGGTGGGTCCCATGTTACCCCATTTCACACAAAATCCAAATTCAAATGGTACCTACAATGCGAATCGCATAAATGAAGGCTCCACGGAAAGAACATGTCTAGTCACTTTTTTTTGAAAATGAGATTTTAATGCCAAAATGTAGAGCAAGTAATAAACTATTACTTACATCTTCTGTTACAACTGTATTATCATATTAACATGACATTTTTTTTACTTTAAAAAAACCTATACACGGAAATAACGTGCGTTGTATATTAGGTACATGGAAAAAACATGTTATGTCACACAAAACAAAACAATACATTAGAGAAACTTTTCTTTTCGTTTATCACGTTACAAAATGAGAACTAATCAATGGTATATAGGTATTAATACAATAGTGACTCCATGGTATTTAGAACCACGAAATATGTAATCAAAATATACCTAATTGATATTCAAAATTATCAGATTCCAATAAAATATACTATTATGCTTTTGACTTTGCATGTTTATTTCCTGTAGTTAAGTGACAACGCATGTTTCTTCCGTGTTCAATAGGGGTTTGGTACGGTTTTTTGGTATTAAAAATAACAATCCGTCGCTTTTAACTAATATTCTATTTATTTATCTAAAGATAAGTAATTTTAACATACAATTGATTTATACACAAGTGCATAAATATATTTGATGATTAACTACATCGTTTCAAACTTTAAAAACGCGATAACTCAAAATGTCACTAAAGTGACTAGACATGTTCTTTCCGTGGACCCTTCAAATATTTATACGCTAAAGGCAAGAACGAGAGGGTTGTAGCACGAACACGAACTAACTTTTTGACAGACCGCCGCTTGGCCGCGGCGGTCAATATTAAATTTGCCATTAGCTGACATATTTACTATGGATGGACCGCCACCGCAGGGCGCGCCAGTGCGGTGTGATGCAGGCTTAATTCAGACTACCTAATACACAAGTATTTTATACCAGATATCAGATGAATAAACTACCTATACTACTGCATCTACCTGTACAAATCGAAACTTTGATTTTCACATATTTGGATACAAAGTCTGTTCAACTGTACAGGTCTAGGTAGAGTAGGTAGCTACTGTAGCTGAAGATGATTCGAACATTGAGGCTCCGTTCACCTCATTAAACCAAGAAAAATCTTAATATCTAGTTTGTTACAAGGTACAGAGGCATCTAGCGGCAAATCTTGCAACTAAAAGTATTTATAAAAATCTTAATGAAACTTAGAAATAGTAGTAGCATGCGTTTTATGATATTGTTTAGATACTAGTTATGTAATAAAATAATCTATTAAAACCAGAGATGCGACTTATTTGAAATACCTACTTATATTTAAAATGGAAATGCACAATACCTATCTTGTATTGAAATACCTGTTTCAAAAATGCATTTTGTATTTTATTTGAAATACATTTTCAGACCTATTTTATTTTTGCAAAATACAAAATACTTTACTGTTAAATTTTGCCAACATTACCAGTCAAGTTTCAAGTTAACAAACTAAAGATGCGATTGATTTTGATGTGTTTAGTGAAGTGTTAATAAAACTAAAACAATAAAAATACAAGATTAACAAAACGAGAGCCAACTTATTATGTAACTAAGGTACAATAACATGTACGGCAAATATATGAAATGAAATGACAGTGATAAATAATTAACGACTTTGAAAAGTTGAGAAACCCCCGATATTTTCATTTCAAAGTTCAATATCTCAAAAACGGCTGAACCGATTTTGTTGAAACGTAGCTAAGAACCATCCCGATCACGTCAGCTTTCGGATAAAAAAACCGCATTCAAATCAGATTCGTTTAGGAGTTACGATGCCACAGACAGACAGACACGTAAAACTAATAACACCCCTCTTTTTGCGTCGGGGGTTAAAAAAACGCGGTCGTACAAAAACGCGGTCGTACAAAAACGCGGTCGTACAAAAACGCGGTCGTACAAAAACGCGGTCGTACAAAATTTTAGCGCAACTATTTTCTTGAAACAGCAACAGATTAGCAAACCAACTAAATTGATTAATTTAATAGTATTATTCATAGTTATCGTTAAGGGGACGTAGGTTCGTGGTCTTCCCTCCCTCTCACTGAGCATAAGCGTGAGCGAGATGGAAGTGCATGTTTGGAAGCGCGGATATCATGTTTTTTTTAATTTTATTTCTTTGTGCATTTTAATAAATAAAAAGGTAATAGCTGATTTCCCTCAAACATGACATTGCCGATTTTTAGAACCAATTGTAATATGTTTAGCTGTTGTGCATAATTAGTTAAGATTTTTATTAATGTATTTTAGACCTATTTTCGTGATTTTTTTCTATCGAGCGAAAGTCAAAAACTCAAGATTCGAATAGCTGATTTCCGTCGAGAAAGGCCTCAAGATTGCTAATTAAATTTAGGACAGCCGTATTATAATCCAAACAAGAGCTACGACTTTTTTTTTAATCCGTTTTCGGAGCTGACGTCGCCTTAAAGTGTTTCTCAAATACAAGACGTGTTTTCCCAGCTCCGCGCCAGTGGAATGCCTTTTTTCGTATGGGGGTAGGTACAAGTATATTATGATATATTTATATATTATGATATATTATTTTGCGACCGCATAAGAGGAAGATGGGGGATAACTCACTTGAACAATTACCTAGTCATTTTAAAATCCTTGGAACAAAAGCAAAAAAAATATTTTGCATCAAAGTATTTTTAAAATACCTATTTTGTATTTAGTATTTGAAATACGAAAAGCAAAACTATTTTGTATTTTGCATTTCAAATCCTTCCTTCTCTTCCTTAAGAGCTAGGCTCTTGTCGGTGTAGCTCAAAGTAGGCCCTCCATCTACTCCGATCCCACGCAATCTCTTTGACCTCACGATATGACCCAACATCAACTCTCTTTTAGAGTTGCTCCATGTAGTCTATTCTAGGTATTCCTCTTCCTCGCCTCCCCTCTATCTTTCCTTCAATTATGTTAAGTACGAAGTTGTCATGTCGTAAGAGGTGACCTATCATCTTCCCTCTTCTATTTTCTAAGTTCCTAACTAACTATCTGGTTTGCCCCACTCTATTCAGCACTTCTTCAGCATTTCAAATAGTAAATCGATAAAGTATTTGCATTTTGTATTTATATACTTTTCGTAAACCATTTTGTACATCTCTGGCTAAAACGCATACTACTAGCGCCATCTGTTGGCGACTTTAGGTAAACTTCGGTTAATTTAGTAGATATTAAGTTGGGCCGTTAAACAAAGTCAAAAATACAGTTTTTTGCACCATGTCTGATGAGGTTGGTAAATAAATCCAGGAGCACCTTCGCTGCATCCGAGACGTTAAGTTTAGACACTCTCCAAAACTACGCGGCGCGGGGAACATTCAGGAACTAAATTTAAGCGGAATTCAAGATCTTACCGCTGGGAAACTTTTTCCTTACTTACAGAAGTGCACCAATCTGAAAACATTGGACGTCACCTTTACTAGAATATTTCTACCTGATGTGGAACACATTTGCTGTGATAGTTTAAAGAATATTAGGCTAAATTACTTTAAATGGCCTCGGAAAGAGGAGGTATGGAAGAAATGTACGGACATTTTTAAGAAACAAATGTTTGAGAGTGTCCACTTTGTCGTATCAAAGTTATATGACTCAGAATCCCCGCTTGGGTTTATGGAAGATATTCCCAAAGAGTACAATGATTCATATACTCGTAGAGATAGAGACGTCAGTCAAGGTTTTGCATGCCGCGCGCAATCTAGTTTTTCGTCTCTTCAACAGCCCAAGACTTAGTTTTAGTAAGTTCATATGTGCGTCAAGTGTACGTATGTGTGCGTGAACGGAAATACGTATACACTTTACCTGTACCTACATGCATACATATTGATATACATAGTATGCCAATTCCTGCTTAACGAATGAATTTAAAATAATAAGGATAATTTATGTGTTATAATTTATAATCCGAATATACATGTAATTATGGCCCTTCGACGTATGGCAGCCAGGAGGGGATGGCCGAAGCACATTTTTTCTGACAACGGTACAAATCTCCGTGGTGCCGATGTTGAACTGAAAAGAGCGATTCAGGAACTGAAAAATGACGAGCTTTACAACACAGCCATAAATCGTGGGACTAAATGGACCTTCATTCCGGCAGCAAGCCCACACTGGGGTGGGGCGTGGGAACGGCTCATTAAGAGCGTGAAGAGCTCGCTGAAAGTCGTCCTGAAAGAACGCGCGCCTAGGGAAGAGACCTTTAACACTTTTCTCGCTGAGGTAGAAAATATGGTAAACAGCCGACCACTCACCCACGTCTCTGTCGAAGCGGGAAGTAAATAATCTCTGACCCCAAACCACTTTCTCTTGGGGTCATCGTCGAACTTACCTCAGATGGGCGTTTTCGATGACTCGGAGTTTTATCTAGGAAAACAGTGGCGGATCGCGCAAAGGCTTGCCGATTCATACTGGAAACTATGGGTGCGAGAAGTGTTGCCCGATATGCTACCACGACAGAAATGGAACAAGGAACAAAGGTCCTTACAAGTGGGAGACCTAGTTTTTGTCGTCGACCCTGACGGACTCCGGAACATTTGGCCGCGAGGCATTGTCGAGCAAACTTTAGCCTAGGCCTGCAAAGTAACTTTCTTTCAACGTTTAACTTTCAACTTTTTGTTTCAACGTCCAACCTCATACAGACAGCGTCAAAGACGGCGGCAGGTTTTACGAACAGCTGATTTAATTTTTTTAATTTATTTCCTTATTTATTTAAGCCCGCTAAGGATGCGTTGGGGAGGGACCGCAGAAGAAGTTCTCACGCGCTATCTTCTGCGGCCGAGGTGGGATCGCAGGGGGAGAGGCGTGTTGGTATAACGGTGCGCCACTCTCCCTACCCCCTGCGACCTTGGCGGGGCCGTTCCGCTGAAGCGGCATTGGTGGGACCGCAGAGGAAGAGGAATGCTGGTATTACGGTGCGCCGCTTTCTCTATCCTCTGCGGCCGAGTCGTGGTAGGTGGCGGAACCACAGCCCTGATCCGCCACCGGGTGCTGGATTTTTCGCACCCATGATCTCCTCGTAGCGAACTCAGGGGGGTCCGCTACTGAACAGGTGGAGATCGAGGAGGCAGGCGCGCCAAAACATCTGGCGTGCCTCACGTGGAGGGCTCCCGGGCATCCGCGAAGGAGCCGCCTGTGGGCGGCTGCCGCCGGCGGGGTCGCGGATGTGTACGCAAGCGTTCCCGTGACCTCACCATGAGGCGGCGAGGTGGCAAGTGGGGGGGTTTTTAGTGGGTACACCGTGGGTCCCATTAGCCCATACGGGAGTCCCACATAACCACTCGGGTCACCCCCTGCACCCGGGTGGTATGCGTAACGCATTTTCCCCCCCTAAACAAAAAAAAAAAAAGGTAGCTCCTGCGGACGCAAGTGACAGTTGTCCCCCCTTTGTCAAGTGAGTGGGCAACTCGACCGTTAGAGGTTCTTAAGCCGCCCGAAGGCCTCTAACTCGGCTTAACGACTACTGTCATAGACAGCAGCCGGGATCAACTGCTTAGCATGGCTTCCAAAGCACGGAAGCGCTCATTTATAGTAACCACTCAAACAGGCGGTCACCCATCCAAAGACTGACCGCTGCTATCTTTCCTTAACCTGCGTTATCATTTCGCAGGCGCCGCTGGGCTATGAACGCTTCAATATATATACTAAGTAGGATTGAGTAACAAACATCGAAAGTCGCGCATTTATAATATTAGTAGGATAATAGAACTAGTTTAGTGTGATAATTGAAGACAAGACAACAGGAAGTAGCGCTACAGCGATGTAGCAACAATCTTCCTGTTAAAAAAACCCTCCGCAAAAACGAGGCCACGAACAATTTGCGACAAAAATCGGAACTGACTACTGAGTAAATGACGGGAAAAAACTAATTGATTTTACTCTTTTTACAAGCTTTCTATTAACTTGCAATGTTTGTTTGTGTAACTATGTTTGTTCGGGATGGAATCTTGCAACTCAATTTTGAAGCAGATATATTCAACAGATTGAACTGAAATTATGGGTTAACGTATAGTTTGGATGACAATTCAATATTATGGTACCATCGAGCTGATCTTATGATGGAGACAGAAGGCGGCCATGGGAATTCAGTACTTAACCGACGTAACCCCGTTGAGTTTGGGCTCGTTAGAATCGTCTCAATTAGTAGTTGATGACGGTATAAAGAAAAGTACAGTCGGCAATAAAAGCTTGTACCAAAAATGACATTTTCGTCAGAAAAATATTATATAAATGCTTAAAATGATTATGTATTTGTAAAACTGCTGTGCTTAAAGTGAGAGGACCTGCATTTGTATGTTGCGGTCAACACAGCGAATTATCAAATCAAGAAAGAGTCGGCAACGCGCACTTGACGGACAACTTACTTATATATAATACTAGTTGACCCCGCGAACTTCGTTCATCATCATCATCATTTTCAGCCTGTAATCGCCCACTGCTGAGCATAAGCCTCTCTTCGCGTACGCCACTTATCCCGGTCCCGTGCTAGTCTCATCCAAAAATGACCCGCGGTCTTTTTTATGTCATCAACCCATCGAGCTGGTGGACGACCAACGCTTCTTTTTCCTGCAATTGGCCACCAATCCGTTAACGTTTTGGTCCACTTACCGTCACGCTGCCTGGCAATATGTCCTGTCCAACTCCATTTGAGTTTGGTTATGACTTCGCCGACGTCACGCACCTTAGTGCGACGTCGGATCTCAATATTCCTCACTCGGTCTTGTAGCTTAATGCCGAGCATGGCGCGCTCCATGGCTCTCTGTGCTACCCGTACTTTATGCACAGTCTCCTTTGTGAACGTCCATGTCTCAGCACCATACGTCATTGTGGGCAGGACACACTGATTATAGAGACGAGTCTTCAGGCATTGTGGAACGTCAACGGATTTGAGGATGTCATCTAACTTGTTGAATGAACTTCGTTCCGCCGTGCAAAATGCATGAAAAAAAAACTTTTTTTTTTCATTTTTTTATAGTTATTCTTCTATTCGGGGCGAAGACAAATCCAACAAAACAACAATCATCAAAATCGTTCCCACCGTTCTTGAGTTATAAACGGTGTAACTAACACGACTTTGTTTTTATAGATAGATAGATAGATACAGGGAGGCCCATTTATATCGGTCAGTATGTGAAAGTCTGAAACTATAAGACGTCCACTTCCGTACATTAAACTATGAAATTCAGCAATTTCCTGCGATTGTAGAGACAGAGTTCCTTAGCAACAATAGCTCCTTACATCCAGAACTATTAATTTACGCAAAAAAACGAACGGTTTTTAGACAGATTCGACCGGGTTCGATTCCCGGCCATGTGTGAGGCTTTTTTGAAAATCATTGAATGCAGTTTTGTTTCTTATTAAAAATAAAGGAATGTCTCCTTTAAGTAAAATGAGCCAACTTAAGGATTTAAGGTAGTTTCCCTTCAGGGCCCGAATTCTTTTCCAACCTGTATACAAATTATCGCCATAGAGGAGCGAGGCTTCCCTGGTATTGCATACTTAATAGGAAGCCCCTACTTTGTAATCAACATATCACTGTTTACGGTTTTTTTTTTCATATTAAAAAAAAGTATTTTTTCTGTTAGTTTCCGTAGTCGGGGTACAGTTTTGGAACTTTAAAGGCTGAAACGCACTGAAAGCGGTGGCGGTGCGGCGCGGCGCAGTGCGGAGGCGGTACCGGTTGTAATGTTCGAACTAATGCGAAAGGGTCCGCACAGAATACCGCGGCGGGACGCGGTGCGGCGCGGTATTCTGTGCGGACCTTTTCATATTAGCTCGAACATTACAACCGGTACCGCCTCCGCGCCGCACCGCGCCGCGCCGCTACCGCTTTCAGTGCGTTTCCAGCTTTAAGGGGCTCACAGCTCCAAATCCAAATGACCTTCGATCTGTTACTGTCCGTTTTTTCGTGTTTTTTTGGCTTACCGTATTAACAACAACGAGGTTAACCGAAATAGTATCCCATATTTACTTCAAAACAGTTTTAGGCCAAAAAACCAGTTTTTTGGACGTAACTTTTGTAAAAATTTGTTAAAAATAAAAAAAACTCTTGGGTTGTTAGAAACGTCAAAAAGGAACAGTTACATGTAAATTTCATATATAAAAGTGCACAAAGAACATACTAATATCGAAAACAGAGCTTTTTGGACCATGTTTGAATAAATCATAGGAAAATAAATATACATTTTTTTTCCAAAAAACTCTCTTGCAAAAGTAGATAAAGTATTGAAGAACGATTAACGTTTGTGGCATAAATATATCTATTGTAATGACGGAGGAATATCAACTCAAAACTCATCAAAACTAGTCAAAAAGCGCGTGGAGCCCCTAAAGGTCGAAGTGTGAAACATTACTCACCTTCCTCTCCAAGCCGAGCAGTATGGCGAAGCCGAGTATGAAGATGATGGTTGTGGACTTGGTCATGGTGTAGAGTGAGATGGTGACCAGCTCCAGCCCCCAATTGGAGAACCCCACGTCGATGCCACTCGCCAGCCCTGATGAAAACAACAATGAAAATGAAAAAATGAAAAAAGTTTATTGGACAAAAAAAAAGAAACACAATATGCTAATCACGACCCTGCGTCCTGAGACTCCTGAGCTAGGAAACTCTGTGTTACAGGACTCAGTTTCGTATCAAAGTTTTTACACAAGTATAGTTAGGTATAGGTATTTATAAAGTGGTACAGAGCATTCAGTATCTTAAGTTACATATCGTCGGTTGACAAGCAAAAGTCACTACAAAAACTGTCACTGCTCTTCAAAACCTCGTATCTTGGTACGTAGTTGATATCGAGATACGACCTTTGATACAAGTAGGTATTTGTTACTTAGTGAGTTTTGCTTGTGACCCGACGATATACAATATTATTATGTTATTAAAACTAGTCGCTCCGTGAGCTGTCTTAAAAATAAGTTTCTGTCAAAAATTTCATTTTTGGTACAAGCTTTTATTGCCGACTGTACTTTTCTGCATACCATGGTGGTATTACCATCATCAACTACTCATTGAGACGATTCTAACGAGCCCAAACTCGATGGGGGTTGTGTCGTTTTATTGCGGAGTTCCTATGGCCACCTTCCAGCTCCAAGTCATCATAATATTGTATTGTCATGCGATATACATAATGCATGCAAAATTTCAGCTCAATTGGATAACGGGAAGTGACTGAAAAATGGATTGCAAATTTTGACGGACAACTTACATACTTATATACTTACATATTTACATACATACGAGCAGTGCAAGTTAATATAAAGCTTGTAAAAAAAACTAAATTGTTACTCGACAAAAAAAACTACTTATAAATAAGTAAAAAGTTTCCTCGAAAGGAAAAAGCGGAACCCTTATAGGATCACCTTGTTGTCCGTCCGTCCGTCCGTCAAGACCCTTTTTCTCAGGAACGCGTGAATGTATCAAGCTGAAATGTATATCAAATACTCAGGTCTACTGTCGTGATACAGCCGTTTATGCAAATTTTCGAAATTCTTAAGGGAATCAAAACCTACAGGGTACTTCCCGTGAACTCAGAATCTTGAAATGTTGTACGAATCAACGTCTTATAGCACAGATAAAGGAAAAATTGCGAAAACCGTAAAATTTTAATAACATTACTGAAAATGTTATGTCCAGTATAAACTGACACGCACTAACTAGGTGAGTACATACTTTGTGAGTGTCAGTTTATACTGGACTTGTTTCTATTGTACGGGGTGGCTGACTCGCACTTGACCTTAACAATTTTACAATCGTGTCGGAAATATAATATTATAAAATTTACAAGCTAATAATTCAAATTTCAACCTGCTCACAAAATTTCTCGAGAATCGGTTTAGAAATGCGACCGAGAGGTGAACAGACGGACAGACGGACAGACACCGTACAGTCAAGGTCACCAATATGTATACACCACAAAGTTACATAAATATGTATACAGACCTTATTACTACGGAAGTAAGGTTGTTGTATATATATTTTTGCAACTTTGGGTATATACATATTGGTAGCTACAGTAGCCTAAGCAGCGGTCGTGGGTTCGAATCCCGGCTGGTACCAATGAGTTTTTCGGAACTTATGTACGGAATATTTACCGTTAGCTTTTCGGTGAAGAAAAACATCGTGAGGAAACCGGTCTAATCCCAATAAGGTCTAGTTTTCCCTCTGGGTTGGAAGGTCAGATGGCAGTCGCTTTCGTAAAACTAGTGCCTATGCCAAATCTTGGGATTAGGTGTCAAAGCGGACCCCGGGCTCCTTTAGGGGCACAACCTGAAATAATAACGCTAGGAGGATGATGATGGGTATATACATATTGGTGACCTTGACAAACGATTTTCGGCCCAAGCTGAAGCAGAGAACTTCGTTCGCTTCGCTCCCTCGTTCGATTAGGCACTTCATAGAAATAATAATAAACTAGTGAGTAGTGGGTCTGTTGGCTGTAGAAGTCACAAAACTGACTTAAAAAAAGTGCAACATTTCCAATAACTGAATCGGCAAAAAAACTCCGCATTCATTCTCGAACTTGCTCAATTGTTTTCACGAGAATCGGCTAAGAAATGCGACCTTAAGAGGACAACAGCCGGACATCCGGACAGACAAACGAAAGCATTTTTGTGCAAGCTGAATCGGATAATTTCGCTTCGCTCACTCGTTCAAATAAATGAACATTTTCACATTCACAAAACAAACATAACTTAGGACCATCTGTTATTTATTTTGTCGCAAATGTTTCGCTTATTAAACTCCACTTGAGATCCCAGCCAACAAAATGAATTGTATTTATTCATTATGTATTGCTGAGTATAAACAATAAGACATTTTTATTTAAATTTTGAATTTCAAGTATGCATGTAATTAGTAAGATTTTTATTCAATTTTTGACATTTCCGATTAAATTATTTGCATTTTAATATTTATTATATTATTATGACATGTTTTTAACTATTAATTAATTTTGTTGACTTGAAATTTAAAAATCTAAATGATGAAAACTTATTTTGTGTAATATTTAACATTATATTAAGACATTTGTTACTAACAATATGGAACCTGGTTCTGAAATAAACTTATTCATTCATTCATTCAAATGTGATGAAAAACATTGTGTATAACACGGGCGTAAGAATATTGCGAACAAGAGTATATTGCGGAGAGCTTTTGATGACTCGAGTTTAACAGCCTTACGCCCCTCGTTAAACAATGTACTATTACATTATACGGCAAACCTGTCACCTCCATTCTTAAACTTATCGCGGTTGAGTAATCAATAATCTTCTTCTCTGTGTTTTCGCTCTTGGCAGAACGGTCGTAACCACGTCCAGGCATCCGCGTCGGTGGTAGAGGCAGCTATATCTCCCGCTTTTACACCCTGTTGGGACTGAATTAGTCCCAAAGGTCCCCAAAGTTTTGGCAAAAAAAACGCCTGGACCAACGAATTTTAACCACTTGAAAACGTCCAGCCTGCTTACCTTGTAGAGGAACGCGACATTGTATACATTGACAGTCTTTATGATTTACTAGACTCTAGTAAGAAAAGGTTGCACATACCCGTAGGCGCCACCGAGCGCAGGCAATTCATGAAGGGCAGCACCAGCTGGCCCGTGCCCGTGGCGAGGTAGCGGACTACACGCACGCAGACGGAACAGCACCCACTTCACTATCAAGTAGTACATCATCACCTTTAGAACAAACGGCAACCTACTTCGTTGGCCAAAAAAGGGCACACATACCGGTGGGCGCCACCGAGCGCACGCACGTCATGAAGGGCAGCACCAGCTGGCCCGTGCCCGTGGCGAGGTAGCGGACGACGCGCACGCAGACGGACAGCACCCACTTCACTATCAGGTGGTACATCACCACCGTTAGTGGGTAGCGGAAGTCCTGGGGAAGAGGCAGCGATTAGCACAGCTTGTCGATCAACTTTTTTTATTGTTATTCTGTCCAGCACGGCCAGGGATTCTAACCGGGTTTTTTTTGTATGGGAACGTAACCGTTATTTTTTCGTTCTTTGTTAATTATTTCATTTTCTAATTGGGCAATCTAATAATACGCACTCGTTACCTCAAAATATAACTGAGTCCTACATATGAAGTATAGAATAGTTCGAAATATGTGGTTATTTCGAGGTTTTTGCAAAAAAACCGGTTACAATCCCTGAGCACGGCTAACAGCAGCAGGACGGCCCGCGAGCTTTGTCGCAGCGACATGGACTATCCGTCTCTTTCCAAGCGTTTTAATTAGAAAGAGACGGATTTTCTCTCTCACCGCACAGCTCACGGGCCGTCCTAGTGACAGAATTTCTTAGAAAAAATATTATACTAGCAATCATCATCATATCAGCCGAAAGACGCCCACTGCTGGACATAGACCTCCCCCAACCAGTCCCAAAATGACCGGTCCTGCGCCACCCGCATCCAGCGGACTCCCGCGACCTTTACCAGGTCATCAGTCCACCTTGTGGGGGGGGCTACCCACGCCGCGCCTTCCGGTACGTGGTCGCCACTGGACAACCTTTCCGCCCCAACGGCCATCGGTTCTAGGTGCAATGTGCCCCGCCCACTGCCACTTAAGTTTAGTGATGCGGAGGGTTATATCGGTTACCTTGGTTCTGCTGCGGATAGCCTCATTTCCGATGCGATCACGCAGAGAAACTCCCAACATACCCTTTTACATAATAGCCAATTCAATTATAATTTTAATATCTGTGTAAGAGTAATGTAGGGATTGGTGTAATATTACTTTTTACAAGCTTTTATTGACAAATCTTGGAACTGAATTTTGAACCAGTTATAACCTCAACCGATTGGGCTGAAATTTTCGGTATAAGTATACTACTCGTGTATATCGATAAGTATAGTTTGGATGACAATTCAATATTATGGTATCATCGAGCTGATCTGATGCTGGAGATAGAAGGTGGCCATGGGTATTCAGTACTTAACCGACGTAGCCCCGTTGAGTTTGGGCTCGTTAGAATCGTCTCAAAGTATACAGAAAAGAATAGTTGGCTTGTACCAAACATGAATTTTTTGACAATTACTTACTCGTATTATCAATTAAATTTACTCTAATTTCTTGAGAGAACAAAATTTGTTGAGTTTAACAATTCTGCAATTCTTTGAGATAGCAGGACTTGACCAAGATTTTTTTTTATCAATTACACTTCACAAAAAAAAATTGGCTCGCAAGCGAAATACATTCATACATGTATTATTAAAGTACAGTCGCTCAGGCTAGGTCAATTACCAATTCGCGTCGCGCGACACAGCCACACCTGTCTATTTCACTTCACAAAAAAATAGGCTCGCAAGCGAAATACATTCATACATGTATTATTAAAGTACAGTCGCTCAGGCTAGGCCAATTACCAATTCGCGTCGCGCGACACAGCCACACCTGTCTCACTTGCACTGTACAAATGAGAAAGAGACGGCAGATTATGTCGGTAGTAGAACATTGAGCAGCCAACACAACAAATCATCGAATCAATAAAGGGTCGGCAACAAGATTGTGTCCGAAGATTTTTTTAAGATGCCATTCGAACCAGTTTTTGACCACTCAAACAGGCGGTCACCCATCCAAAGACTGACCGCTGCCATCTTTGCTTATCCTGCGTTATCGTTTTCAATAGGGAACATTACTGCAATGTTCTGCCGCCAGAGGCAGCACTACCACTAATAGTAAAACAGTATAGGAATATAGATTCACACACATGAACAATTGATTGTCAAATGAGTGACAAGGATGCTTGCATAGACAATACCGCAAGTGGGGCGCGGCTCACTCGCGATTTGTGTTTATCGCTACAAGTACATGCCGGTCGCCCCTTCGGAGGGCCCTATTCAGTGGTTGCCACGTGTTGGTACCAGGGATCGGAAACCGGTATTGTTTGTATGGGAACGAAAACGGTTCTTTTTCGTTCTTTTGATAATAATTTTATTTCTAATTGGGTACTCTAATAATACGCACTCGTTACCTCAAAACACAACTGAGTCCTACATGTGAAGTATTAAATAGTTCGAGATTTGTGGTAAACCGAGGTTTTAGCAATTAACCGGTTCCGATCCCTGGTTGGTACAGGACGCTCGCACGGGTCGCAGCGCGTTGCATGCGATAGAACGGGATGGCCACATTTAGGCACGTTTGGCGTACCTAAACAGGAAATTTGTTAACAGAGAACCACGAGAGAAAGCACGAGATACAATGTCAACGCTGCTAGTGTCGCCACCTACGAAGAGTTTTGCGTAATTAGGGTTACCAGATACAAGTTTCAAAATTCCTGATATCTGGTCACCCTACCAATTCGCAGGCGCCGCTAGGCTATGAAATTTTCTACTTATTTATACTAATCGTTGTATGGAAAATAGTAGTACCTTAAATTCGCGAAATGCTGCGTCATACAATTTCGTTTTTATAAAAGCGTAAGGATTCTATCGCTAGCTTTAAATTTACACTTGGACAAGAAAAAAAAATCATATTACAACAAGCATAAACAGTTCGAAGCCACCTACGAAGAGTTTTGCGTAATAAGGGTTACCAGATACAAATTTCAAAATTCCTGATATCTGGTCACCCTACCAATTCGCAGGCGCCGCTAGGCTATGAAGTTTTCTACTTATTTATACTAATCGTTGTATGGAAAATAGTAGTACCTTAAATTCGCGAAATGCTGCGTCATACAATTTCGTTTTTATAAAAGCGTAAGGATTCTATCGCTAGCTTTAAATTTACACTTGGACTATAACTATATAAACAGTATTTATATAAAAACAGTATTTTGTTGTTATATAAAGCTCTCCTAACAAAGACAAAAGGTAAAGTATTCAACACATGCATCCTGCCTGTACTAATGTATGGAAGACAAACCTGGGCCCTGACAAAAGCTACCATCTCCAAACTATAGTGTTCTCAACGCGCTATGGAAAGGAGCATGCTCGGCGTCCGGTAATCCGACCGGTTGAGAAACGCGGAGATAAAACATAAGACGAAAGTACAAGACATCTCAACAAAGGTCAAAAGGCTCAAATGGAAGTGGTCCGGACACATTATCCGAGGCGCAGACAAGTGGAGCAAACGGGTCACCCAATGGTACCCCAGAGAGGGAAAGAGAAAGAAGGGGAGGCCCCAGAAGAGATGGGAAGACGACATAAGGCAAGTGGCAGGATGCACCTGGAACAGGGTTGCACTTTGCGACTGTACATAATTGCAAGTTAAATAAAAGCTTGTAAAAAACGTACAGGGGCACTAACACAACTGGTACAAAATTCTGTGGCGCGACTTTCAGCGTGTCTCATCCATCACTCGCACGTTATTAGAAAGACACGGGTATGTATTATAACACCCGTCGCTTATTGTGTCCCAGCTGGTACAGTTGCCATCACATACATCGGAGCAAACAAGCACGTCACAAACATCGGAACACACCTCTATTTTCAAGGCATTAGGGTGCATGTGCCGATATTTTTGAACACCTATAGGGTACCGATGTATGTGATGGCGACTGTAATAAATAATTATTTTGACAGTAGCAGCGGAAAATATGCAAATGTCGTATTAACTAACACTTGAACAAACATCGCTACACTGAGGTAAATAGGACAGGGAAGTTTTCCCTGATAGTCTTTACGCCGTTGCCATAAGATTGAATTTCGCCTGGCCAGTGGAAAAGGATTTTCAGTATATCTGTTTCACTGTAGCACCCAAAAATTCATGCCGCTGTCTGTCTGTCCCTATGTATGCTTCATCATCATCATCATATCAGCCGAAAGACGTCCACTGCTGGACATAGGCCTCCCCCAAAGAGTGCCAAAATGACCGGTCCTGCGCCACCCGCATCCAGCGGACGCCCGTGACCTATGTATGCTTAGATCTTTAAAACTACGCAACGGATTGAGATGGGAAGATGACATAAAGGCAGTTGCAGGACCGACTTGGAGACAGACTGCAACAGATAGAAATTAATGGAAGATATCAGAGGAGGCCTATGCCGAGAGGCAAATCGACCACACCACCGATGTCAGTGTATCATTTTAAGTTTAATTAATACTATGTAAAGGTCGAGAATAAAAGGCTATTTTATTTTATTTTAACGGATTTTGATGTGGTTTTTTTTATAGATAGAGTGATTCAAGAGGAAGGTTTATACTCGTATGTATCATCGGGTGACAAGCAAGTCACCACCAAAACTGTCACTGCTCTTCAAAACCTCGTATCTCGGTACGCAGTCGATATTGAGATACGACCTTTCACTTAAATAGCTATTTGTTACTTAGTAAGTTTTGCTCGTCACCCGACGGTATAATACATATAAACTTTAATAAGCGATATTGTTTTTAATAAGCGAAAGTAGCTTTGTCTGTTAGTCTTTCTGTCTGTCTGCTGAAACCGAAGAACCGATTTTTATGAAAGTTGGTATGGAGATAGTTTGAAACAGTAGGAAGGACATACAATAGTTTTTATCCCGGAAACCATCCCCTAGGGGGGTGAAAGTTTGTATGGAGCTACAATATAAAAGTCATTATTTATTATGTGAATACTGAATCAATGAGCTACGCCTTTGGCCCTGTTTGGTTCATTAATTAAACATGCTAACCCATTAAGCTTAATAACAATTAGAACCATCTTAATGAATATCAGATAACAGTACAAAGATAATTTAGTCTACATTCATTATGTGAAACAGGCTTGTACAGTGAAGTTCTCCAATATTTATATAGACAACCTTTCAAAAATATCTACACATTGTGTCTTCTTATGTCAGTAACAATAAAGAATGTGTACTTATTTTTTTTTTTGAAAGGGTGGTTTTATAGATAATGGAGGGCTTTCCTCTTTTCCTCTAAATAAGTTAAATGGTTGACCCATTCAATACTAATCATGACACACGCGTTAGATGGCTACGGGCGCGTTTCGCTACATATGTATATGGTGAATCGACTTACTTCTGTCATTATCATTAGTTGTCATGGTTACATGGACGGCTGTGCTCGGCTGTCTCTCATCTGACCGCTCGCTTGGTCCAGCTTTTGCCTCATGCACTCTATTAAAACGCGGTCAGCGTTGCGGTGCGGCGCCACGCGACCCAGACAGTGGGAACCGTACATTGAGCTACTATTAGTTGTCATGGTTACATGGACGGCTGTGCTCGGCTGTCTCTCATCTGACCGCTCGCTTGGTCCGGCTTTTGCCTGATGCACTCTATTAAAACGCGGTCGGCGTTGCGGTGCGGCGCCACGCGACCCAGACAGTGGGAACCGTACATTGAGCTACTATTAGTTGTCATGGTTACATGGACGGCTGTGCTCGGCTGTCTCTCATCTGACCGCTCGCTTGGTCCGGCGGTTGCCTGATGCACTCTATTAAAACGCGGTCGGCGTTGCGGTGCGGCGCCACGCGACCCAGACAGTGGGAACCGTACATTGAGCTACTATTAGTTGTCATGGTTACATGGACGGCTGTGCTCGGCTGTCTCTCATCTGACCGCTCGCTTGGTCCGGCGGTTGCCTGATGCACTCTATTAAAACGCGGTCGGCGTTGCGGTGCGGCGCCACGCGACCCAGACAGTGGGAACCGTACATTGAGCTACTATGGACTATGACGTAGCGCTTTGAGCATGGTAAATGAGTTAATTACAGTAAATTATTTTTTCACAGTGAAGGTGACAAACATGGACACAAAAATGGTACATTTTTACACACAAACATGCAACTTATAATATTGTTTCGCAAAGGCAAAATAAACATATCATATTATTTTCAGTAACATATCTCATAAAGCATATGGTTGTAAAGATAAGGCCTTATCAGGAAAGTCAATATGAGCTGATACAATACTATGCATATTGCTGACATACCTATTTATTTAACTATTTATTAATATATCATTTATACTAAATACTCTTTGTAAGAAAAGTAGTGCTTGTTGAGAACAATGTTTTTTTTTATATGCACACCAAATTATAAGTAAATCTGACAACTGGAAGGAATAAGTTTACATGAAGGACTTTATATCCATGGTATTTAATTTAAAAAAGTAAAAAAAAGCTGATTGAATCTTTGGTATAGACAAATATAAGGGATTTGATGTTAATATTTATTTTTCCATTCTATTGCAGTAAATTAATTAGTTATATAATAAGCTATGTCATGATACCCATAAGAATAAAAAACATGCTGATAATGATGAACATTGTAATATTACAAAAAAAAAGTTTTCCTTAAATTTACTCATTGTTTTCCTTGTTCATTGCCCTAGGTGATGGATATTATATTAATTACATAGTGCATTACAAAATTGTATTTTATTTTTTAAAGCTAAGCGGGTATAAAGCGCGCCTTATCACATTACCACAGCCACAGCATAATCAAATCCACGCCAAAATTCGCTAATACCATAAAGTTATTAGTGTAAACAGATAAAAAAACATCAAGGAGATAAAAGAACACAGGTACCTTTAATAGCCATCTTTGGTAGAAAGTGAGTCCGATGGACAATGTGAAGTATAGCAGGATCAAGCCTAGAGACAACAGTCCCCTCTGGCACCAGACCTCTGACCATTTTTTCTTAGGTTTAGCAGTAGTTACATCTTCTTCAACTTCAGCTTTCGTTGACAGCTGCTCATACTTTACTCCTGGCATGGCGGGCGCAACTCGGTCCGGGTATCCTAAACTCACTCAGCTGCATAGCAGCTAATCAATTTAGTTAAAATCGTATCTTTAATAATTTCGTGTATTTATTTTATTTCGCGTTCAATCATCGGTATATAAACTTCACGTCTGACGGGACGGCGCGATAAACATGGACGCTAGTGCTGCCACCTTGCTGCCACATGTCGAGGACAGAGGACACGAGCGCGTTCTGAATGCATGCGCACAAGTCACCGACATGGCTGCGCAGATTTTTGTATTTTTTTGGTAAATTTACGCGCCACTGCCCAAAGGAACAGTTTTAGGGGGGAGACAGTGACATACCCGTTGACGTTTGATATAGATAGAGCTACCATCTTGTACCGCACCTAAAAACTTACTATTCCGCAAAGTATATTTTCGGTTACTAAAAGGATGTCGTTATAAAATCCATGTAAAATTATGAGTCATAAAATGTTTTGGATATTATTCTTTAATAGTATTTTGAAATAAAATAAAATAATATTATTCAATAATGTAATTTATATGAATTCAGCTGTTTGTTACATTAACTTTATTTTTCACTTGGCCACATTTGCCTAACCTACCCCTCTATGGTTTTGACGTTTGACGGCAACTACTGTGAAGTATGGTGAACCAACTCTATGGTTTGGTTTTTGGTTACCATGGATACGTTTCTCTGTTAGAAATTTTTTGTCAAATTGTCTTACGTATTTTTACTATAAATCAAACAATAAGTAACATTAAATATATACTGCTTTATTGTTGTCACGTGCTCCTCCACTTCTCTGTTGAGAAGTAACTTCAGGTCCCTGCATTCTTTGTCTTCTTTTGTTACTGTGTTGTTTTGCGCATGTACGAGTACTGATATACTGGACATATATATTTGCAAATGCCCAGATTATGAGTTGTTGGCTGTTAAACCGATGGTAAGTTTATATTTTACGTATTACGTGATTCACTAACAATAACAGTGAAGTGAAACTAGATATGTCAACTTGTCCTAAACATCCGTGTTCTTACTGTTTCAGATATACCAACCCATCGTTTCAAGAATCCCTACAAGATTCCTGAGCAATTCAAAGCTATACTCTTGTTGTTTGAAAGTTGGAGAAATCATCCGATTATGACTACTATGGGAAGAAGATCATTTGTGACAACCATTTTACAGATGCTGACAAAACCCATAACAACTGTACCTAGAAATAGATTAGCAGTGCCTTCGCTTTATTTAGCTATTAAGCTTCAGCTAGATGTTCATTCTGAATTATATAAGCGGAAATGTGAAGTACCTCTTCATTCTGCGGCTACTCTATGAGTACAAATACAAGACGATGATCTACCGACATACTTTACTGTTGAAAAAAAAACACTGAAATTCGTAGGAAACATATATATATATTTCCGACAAACCTCCAAGGATATTTGCTAGTAAAGTCTTTATTAAAAGGGATTAAGAACTTTTGACGTCTTCGATTGCGTAGTTACTTTGATGCTGACTGTACCCTTTACTCCGAAATAAACATGATTATATTATATAATAAGTTTTGGGAATAAAGGCGTGAATCTACGTTTATGCATGTAGGGTTGTATATTTTGTGAATGTAGGAAAAACAGGATAGAATAAAACAATCACCATAATAGGAATTCTGTAATTTTTATCGTGGAATAAATTATTATGAATCATCTGCTTGACTTGAGATTTTATCCATTATTTAATTTGATCGCGTTAAGATTTCACTTACACTGTTATTTTCGAATGCATTTTCTACTTTGGAGATAAGCATGTCAATAGAATTTATTTCGCCCACAAAAGCATTTTTGTTTGCAAGAATTTAAATCGACTTGCTTAACTCCAAAGATTACCTAGGGCGATTTTTCTATCGTTGTCGATTATAATTTTCGTAAGAATTTTATAAATTTCGGCAGGTTCGAAGAGCTTGTGATTCTAAAAACCCCATTGAGTTAAGAATATCACGTTTTTCACTCAATGGAAAAAATGTAGGAAATTGTGCGGACATTGTACAGAATCACGAGCTCTTCCAACCAACAAAAGTTTTATGCAATTCTGACGAAAACAAAATCGACAACGATAGAAAAATTTGCCCAACTAGTAGTAAAGTATGCTTTGTATGTATATACTTACTTATATACTTACTTACTTTACTCTTTGCTTGTCAGTCAAGGATTGCAACTGCAGCGCGCCTAGCGACGTCGATTGTAACTAAAAATGTATGTAACATAACCATACGTAGAGCACAGTAAGTAGGTACATATAGGCGCACGGGTTCTGTTCTCACTTATATTTATTTATAACTAGCTTTTGCCCGCGACTTCGTCCGCGTGGAACTCGTTTCTATCGTAACTTTCTCCCCCCTTTTCACCCCCTTAGGTGATGAATTTCCAGATAAAACTATCTTTAGTAAGGACTCTTTGGGAAGGCCCCGGAATTCAAAGTATCTCTATACCAAATTTCATTTCAATCGGTTCAGCGGTTTAAGCATGAAAAGGTAACAGACAGACAGAGTTACTTTCGCATTTGTAATATTAGTATGGATTGTATGAATGCATGTAGGCTTTTTTCAGTATTATTTTGCATATTTTCATATCACACGGCCGTAAGGACCTTTTCTACTAAACCATAGGATTAAATTAACTGACTTGTAATTTAAACACACAATTTTGCACAAAAAATGAAGCCAAATCACTTATTTTTAAATTTCTTCATTCGTTGCCGCCGATGTGATGCCGAGACTGAAGCTATCTTTAATATCTAAGTTAGTCTCTAAGTATAAACTTTTCAATGTAAAATATTTTTTCTTACTCCTCCAAATGTAATAAATATCTGTGGTAACTTATTTCTGATGTTTAAAAATTAACTGGTTCTCCACGATACAGGCGTAGCCTAGTGTGGGGACCCCTGGTAACTATGTAAAACTCATTCTGTTTAAATAAATGACTTTTTTTTACTTTTTACTTCTAAACATTTTATATTAAAAATAAAAATACTTCAACAAAATGTTACATCTAATAGTTTTCAAAATAGCCATAATAAAACGGCTTTTTTACCTCGTTTTAGAAAACATCTTCAAAATTAAGGCCGTCATAAGGTACCTTTACCCTTGGAACGTCACATACATATATTTACTTATGTAATGTTCCTATTTCCCAGGACTCCCCTCTACCGCTATACCGTAAATGGCTCCCATCCAAATTTTCACCCCCTATTTCACCTCCTTAGAGGATGATTTTCGGGATAAAAACTATCCGTTGTCATTCTCCAGGACTCAAACTATTTCTATACTGAATTTCATCTAAATGGGCTACATCCAAATTTTCACCCCCATTTCACCCCCTTAGGGGATGATTTCTGGAATAGAAACTATTATATGTCCTTTTCCAGGACTCAAACTATTTTTCAACCAAATTTTATCAAAACAAAGTTCCACCCCCACTTGTCGACGCGGCTATAGTCAATGAAGCCCGGATAAACCCAACTGATGAGGGTTCAGAGAAGACTACCCCTTTCGAACCCCTAGACAGGACATCTACGAGAGAGATACGTCTAGAACTGAGGAAATTTAAAAACAAAAAAGCTCCGGGGCCGGACCAGATCAGAGCAGATGCTTTGAAACTGGGTGGAGAAGTATTCATCGAAGCTTTTAAACCGATAGCAGACTATGTCCTTGTGACGGGTTATTTCCCGAGACGATGGAAGGTCGGTGAATGCATCTTCCTACACAAAACAGGCAAAAATCACAAAGAACCGACCTCTTATAGACCAATTACGTTACTTAATATAATGGGGAAGCTATGTGAAAGGCTAATACTTTCAAGGATACAAGGTACAGTCGACAAGATGCAACCCCCATTTCAACATGGCTTCACCAGGTTCAGAGGGACCGCTACACAGATTGTCCGTACTGGTAAGATAATAACAGACGCACTCGCGCTTGGGGAAAGTGTATCTATGATATGCACGGACCTAAGCAAAGCATTCAACTCGATTAACCACAAAGGCCTAATTAAGAAACTGCAGAACGCTGACGCTCCTTCCAACGTTATAAAAATCATAGAAAACTACTTAGAAGATCGATGGATAATAGGGAAATTTCGTACGATGAAAGGAGAATTAAAGAAGCTACCACACGGCGTGCCCCAGGGATCAATTCTCGGCCCCGTCATCTTCAATCTTTACGTCTACGACATATGGGATAGTCACGACAGGATTCGAGGTCTGAAACTATCTCAGTACGCGGATGACTTATGTATCCTAAATAGAGCTATGAAACCTGATCACGCCACATTGAGAGCGGAATGGGCGGCCGAAACCATTGTTAACTACTACGATAGATGGGGTTTAAAATGCAATGTAGACAAAACAGAATGTATCTTGTTCACAAAGAAGAAGAAATATAAACCGACAGTTAAAATAAAAAACCAGACGTTCACTTACAAAAAAGACATAAAGTACCTGGGTGTCATCTTTGACAAAACCCTCAAAATTAACCCACATACCGACAAAGTTGTTAAAAAATTAAAACAGGTAAGAGGTGCTCTGGGACCCATCATTGGCTTTTATGCCAAAACGGATGTCGAAGTCAAACTGGCAATCATCCAAGCTTGCATCCTCCCTATCATGGATTATGGAGTGGTACAGCTACTATCCAGGTATAGTTACTCGAATCTACTGAAAATAGAGAGACAATACAGAATGGCGCTCAAGAGCGCCGGTCAGTTCTCAAGACGTCTACCCACGGAAACGCTCTGGGAAATCGCGGATCTTGAAGCGTGGCACCTTCGAGCCGCTGACCTAAATCGCAAAATGCTTGACAAGGTAGCAACTCTGGGTATAGAAGATTTGGACACACCTGGGGACGCTTACCTGGCACACGGCGAATTTAACCCGCTATTAACAAATAATAGAATAGGTGAAATCACATATATACCAAATAAAGACATGAGGCGCTGGCCCCGAGGGACGGCGGCTCCACGTCCCCTTAGAATTAAATAAATGTAAAATATGAAACACAACCAACACTAACATCCTTAACTCAACACATGTGACATAACACCTACAGCTTACACAGATCTTTTAGACATAAGTTAGCTGACACAATCCTGCGGGAACTAAAGGATGTAAACCCTAATAGGTAATAAACGTTTTCTCATTCTCATTCTCATTCTCATTCCCCAATTACACCCCCTTAGGGGATGATTTTCGGGATAAAACTATCCTATGTCCTTCCTTAACTATCGCTATACCATAAATGGGTTCAATCCAAATGTTCATCCACCATTTCTCACCCCATTAGGGGATGATTTCCTCCTTTTATGTGTTCCGGAATAAAAATTATACTATGTTCTTTCCTAGGACTCTACCTCTCTCTATACCAAATTTCATCTAAATGGGTTCTATCCAAATCTTCAACCCTCATTTCACCACCTCAGGAAATGATTTTTTGGGATAAAAACTATGCATTGTCCTTCCCTAGGACTCCTTCTATCTATTTACCAAATTTCATCTATATGGGTTTTACCCAAATTTTCACTCCCTATTTAATCCCTGAGGGGATGATTTTCGGTATTAAAACTATCCGTTGTCATACTCCGGGACTCAAACTATCATTCAACCAAATTTCATCAAAATGGGTCACAAACAAATTTTCACCCCCAATTACACCCCCTTATGGGATGATTTTCAGGAGTCAACTATCCTATGTCCTTCCCAAAGACTCCAACTCACTATACCGTAAATGGGTTCCATCCAATTTTTCATACCCCATTTCACCCCCTTAGGAGATGATTTCTGGACTAAAAATTATTTTAAGTCCTTCCCCAGGACTCTGAACTATCTCCATACCAAATTTCATCTAAATCGGTTCTATCCAAATTTTCACCCCTCATTTCACCCCCTCGGGAGATGATTTAGGATAAAAACTATGCATTGTCCTTCCCTGGGACTCCTTCTATCTCTATACCAAATTTTAACTAAATGGGATTTATTCACATTTACATCCCTGTTTCATCCCCTTGGGGGATGATTTTCGGGATTCAAACTATCCATTGTCATTCTCCGGGAGTCAAACTATATCTATACCAAATTTGATCTAAACGGAGTCCATCCAAAATGTCACCCCCCATTTCACCCCCTCAGGGAAAGATTTCCGGAATAAAAACTATCCAATGTCCTTCCCCAGAACTTAAACTACCTCTTAACCAAATTTCATCAAAATGGGTTACATCCAATTTTTCACCCCCCCCCCCCCCCCCATTTTACCCCCTAAAGGGAAGATTTTCGGGATGAAACCTATCCTTAAACCTTCTCCGGGACTTAAACTAATCATATACCAAACTTCATCCAAATCGGTGCAGCGGTTTAAGTAGCTCCATACAAATTTCCACCCCTCATTTCATTCCCTTAGGGGTTGATTTCCAGGATAAAAACTACCCTAAGTCCTTCCCCAGGACTCAAAATATCTCTATACCAAATTTCATCTTAATCGGTTCAGCCGTTTCCACGTGATGCGCGGTCACATAAACAGACAAACAGATAAACAGACAAACAGACAAAAATTCTAAAAACTGTTGGAACGTGTTCTGTTATCGATTCTTAGTATCCCTAGCCAATTTTTTTTCGAATATCTTCCATGTACAGACTTTCGACCCTCTTCAGCTTTATTATATGTATAGATTTTTTTGCATTCTGAATGAAAAGAAACACAGAGAAAGAAAGAAACACTTTTATTAAGGTAACAAAGCAGAACAATACAAAATATACAAGAATTTTGCGTAAGTAAGTATGAAAGTTTCTTGGCATATGTCGCGAAGAGGGTTCGCGAGAAATAACCCTTAAATATTATTTGTACATAGCAACATTGACTGAACACCGGATGGACTCAAACTCTATTTTGTCTTTGGTAAGCTTTGAATTTTGTCGCTAGAATTCTTTTGTTTTCTGACATTTAAAATGATATAAATTGTGATGGTGAATAGTTTTCTGTGCCCGTTTCCTGACCTGATATCTAAAGCTAAGTATCTTGAAAATATGTAGAGTATTCTCTTATTTAAGTCTTTATTAATGGAGTGGAAGTTAGATTACTTGGCGAAACTCATAGAACTGATCAAGCCATCTATTTCCATCCAATACACTTATCTATTACTTAGTATCAATGTTATTGTCTGTCGCTACAAGAATCTGAAGAAGGCTTGCGAGCCGCCGTTTTAATATCCGGCAACTTTGAGAACCGAAGGGTTCTCCAGTGCACCTAGACTTGGCCAATTCTATAGGCAGGGAATGAGTAAAGAGTCCACGCGACTCCGTCTGGGTTCGTGTGAGCTAAAGGCGAAACATAAGTAAAGGGGTCCTTGCGACTCTATCTGAGCCTGCGGGCTACCAAATTAGTGACACTCCATAACATGCTAAAGATAAGTCAATTAATGTTTCACCTATGCGTTGAAGGCATAGTCAAGTACTTAGAATATCTAGCAGAGATTCATATTTCCACCTTTAAACAGATGGGACATTCAACCCAATTTCATGGGATCAGCGAACGGTGCCAGATCAGGGAACACACGAATTAAAAGGTAAGACAGCTGACCAGAAAAACTGACTCAACGTTCCTATTAAAGGATTCTCACTTAAATACATAAACTACAGGTTAATGGTCTTAATATCAATTTATTATATATAATAATATAATATTACGTAGAGAAAAGTCATACACTCAAGAGTTACATTCCATAGGACCTGAAGCGAGGATGTCCTTGTGAGGTTATTCTTCTTTGAATACACTCATGAAGACATCATCACTTTTGTACGCCGCCTTATGTTAAGGTGCGGGACAAAATTTGGTGGCAGATGCTGGGATTTGAATTTGATAAATATGTAGCTCAGTATTTAAAGATTCAGTTGAAATAAAGTCTAGTGCAAATTAAACCAAGTCTAATAAATAAAACATATTAATAAACCTTTAAGATCAAGAATATATATTACTAAAATTAAAATTTTCATTTTAGTGGTCAGCTGTCTTATGATTTGATATTGAGGACATCTTTGGTTGAGTAGGGAAATTAATAATGAACGTGTTTCTAAGAAAATAAAACAAACATTGTTATTTATTTGTGTAACCCTTAGATATAAGAAATAACAGGGACGTTGGTAAAATGATTAGAACTCATTTTACAAACGTTGTTGTGTATAAAACACAATTTTATCAATTTGAGGGCTAAAATTATCAAGAGCAAATTGGTTTAGCTACTCGGCACCAGTTGTAACGAAGAAGTTCTACTATTCAATCATAGATGGCGAGTTACGAGTTATTCGGAAATAGTATTTTATTTTAGGAGGACGCATTACTTTTATATCAAATAAATATTTATACGTTTTTGAGAATTTTAGTAGATATCAAATAATATTTCTTATTGAAAAAGGTCAATATAAATAATTGGTAGGAAATTGACATCTGGCAAGGTTGAAACGTCAAATTGATATTTAATCTTTCTTCTCATCTGTCAGATCAGACCAATGATTTGAATCGTTCGAATCAAAGGAAATTGAATAATTATATTACAAATTAGTTTCGTATTTCAATAAACGTTGGGTAAATACAATTACTTACTTATTGTAATACGTAAATTCCAGTTAAGGCCAAGTGTTTTAATAGTTGGTCCCTTAACATTATCAGGCACTTGTTTTGCAAATTCTTCAGAATTAGAACTCCTCTCTCTTAGGTTCATTGAAATTTCAGCGAAAACGCTTTTTCCTTCTTTATAGAGATTCAATGCCTCTTCAATAGATTCTACTCCTGTGAGAACGTTGTCTATATCATTATCCAGTTGTTTAGTGTAATTTCCATTTGCCTTTTGTAAGTGAAGTCTGACCGTAGCATTCAAAAGAAACGGACTGCATATTATTCCAAAAGGTACGCGCGAGAACCTATATTGTAACAAGTTGTCTTCAGTTATGGGTTTATCTATATCTTGGAGCGAATACAAAATAAATATATTAGGTATATGTATATGAGGCAATACGGTGTGTACCCTTTTTATCCCTTAAAGTACCCAACATTGTTTATTTTAGGTATGGTTGGATATACAGAACTTAAAGTTAGAAGGGACCTCGCCCTCGCTACCTATATCTTTAAAATAATTCGAGGAAAGGTATACAATGCGGAGATATTGGAAAGGGTAGGTATATGCGTTCCTCGTAGTGTGGGGCGCCGGCGGCGGCCGCCGCTGCTGTCGGTACCGCATGCGCGCACGCAGCTGCTGCGTGAGGCGCCAATGAAGCGCGCGCTGCGCACTCTGAACCTCATAGGGACGGATCTAGATCTGTTTTTCTGTACACTGAGTTAATTTACAAGGATGGCTTTGTTTAAAATTTGTTATTATAAATAATTAGTTATAAGGTGTTTTGCAAAATTATCGCATTGGGTCTATCCTGTAATGATAATTGTATGTATGGAAATAAATAAAATAAAAAATCTTTTAGCCAAAAAAATCTTGTAACATCTCTGTCATTTTCATTTAAAGCGATTTGTAGAAAGGTTTTTTCCTCATCTGCCGTTATTCCTATGGCATGACATCTGAATTTCATAAGTAGCCCTGTCAAATCTTCCAACATCATAGGACCACAGTATAAACATTCGTTTAAGCTTTTAGTATCCTTCGTACGCACGCTGGCATCATAAACAATCCTGAGAGATTTGCCAGGTGTTATGACTGGGTGATGAGCAAGAAAATGGATTGGATGATCCTCTTTAATATCTTCAGGTACCACCTCTATGACACCATTTCGTAGTTGATCCTTGAGTGTTTGATTATAGGTCGGTGGGAGACGGAGTTTAACCTTTTCAGCAGCCCGACCAAACGACCATACGCTAACCCATAGTTGGTAGGTAATTCAGGTGGATATTCATTCCAAGGCCAACTAACATGATAACGCCCCTCTTTGAACGTGGTGTTCTTATTGAAATGTTCAATGGCTTCCTCCTCTCTAGTAGAGTTTGGTGAATCGATGGTTCCTATGAACTCTAGGTCCCACAAGACCTTCATAGATACCTAATCTAACGGCAAATCCGGTTCATTTAATTTAGTTTCATATGACGCTTAAAGTATGTGAGTACTGACAACTCGTCCCCATGTTCGTCTCTATAGTCCAGCCAGAAAGTATCCGACCTAAGTTAGAATTCACCAAATATAGATTCTCTCGTATCTTTACTTTTTCTTCAGCCATAATTGAATGGTAATAATCGTTACCAATCAGTATATCCACCCTATCTGACAGTGAACCATCATCAGCCAGTAAGTAATCCTCTCGATGTTCCCACTCATCCAGTTCCTTACTATGAGATGAAATGCCACGCGTGATAGAAGGTACAATATTCGCATACGAGGGCTGTTTGATAAGTACCCGTTTTCAAATGTTATTCTTATCACTGGCTGAAAAATTATATACGACCGTTTTAAGGCATCCTTCATGACCCGGAAAAATTAAAAATATATCACAGCATACTTTTGTTTTTTTTCGTTTAACGGCTGTTGAATGTCAGATTTCGATTTTAATTGCAAATATGGAGAAAGAACAGTATCGTTCTGTAATTCGTTTTCTGTTTTTGGGAGGAAAAACATGTGATGAGATAAAAGTACAAATGCAAGCTGTTTACAAGGATAATACACCTTCTATGACAACTATCAGATATTGGTATAACGAGTTTAAACGGGGCAGAACATCCGTCTTTGACGAAGACCGCCCAGGCCGCCCTATTGAGGTGACTACGGAAGAGATGGTCAAGAAAATTGAAAATATCGTATTAGCCGACCGCCGAATAAAGCTTAGAGAAATTGTTGACACTATTAATGTTTCAATCGAGCGGGTACAATATATTTTAGAAAACAAATTAGGAATGAAAAAGGTATCTGCAAGATGGGTGCCGCGTTTGCTCACCGAGGAACAAAAGCTTACCCGAATGACTACTTCGAAGCAATGCTTAGCAAAGTATAAAAGCAATCCGAATGAGTTTTTGCGGCGTTTTGTGACAGTAGACGAAACGTGGATTCATAACTATACCCCAGAAAATAAAGAACAATCAAAGCAGTGGATTTTACCAGGCGAATCAGCTCCAAAAAAAGCAAAGACCGTCCCATCGGCCGGAAAGGTCATGGAGACCGTTTTTTGGGACTCGCAAGGGATCATACATATTGATTACTTACAAAAAGGAAAAACGATAACAGGGCAATACTACGCAAATTTATTGGGCGAATTTGATTCCGTTTTAAGGAATAAACGACCGCATTTAAAAAAGAAAAAAGTTCTTTTCCACCATGACAATGCACCAGCTCACTAGTCCAAAATCGCAGGGGCAAAATTAGAAAAATTACGCTATGAATTGCTGCCGCATCCACTATATTCACTAGACTTAGCCCCATGCGACTTTTTTTTATTCCCAAACCTAAAAAAATGGCTCGGCGGAAAGAGATTTGCGTCAAATGATGAGGTCATCGCCGCCACAGAGGCCTATTTCGACGACTTTCCGAAATCTTATTTTTTGGATGGCTTATTAAAGCTAGAATACCGCTGGAACAAGTGTATAGAGTTAAAAGGTGACTACGTAGAGAAATAAATATACATATACAAAAAAAAAAAGTTTTTTTTTTCTAAACACGGGTACTTATCAAACAGCCCTCGTATATCACCTTTTGCTTATTAACCCTTGATCGAATATGAAGTTTCACTATCGAACTATCTATCTCTTGAGGTTTGTCTGAACCAAACCATCAGATGGCAGTTTTCCTCTTTCTCCAATTCAAGATGTTTAGCGACATCTTGAGTGACATAACTTCTCATACTACCAGAGTCCAATAACACACGGCACTTCATTGATGTATTGTTTAGTCCCTTGACGTTGACAACAGCTGTTTGCAATATTGTGGATTCATTCCCATGTACATGTAGTGCACTAGTAGATTATTTCTTAGTTGTCACTCCTTTAGGGCAAAGCGCTCTGTTATGTAGACCCTTCACACCACAATGATAACAAGCTCTGTATCTTAATCTGCAGGAGTTTAAGGTATGACCCATACGCAGACAATTATAACAACGGTTTCCTAATTTCGCTTTCCTTTGTTCTACAGTTCTACTGTTTGTGCACTCATCATTGAAATGATCACCCTTGCAAAGGATACAGCTGATCTTCCTTCTTTTCTGTGTAGATAACAATATGCCTCCATTTTGCGAGAACGTTCTTCTTGTTCCACCTAAAGAATTTATTACAATAAGTATAGTTGTTATTTTCTAAGCCGTCCGTTCCGCACTAAAGAACGCCGCACTGCAGAACGGACGGCTTAGAAAATAACAACTATAATTGTATTTACCCAACGTTTATTGAAATATTAAACTAATTTGTAATATAATAATTCAATTTCCTTTGATTCGAACGATTCAAATCATTGGTCTGATCTGACAGATGAAAAGAAAAATTGAATACCAATTTGACGTTTCGACCTTGCCAGATGTCAATTTCCTACCAATTATTTATATTGACCTTTTTCAATAAGAAATATTATTTGATATCTACTAAAATTCTCATAAACGTATAAATATTTATTTGATATAAAAGTAATACGTTCTCCTAAAATAAAATACTATTTCTGAATAACTCGTTACTCACCATCTATGATTGAATAGTAGAACTTCTTTGTTACAACTGGTGCCGAGTAGCTAAATCAATTTGCTCTTGATAATTTTAGCCCTCAAACTGATAAAATTGTGTTTTATATACAACAACGTTTGTAAAATGAGTTCTAATCATTTTACCAACGTCCCTGTTATTTCTTATATCTAAGGGTTACACAAATAAATAACAATGTCTGTTTTATTTTCTTAGAAACACGTCCATTATTAGTTTCCCTACTCAACCAAAGATAACCTCAATATCAAAATCATAAGACAGCTGACCACTGAAATAAAAATTTTAATTTTGGTAATATATATTTTTGGTCTTAAAGGTTTATTAATATGTTTTATTTATCAGACTTGGTTTAATTTGCACTAGACTTTATTTCAACTGAATCTTTAAATGCTGAGCTACATATTTATCAAATTCGAATCCCAGCATCTACCACCAAATTTTGTCCCGCATCACAACATACGACGGCGTACAAAAGTGATGATACCTTCATGAGTGTATTCAAAGAAGAATAACCTCACAAGGATATCCTTGAAATGTAACTCCTAAATGTATGACTTTTCTCTTGATATGATATATCTGCTTCGCAATCGTAGTATGTAATATTATATGTAATAAATTGATATTAAGACCATTAACTTGTAGTTTATGTATTTAAGTGAGAATCCTTTAACAGGAACGTTGGGTCAGATTCTCTGGTCAGCTGTCTTACCTTATAATTAGTGTGTTCCTTGACCTGGCACCGTTCGCTGATCCCATGTAGTTGGGTTGAATGTCCCATCTGTTTAAAGGTGGAAACATGAATCTCTGCTAGATCCTCTAAGTATCTGACTATGCCTTCAACGCATAGGTAAAATATTAATAGACTTATCTTTAGCATGTTATGGAGTGTCACTAACTTGGTAGCCCGCAGGCTCAGACAGAGTCACTAGGACCCTCTTACTTATGTCTCGTCCTTAGCTCACACGATCCCAGACGGAGTCGCGCGGACTCTTTACTCATTCCCTGCCTATAGAATTGGCCAAGTCTACGTGCACTGCCCAGCTAGCACACTAATCGGACATATATTTACGTTCGGACGTATAACTTTACGATCGTGACCATTTTTACGTTACTTAGCTAACATGGTAATCACGCAACATATATTTATGCCATAGCGTAAAATATACGTAGCAAAATTATTACATTCATTTCATTCGTTCAATAGTAGTCTATGGTTAGAAGCCTATTATAATACTACCTAATTAAAGAGTAATGATAAGCACTGCACAGTTTACTAAACAGTTGTTCTCCTGTATTAAGTTGTGTTATAATAGTTTTTTGTTTTTATTTACGTTACTCCCCACCCCACAATAGTACATTATGATACAAGTGTGCTAAGTTGGTCATTACACTCGAGTCGGTTTTTAAGCCTGAGCCGAAGGCGAAGGCTTAATGGAGACGAGAAGTGTAATGACCAATGCTCACGTGTTTCATACGACGTTTTTCAACACATTTGCGAGGAAAAAAAATAAATAATAAAAAATGAAAATGTTAAAAGATATGTAATGAAAAGGCACTAGTGCGATAATGTAATGTAAAAGTCACGGCATGGGTAATATTCTGCATTATTTTGCTAATATTTAAAAAGATATGTAATGAAAAGGCACTAGTGCGATAATGTAATGTAAAAGGCACGGCATGGGTAATATTCTGCATTATCAGTGTAAATACGCTGTAATAAGACCTACTTTACGAGCAGGTGTGTTGAAAAAAGTTTTACGTAGTGGTTGTAAGTAATTTAGCGAGTACCAAAACACATGTTAGTTTATAATTGAATCAATAATATTTGTAAATTTGTGTAATATACTTTATTACAACACAAGCAAAAAATCATAATCATTGCGTTATTTATACTAATTTATAGTTAGTAATCATGATCTAGCTAAAATTAAAAATGCTAGATCATTGTTTCAGGAGACGATAGGAGTTTTGAGACTGAAACCGTATGTGTTGTGACAGAAATCGGAGAAATCCTGCGAAAATTATATTGTTTTCATAGTGTTAAAATTTATCCGGGGTCTCGAGTGACCTACATAAAATTTCGTCCGTCAACGGCTCATATCGTCAAGTTTTATGTGCCAAAATCAAGAGCATGTTAGCATTTGACGTAAAGCAAATAGTTTTATGTGCAAGACATATAAATGGTCACATTTTACGTAAATGATGGTATAGCATGTTAGCTCATGACGGTAAAATTTTATACGTCGGTTGTGGACATAAAACATGTGCATAAAAGTCGTCATTTTGCTAGTGTGCTAGCCGGGCTGGTGAACTCTTCAGTTCTCAAAGTTGCCGGATATTAAAACGGCGGCTCGCAAGCCTTCTTCAGATACATACGACAGACAATAACATTAATGATATATTACGGATAAGCGTATTGGATGGAAATAGATTGCTTGATCAGCTCATAGAGTTTAGCCAAGTCATCTAACTTCCACTCCATTAGTAAAGACTTGAATTCTTATACTACTTCTTTTCTAGGTACTTAGCTTTTAATTGCTGATCAGGAAACCGCGCAGAAAACTATTCTCACTATCACAATTCACACCAATCTGCCCAGCTAGCACACTAATCGGACATATATTTACGTTCTGACGTATAACTTTACGATTGTGCCCATTTTTACGTTACTTAGCTAACATGGTAATCACGCAGCATATATTTATGCCATAGCGTAAAATATACGTAGCAAAATTATTACATTCATTTCATTCGTTCAATAGTAGTCTATGGTTAGAAGCCTATTATAATACTACCTAATTAAAGAGTAATGATTAAGCACTGCACAGTTTACTAAACAGTTGTTCTCCTGTATTAAGTTGTGTTATAATAGTTTTTTGTTTTTATTTACGTTACTCCCACCCCACTAAAAGTTTTACGTAGTGGTTTTAAGTAATTTAGCGAGTACCAAAACACATGTTAGTTTATAATTGAATCAATAATATTTGTAAATTTGTGTAATATACTTTATTACAACACAAGCAAAAAATCACAATCATTGCGTTATTTATACTAATTTATAGTTAGTAATCACGATCTAGCTAAAATTAAAAATGCTAGATCATTGTTTCAGGAGACGATAGGAGTTTTGAAACTGAAACCGTATGTGTTGTGACAAAAATCGGAGAAATCCTTCGAAAATTATATTGTCTTCATAGTGTTAAAATTTATCCGGGGTCTCGAGTGACCTACATAAAATTTCGTCCGTCAACGGCTCATATCGTCCAGTTTTATGTGCCAAAATCAAGAGCATGTTAGCATTTGACGTAAAACAAATAGTTTTATGTGCAAGACATATAAATGGTCACATTTTACGTAAATGATGGTGTAGCATGTTAGCTCATGACGGTAAAATTTTATACGTCGGTTGTGGACATAAAACATGTGCATAAAAGTCGTCATTTTGCTAGTGTGCTAGCCGGGCAGGAGACGATAGGAGTTTTGAAACTGAAACCGTATGTGTTGTGATAGAAATCGGAGAAATCCTGCGAAAATTATATTGTTTTCATAGTGTTAAAATTTATCCGGGGTCTCGTGTGACCTACATAAAATTTCGTCCGTCAACGGCTCATATCGTCAAGTCAAAATCAAGAGCATGTTAGCATTTGACGTAAAACAAATAGTTTTATGTGCAAGACATATAAATGGTCACATTTTACGTAAATGATGGTATAGCATGTTAGCTCATGACGGTAAAATTTTATACGTCGGTTGTGGACATAAAACATGTGCATAAAAGTCGTCATTTTGCTAGTGTGCTAGCCGGGCAGAATGTCAGAAAACAAAAGAATTTTAGCGACAAAATTCAAAGCTTACCAAAGATAAAATAGAGTTTGAGTCCATCCGGTGTTCAGTCAATGTTGCTATATACAAATATACAAATTTCTCGCGAACCCTCTTCGCGACATAAGCTATGTGTTAGTGTAATTTCTATTGCACCTCAATAATTTCTTATATTTTTTGAGTGCATTCTCATCAGCTTAGTTCGTAGTAAGTAGGTATTAAGATCTTTAATTTGACGCTTTGTCTTAGTGAGAGCAGTTTAGGAAGTAAGTGCATCTCTAGTTGTAAGCATTTGTTACTATTAGTGTATTGTTGTACATTTGCTTCTGTTGTTTCTCCAATAAGTAAAATAAAATAAAAATTAGAACGAGATGTATAGTATTAAGGCCTCCACACACCGACCCGCGCCCGCGACAGGTGTGTGGAGGCCTTTAGATAGATCTCACCGCGCGCCGGGCCTGTGATAGCCGTCCTGTAACAAGTTCTTTACAAGAATATACGAACGATACGGAATAGGGAACATTACGCAAAGCTCTGCGTAGGGGGCGACACTAACACAACCCGTAAACAAACCGCCATGACGTACAATGTCATATTTATTAACCTAACAAATAATTGATGAAGACGCCAATAGTTTTATTATCATTCGTGTGTAAAATACCTGTACTGTGATATTAAAACGGCATCCTATAGCCATTTAAAGGTGGATGAGGGCTTTTTCTTGCTTTACGACGTATTGCCGCTTCCCATAGTTTTCGTATCATCGTTTCCTTCGGAAATGAATGATGCCCTTCATTCTTGCATCCAATTACGCAGCACTGATGCATTTTATTTATTGAAATATTCTCTTCCCTATTTGATCCAGAGCTTTGAAGGACTTGTCAAAGTTGTCAAAAAAACTGTTTACTAATTGTGATAGTGCTGCACTCTGGCGGCAGAACATTGCAGTAATGTTCCCTATAAATAAAATAATGCGTAGACTTTATAAGGATTTGTCTAAACATAGGCACCTAATGGGCACCTATTACCCTTAAAACTTTTCGGTAACCCGTCATCTCCCATTGACCCACATATGGGTCGTACGGGAGGTCCCAATGGGGGGTCCTTTTTAGTACTCTGGAATCCCACTGACCCACATGTGTGTCACCTTTTTTTTTCTAATTTAAACTATACTACAGGATTTCCAGGGTCCGTTTTCAGGGTCTGACTGCTGGACCAATGGGACCACACCTGCCGACCCATGTATGGGTCGATGGAATTCTAGGCCTTCGAGCAACCGACCGCTGGGATCGGAAGGGAATAGGGAACTCGCAACTCTTCGTAGGTGGCGACACTAGCAGCGTTGACATTGCATCTCGTTCCCACTTGCGGTAGTGTCTATATGCAAGCATCCTTGTCACTCATTTGACAATCAATTGTGCATGTGTGTGTGAATCCCTATATTTCTATACTGGTTTACTTTTAGTGGTCGTGCTGCCTCTGGCGGCAGAACATTGCAGTAATGTTCTCTATTATCGGTTGTACAACATCATTATTATTTATAATTGTAAAAAAAAACCAGCCAAGTGCGAGTTGGACTCGCGCACGAAGGGTTCCGTACAATTAATAGATAATTCCGTACAATTAAAAACGGCAAAAAAATCACGTTTGTTGTATGGGAGCCCCCTTAAAAAAATATTTTATTTTGTTTTTAGTATTTGTTGTTATAGCACTTATAGCGGCAACAAAAATACATAATCTATGAAAAAAAGATTCAACTCTCTAGCTATCACGGTTCTTGAAATACAGCCTGGTGACAGATTATCTATAAAAACGGCAAAAAATTCACGTTTTTTGTATGGAAGCCCCCCTAAAAAAAAATTATTTTGTTTTTAGTATTTGTTGTTATAGCGGCAGCAGAAATACATAATCTGTGAAAAATTCAACTCTCTAGCTATCACGGTTCTTGAGATACAGCCTGGTGACAGACAGACGGACGGACGGACAGCGAAGTCTTAGTAATAGGGTCCCGTTTTACTCTTTGAGTACGGAACCCTAAAAACTGACAATACATGAAACGTCATTTTACTCCGTTGAAAACATGAACATTTAGTTTTTCAGTTTGACAAATGAAATACAAGACTTATTAAAGTCTGGCCATCGAAACGTGACCTACTGAAAATAACTGCGAAATTTAAAAAATGTAGCTAACTACGGTTTGCCTGAATGAGCCACGGTTAAACGATTTAAATTCTTTTGTCATTAACTAATCCTATACTATTATACATCTGAAAGTTTGGATGTTTGTTACTCAATCACGCTTAAACGGCTGAACCGATTTGGATGAAATTTTGCACGAAGATAGTTTATAGCCTGGATTAAAATATAGGAGTTTTTATCCTGGGTTTACGCAGACGAAGTCGCGGGTGAAAACTAGTAACTTCGTAATTAATGACAAACGCGTCAATATTTTTTAACTCTAGCTCATACAGGCATACCAATAACTAAATACAATTTTAAATTTCGCGGTCGTTTTCGGTATCTCGTTTCGATGGCCAGAGGGCCTACCGCGAACGGCATTCGAAGTTTTCCCTCTCTGTCGCACTTACGTACGATCTCGTAAGTATGACAGAGAGGGGAAACTTCGAATGCCTTTCGCGGTGGGCCCTCAGTCAAGACTACCACCGCGTCTCGTAATTAAAGTTTTTGTATGGACCATGTGCTAGCCCGTATTAGCCGTAAAAAATACGGGCTGCACGACTAAGTAGTAGGTATAATAGACATATTATATAGTTGTACGACTGTTACTTTGAGTTATCACCTGACTGGTGCTTAATTTATAAAGGAAATAAAAAGTCAATTTTCAGAACATGCAAATTATTTTAATAAATGAAATGACACAATGTTATTTGTCAAAACTTTTGCAGATGAGCTTCATCACTACAACATCCAGGGAAGTGGCTAGTAATGCAAGTGTTGTCAGAAAATCAACAATTACTCAACACTCGCCTACTAATCGCACGGAAATGCACTACGGAAAACATACTGGTTATTGCGTTCGTAACTTTTACATCGGTCATGAACTACAATCCCTTATAAATATCACTTGCGTAAAACCATGCTAGGCGCGTAGAAATAGTGCAATATTTTCCGCAGACTGGCTAAAAAGCTAACTCTTTGTAAAAGCTCTGCAATTATCTCAAGTTCGAACGAAATCGTTAATTAGCGATGAAATCTCAGGTAAAGCAGGACCTGATCACCTGTACAACATGCATGTCGGTTTTGCTTTATCAGGTTGCGGAGGCGCGCGTCGTAAGAATATAATCATACCCTGATTTTATAAAGACTCGTTAGACCTATGTCAGCAAGTAATGAGAAAGAATTTGGCCAGACGTATATCTTTACAAAACCGGACCTAAAACTAAATTATACAGATATTAACAACATGTGAGGTTAAACTCCAAGGTAAACTATGTACGAAATATGGGTTATTCCTACCTGTTACCACCAAATTGTTACCAGTGGTAACAGCTGGGATTTTTACCCCATCTTTTACTAGTGGGAACTTATGGGAATGGTAATTTATTGTAACTACTGGGATTTTTTTCCCAGTAGTTACCACCGAGTACTTTAGTGGTAAAAGATGATAAAAAATCCCAGCTGTTACTACTGGTAACAAATTGGCGGTAAAATGTGCGAATAACCGCGAAATATGAGATTGTATAATGTTCTAGTTAGTCCAGAAAATTCGGTTGGTGTATTAAAATTTATATTTGCATCCTCATTGACATAGTGTTTTGATCGTCTTCATTATTGGACCTCACATTTCACCGAAAATTTTCACAATTCTAAGTTTTTTATACTTAATGCAGTTTATTTGGTTCCTATAACTCACTCAGTGTTGTTGCTTTAACACAGAACAGAAATGTTTTCTTTTTGGCACTAACGACGTCAAAATATGTTTACAATTTTATGTATCCATAATAAAGCGTAAAGTGAAAGTAAACGTAAGGACTTCGAATGTGTAAATAACAATAATTTGGATATATTACAGTCGCCATCACATACATCGGAGCAAACAAGCAACTCACAAACATCTGAACACGACTCTATTTTCAAGGCATTAGGGTGCATGTTCAGATATTTTTGAATATCCTGTAGTGTACAGATGTATGTGATGGCGACTGTACATAATTCTTAATCAATGAATTATAACAATTCAAAACGTTTCGCTACAAAAAAGAACTAAGGACTTTTCCAGTTTTAAAACCTCATATTTAGGGGAAAATTGATCTACACCCATTTATTACCTAGATTGTGCGTCATGCTCGCTGAAAGAGCGTTGTTAAGTTAGGTTTTGTAATATTTATAATTATTATTTATTAACCATAAGTAATGTTTCCATTAAAGTAATCTGTTTAAAAAGAAATCTGTATCAGGGACTGCATAACCGAAAAATACCGGTATTCTATTTTAACGGTATGACGTCATATCGGTTGTCAAATTGCGGTTTCGGTAGCGGAACCTTTATATTTCACTACCGAAATATAAAGGTACCTTTATTTTTTCCGGTACCGTAACCGCTATTTAAAGGTACCGATATATCGACTTTGGCCTGGAAAAGTTGGAAAAGCCGGCAAAGGCTCTGCTGCTTTGTCTTTTAGTCTTTAAATGTTTAGTAGCCAATGCTTCCTCTGTAGAGTGCCAGCTCGCTTACTTTTCAGTAAAACCTTAGCACGAGCACAATATCGGAAGAGTTCTGAGATGTTGATTAATACGCGAAACGTTCATGACCATGTATTTCACTATGCAATTACTAATAAACTGTTTTGAACGACCAAACACAATATCTTAACACCCATACATGAAGACAACTTGTTTAGTTATAGTTTCCTACATAAATTAATACGAAGTTCCGGACATCGAGGAAAGTTACTGAAATACTTATCTATAGTAAAAACGTGAAAAATACGCTTATGAGACAGTTAAGAAGTTATAGAAAAGGGTTCACATTTAAAGTGTCGTTTTATATCGACATTAACATCACAGCGATTCACCAGCTTTGTTGAACTCCTAGCTAGAATCTTACGAGTACTAATCATTACATTAACTATGATCTAAAATGTTCCGAGATTACCCACAGAAATATCTGTTGAGCATTGAGATCAAAGCTGCCTCTTTTATAAACGAATGTTGTGTTGAACCATGTTTTTACCGATACATATAGACACTTTATCTACTCGCTGGAAACATTTCAGTCCATTATCTTTAAAAATATATAACAAAAAAGAGGTATCCTTAGACCCTCAAAAAAAAAATTGGCATCTTCCATGACGCTTGTTCATCATCAATCAGTAATCATCCAGTGAACAAAATAATATATTTATATGTACTTAAATAGTGTATCTATCGTCATCGACAAGATCATCCCAGTAACTGGGAAAACCTGGACGAGACTTGCAATGGACTGAAATAATTGAAAAATGTTGGAGGAGGCTTTTTTATGTTTATCTATCGGCAAAAACAGGTTAAGGCAGAGAACTGTTAACAGAAAAGTCAGGTACTTTGTTTTTCTGCAGATAATTTCAGGATACTATACCCACTTCTAGATTATACTTTCGAGTCTTGCACGGTAACCCAGTGGTCTGACGCTTTAGCGCGATATACTAAACATATACTAATCCTAACCACTACTAGACATCACTCAATTATACAAAATCTTACTAGGGCTCATGTCTCAAGTGACACCAAATGTATTGCATTTTAAAGTTGTCATTATTGTTAACTAATATAAACCCATTAATCACATATTGGGCATGTTTGTCTCGGCTTAACTCCTTTTCAGACAGGCATTAGAAAAATGACAATCTTATACATTCACATTAAGATGCGTATTAGAGGCAGTATATATGTGATGGACATATACATATACTGCCACTGCCTGAATAAGGGTTAACGTACTTACAGAATATGGCTAGTCAGCTTGCGTGCCTATTGTGGAAACCGTTTTGCAACAATGACAAAAATAATCCATGGTTAGACCAGAAATAAGATTTGCGACACTTTATACAATACTATTCTTCACTTTCTACTAGTTGTTCGTTCTAAATTTGACACCCTGGTATATTTTGGTCGCTAAGCTAAGCATATATTTTCGTAACTAAGTTGACTTCAGTAACCGTAAGGTTAGCCTTATAGGGACTAACTAGATCACTATTAGTACGTACACTTAACAGATATAAGGCAATAATATAGTAAATCCTCCATCGTCGCGTCATACGACCATCCGTGACGACGAGAAATTAAATTTTTAACAAGAGATATTAAACACAGTAGTAAGTTATCGTGTTTGCGTTATACAAGTGGAATTACAAGAAAAATTTATAATGCAGTTTACTAAACAAAATATCTTCTATAAAAAAAAATCAAACAAAATATCTTCTATAAAAATAAAAAGTTCTTACTCAAAGGGAACAAACAAAGGCATTAAAATATTAATCAATGACTAAATTTTCCTCTACAACTTCTAAAACTTTGATGTAACAAAAAATAGTATTCTTACAACTTAATAATTAAATCTTAACTATAAACAGTCTTACAATGGAAATACGAACAAGAAGTGTCACCTTGAATATAATTCTAACAATTGAATATAATTGTTCAGAACAAAGAAATAATCGAAAGTAAGAGAAAGAAACGGTAAGTCCAAGAAAAGTTTGAATGTGATTTAAAATAGATCTGTAATAGGTGGACACTACTTGTATGGCTCAATAACAACATCCACACATAAAACACTAAACACATTGAATATTATATGTAACCGTTATTGGTGCATTGCATGGAATGTTATTATTCCATGTAATTCAATTGTTTAGCTTCACATTTTTCGAGTCTCATCGAGTGACCCTTTTACCCGATATTTGGTGCGAACTCCCCGCAGACATCACAGTCCTATCCATCCTATCAACAAAGTTCTTGTTACAACAATTGCAATTGTACGACTTACGTTTCTTGTGTCTTTGCTTCATGTGCAGTTTGAGTGAGTTATACTGCTCAAATATCTTTGTGCATTTCCTGCATTTGTGGTATTCCTTCAACTCATGAACTATCACGCGGTCGGAGAACGTCACCCGCTTCTTAGCCTTGTCGTTCGATTTGTGAATCATGTGCTTGTTTTCCTGATGGTTTTGCAACTTTTTTTCACTAGAGTAAACTTTTTTGCAGATCTTACACTTAAGCTTCGCAATGTTGAAGCTAGTATTGAACATAGGACAGCTAGGGTCCTCCTGGAAGGCCATTTTCAGCTCGTTAAGGTCGTCGCGTAAAACGCTGACAGAGCACTTGTCGCCAAGTCGTCTAGAATGTACAGCGATTTCCAACTTAGACAAATACTTATGGAGGTCAGTGTTGTTAACGTGATTCTGTACCATATTCTTGAGATACGGCGATATATCAGTCCGCGTCAGCGTGACTACAGGGCTCTTCCCGAAACCTTTGAAAACATCTTTAATCTCGAGGCTTTCTTTCGAAGCGCCGCCAACAGAAAATCGGCGCACAACATTGCACTTGACGGCCATTGCAGTATTTGAAGTTGTAAAATTAAATTGGAAGGCAAAATAATAAGGGGTAAAAATTTAGACTTTTACTGGTAAATTTCGCTTGCTATGCTATGCACTCGTATGACATTCGTTTAACCACAGACTGTAAAATTTCCATGGAGGAAAAGGGCGACACATGGACGTATACTACTCAGGACAAGCTATGGTAGTAATAATACCACGTGCGAACAAGATGTTAGCATAGCAATCTTGATGAGTGTGACAGAAAGAGAAATATCATTCATTCTAGTGGTTGACATATTTGTTCTTTTGATTTTGTTTTATTTTAATATTTACTCGTTATTGAGTAAATTTGTTGACATTGTATTAATTTAATATTATATCTTTATTTTTTCTTTGTTTTTGACGATCGTGATAAATAATCTTATTTTTTTGACATGAAAGCAAATTTGTAATGTATTTTTTTATCATGAAATAAATAATCTAATCTAATCTAATCTAATCATTGTCCTTGTCATAGTTCCACTTTTCTTTTGTTTGGCACAACTGAGGGCCTACCGCGAAAGGCATTCGAAGTTTTCCCTCTCTGTCATACCGGTGAGTTCGTACGTAAGTGCGAGAGAGAGGGAATACTTCGAATGCCGTTCGCGGTAGGCCCTCCGATTTAGAGTATGAAGTTGTGGCAAATTAACCATTAAGCCTCTCACAGACTGGCGCGGCCTGGCCGCGGCGGACAATAGAAAACTTGTCATTAGCTGTCAAATTTACTATGGTCCGCCACCGCAGGCCGCGCCAGTGTGATGCAGGCTTTAGGCCTTTCACAGGCTGACGCGGCCTGGCCGCGGCGGGCAATAGAAAACTTGTCATAGAGTCTGGCCATCGAAACGTGATACTGAGTTTTTTTTTTTTTATTTCAAATATGTAGATATGGCAAACCTTTATGAACTAGGAATACGCAATCTTGATATTTGCCAGCAGCTGTCAAAGCACTTGACTTTTGGCTTAAGTAGATTGAGAGGTTTTCTAAATCACTATACAAGTACTATGTTCTTGTAAGATGGGCACGCCATTTAAAACCTGTTTTAGGGTCAGAGACCTTAGTACTAGAAAGCTGTAATTTGGCATGAATGCACTTACATATCAATCACGCCAACAAGGTGGTAAATTAAAAAACTTAAAATTAAATTTGTTCCTCGTGTACTCGTACTTAAGGCCCCCCCACACTACCGGCGTCGTGTGAGCGTTCTTATACAATATTGTGCGTTGCGCCGACGCCGCGTCGACAAAACGTACAATTTACCGTACCCTTAAGTGGGGATGATTTTTTTTTGCTTCCTCCTTCTATTGTGGGGTATCGTGAGATAGATATTATAAAAATAATAAGGGTTTGCAAAAAGAAACAACACTTCAATTTTCCCCATCGTTTATTTCTAAGAAGTTACTAGATAATCATTCTCTGAACTAATCTAGAACTATTCTACCTATACCTAACTAACTATCATACTCAAAATCAGATTCTAAAAACTCAATTTGCTCCTCTGAGTCACTGCTCGAGTCCCTGTCACTGGTTACATTTATAATGAATGGTTCTAATGTTGTGACGATTCCATCTCATTCTATATATTTTTGTTCCACATGCAGTACATGATCAGTGCATTTTTTCCAGTCCTCTGGCGTAACAGTCCCAAATTCCGTTGAAATCGCTTTTTCTACTTCTTTTACAGTAAGACCCATATTTTTGCTGCCAACTTTCCTTTTAGCTAAACTCCATATTTGTTCAATGGCGTTAAGGTCGCAATGGTATGGGGGCAACCGTAGAACTTCATGACCATTTTCTTTTAAAATTTCCTCAACCTCATATTTTGGGTCGGTTTTATATCTGTCCACCAGACACATCAGCTCTTCCTTCGACATGTAATTTTCATAAGTGATTCCATTGGTAGTGAGCCAATCTTGAATGTCTGCTTTTCTCTGATGCATTGTGGGTGGTTTATTTACCCGAGTTGAATGATAACTTGCGTTATCCATTATTATTACACTTTGTTCCCTTAAATTAGGGATTAATTTCTCTTGCAGCCATTTTAAAAAGTTCTGTCGGTTCATGTCATGATGATAATCAGCTGACAAAGATTTTGTGCTAAAAACCAACAGGGCATTGGGCACAAATCCTTTTTCGGACCCGGCATGTACAATAATGAACCGTTTCCCTGGGGAAAGTTTTTCAACCACACCGCTAGTAGATGGACCTTGCCAAGATTTTTTTGGTCTATAATTTTGATGAATATGTGTTTCATCCATATAAATTAACGGCTTTTCTTGCTGGCGGTATTTACTAATGGCTCTCAAAAATCTATGCCTCCATGCTGCAATGTCATATCTCTCCATGATTATACTACGCTCGTTTATATTTTTCTTGAACTCAAAGCCATTGGATAATAAAATTTTGCGCAACGTTTCACGACATCCGGTAAATCCAATGCTCTCTCTTAAATCTGTCAACAAGGTACGTAAAGTAGGTATCTGTTTTTTAACTGTATAGAATTGATTGATCTTCTGCCTGATTGCGTTAATGTCAAAACTATCCACATCGGCAACTGTTGGTTTATGTGGACGCTTTTTCCCGGGAGTATTCCAAACACCTGCATTTGCCTGTCCTTCTTTTTTTATTCTTTTGATAGTAGCAGTACCAACATCTGAAAATAAGAAAAAAAATACATTATATTGTTTAAATAACGGTATAGCTTATGGCTTTGGAACTCTTTGGGGGAGGCCTATGTCCAGCAGTGGATGTCTTTCGGCTGATATAATGATGATGATAGCTTATGGTTATTGGAAGCATCAATCACTATATAACCTATTATTATATTGTAAGTGATCTAACTACTTAATCATCCCTATGTAGTAAAGTGTTACGTTCCTAACCCCCAGCCCTAACGAATAGCAGGTGGTGTGGTTAATAAATTGTTTTGGCCAACTGATCAGAATCCAATGTGAGAGTCATCTAGTGTCCACCCATTATACATTTCATTTATCTATACTGTTTAACATAATTAAAGATCTTTTCCCTCATCCTGGCACTATCCAAGTTGCATCTTTGTAGCCCCACATCCGCTAAAGATATTATTTTGACGAAATGTGATTTCCTTGCTCATAAATATATAATAATACCTATATAATATAAATTTGAATTTTCATACACTTAGTATATTAATTTACTGTCAGAATAAGCATACCTGTCATTGCAGAAATTTCTTGGACAAATTGAATTTCTGTTTTGAGCCGACTATTTTCCTCTAGTTGTTGTACACTCTTCACAGCATTAGTAATATCATTTAACTCATTTAAGCTGCTGTCATCGGCTTTATCTCTCATCCTCTCTGAAATAAAAAAACATGCAATAAATACCTTTCCAATTACAATCGGAACAGAACCTCTGAATGTAGGAGAAACTACCATTTCAAACTGTAACCAACAACAAAAGCATAATTAAACGAATGATATTTCAGTCCAACGAAATATATCTTGAAAACTATTCAACAAATATCAAAATCATTGCAGTGCACTAACCTGTGGCAGCCATTATTTCATGGAAGTATCGTTCTTTCTCTCGAAAAGCAGAGGCTCGCTCTTCTTGTTTTGCTTTGAATTTACACATCATTGTATAAATTAACTTCCTAGCTGAACTTTTTATAGGTTTCGACATAATAACGCAAGATAACCGTTTGTTATTCCGAAAATTGACACGACTTGACAACCAACGTACTGGGGTTTGACAAGTATTGAGTATTGCCATATAAAGATTTCTGTTTCAAGGTCAATATCAAGTTTCGATGGCCAGACTCTAACATGAACCTAGTTTTCGGGGGGATAAGTTCGCCTTTGTACCTACTTTAATCTTACATAAGTATCATGTTTATGTTTTAACCTGTTTTGTGTACAATAAAGTGCTTACATACATACATACATATAACCTACCTACTGAACAAAGGGTTTTAGAATAGGATGGGTATAGTTTCTGAGATTACCCCTAACATACAAATTTACATTTTACAGACATTACACCTGTTTATTATTACTTATTAGTATCGGCACATGCTATTTATAGGTACCGTGAATTGAGGTTACTTTAATTCCTGGGTTTACATTGATCAAAACTTCTCTTCATGTTTAAACTCTAATATATACGATTTCTGAACGCATCGTTTGGTTTTTTTTTACGATTGGAAGCACTGAACGTCACTTTCAGTGTGTCTTTACCAGTCGTGGGATCCGGCACGCCAATCGATGAAAAAAAAATTAATAAATCACAACCTTGACGGCACTTCTTAGGGTTTACTTTGATCACTCATACCCTCATCATCATCGTTGTCGCGACGCCCTCGTAACGGTATGTTACTATATAATAAACTGATATTGTAGCAGAGGTTGCTAAGGAAGCTTTTAGGCTACTGAAGTATTGTATAAATAATAATAGAGGATATAAACGAGATTTGTTAAATATATTATGACTTTTGATGTAAGAGAAAATTTGCGAGTGACAATGACATATATCAAAACATTGATTGCTTAGAATCCATATAGACTTCTTCGAAGGAGGTTTCTACATTAATGCTTTCCCTCAATCAAGGTTTTCATTGTCATCTTCATTGATTAGATTATAAGGTTTCAGTTAGTCCGATAAGACTTCTTAACTGAATCAGCCTTGGTCTTGGCATAGGTTTTGTTAGCATATCTGCTAACTGGCTGGTTGTGCTAGTACGCTCCACAATTATATTTCCTTCAAGAACTTTTTCTCTTACGAAGAAATGTCTGATTCTTATATGTTTAGTTCTCTTGTGGAACTCGGGATTGTGTGCCAGACGAATTGCTGCTTCATTGTCAACTAGAAGTATTGGAACTTCTTTTAGCTCGGTGAGATCGGTGAATATTCGTTGTAGCCAAACAAGTTCTTTCGTTGCTTCGCTGGCTGCAACGATCTCGGCCTCTGTTGTTGAAATTGCCACAGATGCTTGTCTTTGGCTTAGCCATGATACTGCTCCTCCAGCATACAAACATATCACACCCGTGGTTGACCGCCCGGTTTGCTGATCTCCTCCGTGGTCAGCGTCACTGTAACCAACAATGAAGTCTTTGGTCGATTGGTCTGTCCTATGATACTTGATACCAAGGTTACTTGTGCCTTTCAAGTATCTTAAAATCTTCTTCACCATTAACCAATCTGATTCGTCAGGATTCTCAAGTTTTCTGGAAGCCACGCCCACTGCATATGCTATGTCCGGACGAGTTCCGACCATAAGGTATGACAAAGCACCAACTGCTTCACGATATGGAAAATCTTTCCTTTGTTCTACCACTTTCTCTGACTCAGTGTTCGATGTCACTGATTCCTTCTGAATAGGAGTTGAAAGTGGATTGCAGTCCGCCATATGGAATCGCTCCAGAATTTTCTTTGTATAACTTTCCTGTTTAATGGTTATAGATCCATCGCTATCTTGCTCAATTTCTAAACCTAGGTAATAAGATGCAGGCTTCGTAGTTATTTTCAGCTTTTTCCTCAATTCTGCTAGAAATGCGTCTGTTACTTCTGCATCCGTAGCAGCTACCAGCCCATCATCCACGTACAACGTTATGAGCAATTTCCTTCCATTAACATTTTTGACAAACAAACAACTGTCGGCGTCACATTGTTTGAAGTCTAGATCCAAAAGGATCTCAGCGAAGCAAGAGTTCCAGCAACGTGGGGCTTGCTTAAGTCCGTATAAACTACGTTTCAGTTTCCAAACTCTGTTTGAACCGTCATCAAAGCCATCTGGTTGTTGCATGTAGATCTCTTCTTGTAGTTTTCCGTACAAGAATGCCGTTGAGACGTCAAACTGTGTTAAGACCAATCTTTCCTTAGCTGCAACACTAATAAGCGCTCTTATTGTGCCCATTCTGGCAACCGGACTGAACGTTTGGTCATAGTCAACACCTTTTCTTTGCTTGAACCCTTTTACCACCAGGCGTGCTTTGTATTTATCTATAGAGCCATCGGGATTTCGTTTAATCCGGAAAACCCACTTTGAGGAAAGCGCCTTTCTCTTAGGTGGTAGGGCACTCAGCATCCACACGTCATTGTCTTTGAGTGATGCCAGCTCTTTTTCCATTGCTTCCTTCCACTTTTCTTTCTGAGGGCTCTCAATTGCCTCTCTGTAATTCTCGGGGTTTGCGGAGCTGTTAACATTACACACATAGTCGTCGAGTTTAGCCGGTGCTCGAAGTGTCGATCTTTGCCTTAAGTTGTGATTGTGTGGCACGATGTCAAATAATTCTTCAGGTTCAGCTGGCGCTCCTTCGTCAGCTATCACCAATTGCTCTGACCTCTCGTCACTAAGAGACGGCTCTTGTGCCGAGTTGATCGAATCTTCGACTATACTTTCCCCCTCAAAATCGAACGATAATGTGTTGTCTTCTTCTTGGAGACTTGAATGCTCGTTTTCGTTTCGTATCGGTTCACCAAATATTAATGTTGGACGGCTACTAACCGGTGGTTCTAATCTTATCTCCAGTGCATTTGGAGTTGGGGTATGCCGAGATATTTCTGGTATTTCGATCTCAGCATTTGCTCTGTAGAGTGGTTTTTCATCAAATATGACATCACGAGATCTAACGAGTCTATATTTGTTGTTCTCTACTGCTCGTCATTATCATAACCAACGAGTCTTCCTTTGTAAGCTTTCTTAGAGAGACTTTCCCTTTAATATTAGCTTCCAAGACAATCGATCCTTTTCCTTTGGCTTGCAAAATGTTGCCATTGGCCGTTGTGACCGTATGTGAGTCATGGAATTGTTGGAAGGTCGTGAATAAGTCACCCCTGTTAGTGATGTGACTTGTGGCACCATTATCTACGTACCAATTGTCCTTGTCGTGCTCAACAGCCAAGACTTCATTCTGTACAAACATCACTGTCATATTTACTGCATGAGAGGTCGATGGCGTACTATCGCCTTTCAATGCACTGCTGTTCTTAGGCGGTTTGCCATCTTGAATCCATTTTTGACAATTCCTAACGCGATGACCAATCCTTGAACAGTAATTGCATCTAATCTTCTTATCTTTGTTCTTCTTCTCTTTTACAGCGTTTGAACTTGTGATAAGCGCTTCTTCATTAGGTACTGAGTTACCTTTTATTGATCTCTCATATGCACACAAGTGGTTGGTCAAACTCTCTATTGTTCTGTCTGCTTTGGGTACCAAGAGCCAGCTACTCTTAAAGGACGTATATTCTTCACTTAATGTGTCCAGTATCTTGCAAATCAATAGGAGTTCGGGTAACTCCTTTTTTTCTTTTTGCAAATCTAGATTAAGATCAGTCCATATATTCTTTAATTTACACATATGCGTCGCGATATCATCTTCAGGATTACGTTTAAATCCAAAGAAGCTCATGCATAGGTTGTAGCTTTTATCTTCACTGGTTCCGTCAAACAATCTGTGGAGTTCCAACCATACTTCTCGAGCAGTGTTGTACCGCATCACCTTTTGTAACGTCTCATCAGTCATATTGCTTGTCAATAGGAGTAATGCACTGCAGTCTGCCTTTGTAAAGGATGCAAGCTGGTCTCCTGCTCCTGCCGCTTCTCCATTGACCGGTTTCGTCATTCTACCCTCTACTATATATAAAGCATTTGGAATGCTTCTCAGGGCTATACATATTTTATACTTCCACGTCGACCAATTGCTCTTTCCGTCGAGATTACCGATGAGCAGTTTCGTCGTTAAATTATCCATTTCCGGCGTAGCACATAACCTGATATTGTAACAGAGGTTGCTAAGGAAGCTTTTAGGATACTGAAGTATTGTATAAATAATAATAGAGGATATAAACGAGATTTGTTAAATATATTATGACTTTTGATGTAAGAGAAAATTTGCGAGTGACAATGACATATATCAAAACATTGATTGCTTAGAATCCATATAGACTTCTTCGAAGGAGGTTTCTACATTAATATAAACTCTTGTATAATACAATAAGACTGCGTATTGACTGAGGACGTCACGATATATTTATATATGATCTAAGGAGGGATAATTTGAATCCTACCTTTCATCCAATGCAGTCCACGGATATCTGCTTCGCATTCTGACACGACACACGACACGATGACGCTCGCGTGCCCACACGATGACACTCGCATGTAGCACCTGTGGTTATAAATTGTTAAGTTTGAGGTTAGGACGCGGAGATTAATACACAGGCACGGTCCGTTGCTAACTGACTTTATTAATACTCTGATGAGCTATACATGCATGACAGCTAGGTAGGTACTTATATATATTGTGCATCGCTCCGTAAACAACCTATACACTACAAGTATAACTACGTAGGTAGGTACTTATATTAATCCTAACACTCCCTCACACCAAGTTAAAAGTAATCCTGAAAGTCAAAGGGTCGTCGTGGCCTCGTATTAACTTTGGATATCGCTTCGGTTGCGTCATTATCAGCTCCAGGGCTCCCTTCTTCCGAAGATGGCACTTCTGCTGTGCTTGAGTGACTTGAGTCAGACGCAGGCATCAGTGGGAGTGAGCCAAGTGATTCCATGGCGAGCGGGGCGCTCGGGCCGGTATCACAGTCACGACCAGTGACGGGAGATCCAGCAACTGCAGCCTGGAGACATGCTCGAGGTGGCGAGGAACCTGCTTGGAAAGAGCTCGTCTGACCAGCTTGACTTTCTGTCGCCTGCTGAGGGCAAGACGGAGATGGCCAGATGATAGCTTGTAAAGTGCCAGGCTCAATCTCCTGAGCTTCAACAGAAGGGCTGAGAAGTGGCGTCAGCTCCGACGTAGGTTGTTCTACTTCTTCAACACTTATCTCCTCCCCCTTATACTTTTGCAGTTGGTCCAAGTGTTTCTTGAATGTTTTATCGTTGTTTAGTTTCACAATATATATCGTTTTACCTATTTGTTTTATAATCACACCCACTGTCCAAAAGGATTTTTGGTTCTTATACACTTTAACTAGCACAGTCTCTCCATTATAAAAATGTACCTTCCTTTTCCCACCATAAAACTTAGTCTGCAAGGCCTGTTGGCGCGAGACGTTATCAGCTACTGTTGAGTCAGACAGTGGTGACACAGGCGATGTTTGCGTTAGATACAATAGGTCTAAACGACTTCGTAATTTACGGCCGAATAAAACCTCTGCGGGAGACATGTTTGTCGAACTATGTTTGGAGTTCCTATACATAAACAAATACTCTTGTATTTTTACATAGACATTACGTGATTGTGTCCCTGATGATATAATTTTATTTAATGCAAATTTAATTTGCTTAACATAAATTTCTGCCTGCCCGTTGGAAGACGGGCTGTAAGTAGGCGTGGTAATATGTTCTATACCGTTAATATTACAGAAGTGCTCGAATTCTTTTGATACAAATGAAGTACCGTTATCTGTGCAAATCTTGCGAAAAACACCAAACCTAGACATTGTTTCACAAAGTTTATCTATCACTACACGACTACTGTAACTGGCCGACACATCAAAACATTCTACCCACTTAGAGTAAGCATCCGCCATTACCAAAAAGTATTTACCATGTGCCGGCCCCAAAATATCGAGATGAACGCGGTAAAAGGCCTCTGGAGGGAACGGCCAGGGGGCCAGCGGCGCGCGCGGCGGCGCGGGCCGCGTGCGCACGCACTCCGTGCAGCCGGCTGCGCGCCGCTCGATGTCGGCTGCCATGCCAGGCCACCAAAAACGCAAACGAGCGTCCGCTTTCATTTTATTCATACCTAAGTGTCCTCTGTGTAATTCTTCAAGGATTTTATTTTTAAGAGCACCTGGTATAATTAATTTCGCACCTCTGACCAAACAACCCCTTTCTATAGACAACTCTAATCGATATTTGTAATAAGGCTGTAAATTTGAATCCCTAATTTTATTAGGCCAACCATTCATTACATAACTGGACACCTGTTTGAGTATGCTATCAGCGCGTGTTGCAGCGCAAACGTCATCAATAGAAATAGGTACATCCCCATCCACAATAAAATGTAGATAAGCCGCACGGTCAATACCTTCGTCTCGCTCTGTCGCCGCTGCATCGATATCGCTAGACTCGTTCACGGAGCGGCTGAGAAAATCTGCTGTATTGTGCGCGCTGCTAACATACTCAATATTGTAGTTATAGGCAGATAAAAACAACGCATACCGTTGGAGGCGGTTGGCGGATACTTCTGGTACTCCTTTATCTGGTCGGAAAATACAAAGAAGGGGTTTATGGTCGGTTCTAAGAGTAAATGGCTGATCCCGCCCGTACAAATAATGGTTAAATTTTTTTACCCCGAATACTATAGCCGTAGCTTCTTTATGTATTTGGCTGTATTTTTTTTCGGCACAGGATAACGATCGAGACATAAACGAGATGGGTTGCTCGATACCATCTTTGTTTATCTGACTTAAAATAGCCCCTAGACCCGAGGGAGAAGCGTCCACGGTTAAGATCAACTTTGCGCTGGGGTCAAAATGTGCCAGTGTCAAGTCTGAGGCTAACTGGTGTTTTATATTAGTCACAGCAGCATCATGTTCACTCGTCCAAACCCATTTGGTGTTCTTTTTTAACAAGCTATGAAGCGGGCTCAAAATGGATGACGTGTTTTTAACAAATTGTCTATAATAATTTACTAGTCCAAGGAACGACTTTAGCTCGGTTACATTTTGCGGCGTTTTTGCTTCAAGCATCGCTTTAACTTTGTTAGGTGACTTATGTAAGCCAGACTTGTCTATGTCAAAACCTAGGTACGATACCGAGTCTTGGAAGAATGAACACTTGTCTGTTTGTAAAACTAGTCCAGCATCCTGCAGTCGCTTGAATACTTCGTGTAAACGCTGCAAGTGCTCTGATTTTGTACGTCCAGTTACCAAAATATCGTCTTGAAATATACATATGTCAAGGCCAGCGAGGACGGTTTCCAATGCTCGCTGAAAGCATGCTGGAGCTGAGGCAAGTCCAAAACAGAGCCTCGTATACTTAAATATGCCCTTGTGCGTATTTATGCAACAGTACTGCTGTGAATCTTCACTTAAAAGCAACTGATTATAAGCACTAGAAAGATCTAGCTTTGAAAATTGTTGTCCGCCATGTAGTTTTGAGAATAACTCCTCTATGCGAGGTAAGGGATATTTATCTACTAAAAGTTGCTTATTAAGTGACACAGAAAAGTCTGCACAAATACGCACTTTACCGCTTTGCTTAAGTACTGGCACAATTGGACTGGCGTAGTCAGAATAACTGACCGGTTGTAAAATACCTAATTGAATCAGTCGATCCAATTCTGATTCTACCTTACCACGAATGGCAAAAGGAAGGGGGCGCGCCCTGTAATAAACCGGTTTGCTGTCCGGTTTCAGGTTTAGATGTACCACTACATCCTTACAACTGCCCAGCTTATCTGAGAACAAATGCGGATATTGGTTGCTAAACATACCTGTTAAATCGGTAGCGGTTGCTACCTTGATCGAGCACATCTGTAATTTAAAGGTAGATATAAAGTCTCTCCCTAGGATCGGAGGACCTCCGTTCTTTACGACATACACATTGATGGTACTAGTTTGGGTTTTGTAAGAAAATGTCAACCTAATTACTCCTAATGTGTCAATGACCTCTCCATTATATCCCTTTAATACTGTGGACACCTTACTCAATGGCACAGAAGCAAAATGATCACAGTACAGCTTTTCGCAAATAGCTGTCACAGCTGAGCCGGTGTCCACCTCAAAATTAATAGGCAGTTCATTAACCAAAACACTCTCCCGCAATGGTTCGCCTTTGTAGGTACGTATATTAAAGAGCAAACACTTACCTTCCTCATCACCACTGTCCAAGCAACATTCTACAAAGTTGAGTTTTTTATTTGAGTACTTATTACGGCACACGCGCTTAATGTGACCTTTAGATCCACATTTGTCACAAACGGAGTTAGCAAATCTGCAACTAGTTGCCAAATGTCCACGGTAACCGCAGGCAAAGCACGAGGCGCCAGTAGAAACGACGGGCCCCACGCCTGTTGAAGCGGGCGCCCTGCTGGCCGCCATTTTGTGCACACCGAGCTCCTTGTCCGCTGCCGCTGCACCGGGACCCGACGCTGCGACGGCACGCGCGCCACGTCGGGCACTGCGTACACTCTCCGCCGTTTGCAAAGCGTTGGAGAATGTGAGGCAAGACATTACCTCGGTGAAGAGCCTGTCGCGTTCCGGTCCCTGAACCATGCCTAAAACAAATCGATCACGTAGGGTCTCGTCGAGCGTCGCTGCTGAGAAACCACAATGCAGTGCCAGGCCTCGTACTCTGGCTGCCCAATCCGATAAGGCTTCATTGTCGAACTGCATAGCACTGTAGAAGTTATTCCGCTCAGCGAATCCACATACTTTTGGTTTGAAGTGGCCGTCCAAAAGCAATACAACATTAGCGTAACTTAGTGTCCCCAGTTCCTTTGGCAACGCTAGATCACGCAACAATTTGTATGTGCATTCGGCTAAGGTGCTCAGCAGTATGGCACGACGTTTAGCCCCTGTCGACTTGTCGTCCGCTGCCTGTTCCACTATGTCGTTCGTCAGGAACCACTGTTCCAAACGATCTTTGAAAATCACCCAATCCTGGTTTTCATGATTAAATGTGCTTAACACGCCAACCGAAATTTTAGCCATCGTCGCCACTGTTAAGTTTGAGGTTAGGACGCGGAGATTAATACACAGGCACGGTCCGTTGCTAACTGACTTTATTAATACTCTGATGAGCTATACATGCATGACAGCTAGGTAGGTACTTATATATATTGTGCATCGCTCCGTAAACAACCTATACACTACAAGTATAACTACGTAGGTAGGTACTCATATTAATCCTAACAAAATATAACCATGACACACCTGTCACTTACGCCCTAGAACTCTTAGCACATATAAGTTCTACCTACTAAGCAAACGGAGTTGTATTACTTCTTTAGAATATACTCATCTCCGTTCCTTGCACTAAGGGAGGCCAGCCACATAAGGTGTACACTGTATATTACTGTCTCTAATTTCTCGCCCTTCGGCCGAGCAACTACGGCCTCCATACTCTGTTCTCTGTCCATCTCGTATTCTCGCCTATCGGCCGAGCAACTACGGATGGACCTTCTCTCTATACTGACTTACTGGCGTTATACATACATAGAAGCAGTCTCAACTATGTCATACTGGTATCTAAGGATATTATATTATCCGGGTGATTTTAACTAACAGTAGTCAGGTCCTGGTTCTGTCAGTTCTTAGTCAACGAGCTTTATTCTTCCAATATCTTATTCTCCTAAGGGTGCAATTGCTATCCACACATATCGTCTGTGTGGATAACACGTGACTGATAATAAATGCCGATAACGGCCATGCCAGTCCCTTAGCATGCTTGACCACGATGGGGTCTCATTTATTGACCCGGATGGGGTCTCACTATTTGACCACGATGGGGTCTCACTATTTGACCACGCTGGGTCTCGTCAACAGTCCAGACTGTCCCAGGACACAAAGCTCACGTACGCGTATACGGTCTTGCTGGTATTGGAACCTTGTCCGATACAGCTCACGCATAGTACGATCTTGCTACCTGGACCAGGCTTTACATCAGGGCGCCCTGCAGCCACTCACCAACCTGAACCGTCATCCTTCACATGGATGGCGGCTCTCTCGCTCGCATATAAAAGAGAGAAAAAAAATCTGACACATGCCACGTTACTAAGCTCATCTATGGGGTTGTACGATCTATCAGGGTAGGTAACTCTATTTCTTTGTCAGTGGCAGTACTTGGGCATAACTGTCTCAGAAGTAACTATGCTCTTAGGCTACTGGTAGCATGTTATTACGAAGGTTAATTGTCATTACGTTACTCATGATTCTCATGATATGAAACATCGTTATAATACGTAAATTATATAACACATTTATAGTAGAACAATAAAGCAAATAAAACAAATAGTACTAAGATACTAAGACACTTAGCTTTCAGAGATCAGCTGTGTAGCTCCCAGCTGGATGGCGAGAACACCTCCTCAGACTTCTTCGACACTCCGCTCCTCCATGATAAATGAGGCTTCTTCAATCGGAACAACGCTTAAATGCACCAAAGGCCGCCCACTTTAGTCTACCCATACCCACAAATATATCGTAACCTTGCCAGTGCAAATAATCTCTTAAGGTGGCACCACACGGTCCGACTACGAGTTAAAGTCCTCGCGATATCATCAACTGCCATGATTTGCGACACTCCCCACAACCAAAGGAAGTGAAGCCATCGCGAAGTGATTGGCCGCAACACTGGAAAGCCAAAAGAAGCGAAGTCATCGACGTTACCCTTTACGATACTCCTGACGACCATTAAAGACAAGACGAGGCAAATCAACAATCCCAAGTTGGCACAATTTTACTACAGGTCTAGAATACTCATCAGTCTCATCACCTATTCTTGACTTTATGATATTTATGTCGCAACTCACCACACGGTTTTCTTCCAATCTGTTTACTAAAACCAGGAAGACTTCGAGCTTGCACGCCATTAGTACGCCAACGATAACGTTATCCATACCATTACGACCTTCATTTCAAATTTGAAGTACCCTTAACTCCATCTGTAAATTACTCTTCTCAGCTCTATAAGTCCAAATCAACAATTAAAATCTCAAATTCTGTACATCCGAATGACCAAAAGAAAATCAGCCATTGAAATCTTAGAACCATTCTGCTATTCTGTGCCTTTCCAGCATTCCTGAAATCAATGCTAGGTATTAGCTTACTTCAACTGACTGGGTATATATCTACTTCTCCAAGTAGGTAAAGATCTCTAGTTTCTCTAACCATATCTGCAATATCGATCCTTCGAAAGTTATTCAGATCAAACAAAACTGTGACCGCCTTACTCTCACAATTTTACACACTCTCACTCTTGACACAGTGATCACTCTTCATACTACGAGTATGCTACTACTTGCTATAGAATCAACATCTTTACACATCCCTTCATGTGTAGGTAAATCAGTCTAAGTATATATCTACCATCTCTGGCAACGATGTCCTCGACACACTCGACAGACCTTCCCCAGCCGGAAGAAAACTGCCTTTTCCGAAGATAACCACAACAGGTTCAAAACGTTATACCCGCTATTGACCTCTAATACCTTCCACAACTGACAAGATATTATTGACGTCAACAATTTTAGCGGTATCTAGCTAACCTTCATCCTTCAGTTTCTATCTATTGTTACCAGAGACTTAGGTACCTTGATCCATTGGGTTGCATGCCCTGAAACAATATTGTGATATAACAAACACCTGTAACAATTTCGAGAAACAGTAAACTCTGTAAATTGGCTTATTCTTCGACGACAGAAGTCTACTTGTCTACTCTGAAACAATACTATCCTTACATCGCTAATGTTACTACAACAGACAACAAGTATTCCCACGCATTTAACTGTAGGCTGGATTGTCAAAATAGCTACAAGTCTATACGATGACCTGTACATTCGGTACAGACAACAAGCATCTAATCTACAAAGTAGATTGACGTTGATCTACAAGGCTTATTCGACCGTTGAGGACGACTATTCGAGCCATTCGATAGTTTTGCAAATGTTCATCAACCTTTACTGCTACATACTGGGCTGGTATCAACTCTTATTGGAATTCATAACCACCTTCTCATTTACTCACTAGCTTGCGAGCAAGTTAATGACTCCTCCTTCTCACTACAAGTAGCACCCGGTTGGTACCACATTATCAATAATTCAATACATATCTCCTATAACAGCATGTCACCAGATGTTGTCCATTAATAGCGTAACTAGGATGTAGACTTATCTCGAACACTCCAAATGCCAAACGATGAACTAAATCGCCTATGTTTCGCTCATGTTCTAAACTAGAATCCACTATCTATGATTGAGTGTAAGGTGAGATGGGATAAAGGGATCAGTATTTTTTCCCGGCATATAAAAAATTGGTTGTCTATAAAGCCGGTTTACGGACGATAATTTTACGTGATAACGTCATATAGCCGAACGCTCGGCTCAGGCGGAACGGGACAGTGAATCATACATTTTCGTGCGTGCTGCCGGTGTTCATCGATTTATAAGACGTTATCAGGTCAAAAACAGTTTACCTTAAGCCCAATATATATCCATCGTCTTTCCCGGATATTTTTCCTCGTTCTAGACTATGACTGAAATTACTTCACCTGTCATCCCAGTCATAAGATAAGATAAGATAAGATAAGATAAGATATAATTTATTGTCAAAACTGTGTAGGTACATACATGTCATAAAGTAAATAAGTTTCAACAGTCTGCCCATTTCGGACGTACAATATTAATTACACACTTAAAATATAGAATTTACATATCACAAGAAATATTCGTTTAAATCATAAAAACATTTGCATATTAACCAGTCCTTCAGTTTTCTCTTGAATATAGAGCCATCTAACGACTTAATATTTTCCGGCAACTTATTATATATTTTAATTCCAGTGGCATAAGTGCTCTTCTTGAGTATATAACTGGTAGGCCAAACTGTACATAAGTCATATTGATATTGAGATCTTAGATTTTTCTTAGTATCACATTTTTTTATAAATAATTCATTGCGTTGTCTGATAAATAAACAAATTTCTAATATATATATACATGTCAGGGTTAACATCTTGTGGCATTTAAACACAGGTCTAAGAGATTCTCTAGTTTTAACATTAAATATTAATCTCAAACACCTTTTTTGGAGAATAAATGTGGACTGAACGTTCACTGAGTTACCCCAGAATATTACACCATACGTTAGTAGAGGATAAACATTTCCATAATATGCCTGTTTGGCTACCTCTACTGAAGTAATATTTATCAATATAGATATCGCGTAGCAACTGCTAGCAATTTTTTTATTAATTTTGTCTATGTGTAACTTCCAATTTAGTTTACTATCGATAGTTACCCCTAAAAAATTTGTAGAATTTACTTGCTCAATTCGTTTACTATCTATATTTATGTTTAAATCTTGTGTAACCTGTTTATTATTAATAAATTGTATTATTTTAGTCTTATCTAAATTAACTCTTAAATGTAAAGATGCTAACCAATTAATTACTTTTCTTAATGTACTGCATAATTCATTACAAATATTAGACCTGTTGTCAGTTATAAACATAGTAGCATCGTCTGCGAACATAACACATGGGTGGTCAGTCACCAGGGGAAACTCGTTTATATAAACTAAAAACAATAAAGGCCCTAGGACACTGCCCTGTGGCACCCCCCGCAAAATGTATTCATAATTTGACTGTACCTTTCTGATTGTTTTTGTTGATTTGTCGTAGGTGTCTAATATTATGGCTTGATTTCTATCTGTAAGATAACTCTGAACTAGTTTTAATGCTGGCCCTCGAATTCCAACATGTTCGAGTTGACTTAACAGAATCTTGTGAGATACACAATCAAACGCCTTGGACAAGTCCACAAAGAGCCCAATAGATGCTGTTTTATTGTGTATAGTTGTCCATATTTCTTGCAAAAAATTAAATATGGCTAATGTTGTATTTTTTCCCTTTTGGAATCCTAGCTGATTTTTGTTTAATACGTTATATTTATTAAAGAAAGATAGTATCCGGTTTAGAACGACTTTTTCAAATATTTTGGAAAAATTCGGCAATAATGCAATAGGCCTATAATTGGCAATGTCATGTTTGGAACCTTTTTTATATAAGGGCTTTATTAAGGCCTTTTTTAAGTCATCAGGAAAACATCCACTTTCTAGTGTTAAATTTATTATGTGAGCCAACGGTTCCGCAATGTAATCAACGCTTGCTTTGATTAACTTCATTGGTATCTGATCATGTCCAGTACTTTTTTTATTCTTTGTCATTTTTATTATGCTTATTACCTCTGATATGGTCACTGGGGTCATAAAAATACTATTCAAATTGGGGTGGGAGATCATTTTATGGTTTTGATTATTTATTAAGTCATTATTTAAATTTATAAAGTAATTATTAAATGTTTTACCGATGTCAATAGGATCATTTATAATAGTATTGTCCACCTTAATCAGTTCCACCGATTCCTTTATGTTGTTTATTTTTGTTGTATTTTGCTTAATTATTTGCCATGTAGCTTTGCTTTTATTTGCACTTTGTTCTATGAATTTTATATTTGACTTACGCTTCGATTGTTTTGTAACTGCTTTCATGGCCCGGCAGTATTTTTTGTATTTGTTTTTAATGAATGTACAATTTGATTTTAAAGTTTGAGCGTATAACTGTCTCTTGCGCTTGCTAGCTATTCCTATTCCCTCACTTTTCCAATTCGGTCTTCTTTTGTGTGTTATTTTTATTCTTTTAGTTGGCACGCAGAGGTTGAAGACGAAATTAATTATATCAATGAAAGCTTTATAAGCTTCATTACAATTATTTAGCAAATAAATATCAGAAAAACTAATTTGTGATATATAATGTACAAAAATTTCCGTATACATATCTGGATTTCTAGTGTAAGAATACCAGTATTTTTCATTAAAGCTTAAGTCAGTCGGAATCGAAATAAATTGACACGCATGATCAGAAATACCGAGATCCAAGACTTCTACCTTGAAGTTCTTTGCATTTGTAAAAATGTTATCTATACATGTTTGGGAGTGCACTGTTATCCTAGTAGGTTCTTTTATAACATGGTCCAATCTATACAATTTAAATGTGTTCAACAATAGCTTAGTATTATTTGTGTTTTCAAGAATATTGACATTAAAATCACCTAATATGAAGATATTCTTATAGTTATTTCTTGTTCGTATTACTAGTTTTTGTAGAAGATATTCCATGTTAACGAGAAATATATCTAGTTTACTATTTGGAGATCTGTACACACATATAATTAAACAATTTAGTCCACACAATGCAACCCCACAGCATTCAAAGATACATTCAACAGACATTTTAGCTACCCATTCCAGTTCACGATAGTTGTCCATTGATTGTTTGATATATATAGCAACACCTCCTCGTTTTTTCCGCTTACGACAGAAATAAGCAACATTCTTATAACCATCCAATTGCAAAACGTTTACTTCGCTGGCATTTAAAAATGTCTCACTAAAGCAACAAACATCTATGTTTTTTGTGTATGTCAATAATTCCAATTGGTCTGATTTAGATTTTATACTTTGCGTGTTTAAATGCATTATTACAAGATTATTGTCGCTTTTTTTATTGATATTTTGGTCATTAATCACGAAAAAACTTTTTTGGTGTAATGTTCTTGTCTTCGGTTATGAGGTCAGCAGTTTTGGCATTATCCTTCGCTTTAACTTGATTCAGCTTGATTTTTTCAAATAAATAAGGTATGGTGTATTGGCCATTAAATTCTTTTGCAACTTCTTGCTTTCTAGAATTTTCACTTTTACTGTTGAAATAATCTGTGATTCGATTCTGTTTCGCAGTTGGCATGAGAGTCCTATGGTGTGTCTGTGCTTCAGATTTTCCATAGATGTTATGTAATCGTTTTTTTGTATAGTAATCAATTCGTAATATTTCCCTCAGCAACAGTCCACCCACATGTTTACGCAATGAAATGTTCCTATTGTGGTAATCTAATGGTACAAATGTAGAATGCGAGAACTGAGAACAAACGAATCGTGAATCATGTTCAACATGATACCTACTGTCAAAAAGGCTGCTGAGCTTTTATTAATCCTATGCTTTGTATGTATGTGTAGGTACTGGTTCCACACGCACACATACATAGTTAGTTTCGGGAGCATTAAAAGATGGCGCTATCAAACAGGTTTCCATTAAATGCTTCAAGAGGGTCACTCTTTACCTATATACTTACTTTACTCTTTGGTTTTAACGCTGAAACATTGTTTTTGTCTTCTTTTAGCAGTTTTCCTACTTTAATCTAACAAGGCCGAGACAGAGTAACTAAATGTGACTCGTCCGCGTATAACGTTGTCGCGAATCATGGCAGTTGATGATGTCGCGACGACTTCACTTCTTTCGGTTGTTGGGAGTGTCGCGAATCATGGCAGTTGATGATATCGCGATGACTTTAACTCGTGATCGGACCGTGTGGTGCCGCCTTAAGAGATTATTTGCGCTGGCAAGGTTATGATATATTTCTGACTGTGGGTAGAATAAGGTTGTAGTCTTTGGAGCATTTAAGGGCTTGCTCCCTTGGAGAAGCCTCATTTTGTGATTTGAAATTGGTGAGTGTCGAACTAGTCTGAGGGGGTGTTCTCGCCAAGGAGCTGGGAGCTACGCAGCTGATCTCTGAAAGCTAAGTGTCTTAGATTCTTAGCACTTTACCTTTCTCCTATTTGCTTTATTGTTCTACTATAATATTTTGACGACCGCTTTAGCCTAGTTGGTAGTGACCCTGCCTACGAAGCAAGAGGTCCTGGGTTCGAATCCCGGTAAGGGCATTTATTTGTGTGATGAGCACGAATATTTGTTCCTGAGTCATGGATGTTTTCTATGTATTTAAGTATTTATTTCTCTATATAAGTATCTATATCGTCGTCTAGTACCCATAGTACAAGCTTTGCTTAGTTTGGGACTAGGTTGATTTGTGTAAGATTGTCCGCAAATATTTATTTATTTTTATTTATTTATTTATAAATGTGTTATATAATTTACGTATTATAACGATGTTTCATATCATGAGAATCATGAGTTTTACGTAATGATACTGGTATATGCCTCATGCTAACTGAGTGTCTCAATGACCTGATATTTCGTCTTTTCTTAATGTCTCAATTACGCTCATACTTACTGTAACTTTATAACTAGCTACCCAAGTGAAACTACCCCGTTTTTGCCGCCATTAGGGTGTTGTGTAAGGTAACGCTCTTTTCGCTATTGATGATGTTAGCTCCCATAGCTTTAACCCTGATTGTCTTGCACGGAGGTGGGACACTACCATACTATAGTGGATGTTGGGACCCTACGATCGTATGGTAGCTAGAAGGGAGTTCCTAGTTTCGCCAGTATGCTGGTGAGAGATACTACCATACTATCGTGGATGTTGGGAGCCTACGTAGTGTGGTGGTTAGAAGGAAATTCCTAGTTCCGCTAGTATGCTGGTATGAGACACAGCACCATACTATCGTGGATGTTGGGAGCCTACGTGGTATGGTGGCTGTGGAACGGGAGTAGTCGGGTTCGAGAATGATGCCTCCTTGGGAATGGCCCAGGAGATGCATAGAGACCCCTAGCGCTGTAAGACCTGTTGCGAACAGGCTGTAAGGTGCGCGTCGTAGTGAGTGGTCGGCCACGCCAAGGTGCCTCACAGGTTGTGAAGGAGGACAACTCGAATGTAAGGCAGCCTTGACGGGCACCGATAGATTCGTGTCGAATCGCTTGATGGGAACTAGGCGGGCTATGTAATACCTCATAACGAGACTGACTGACTATACCTGTAAAGCCCGTATAGGATGACCTCTTTAATGTGATGACGCAATATATCCTAGTTACTAATATGAAATCATCTGAGACTGCTACTTGAGACTACTTGTATATAATCCTTTGTTTGTGAGAGCGAGTTCAGTATAAGAGGAGGTTCATAGTTGCTCGGCCGGTAGGCGAGAACATGAGAAAGTATACAGCGCACATAGGGTTTGGCTAACCTCCTATAGTGCAAGGTGCACCATGTAATTTTGCTTAGTAGGTAGAACTTGTATGTGCTAAGAGTTCTGGGGCATAAGTGACAGGTGTGTCATGGTTATATTTATAACCACAGGTGGTACAGGCGAGCGTCATTGTGTGGGCATGCGAGCACCTTCGTGTCGTGTGTCGTGTCAGTAAGCGAAGCAGATATCCGTGGACTGCATTGGATGATTTAAGGTAGGGTTCAAATTATCCCTCCTTAGATCATATTTAAACGTTTCGCGGCGCCCTCTAATTTTTCGCAGTCTAACTGTATTTGTACCAGTTACATTCCTATATAACGAGAGGGCGTTCGCGACAAACGTGTTTGTAGCTTCATAAAAATAAAACTATGTTTGTACCATAATTACTCAAACTGTTTATTAATTAAGCCTATTACAATAATTTTGAGAATTATAATTTACAGGACAAGTTACTTCTTATTATTACGACTGTAGCAAAGTTAACGCGTGTTACTTCTGCACGTACGGAAAATTAGTATCACCACACTAAAACACGATTTATTTATTTGATAGAATATATTATGACAACGAGTGACACTGACAACAAATTGTACTCACTTGAAATCCATAGACTATTGAGTTTGAATACTAAGGTATCAAAACTATTTAACCACTTTCCCTTATTCAACACTCTAATTCCTAGGGCATGACACAGAGATAAGAATCTAGACCGCGGCAGTCTTTTTGTCAAAATATCAGCAACTTGTTCCGTTGTGCCAATCCTCTTAACTTCAATTGCGCCTTCAGTGACTTGTTCCCTGACATAAAAATGCCGGATACGAATATGTTTGGTGCGCTTGTGAAATTCAGGGTTATGAGCTAAACGTACAGCTGCTTCGTTATCCACAAACAACGCCGGAGTATGCTTACAGCTCGTCAGTTCTTGCATTATTGTGGTTAGCCAAACCAGCTCTTTAGCTGCCTCACTTGCTGCAACTAATTCTGCTTCGGTTGTAGAAATAGCAACCGATGCTTGCCGCTGGCTGAGCCAAGATATAACGCCTCCTGCATAGCGACATGCAACACCTGTAGTAGATCGGCTAGTATCACGATCTCCTCCATGGTCCGCATCACTAAATCCTTCAAGTATTGCGGGTTGGTGCGCTTTATACTGGATTCCAAAGGAGCACTTGCCTTTGACGTAACGCAGTATCCTCTTTACCCTAAGCCAGTCTTCATTGGAGGGTGATTCCAATTTTCGGGAAGCAACGCCCACGGCATAAGCAATATCCGGACGAGTCCCGACCATTAAATAAGCCAAGGCACCAACGGCTTCTCTGTATGGAAACTTTTCCATCTTTTCAGTTTGGACTTTCCCTGAATAAGAAGTTTTTTTTTCAATTGGTGTCGTGACAGGGTTGCATTCTGCCATTGCAAAGCGTTCCAGGACCTTCTTTGCGTAAGCTTCTTGATTTATAAAGATAGAGCCATTCTCTTTTCTCACGATTTCTAATCCTAAATAATACGACGCAGGTTTTGTCGTAATGTGCAATCGTTTTCTCAAATCATTTTAAAAATGAATTCGCTAACTCTTCTTTGGTTGCTGCTACTAATCCATCATCCACATATAATGTGATTAATAGTTTGTTGTCATCTATTTCCTTGGTGTATAGACAACAGTCAGCCTCGCATTGTTTAAAGAAATAAACAAAATAGTAAGAACATTGAAAAATAAAAAGAGTTCAGGATATGACGGCATCCCGATGCATCTAATCAAAGCTAGCATTGACTATATCACTGAACCCCTAATGTATATTATTAATCTTATGTTAAGTACGGGAATATTTCCAAATGCTCTAAAAAAAGCGCTCATAAAGCCGCTTCATAAAAAAGGTCCCTCGGTAGATTTACATAATTATAGGCCTATAGCACTTTTGCCTAGTTTTTCAAAAATATTATAAAAAGTACTTTATGTCCGATTAAACAAGTTTTTAAGTTCAAAAAAAATCCTGAGTCCTAACCAATTTGGCTTCCAGAAACAGAAATCAACTTCTTTGGCTATTTTCAAAATGTTTAAAGACATATGGGATAAAGTCAACGATAAACAGCTTTGTGTATCTCTGCTGCTAGACATGTCGAAAGCCTTTGACTGTGTTAAGCACGACATACTTTTGAAACAACTAGACAATATTGGAATTAGAGGACATGTTCATAAATTGTTTGAATCTTACCTGAACAACAGACAGCAAGCTACGGTGATCGTAAATTACAATAAAGAACTTAAAACAGTAGACAATACTCTGTCACCTTTTGAAGTAACCAATATAGGGGTACCTCAGGGCAGCGTCCTAGGACCCCTTTTATTTTTAGTTTATATTAATGAACTTCCTAAGATTGTTGGTACGTTGTGCGTGATGTTTTCGGACGATGCCACTATACTTTGTTCAGGAGACAAATCTAATATATCTTTAATGGAGCAAAACATGACCACAACACTTAAAAAAGTGTTAAATTGGCTTGAAACGATAAATCTTAGAGTAAATTTAGATAAAACAAAATACATCCAGTTCAGGAACTATAAAAGTACTCCTATTAAGTTAAATGTAACGGAAGCAGGAACAACAATTCAAGAAGTAGATAATATAAGGTTTTTAGGTGTTACTATTGACACTTTCTTGAATTGGAAGGAACATATTGCTCAAATCAATAGAAAGCTATCAAGTCAGTGTTATGCCCTAGCCATTTTATCGAGAACCTGCTCGGAAAGCGTTGTCAGAAACTCGTACTTTGGGAACGTGTTTTCTCTATTAAATTACGGGATCATTTTTTGGGGGAACTCCGTTGATGTGCAGAGTACATTTATTCTGCAAAAAAGGTGCTTGCGAATAGTATACCGTATGAGTGCTGAACAATCACTTCGGAATGTATTTAAAGAAAAACGATTACTTACTATTACAGGAATATACATTCTCGAATTATGCGTCTTTGTTAAGAATAATATGGACTACTTTGTAAGTAAGTCTTCACAAAAAGACAATCTTCGTGAGAAATATAAGTACAACTTGTCGCTACCTAAGACCAGTAATTTCCTATACTTTAAAAGCGCGTTCATTACTGCGATACGTGTATTTAATGTCTTACCTAATAGTATTAAGATGTAAGATGGTAATAAATTCAAATCTACGTTGAAAAAATTTCTCATGGACAATGTATTTTACAATTTAAATGAATATTTTGAGTATCAGAAGCGCATAAATTAGAATAGGTATATATCCAGTCAGTGCACATTATTTTTAAACTTTAATTTTAAGGGTGAATGTTGTACGCTCGGAATGAGCAACTGTTGTTACTTTTATATATATTTTAACACCTATATGTACACAGTTTACAATCAATAAATACTTTACTTTACTTTACTTTACTAAAGCCCATTTCAAGTAGAATTGCTTCAAAGCATGAGTTCCAACACCTGGGAGCTTGCTTTAAGCCATATAAGCTTCGATTAAGTTTCCAGACTTTAGATGTTCCATCTTCAAATCCTTCGGGTTGCTGCATATAAATTTCCTCTTCAAGTTTTCCGTTGAGAAACGCTGTAGCAACGTCAATAAAACTTTGAAAATAATTAATAATGTAAGTCACTGATGGCTACGTTATAGCTAATTCTTGCCATCTGCCAACGGTGGATAGAATAATGTTAATGCAGTTTATGTGTGGAAGCTAACTTACCAGTCACATCAATACGGTGTTATTGGACTCGGGTCTGAGGCTGTTTTAAAAGATAAATTTGTCTTAGCTCAAGATATATTAACTCACTGAAGCACTTCAAAGGGTATGCAGAGCAGAAATTATCACTGGAAGTCAGAGTTGTGTTGGAAGACATATACCTGCTTATTTTTGACAAAATATCTAGTAGTGCAACAATACTGTAGGTGATATTGTAATACAATTAAATACTGTAAAATAAAACGCTGTCCAGCATCAGGTGTAATACATGCATTATTATTTTACGCTATTAACCTTTTTAACGGCAAGAACGCCTAAAGGTGTTGCGGGTTATCGTGCCCACGGCGCCGTTTTTGTCATCTTTGCTTGTTGTGAAATGCTTCGAAAGGATTAACTTTTACTGTTTATACCTTGATCTAAGGCCCTAGCACACTAGGTTTTATGTCACGTTTTACGTGACGTTTCAGTACATTTTCGCCGTAAAACGTGATGATAAAACCTAGTGTGCTAGGGCCTCTAGTACTTGCTAGTTACATATATTATGATTAAAATAAAGGCTGGTCCAGAGCAAGCAGGAGGCAAAAGTCGGAACAAAGTGGACTTGACGTGACTAGGTAGATATAAATACTTATAAAATAAAACACATTTATTGTCATGTAGGGCCTGGAAAAAATTAAACAACGCATAAAAGAATATTTACAATTTTATTGTATTAAGCAGTTCAATATGTCCAGCAGTGGACGTCTTTCGGCTGATATGATGATGAAACAGTTCAATGTTTTTCAGCCAACGAGTTTGAAGATTAATGATCTAAAATGCTATTACTATTACCTATCAGTTTGGGTTATCTTCACAAATGTATAGTAAACCTTTCGGAATATTGGATTTCAAGCGACATCAGTGCCGTGTGCCTGCAACTTAGCACAAAACACGAAATCAATGGATTTTGACGATACATTTTCGTTTTCTCGTTACTCTCCAAAACACGTTTATTTGCGATTAATGATTTGCAAGATTCTATTTTAAACGAAAACCGTCAGTAAGGAACCGTCAAAACTCAAAATGTCAAATGTTCCTGTCACAGATACAGCAGCATACTTTTTACTTTTTAATTCAATAAATAGACCACAGTGCTAATTTTATTCATCCTATAAACGTACTTAGGCCCTTTCCGAACGTGGTAGTTTAAAACTACCAAATTTAGGGGATTTAACTTAAAATTAAATGAAAATAAAAAATACGTGTCTACTAACTTTTCAAATACTATTAAATGTCTAAACAAAATTAAGGAGTCAGAAAAATGAAATGTTGTCAATTGAACGAGGTACATATTTTCCTGTGCGCTGACACTCAATAGTGCTCTGACGGTTGCTAGGCGAGCGACAGGGCTGAAGGTCTGATCATAGTCAATTCCCTTTCTCTGTTTAAAGCCCTTCACGACAAGCCGTGCTTTGTATCTGTCGATTGAGCCGTCTGGATTTCTTTTGGTTCGAAGAACCCACTTGCAAGGAAGTGCTCTTCTCCCTTTCGGCAGATCACAGGCCGTCCACACGTTGAGGTCCTTTAGTGACTTCATTTCACTTTCCATCGCATTCCGCCATTCTTCAAAGTCATTACGTTTCACTGCATTAGCAAAATTCGATGGATATGCCTCTGTAATGCACGCGTAATCTTCGAATCGTTCAGGCCTTCGTATTTGGCTGCGATCGCGCAAGTTGTTACGTGACGTTGCATCAAAAAATAAATCTGTGGGGTCATCAATGTCATCACAAAGGAGCTCTGATTCATGAACATGATCTCGGACTGGTGCAGATCCCAAATCCTCTTGGTCTGTTTGAGGTTCCAAGTTCTCTCCCTCATGGTCTCGGACTGGTGCAGGTTCCAAGTTATCTCCATACATATCAGACTCGTGATCGTGATCTTCTTGGACTGTTTGAGGTTCTTAGTTCTCTCCCACGTTCCAAGTTATCTTCATACATATTAGACTCGTGAACGCGGTCTTCTTGGACTATTTGAGGTTCCAAATTTTCTCCCTCAAGAGCTCGTTCAGGAATTTGATAGTTATTGTCTGTCCCTATCGAGACTTTAAATTCGACTTCGCTTGCAAAAGTGAAGTCTCTAGAGCGATTAGTTTTCATTCCGTCCCAAATACGGTAACCATCATTGTTTTCGTATCCGATGAGAACACCCTTGATGGCCTTCTTGCTTAGTTTCTTTCTGCATTGTTTGGGTAAGTGAGCATAGCAGACGCTACCTATTACGCGTAAGTGACATATTTTAGGCTTCTTTCCGAACCACAGCTCGTAGGGAACTTTATCCTTAACTCTGGTTGGTCCGGTTCTGTTCAGAACAAACACTGCTGTACTGATTAGTTCAGCCCAGAGTTTCTGCGGAAGTTCACCTCTGGAGTGTAGCCAGGTCCTTGCGGCTTCAACCAATGTGCGATTCTCGCGCTCGCTACATCCGTTTTGCTCCGGTGTGTACGGCATGGTGAAACGCTGCTGAATCCCTTGTGCGTTCAGTAATTTTCTTACATCTTGGTTGTCGAACTCTCCTCCGTTATCACTTAAGAGACATTTAACTGTATGGCCTGCCAGTTTTGTTTCATTGAGCATCAGTTTCAACTTTTCCTTGACTTCAGACTTGTGACGCATGAAGTAAACTAGCCGATACGAGGAAAAATCGTCTTTAAAGAGTACGAAATATTTATATTTCTGTACGCTGGGATGTTCAAATGGTCCGCAAACGTCTGAATGTATCAACTCACCAGGAGCCGTTGCTCTTTCTCTCCTTCCAAATGGCAATCTGTTAGCTTTTCCGCATATGCATGCCTCACATTTAACGTTGTCATCAGGTAAAGTTATCCCGAACTCTCGTTTGACAACTGCCTTTACGTGCTTCTTATCTTGATGAGCATAACGTTCATGATAGACTTGCAGCATATTTGTACCCGTGAGTGCGTTCACATCAATAGTGTTAGACATTTTTGAGGGAAGGACTGTTTTGAACTGCAGTTTATACTTATAGCCCGCCTTTGGGTTCTCTTTTGCCAACAATTTTGGTTTCTCCATTAATGTCAAGCTGACAACTTGTCGCGGTAGAAGTGAACAAGCTGTTCCGCGAGTTGTCTTGTGCTGACAGCGTTGAGAATAGATTTTTTGTAAGTGAGGGTACTAGCCAGACATCTTTAAGTCGTATGGTTTCCGTTTTCTTGCCTATTATCGATTCTACCATGACAATGCCTTTTCCTAAAGCAGGAATCATTGTGCCGTCTGCCGTCTTCACAGTTTGGTCATCAGAATCAAAAGGCTCAAACTCATGGAATGCATCTCTCCTAATAGAAATATGCGTTGTTGCACCATTATCAACAAACCAATCTTCTCTGTCTTGATCTGCTGTCTTTGAACACGCATGAACAGCCATTAGTGTTATGCTTTGTACATGCTTTGAAGGATAAGCTGGTGCTGAGCTGCTTGGCTTTGGTGGTCTTCCATCCTTTATCCATTTCTTGCAGTTCCTTAATCTATGTCCCATTTGTGAACAATAGTTGCACTTCAACTTCGCATCTTTCTTCTTTTTCGACTCTTGTACTTCTGGGATAGCAAGTGTCTCTTGACTTGTAGTCCCTTCTCTATTCTCTAAAGCTTTCTAATAGGAACACAGTTGTGTTGTTAGATTGTCAACAGTTCTATCGGTCTTGTTCAGAAGTGACCAGCTGGATTTGAACGCAAAGAATCTTTCGTCGAGTGTTTCCAATATTTTACATATCAGCAACAGATCTGGGAGCTGGCCTGTTCCATCTGCCTTGGTAATCTCAACATTTAAATTATTCCATATGTTCTGCAGTTTCGACATAAGTGAAGAAACGTCATCAGATGGGTTCCGTTTAAAGTTAAAGAACTCCATGCAAAGGTGGTACGACCTGTCCTCGGTCTGACCGTCAAACAGACGATGTAACTCTTTCCAGACTTCATACACAGTCTCAAATCTCATTACTTTCTGTAGCCTTTCATCTGACATATTCGTCGTTAATATGAGCAGAGCACTGCAGTTCGCTTTTGTAAATCTGGCTAGGGCCTGATTGTATCCCAAGAGAACGGCGGCGTCACCTGCTCCTCCTTTATTATCTTCTGGTTTATTCAACCTTCCTTCAAGCACATCCATGACATCTGCGGTACCGCGTAGCATGATAAGGATTTTGTACTTCCAGGTTGACCAGTTTGATTTGCCTTCAAGGCTTCCGATCGAATATCGTGGCGAAATAATTTCCATGGCTGGACCGAATAACCTATTACGACTGTAGCAAAGTTAACGCGTGTTACTTCTGCACGTACGGAAAATTAGTATCACCACACTAAAACACGATTTTTTTTTTTTTTTTTTTTTTATGGCAATTGTCTTAAATTGACATTTTTGCCAGCATCACGTCAAAGAAATGAACTTTTAGAGGAAGGTAGACGAAAAGTAAGGGAAAAACACGAAGAAGATTTGACCAGATTTTGATGAAGGATATAAATAAAGATAATAGGAGTGCATAAATAGGACATAACAAGATACATAATTAACTATATAGAATGGAAAGAAGGACTCCGGCCCATTTACAGGATTTATTTATTTGATAGAATATATTATGACAACGAGTGACACTGACAACAAATTGTACTCACTTGAAATCCATAGACTATTGAGTTTGAATACTAAGGTATCAAAACTATTTTAACACTTATGAGGTTTTTTAGTTATTGTTGTCAATTCGGACCGCTGTCCGCTGAATGTCATTGTCATTAGATTTGACATTTTGGTGATTGTTTGTATCATATCGCAGTGTTTTTTTCCTGGTATTGAAATTTTCTGGTGCAAATAATCAATAATGCATAATGGAAACATAAATTCATGTATGAATATAGTGATACAGGGAAATGCTCAATAAAAAGACACCAGAGCCGGATAAATCTGTGAGTTTTAAGTTATTTATACCGTATTTTGAAACTACGCAGTAAATAGAAAGCTTTACTAAAATGCCATTGCATAATAAAAAGTAAGTCGTGGCTTTGTATTATTCTAAGATTTGTACATTATAAAAAGAAATTTATTAAATTAAATTATGTACGTAAATATAGACAATATTTATTAATACCTTCTCCGTTCTTTCTCTTTAAGACTATAAAGTCAAAAACATTTACGTTTAACGTAACTTTATACCCACATATGTTATTTACCAACACATAGGTCAAGTATAGTCAGATTGCCTAGCACTAGTGGAGCAATTTGTGAGGTTGCACATTCCAGAAATCCCATGAATGGCTCTTAGACCTCGGACGCGCCCGCTGTTGGCAGTGCCTCAGGCTCGCACTGTGTCGCACAGGAACTCGCCCCACCTCCGTACGCTGATGCTGCTCAATGCCCAGTTGGTGTCCACACCCAAGTGCGATCTGCTAGTGTGGCAATGGACAGCTGTGTATAGGGAGTGTCTGAAGTTTTGCGAGATGAAGGATGATAGGCCCTTTAGAGTACGTAGTTGATTATTATGATTGAAAAAATGAAAAATGATTTACAAATACAAATACAAATACAAAATTTATTTATTTACCTAATGAGTTACAGACAAGAAGAATTACAAAGAGCTTAGCTTAAGATTTTTAACATTAGGGTTGCTATAGTCCTCACACTAGGTCGAGCCTGTGTCGTGAGAACTGTAAGGTATTTTCAGAAGAATTTAAACCAAACGTGATGCGCAAAAATACAGTGAGAGGTAGGAAGTTAAACATAGGTACATTCGTAAAATACAATAAGCTTACATTAGGGAAACTAGTTAAATACTTAATTTAAAACTGTAGAGGGATGGTCTGTATGTGTGCGAGTGTTGGTCTGTGTGTGAGTGAATGTTTGTGTGTGTCCATGAGTGATGATGATGTGTTATTTATTGTAAGGGTTTCAGCATGTCTTCAGTCCCCTTATAAGAAAGAGAGATCAGCCATTTTCTAAGGATATTCTGAATATCTTTGTGAGACAAGTTTTTAATATTGGATAGCTTCGATATTTTATTGTAAATAAATGGGTGCAGGAATCGTGGAATTTTCGACAACGCTTGTGGAACACGGAACACCCTTTTGCTTTGGAGCACCGCGTAATTGGGAGAGTTCGGCGTCTTTCGGTGCATAATTGTGGTAACCCTAAAAATAAATAATTGGCGGACCGAGAGCGTCTGAGTTTCGGTAAGAAGTTGTTTCGTTGGATATTGGTAAGGCTTCTTGGTCATTACCTTGAGTACCGCCCTCTGGGCTCTTTCTAGTACCAGCATTGTAGACGCACATGTTCCGCCCCAAATTTTTATTTTCAGTAACTTATACTATTTAACAATATAGGCTGGTGCCTCTTTGTAAGTATTTATAATACCTGTATTAAGAGACACCGCTCTTCCACTGTGGTAACTAACATATACATAAGAAAGGTAACTGACATATATAAAAATTAAGTATTAGGTACATGTTGAAAATCTAAAACTAACAAAGGATAAAAGATATTTGATTTGTGTATACTTGTGTGTATACTTGTGTGCATGCGTGCGTGCATGCGTGTGTGTGTAGTGTGTGTATGTGTGTGTGTGTGTGTGTGTGTGCGTGTGTGTGTGTGTGTACGTGTGTGTGACTGTGTGTGCGTGTTAATCATACAATATTACTAAGTAACATTCTGCATTATATTCTCTACGTCAGCATAGTTTTTTAATTTTAGCCATTTCGTTACTCTGACTTTACACTCGTATAACGTGGTAGGGTATATGTCATTATATATATTAACTATATTATACAGTCGGGCCGACTGTGATACATGTTGCCTTCTTGCATATGCACTGAGCATGAACGGAACGGGAACAACTTCAATTTTCTTCTGTATGTTGTGTCTGGTATAAAAGTCGTGGTTTTGTGTTTCTTTGTTATTAAATTTAATAGATATAGTTTGCGTACAGACAGGAGATTGCAAGTCTTACATAGTTCAGTCGTAGGAAATCTAAATGGCTTTGAATACATAACCTTAAGAAACGACCTTTGTGATCGCTCCAACTCCAGAAATTTAGTCTTTGTAGCGCCTCCCCATATGGGAATGATTGTTTTGTTCCTTTAATTTTATGTTCCATTTCACAGTGTATTAGACTTAAGTAAATCTGCAATGCTTTGTAAATATATTTAAATAAATAAATAGGCAAACGGAAACCAAAATCAATAATATAATTTTAACTCTTGCTGCAGGATAACAAAATGGGGGATTCAAGTTCGTTCACGTCTCTGCTGGCGCTCGTGGACAGCCATCTCTCCAAAACCAGCATCCAGGGCCAGGCGGAGGGCACCAGCCACAGCCTCAGTGACCACATCCAAATTCCGCATCTCGCCGGCCAGAGTGGAGCCCAATCTGACACCAAACTGACCCCTGGCCAGCGTATGAACATACCCACATTCCAGTTCGGTAAGAGTCCCATCGATAATGTACTCGCAGAGCAAGTCTCAAACATGCTCAAAGCGAAAGAGATCAAACGGCAGCAGGCAGAGGAACAGCAACGGCTAGTCGAGGAAACTAGGCGGCTCAAGCTCGAAGAAGAAAAGTGTGTTATTGATCTCATGCAAGCATTACAAACTCCTTACAACCCCGAACCTAAAAGAGAAGAGCTCAGCACTGCCAGCTCTCTCGAGTCCATCTTCGAACCATACTTCGTTGAAGCTGAAGAGGAAGTCCAGATGCAAACGCCAGAGCCCGTTCTCCCATGCACACAAGACTTGTCGTACATGCTCCGACAGAAAGTGAAGCGGGGCAAGTGCTCGCAGTTTGGTAAAGTCCTCACATCGCGACTAAGGCCTGTTGCCGCTCCGTACTTACAGGAAATAGTTGAGAACAGCATCGTCCGATTCAAATTTGACACGCCGTCGCCCTGCGACCTGATTAAGGAGAAGTTGCGTAAACCGAGCTCCTACAACGCGTACCACTTTAACTTATATGACATGATATAGGGATGACAGTGGCCGGCCTGGTGTGGTCGGTCCAGGAAGCGTCCGGGAGTCATCTGTAAGAGGAGGCCAGCTCATGTGCTGCCAAGCATCTATGCTGCGTGCCGCTGCGGCCGCCGTAGGTACTCCTGCCCTCCTCCTCCTACTACTACTACTCCTACCCCTCCTACTCCTCCCCGTACTACTACTAATTAAAACTTCCCGTCCCTTAGGCGCAAGACAGTAACTATATTTAATTTTATTGGTAGTAAATTGCAATAGATGTAAAAGGCTCAAGGTGCATGCGCACTTTAAAAACCAAAAATTCAATTTTGACGCTATTTGGGAAAATATTAGTAACTGACAGACAATTATTATTGTTGACACCCTAACCCATTATTTTCCGATTGTTCCATTTATGGAACATTTATACAACTCAAGCTTTAACAGTCACCGTCCGTTAATTCCAAATATGAACTGGTGACGAATAAGTTTTTTTAGTTATTTTAAATACAGAATATATCAGCCATCATCCAGACATACAACACACTGACTTGCGCTATACACTTTAAGCGTTCAAGCTTGCCACGAAGCGATCGTTTCGAATAACAAGCCATCCATCTTTTTTGTACTATTGAGTATTTACTTTGAGAAATGGTTGTTATGTAACTTCTACCTCCAGTATCCTTGCCTTGGACTCGCGAGTGAAAACTTGTACCGCTTACATTTATACAACTGTAGCCATCTTAGCCCACCATCTCATTACTTCGGAAGCATTCTTCTGAAAGGTATTCTACCATTGCTGATATTTTTTTTAATTCATAAGTTTACCAAGTTCTATTTACCGACTATTTCATATGTGGAACATGGTTCCTTTCGTTTTTAATTTCTAGATGGTATAGGGAACACTAAATGTCCCCTATACCTACATTTTATATTTGCTATAATCATCTAAGTTGATGATTCCCTTAAGCAAAGAATGGGCTTTCTGAAGAATGACTCACGGAGATCTCTCAGCTCGTGATTGACTGTAGACTACAAAGAGAGATCCATTAATAATGTAATATGTTAACACACCTAGTTTATAAATTTAATTTAATCTACTTAAACAAACGATGACATGTAATATTTATAATATTATAAATAAATGACTTATGACTTATTATCACACTTTAAGATCAAACAATGAATCTTTTTGCAGTCTACTCTTACATCAATAGTTTGACCTAAGTACCTAACTCTCCCATGCCATGCAGAAAGGTCGGGTCCGTTCGTTATGAGTAGGACTGTTTATTTCAAGAGAGCCGGCCGACGCACAGTCGGCCAGTCTGAGGTTGGTTAATGATATTGTAGTTAGTGCAGCGGCCAAGTTTTAAACGATCTATATGTTCCCCTGAACGCCACTTGGGCTTTGGAAAGGCGATGTTGTGACTTTGCTTTTGAATCGGATTTTCTTTTCATGGGAAACTTACACCTCGTAAAAATACTTAGAGCAAAGAAAATGATTTGCCATATCGCAGAGCATTAGATTCGTTTTAATAATTCCTTTCTTGAGTCAAGCTTGGTTTTGTGAGGTGGTAATTTTTCCAAACACATATGACGGCAAAAAATCATCTTGTTTCATAACATCGCCGAGCCAAATCCATTACATCAAATACATGATAATTCGTCGGGTGACTAGCAAAAGTCACTACCAAAACTGTCACTGCTCTTCAAAACCTCATATCTCGGTACGTAGTCAATATCGAGATACGACGTTTGATTTAAATAGGTATTTGTTACTTAGTGAGTTTTGATTGTCACCCGACGATATAAACTACTCATATAGTCGAGCGTTAATAATGTGTACACGTTTTAGAAATTGGCGTAAGTTTAATCTAAAATTGTGCACATATTGGATCTCTGTTTTATTCTCAATGTCATAGCTGTAACTTAAATTTCAGTGTACCAAATATGGTACAGAGGCAGTGAAAAAAACATTGCACACGCGCTAGGCGAAATTTAATTGTATGCCATTGTCGTAAATACTGGCACGTGGATGACATCTTCACGTTATTCGTAGTGTGCTGTGTGCCAATATATGGGCCACAGAAATTTGGTCAGTAGCAGATTAATCACATGTTATTTAAGTATAGGTAATCAAATAATTGAACACAATGTATTAGTATTAATGTCATAATAAGTATTCAGTAAATGTTGTGATCTACAGTTCTATTATATTTATGCATGCCTTTCTTTATACCTAAGACCTTAATATTCATTTGATAATATATTCGAATGTTAAAAAGACAAACATGCTGCGACAAAGAGTCGCGCTGTTAGAAAGAAATTGATAATTGTAGCATTAAAAAGTGCTACGTGTGAAAAGGGTTTCAGATGTCGGAAGTTTAGAAAAAAAATGTTATTTCTTTATCCGATATGGAGTTCGTCTAAGCCACATCCTCCTATAAGGATGTCCTAAAATTGCAGTACGACTTACACCATTTTTAGGGTTCCGTAGCCAAATGGCAAAAAACGGAACCCTTATAGATTCGTCATGTCTGTCTGTCTGTCTGTCTGTCTGTCCGTCCGTATGTCACAGCCACTTTTTTCCGAAACTATAAGAGCTATGCTGTTGAAACTTGGTAAGTAGATGTATTTTGTGAACCGCATTAAGAATTTCACACAAAAATTGAAAAAAAAACAGTAAGTTTTGGGGGTCCCCATACTCAGAACTTAAACTCATGTTGTGTTAGTTTTTATCTGCTCGCGAGTGATTTATTTCACGTTCCGAGGTTCGGACATTCATTAAACGTCCAGTGGGCCTACATATTTCATGTTTATCTATATAAACACCCACGCAAGTTGCGATAATTATTAAAAAGACGAGCGTGCGAACTGCTTGCGGGAGGGCAAATCTCTGGAATGCCCATTTTTTACGTTCCCGGTGATAACTTTTAAAAAGCGATTTCTCCTGCCACCAAAAAACACTTTTTAGGTGCTCAATTAAACAATAAAAAAGCTATCGAAACCGTCTTTAGTTTAACCAAGTACATAAAAAGTTATTCTGGGAAAATGAGTTAAATTTGCCGTTTTTTACTAGGGGCCAAACTGGTTAATCGACTTACTATTTCAATAAAACTTAAACTAAAAAGAATTATGAAATAAAACCTACACAAACATATTAAGGACAAAATACTCTTTACTTTTGTATACACAATATTTCAAGCAAATAGATATAAGTTGGTGAAAAGTCAAATCGAAAACCGTGTCAAAAAATATCGTCATTAGCGGCCACAACCACAGTTTGTGAATTTCTGGAAAAGTGGTACGCAATTAACGATACAAATATGGGCTCTTACGACCGCCCCCGCCGCCGGCGCCGCCGCTCTGTCGCCTCACAAGTGTCTCGGCTTCGGGACTCTCGGGAGCAACACGTGCTGCGTTACGGCTAGGTAAGTGGCCAAAAAACTTCTTCCAACTTTGTCAAATTAATCGTCATTGTAATCCGCAGCTATTTCTCGATTATTATGTGTGATATACTATTAAGTTTGTATTGGCATTGTTGTGAACATAGGCTTTGTTTTGGCGAAACAGATATTTTGTTTGCTCCTTCAGACAGAAACCTACTTTGACACGTTTTTTTAAAATGGTCATTGTCGGTTATATCATCATCATCATCATCATCATTTTCAGCCTGTAATCGCCCACTGCTGAGCATAAGCCTCTCTTCGCGTACGCCACTTATCCCGGTCCCGTGCTAGTCTCATCCAGAAATGACCCGCGGTCTTTTTTATGTCATCAACCCATCGAGCTGGTGGACGACCAACGCTTCTTTTTCCTGCAATTGGCCACCAATCCGTTATATCATTGTTGGCGAAATTGAGAGGGACGACAATGATATCTGTGGGATGCCAATAATGATAACTCGGAAGCCAACAATGACATTTGTGGCTACCAATGATGCTTTATTAGAGAAACCTTAGTACTACACTTTGAATATAGGTACTATTCATTAATTTATAATCATTACTGTTTTTATTGGATATCATACACCATGTTTTGAATTATCTTAGTACATACTTAGATCATTTTTTATTAGGGTTCCGTAGCCAAAATTTTATACTCGAAAACTATTAGTTGTATTTGAATGAAATTTGGAGTGAAGGTGTATTTTGATGACCGCTATATAGTTATGCAATGAAATTACTAAAAAAATATTTTTTACGGGGGCACTCCATACTAGTAACTCCATGTCAAAAAAAATTTTTTCACCTTAGGTCCATATGTGGCACATGAAACGTTAGGTCTTTTAAAATAACTATAAGGTTACTCAGCACTTTTTTTGATTATGTGAATGTACTCGGAGATAATCGCCACGAAAGGCACTAAACAGGGGGGACACAATCTACCTTTCGAACGGTGGAAGTGAAAAATAAAAAAAAAAACATGGACATACCTAGTGCTTATTAAATACTTTCACCGAAAAGTATTTTAATAAAGATCAGTCTAAAGGTTTACGAGTAATTGCTGAAAAACTGCTTTCACTATAGAAAAGGATGTAAGTGCCGTAAGATTTGTATGACGATACGACCTTTTTAATATAATATAGGGTCGTTTCGCCGGTAACGCGACCACCTTCGGTTGGCGACCACTTGACGGACTAGGCTGCTTCAATTAAAGATATTAACATTTCTACAAACCCAACAGAAAACTAATTAGTTATTAACTATTCTTGAATAGTGTCAGAATAAGAATAAATACACTTTAAAACCCAAAGCTTAATCCAAAGCAAGAAAAAATAACCCCAATTCACACATTTCACACATTGCTTCCGAAATGTGTTGACGTGCAGTGAATCTGTAAAAAAAATAACGCGACAGTTGGCGCGAAAACTTTAGTTACGTCACTTAATTTTATTATTATGCTGAAATTAGTTAGTTGATTGCTTAAATGATTTAGCTATTGTAATAATTTCGTTGAAATTCGGCATATTATAAAAATAGATTTAAATAAAATGGGGTGGTCGCGTACCCAAAAAAATTATTACCAAAGAAGTCGGATAGCGACCACATCATTTTTCTTTTTCTTTCCTTATGGATTCTTGCGGCACCCGCGATATTTAGCTTGGCAAGCCAATTGTGTCGGTAGGTATTTAAGTCGTATCCATGCTATGTCTATAGGAGGTATATGTAATATAATAATAATATATAATTATAAAATGAATAATTCATATGATTATATGATATGGTTATATTACAAATGCGAAAGTGTGTCTTGTCTGTTACCTCTTCACGCTTAAACCGATGGACCGATTTTGATGAAATTTGGTATGGAGATAGTTTGAGTCCCGGGAAAAGACGTAGGATAGTTTTTATCCCCGAAATAATCCCCTAAGAGGCTGAAATAGGGGTTGAAATTTTGTATGGAGCTACGATATAAACGAGACACACGGACGGAGTCGTGGGCAGAAGGTAGTGTAGGTAAGTAGAATTTAATCTAAAAGTTACATAAAAGCTTGTAAAATGGTGGCATTTAGATACCTACTATGAACGACATGTGTGACTGTAATAGCAATATACATAATAGCACTATGGTGTGAGCGAGATGGCGCGCCGTTTTCGATTCTATTTTGCATTGACAAGAAATGTAAAGTAGATTTAGAAGAGTAACAATTTGTAGTAGTATAAGAGCAGTCGGGTCAGGTAGGTCCAACTTTGAGAAAGAGGTCAATCGTCGAATCCGACTCGGCTGGGCAGCGTTCGGGAAGCTACGCTATGGCACATCTTTTCGTCTAATATTCCGCAGTGTCTGAAGACGAGAGTCTTTGACCAGTGCGTGTTGCCAGTGATCACGTGTGGCACCGAAACGTGGTCGCTTCAGAAATCATAAGAAGCATCATAAGAAGGCTCAAAGTCACCCAAAGGGCAATGGAGAGAGGGCTATGCTCGGAGTTTCTCTGCGTGATCGCATCAGAAATGAGGCTATCCGCAGCATAACCAAGGTAATCGATATAGCCCTAAGCCGCTAAAGTTAAGTGGCAGTGGGCGGGGCACATTGCACGTAGAACCGATGGCCGTTGAGGCGGAAAGGTTCTCGAGTGGCGACCACGTACCGGAAGGCGCGGCGTGGGTAGGCCCCCCACAAGTTGACTGATGGCCTGGTAACGATCGCAGGAATCCGATGGATGCGGGTGGCGCAGAACCGGTCATTATGGCACTCTTTGGGGGAGGCCTTTGTCCAGCAATGGACGTCTTTCGACTGATATGATGATGATGATGATGCATCGTTTTATTAACTACTTAAACACTATTTGCAAGAGTGGTCGCCAACTAGCTAACAGGTGGTCGCAAACCGACTAAAGCGGTCGCTATCCAGCGAATTCGCTATTTTGAAACCTTTTCCATATTTTTTCCTAATCTATGGATGAAAGTGCTATATTTTATTGTAGGTTTCAAAACTTGACTATACTCAGAACCTATACGAATACCATCTAGTATGTGTGTACATTGAATAGGTATACATTTACTAATCTAAAGTGAGCAACTCGACTAAGTGGTCGCTAACCGGCGAAACGACCCTAATGTCGTTCACTGATATGCATAATTACGACTATTTATTACAAGCATAGGTACTGATTATCAGCGTATTTCGATTACAAAACATAAATCCATATCCATACTTAATATATTATCTCCACTTATAATAAATCTCTAAATTAAAAAAAGAATCAGCCAGTTTGAAACTAAGCTTTGTGTGGTACGAATGTTCTCAGCATCCCATGAACGGAAAAATATGAAACATTTTATATAGGTACATTATTATTCTAGCTGCAACTTAGGATAGTTTTTATCCGACTGCGACAATTAATTTATTTTCCGTAATATAATATACGACTTCATTTAATTTTTCATTTATTTTTATTGAAATCAAACGCTGCTCCAACTGTCAGCTATAAGAAACGTCAAATTTTCGCCAAAATGGCGGAATTGCTTTGCCTTTCACTTATTAATAATTTAAATCCAGTCTACGATAGATCTTTACGATACACATGCCAAAAGTTAAACCATAAAAAAATATTCGATTGTGATATGAGAACTTATATGCGCAAATGTCGCATTATGGCGTGATTTCAATTAAATTTTTCAACAAATTTGAACAATATAATTGACACGAATTTGTTTGTTTTTTTAATGGCAATATGCCATTGCTCTTTGCGCATTCTGCCAAAGTGCCTGCGGCGCTACCACGAAAACCGAAACTCGAAGTTCGTATAACTGCATCCCTGTCACTCGAGTTAAGTTAGTGCGATAGAGATAGAGATAAGTACCCGAATATTTTCGAATTCCGAAGTTCGTGGTTATAGCTCAGGAATCGAAACTACACCCCGTAAGCCGCGTCCGCTGCGCCATGTTTTCGTGGTTTTTAAACGTCAAACATGTTTTTCCAATCAAAACAAAACCCTATTTGTTTGCCGAACCTGACGGAAAACATGGTAGATGTTTAAAAACATGGAAAACATTGGTGCAGCGGACCCGGCTGTAGGTAGACACTAAATAAAATAATCATAATGTATTTTCTCGAAAAAAGGATAATAGAGAAAAAATCAACGGATGAGGTTATATGTATAGGTAATCACTAAGTTCCAAAATTTGATGTTCTGTCCCTTTTCCACAAAACGCACCTGAAACGATTGTTTTTTACTATGACGCTCGAGGATCTTGACGTCACAGTCCCCGATCGTTTTCTCACTCTAACAAGCGACATTAAAACGGTTTTGAGATATTTGGATGGGATTTCCGTCATCTTCTATATATCTATACCTACATATAAATGCCTATGTCCTGACTGACTCACCCACTCACTCATCAATGCACAGCCGAAACTACTGGGGCTAGAGAGTTGAAATTTACACCAGAACTACCTTTTACAACGTAGACAAGAAGTAGATACGTAGATAAGAAGGGATTCTTGGAAATTCTACCCCTAAAGGGGTCAAATTTTATATGGGGGAAACTTTAATATTTTAGCAAGAAACTCAATACGTTGTAGAAAGCTTACTTATTAGAATACAAATAAAGTACTGTCAGCGTTTTGGAAAATTCAGCCTCTAAGGGGGTTAAAAAGGTTTGCAAAGTTTGTATGAGCGAAACTTTTTTTTGAGATAGAAGCTTAAAAGTTTGTAGAAAGATTACTTATTTTATTACAATACAAATAAAAAAAACAGTGCGTTTTGGAAAATGGGGTACAATGTTGGTAAAGGGGATTTTTTTGAGCTAGAATCTCAAACCTTTTTAAAAAGATAACATAATAAAATAAAATATAATACTTTCAGCGTTTTAGAAAAGTCCACCCCTGAGGGGTGTATAAAATATTTTTTTTTAGCAAGCGACAAATCTTTGTTGAAAGATTACTTATTACAATAAAACTTTCAGCGTTTTGGAAAATTCCACCCCTAAGGGTGATTAAAACGGGTGAAAATTTGTATCGAAGAAACTTTTTTTTTTGATCTAGAGACTTGAAATTGTGTAGAAAGATTATTTATTAATATACAAATATATAGGTAAATTACTTTCAGTGGTTTGAAAATTTCCACCCGCTAAGAGGGGGATAAAGAGGTGCAATGTTTGTATAGGAAAACTTTTTTTAGGTAGAAACTTAAAACTGTGTAGAAAGATTAAGTACCTACTTATTAAAATACAAAAAAATACCTACTGCCAGCGTTATGGAAAATTTCACCCCTTAAGGGGTTAAAAAGGGGTGCAAGGTACGTATGGGAAACACTTTTTTTTAGCTAGAGACTTGATAGTTTGTAGAAAAAATACTTACCTATTACAATAAAAAAACCGAGTGTTTTATTTTTAATTTTTCCCTGAAAAGCGTTCATAGTTTGTATGGAGAGCAAGACAATTTTAAAGTATGATATTTGTAACTTCGATCTTAGCCTGTTTAGACTACAAAACTTATTTTAGCATTTTTTGAAATATATCCCCTAAAGGGGATTATAAGGGTGTTCAAAGTTTGTATGGAGAGCAAGCTATTTTAAAGTAAGGGATTTGTAACTTCGGTTTTAGACTGTTTGCTAAAATACTACAAAACTCATTTCAGTTTTTTTTAATTCATCGCCTAAGAAGGTTAAAAGGGGGTTCGAACTTTGTATATAGAGCAAGACATTTTTAAAGTAAGAAATTTGTAACTACAGTTTCAGACTTTTTACTATGAGGGTTCAGATAGGGTTCTTAGTTTGTATAGAGAGCAAGACATTTTGAAAGTAAGAGATTTGTAATTTCGGATTTAGATTGTTTTCTAAAAGACTAGGCACAAAATTAATTTCAATGTTTTTTTTTTATTCATTCCTTCAACAAACATTTAGACGATAACATGTTATACGCGGACGAAGTCGCGGGCAACAGCTAGTCATATTATAAATGCGAAAGTTACCTACTCTGTCTATCAGTTGTACCTTTTCAATTAAATTTGTTATGGAGGTAGTTTTGAGAGCCTGAGAAGGACATAGGATAGTTTTTTTTCATGGTGGAAGTCATCTTTTAAAGGGATGAAAAGAGGTAAGTATTATGGAATTAAGTGCGATAATCGATAATTGATGCGGCGCCTGTGCCGGCTGTCATGCTCATGTCTAATAGCAGTAATAGCATATTTTGCTCTTAGATTTTTTAGGCGTTCAACATTAAATGGAGCATTCCACGGGAAAGTCCACCTTTGTCCCGTACGAACACGATTTTCCAGAAAATTGGTAAGTCTTGGAGTTTCTTTTTTGCGACAGTAATAGAGTCAAATTATGGTCAGAATTATAATACTCCAATTAAAAATTGCAAAGATAACTCTATAGACAGAAATATACACGCGTTTGTACGGGACAGCTCGTGGAATGCCCCGAACACGTTTAAGGTGACTATCAGGTATACGCGGACGAAGTCGCGGCTAAAAGTTTGTTTAGTTATAATTTAAAAAAATGTACGTAGAATAAAAACAATTTGCTGCAGAAAAACGAGGAACGATCAATATTGACAAATTGTTTTATATAGAACCGCAGAAACGGATTGAAATCGAAGATCAAATTTTGAAACTGGCATTTTAACCTCTAATCATTAATTGTTGTATCAGCTCGAAGTTCTTTATTTCTATGCCACATGAAAATAGTCAACAGATGATTCGTTACTTAAACTAAAACTGAAACTGCCCAATAAACAAACAGCTTAAATAAGTAGTTTGTAGGTAAGAAAAGTTTTATTAACGATTCACCTACGTCGGCAATATATTGGATAAAAAGTGAATTTTTAATTAGTTATTAATTAGTTACGGTAGGACCCCGCAGTTCACCTTCGGTCTCATATCAAATCACTGAAATATAAGAGGTTCTCAGTCAGGCCTTGGTCTTAAATTTTTGCCGTGCGATTTGGGTGCATCTTGAGACGTAGAATACTACTCCAGAAATTATTTACCAAGGAGATACCTAGGTTATAGGGGATCGTATAATCGTATTCCATAATTTACAGTCCTTAAAAAATCATCTTACCGATGGGGCCACAAGTGATTCACAAATATTAGCCTCTGATATCGATTTTATAGTAGAAACTTAGAGTAGCTGTATTGACTCCTTTAACTTACCTGGTTTTGTAGAAGTAGTACAACTTCTGAACACGCATCTTCGAATCCAGGATATGGTGTCTTAGCATGGGCAAAAACAAGTCTTAGACATTGTCCTAGACATTATTATGAGCAAGCAAGCAACATAGCTGGACATGTTGAAGCAGTTTCTCTTACTTAAATATAATTTGCTTATTTGCAAATTATAGGTCTCCCAAATGCGCCTTCGAAACGTTAATAGACTCTGTAGTTTTTGGAGATATTAACGAAGACTATCTTCGTAATAGTTGTTTCGATATATTTATGCGAAATTCTGGATAAACAGCTTTTCTGCGACCCTCTGTGTTACCACGCGAGAAGAAACACATTAAAACCTGATCTGCTGTGCAGCGGAATTACTGATTAAGTGATTACATCACGACGCTAACAAAATCGAAATACAATCCGACATTTGTACGAATGTATGTATGTATACATATTTCTTCGCTGATACACGGTTCGGTACGAAATCTGTTGGGCGAATGAATAAGTTAACAATATTTTATCAAATTAGTCAAGGCGTGCACAGTTTGGGGAGATCCACTACCTAGTCGTAATGTTGTAGGCACGGAACCCTTCGTTGTGCGTGGTCCGACACGCACTTGGCCGCTTTTATTACAAAAATATGGTATATACAGGGTGGGCCCTGTAACTGGAGCAAAAAATTAAACGGTAGATTATTAAGCATGTGAACAATTATTTCAAAGTGGTTTTATGCGAAAGAAAAATATATTTTTTTGAAAAAAAAAATTCTTTAAAATAAGTTTACTTGTATTTTTTTACTCTTCTGGAGTGCTATGAGTAACTTTTTATTTTAAAAACACAAAAAAAAAGAAAAAAAAATCACAAAACTATCTGCCCAGCTAGCACACTAATCGGACATATATTTACGTTCGGACGTATAACTTTACGATTGTGCCCATTTTTACGTTACTTAGCTAACATGGTAATCACGCACCATATATTTATGCCATAGCGTAAAATATACGTAGCAAAATTATTACATTCATTTCATTCGTTCAATAGTAGTCTATGGTTAGAAGCCTATTATAATACTACCTAATTAAAGAGTAATGATAAGCACTGCACAGTTTACTAAACAGTTGTTCTCCTGTATTAAGTTGTGTTATAATAGTTTTTTGTTTTTATTTACGTTACTCCCACCCCACAAAAAGTTTTACGTAGTGGTTTTAAGTAATTTAGCGAGTACCAAAACACATGGTAGTTTATAATAGAATCAATAATATTTGTTAATTTGTGTAATATACTTTATTACAACACAAGGAAAAAATCATAATCATTGCGTTATTTATACTAATTTATAGTTAGTAATCATGATCTAGCTAAAATTAAAAATGCTAGATCATTGTTTCAGGAGATGATAGGAGTTTTGAGACTGAAACCGTATGTGTTGTGACTGAAATCGGAGAAATCCTGCGAAAATTATATTGTTTTTTATAGTGTTAAAATTTATCCGGGGTCTCGAGTGACCTACATAAAATTTCGTCCGTCAACGGCTCATATCGTCAAGTTTTATGTGCCAAAATCAAGAGCATGTTAGCATTTGACGTAAAGCAAATAGTTTTATGTGCAAGACATATAAATGGTCACATTTTACGTAAATGATGGTATAGCATGTTAGCTCATGACGGTAAAATTTTATACGTCGGTTGTGGACATAAAACATGTGCATAAAAGTCGTCATTTTGCTAGTGTGCTAGCCGGGCTGTTGAACACAAAAATGCAAAAACTATTATGACTCATTATCATTACATGATGTTACCTCAAAATCTGCATTGACTGCCGTGATATGATCTCGTGGTGCCAAGATACATTACTTGGAGGTCATAACTTTAGATCAAAATTTCTCCGTACCCAAAAATTTTGAAAGTAAATGATACACAAGGGGTTACTGCAAATGCTCTAAGGAAGCCTCCTTTTGAATATTTGCTCGTGTTACAGGGCCCACCCTGTATATTTCCCGATGTCTTATTGAGCTGAAATTCAGTATGTTAACGATGTTATATGTTCGTAGAATGGCAGTACAATATTATGGTACCACCACCGAGCTGATCTGATGACGGAATTGGAACCCAAAGGCACTTCTAAATTATAGACTGACAGCTTTAATGAGTCCTCGCCTGCGCGGTACGGGAGTGTCGGGGTATACTTAAATGATGACTGAACGAAAAAGTACGGCAGCTAATAAAATCTTGCCTCATATTTGTCATGAAGGTAATGATAATGATACATCGCAATTCCGTCTAGTTTATGTTCGCTAGAATTGCCTACCTAGTTGAGTAAGTTTGTGAATAAACAATTAAATACAATTGGCTTGTCTGAAAATATTTAGTTTTTCATGTCACGAGAAAAATCTGTTCCTATTCAATCCTGTATATTTACCTGTACTTATTTTGTTTAAGGCCGGTTTTGTGCAGAAGACTTCAAGATATATTTTAATAATAAAGCTTTCGTATTATGTCGATCATCGACTGTCCGGGAAGTAACAGACTCGAAAGATGGCATTAAAAAGGCATGTTAAGAATGTGATGCACTTTTTAGGTAGTTCTTTTACGATCCTCGGCGTTATCAGGTCAAAGCAAGGTGCCATTTTGGTATCGATCAATTTGATTTCTCTCGCTATTTCTCTAGGTGACGTTGACCTGAGAGGCATGCTCAGTTGAATGTAACACAAAATATAACTAAACAAACTATACCAGGCCCCGTAGCATGGATGGCGTTATCACGCGATAAGTGATAGGATAAGCGCGTCGTCTCGTTCTATCGAACGGTGTCGAATGTCGAATGCTCTATCCTGTCACTTATCGCGTGATAACGCCATCCATGCTACGGGGCCTGCTGATGAACAGGCGCAGTTAAAGGGTTAAAGGGGTATTTCCAGTTGCATATATGGATACTACGTATCATTTTATGATTAATTATGTACTGTACTACAGTTCCATAAGTCACGTCAAATAGGTATTGAAGTAGAATTGTGTCACTTTGTAATATTGCAAAATAAACCAAAAATACAAACGAAGTTATTTTCAAAATTGCTTTTTTGAGGTTAGATATGAGGATATCACGTATCATTTGTGGTACCTATATTGTATTTAAAAAAACAGCCATATCGTGTCTGGAGGAGCCCAAACTTGGTAATGTTTCAAAAAATTGATTTTGAGTAAATTAAAAAATGGCTGAAATGTAATGATGTGGTATAGAATCGCCTCAAAATGTCCTTTCATTAGATACCACACAAAAGCTTACTGAATTTTTTTTTTATTTCCATACAAAAAATAAAATGTCTTGGCACTCCCCTCCTCCTAAGAGGTTTTAGGAACTGCGGGTCAAAAAATTTGTTTTGACCTCTAGTATGCGTGTGCCAAATGGATAAACTGTAGATCGATTTGCGGTTTTTTTAATCGTACGACCTACACTAATATTACTACTGTATCACGGCTGTTGATCTCAGTGAAATAAATATTTTCGAATATCTATTAAATCGTTTTATTTATTTTAAATAGATGCAGACTAATTAAAAAAAAACAGAAGAATCAGATCTGTCAACGTGGCGTGAACATTATGATTGTAAAAACATATCAGCCGGGCTAGCACACTAGGTTTTATGTCGCGTTTTATGTGACGTTTCAGTACATTTTTGCCGACATAAAACCTAGCGTGCTAGGGCCTCTGGTGACGTATAACCAGTATAACTACCTATATAACTTCCCCTTTTTTAGAAGTATATTAAAAATGACTGGTTGGTACCTAGTGTTTAGTTGATTCACAAGACTTTATAAGTTATTGACTTAGATATTTGTCATTGTCGGTCACATTGTGTTATTGTAGGCTACAATGTTCATCATTGTAAGCAAACTTTGTCATTTTTCAACTTGGAATATCTTTCAGAAAAATTATTATTTTGAAGTGCCTCCTTAATAAAATTATAGTATGAAATTAAAACTACCATTTAAGCGTCACCCTGAAGTCGTAGCACAAAATTGACATCGGACACAAAATTTGTTCCTGGAGAATTTTTCTGCGTGGAATCGCCCGGGAACATTTGCCCAATTTGTCTCGAAGTTCGAGGCTCCCATAACCGTGCGGCCAACAGTGACTATTTTAATTTATTTTGTGACTGTAATACCTAACTACTACACGAACACGCTTAGGTGCTCCATTATTTGGTGCATCATTATTCAACATTCCATCTTGGTCGGTGAAGTGACCTTCTTGTGACCCCTAAAACGCGGTTCGAGTCGAGTGATACCTATATAATTACATTCATTCGAAGAAGTTAACTTCCTTTTATCGATTTCCGATATAACTCTCGAGCGTTTCGCAGTTGCTGCGTTGTTGTGCTAAGGTGAAAGATACACAAGCTACTTTATTGCGCTAAGAAACGTTCTACGTGTGAAGAAACGAAACGTCAACAGCACTTCGGGTCTCTGCGCATCTCTTCGTTCCGGTCGCCACCAATAGCGGCACTGCTTTCGATTACGTTCGTTCATTACGTTCGCCAGATAATCGGCTTCTGTTCTGTCTATCTATATCTATACTGTACGCCATTTTGTACGCTTTCTTTTGTGGATACCATGCTTCGACTGAAGCTGCGTCCAGCGGGGACATAGATCCAATATTAATCCAACAAAAGAAAGAGCGCCTTGATAAAATCTTTGAAGATTATAAGCAGCTCAATCTGGAGATAGCCTTATTGGAACCATCGGACGCGGAGCGAGTGGAAGAGGTGGAGGACAAATACGATGTCATATATCTACCCCGGAGACGCCACCGCGCTTATTAGCTTCGCCTGGGCCTGGATCTTGTGCGTCGACGACATTCCGCTTGCCGCCGATTAATCTAAAGGTCTTCAAGGGTGAGGTTCCACGCTTTCAAAGCTTTATAGCATTGTTTAATAGTGTCATTCACTCTGATTCGAAATTGAAGGCCTGTGAAAAGTTTTATTATTTAAAAACTTATTTGGAGGGCGAGGCTTTGGCCCTCATTAATTATTTGCCTTTAACTGCAGAAAGCTACCCCGTAGCCATAGATCTTTTGAAACAGAGATATGACAATAAAAAACAATTGGTCAATCATCATATCATTTCTGTCTTGGACTTGCCTCCCGTGCTAAGGGCTTCAGCTGCATGCATCAGAAACTTGGTTTCAGTTACTAGGCAGCATCTTGGTGCATTGGGTAATTTAGGTGCCCCAGTCTCACATTAGGACTTGGTTATTATTGCAATTCTGCACCCAAAGCTTGACCAATATACATTAAGGGCTTACCATTTAGTAAATCAAAGCAATTGTGACTTACCCAAGCTTGATGATCTATTAACCTTTTTAGAGCAACGGGCTACTGCCTTGGAGTCGCTGGGAGAGCGAACGCCTACTACCGGACGCCGTTCTATAATAAAACAGCTAAGCCCGCTAAATGTAAGTACTGCCAATCACATATACATTAAGGGCTTACCATTTAGTAAATCAAAGCAATTGTGACTTACCCAAGCTTGATGATCTATTAACCTTTTTAGAGCAACGGGCTACTGCCTTGGAGTCGCTGGGAGAGCGTACGCCTACTACCGGACGCCGTTCTATAATAAAACAGCTAAGCCCGCTAAATGTAAGTACTGCCAATCACATATACATTAAGGGCTTACCATTTAGTAAATCAAAGCAATTGTGACTTACCCAAGCTTGATGATCTATTAACCTTTTTAGAGCAACGGGCTACTGCCTTGGAGTCGCTGGGAGAGCGAACGCCTACTACCGGACGCCATTCTATAATAAAACAGCTAAGCCCGCTAAATGTAAGTACTGCCAATCACATATACATAAGGCTCAAGCTTCAAATTAACCGAACCAAATTAAAGAAATCAGTTTGTCATCTCAAATAAATTGTGCAATATTATAAAGGTGCATATATTCCTTTAAGTGTGTCATATGCAATGCAAGGGTAAGCACAATACTTTATTGCATGAGGAAGTTCCTCAACAGTGTGCAATTCTGCCGTGCAGAACCTAAAGTGCAGTATCGGGCTACTTTGGGATTTTTTGTTTTTTGATGATCTGTGATCAGTATTTCAAGATGCACATGTGTATCTAATCGGTATTTCATTTGGACAACTGGAACATGTAAAAAAAAACTCCTAAAGTACAGTAATGGACTAGCGTAGAACACAAAATACTACTTAAACCGCAGTTAAAACGTCTACGGCTACGAATATTGGACCATTACCAACTAAAACGCAGTAGAATCGTTATTAATCCGATGTTTTAGCCTGTATGAACTCAACAAGTTATTCGTGAAAAACTAACTAAACTGCAGTATCAAAGTTTTGGTCCAAATTCTTCGTACTGTGTTTCGAATATCTTTGATTTTTAGACATAATTACTAACTAAAACGCAGTGAAAAGTATGTTACCTTACTTTAGTCGGTACCCTCCCTATATAAATATTACACTTATTGCCATCTAAAGTGCAGTAGCAAGCTGAGGTACTGCACTTAAGATGGTATTTTCAATGCATTTGTTTTTTGTCACTGTACTCGTGGACAGACAGTGTGTTTTTACAGCCTTTACCACAGTGTCTGGAGCTTAACTACTGCGTTTTAAATGGTATTTTGCTCGATTTTTAGTGCTGTTACTGTATTTAAGTAAAACAGGTTCAGTAAAAGTCGAGTCAATCACACCACATTAAGTGGCCGAAAATCGTCTAGCAAGATTGGAATATACCTACTTGTTTGGTATTTATTTTTGGAGATAGTAAATTAATCACAAACCTAGTTGTTTAAATCGAAAGTAATCAATGTTTATTAAACATAATTATGTATGACAGTAATAAAACAGACTACTTCAGTAAAATACATTATTCAGTCTTATATAGCTAAATGGCACTTTTATCTTATTGTAACGGACAAACAAGTCACGTTTTTAAACTGTCACTAATGAGATCGTAATTACGAATAAAATGGACGGCACACATATTATTATATTACCATTCAATAGGCTATTTGTAACAATACAACCTTCAACAATATACAAAATTTACTGCAAATAGAGCTTTTCCCAGTAAGAACAATGTGACTTCTAAACAAAATAAATATAAATACCTACGAGTATTTGCGGACAATCTTACACAAATCAACCTAGTCCCAAACTAAGCAAAGCTTGTACTATGGGTACTATTTAGACGACGATATAGATACTTATATAGAGAAATAAATACTTAAATACATAGAAAACATCCATGACTCAGATAATGTCATTAGAATAATTGGGTAACCTCAGGGAATAAAGATATACCTCATAATAGTACATTACTTACCTAGGGCGGTTAAACAAAGAATGTCTCAGATCGCAGGTATTTGACGCCCGAGCCGAAGGCAAGGGCGATAAATATGCGCTCTGAGGCTTTCTTTATTACCGCCCGTGGTGAGTACAACATTTTACGTCTCTATCTGGCCAGGAAGTGGGGTTTTCCGCACGCATAGCGTGCGGTAATTCCTACTTTATGGCCAGGTATGACGTAAAACAACTTAAAATTTTAGCTGGGATAATTTAATTAATTAATAATATGTATTAGCGAGGTACATGAATCAAATTCTTTTTGGAAAACTTACTTCTAAGCTGTTTTCTTAAAATAATTCACCAAAAAAACTTGACTGTGTCAGTTCAGGCAAATAAGATAAACAAAAATTATTTAATTTAAACATTCCGATCATTATTATTAGGAAATACCTCACACGTAATGCGTTATCAGGTGCAGATGAGACAGGTAAATGCCACCAAAACACGAGCCGATTTTTGGGCATCAGTGAACCCTGCAGTTTCTTAAGACGGCATTGCTTCCTTACGGAACTGGAGCCAAGTTTTACTGGAGCATTTGAGATTATCACTATTTATTATGTAGACCGGTCGTCTTAAACATGAAAATCACTAAATATAGGTCAGAAAAACTGCACCTCTTGATCTTTTGTTTGGCATCAGTTACTTAAGGAAGCAAAACCTTGATGCTCAATAATTTACTTTGAAAACAAAGTTTTAACCGACGAAAAATCAATCATCCCCTATTTTCGTACCCTTAGGGTTGGTTTTTTCCAAATTAACAACATTTCATTTTTTCATAGCGGCTCAAACTAAAAACCATTTAGAGATATGGGCTAGCCTGGTAATTGAAAAAAATTACAGATTTTTATCTTCGCTTGTTTTTGAGAAAAGTGGAAATTACTTTGAAAAAGCCATTTAAAGGCTGAATGCGGACATTCCATGGCTTTGTTTAATGTTCCCTGTAATAAACAACTATTGGTGTAGTGGTTATATTCTCTTTGGGTGTGACATTGACAGTATGACAGTTATTTGACTAATTCTTGTCAAGTTAAGTCAGTGACGGTAATATTAAGCATTTTGATAAAACTTTGAAAATAATTAATAATGTAAGTCACCGATGGCTACGTTATAGCTTATTCTTGCAATCTGCCAAAGGTGGATAGAATAATGTTAATGCAGTTTATGTGTGGAAGCTAACTCACCAGTCACATCAATACGGTGTTATTGGACTTGGCTTAAGTTGTCTGAGGCTGTTCTAAAAGATAAATTTGTCTTAGCTCAAGATATATTAACTCATTGAAGCACTTCAAAGGGTATGCAGAGCAGAAATTATCACTGGAAGTCAGAGATGTGTTGGAAGACCTGCTTATTTTTGATAAAATATCTAGTAGTGCAACAATACTGTAGGTGATATTGTAATACAATTAAATACTGTAAAGCTGTCCAGCATCAGGTGTAATACATGCATTATTATTTTACGCTATTAACCTTTTTAACGGCAATAACGCCTAAAGGTGGCTAAGGCTAAAGGCCAGTTATCGTGCCCACGGCGCCGTTTTTGTCATCTTTGCTTGTTGTGAAATGCGTCGAAAGGATTAACTTTCATTGTTTTATACCTTGATCTAAGGCCTTAGCACACTAGGTTTTATGTCACGTTTTACGTGACGTTACAGTACATTTTTCGCCGTAAAACGTGATGATAAAACCTAGTGTGCTAGAACCTCTAGCACTTGCTAGTTACATATATTAAGATTAAAATAAAGGCTGGTCCAGAGCAAGCAGGAGGCAAAAGTCGGAACAAAGTGGACTTGATGTGACTAGGTAGATATAAATACTTATAAAAATAAAACACATTTATTGTCATGCAGGGCCTGGAAAAAAATAAACAACGCTTAAAAGAATATTTACAATTTTATTGTATTAAACAGTTCAATATGTCCAGCAGTGGACGTCTTTCGGCTGATATGATGATGATTAAACAGTTCAATGTTTTTCAGCCAACGAGTTTGAAGATTAATGATCTAAAATGCTATTATCAGTTTGGGTTATCTTCACATATGTATAGTAAACCTTTTGGAACATTGGATTTCAAGCGACATCAGTGCCGCGTGCCTGCAACTTAGCACAAAACACGAAATCAATGGATTTTGACGATACATTTTCGTTTTCTCGTTACCTACTCCAAAACACGTTTTTTTGCGATTAATGATTTGCAAGATTCTATTTTAAACGAAAACCGTCAGCAAGGAACCGTCAAAATGTCAAATGTTCCTGTCACAGATACCTACAGCATACTTTTTACTTTTTATTTCAATAAATAGACCACAGTGCTAATTTTATTCATCCTATAAGCGTACTTAGGCCCTTTTCGAACGTGGTAGTTTAAAACTACCAAATTTAGGGGGTTTAACTTAAAATTAAATGAAAATAAAAAATACGTGTCTACTAACTTTTCAAATACTATTAAATGCCTAAACAATATTAAGGAGTCAGAAAAATGAAATGTTGTCAATTTATATGGGACCAACTTCAGGTTATACCCTTTCCAATAAAAAAAGAATTATCAAAATCGAACTACTCTGTAAAAAGTTATGCGTGGTCATACATAAAAAAAAAATATATACGCGTCGAATTGAGAACCTCCTCCGTTTTTTTCGTCGGTTGAAAACTGGCTTGTGTTTTGTAGGCAATTACCTGTTTCATCTGCACCAGCAGGTCGATCACGTAACACATAGTACGCACGTCAGGTAGATCTAAATGTCATATTTTATATGGAAAAATGACAGTTCGATTGTACTAACGCGCGTTCGGAACGTTACGTGATTACCCCTCTGACAACGGCAGTACGTGGGGTATTTCCTAATAATAATGATCACCATATTTAAATTTAAATACCTGTTTTTCGTTTTTTCTTGTTTGCCTGAACTGACACAGTTAAGTTTTCCAAACCTTGACCAATTTTTAATTCGTTTTATATTTAGAGGTTTTGGTGAAATATTTTACAAAACAGTTTAGAAGTAGGTAAGTTAAGTAACAGCTCGATGGGTTGATGACATAAAAAAGACCGCGGGTCATTTCTGGATGAGACTAGCACGGGACCGGGATAAGTGGCGGACGCGAAGAGAGGCTTATGCTCAGCAGTGGGCGATTACAGGCTGAAAATGATGATGATGATGAAGTTTTTAAAAACAAATTTTATTCGTATACCTCATTACTATAATAAACAGACGTCGGGGTTTTCGGAGCGGGAATGATTTGAGAAAGAGTACAGATAAACAGATATGTTAGTCTAAGAAAATATCTTATTATGCCTAATGAATAACTACCTCTCTGTGAGTTGTATACAATCTGTGACAAAGTTTTATTTTAATTTCCGTTAAAGTCTTATAACTTATAAGGTAACAATAAAAATAACTTTAATTAATTACCTGCTGTAAATTGAATAGTTGACACGATTTTCAGAATAAACTATTAATATTTTTTCTATATTTGGGACAGTTAATCTACGGCGTCTTGCTGTAAATATCCATTTCAAGGAGCTAAATGATCTTTCCACGTCGACAGTTGTAATAGGTGCATATTTAAATTTTTTGTAGGAATCAATTGATGCACGAGAAGTTTGAGATTGAAGTTCTATTTCTTTGCCTTGTACCAACTCATTTATAATTTTTAGTGTGCTATAGCCAGAATTCTTCTTTAACACCAACTTCAGTTTATCATAAATCTGTTTTCCTTTTACGCTCATGTTTAATTTGGAAACATCTCTATAGGTTTCATGAACTATTTTTAAACTATCGCTGATGGACAGCTTCGCATCCTGTAGTTTTTTAATAGCATTTGGGATAGTCATCAAATGATTTGCTATGAAATTTAAGTCGCTTTTTATATTTGCATTTCCAAACGCTCTTTTTGCATTTCTAATACTCTGGGCTTCGGTGGGACTGAATGTATTTAGAACACGTTTCACTTCATCGTAATGTTTGCTGTAATACGTTGCAGCTTCTATCCAGGTTCCCCACCGAATAATTGTTGGTCGAGGTGGTAAAGGCACTCCGGGGAGCATTTCTTTAAACTTTTGTATTCTTTTAGGAGATTTCAAAAATGTCTTCTTAACATTTGCGATTAAATCATTCACATCTGGATAAAGTTTTCTTACTAGTTCAGCCACTCTATTTAAACCATGAGCCAAACATGTGACGTGCAAAAGATTGGGAAAAATACATTTTAAATTTCTTCTAGCCTTTAGCATGTAGCCCACACCGTCAGTTAAAAGTAAAAGTACTTTATTGTGATTATTATGGTTAGCACCCCATAATTCATCAAGAGCACTTGTGACCGTATTGGATATTGATACATTGTTCGTGCTGTCTAACCGTTTACTGGATATCAAGTGTTGAGTGCCAATGTGATCATCACGTAATGCTCCCACTATTACGTTAGCTATTTGACGACCATAATCATCCGTGGTTTCGTCAACACTCACATATATATATTAATTTTTTAGCTCGCTCCGTATTTTATTAATTTTTTCATCGTAAGCTTTATTTAAATATTCCCGTCGCAGTTGACATTCCGAAGGAACTTTTGCAGTTTTTCCAAATTTACCGGTAACACAATTTTCGATAAAATCTTTAAATATCAAATTGTTTACCTGCGTCCATGGTATATTACAGCCCACAACAAATTTCAAGAGCTCACTATTGAAATCATATTTCATACCTGTATGTTTATTAGATGCGACATGTCGCGTTACACTAGATTTCGTTTGAGCGAAGCTCACATTGCACTTGGTGCAAAATAATAAAGAATCTCGAACCTCTATCTCTGGATTATTTTCTATCCACGAACGCATAAACTCGTAACGAGTTTTTTTTCTCATAGGCATATTTGTGTTGACTGATTATTTACAGTTTTTTAAAATACAATTGCATATAAGTTTATCTACTAGATAAGCAAGGGTAACGGTTGACAATAGGTGTCTAATACAATGTCAATCTTGACGCTCGATATCTATGAAGCATTTTCTTATAAATGAATAGACTTAACTGAAGAGGTTGATAATGAATGACCAATATAAAATATGTACCTATATGTATGATTAATCTTTATTTATTTTTCAATCAATTATTCATTCGGTAGAAACCTAATACTAATATTATAAATGCGAAAGTGTGTCTGTCTGTCTGTCTGTCTGTCTGTCTGTCTGTCTGTCTGTTACCTCTTCACGCCTAAACCGCTGAACCGATTTAGATGAAATTTGGTATAGAGATAGTTTGAGTCCCGGGGAAGGACATAGGGTAGTTTTTATCCCGGAAATCTACCCCTAAGGGGATGAAATGGGGGGTCAAAAATTGTATGGAGCTACTTAAACCGCTGCAACGATTTGGATGAAATTTAGTGTATAAATACTTTAAGTCCCGGGGAAGGACATAGAATAAGTTTGATCCCGGAAATCATCCCCTAAGGGGGTGAAATGAGGGGGTGAAAGTTTTGAGGTAACCAATTTTGATGAAATTTGGTATAGAGATAGTTTGAGTCCTGGGAAAGGACATAGGGTAGTTTTTACCCCGGAAATCTACCCCTAAGGGGATAAAATTGGGGGTGAAAATTTGTATAGAGCTACATAAACCACTGCACCGAATTTGATGAAATTTGGTATTTAAATAGTTTGAGTCCCGGGGAAGGACAAAGGATAGGTTTGATCCCGGAAATCATCCCATAAGAGGGTAAAATACAGGGTGAAATGAGGGGGTGAAAATTTGGACGTAACCAATTTTGATGAAAATTGTATTAGAGATAGTTTAAATCCTGGGAAAGGACATAGAATAGTTTTTATCCCAAAAATCATCCCCTAAGGGGGTGAAAACAGGGGTGAAAATTCGGATTAAACCCATTTGAATACAATTTGGTATAGAGATAGTTTGAGTCCTGGGAAAGGACATAGGGTAGTTTTTATCCCGGAATTCCACCCCTAAGGGGATGAAATTGGGGGTGAAAATTTATATCGAGTTTCTTAAACCGCTGCACCGATTTGGATGTAATTTGGTATATAGAGAGTTTGAGTCCCGGGTAAGGACATTGGATAAGTTTAATCCCGGAAATCATCCCTTAAAGGGGTTAAATGAGGGGGTGAAAATTTAGATGTAACCAATTTTGATGAAATTAAGTTTAGAGATAGTTTAAGTCCTGGGAAAGGATATAGGATGGTTTTTATCCCGGAAATCATCCAATAAGGGAATACATTAGGGGTGAAAATTAGGATGGAACCTATTTGAATACAATTTGGTATAGATATAGTTTGAGTCCTGGGAAAGGACATATAGGGTAGTTTTTATCCCGCAAATAAGGGGATGAAAATGGGGTTGAAAATTTGTATGGAGCTACTTAACCGCTGCACCGATTTGGATGAAACATAGGACAGTTTTAATTCCAAAAATCTCCCCTAAGGGGGTGAAATGGGGGGTTAAACTTTGGATGGAACCCGTTTAGATGAAATTTGGTATAGAGTTTGATTCCCGGAGAATGACAATAGATAGTTTTTATCCCGAACATAATTCCCTAAGGGGATGAAATAGGGGGTGAAAATTTAAATGAATCCCATGGAGATGAAATTTGGTATGGTAGGAGTCCCAGGGAAGCACAATACATAGTTTTTATCCCGAAAAACAGCTCCTGAAGGGGTGACATTAGGGGTGAAAATGTTGATGGAACCCATTTAGATTAAATTTGGTATAGAGATAGTTAGAGTCCTGGGAAAGGATATAGGATATTTTTTATTCCGGAAATCATCCCCTAAGCGAGTGAAATGAGGTGAAAATTTTGATGAATTAATTCAGATCAAATTTAGTTGAGAGATGGTTTCAGTCCTGGGAAAGGACATAGGATAGTTTTAATTCCGGAAATCACCCCCTAAGGGAGTGAAATGGAGGATGAAACTTTTGATGGAAGGAACCCGTTTAGATGAAATTCGGTATAGAGATAGTTTAAGTCTCGGAGAATGAAAGCGGATAGTTTTTATCCCGAAAATAACTCCCTAGGAAATAGGGCGTGAAAATTTGGATGAAACCCATTTAGATGAAATTTTGTATAGAGATAGTAGGAGTCCCAGGGAAGGAAAATGCATAGTTTTTATCCCGAAAATCATCTTCTGAGGGGTTCTTAAAACTTTGTAGAAATTCCACCCCTAAGGGAGTTAAAAAGGGTTGCAAAGTTTAAATGGGGGAAACTCTTTTTTGGGATATGAGCTTAAAAGTTTGTAGAACGATTAATTATTGAAATACAAAAAAAAGTATATTCAGCGTTTTAGTAAATTCCACCCCCAAGGGGGTTGAAAGTGGGTGCAACATTTGTATAGCGGAAACATTTTTTAGCCGATTTACAATTTTGTAGAATGCTTACTAATTAAAAATAAAATTAAATACTTTCAGCATTTTAGAAACTTCGACCTTTAGGGGTGCAACCTGTGCAACGGTTATATGGAGAAAATATTTTTTTAGCGAGGGACTTAAAACTTTGTTGAATGATTACTTATTACAATACAATACAAATCAAGTACTTTCAGCGTTTTGGAAAATTTGACCCCTTAGGGGAATATAAAAAGGGGTGAGTTTATATGTACGAAACTTTTTTTTGAGCTAGAGACTTTAAATTGTGTAGTACCTAAGGTTATTTATTAGAATACAAATATACGTAAATCACTTTCGGTAAATTGGAAAATTCCATCCCTAAGAGGGGGAAAAAGAGCTGCAATGTTTGTGTGGGGGAAATTTTTTTTAAGGTAGAAACTTAAAACTTTGTAGAAAGATTACTTATTAAAATACAAAATAGTACTGCGTTTTGGAAAATTCCACCCCTTAAGGGGTTAAAAAGGGGTGCAAGGTTCGTATGGGAAACCCATTTTTGAGCTAGAGACTTGACAGTTTGTAGAAAAAATACTTATTGCAATACAAAAACTTAGTGTTTTCTTTTCAATTTTTCCCCGAAAAGCGTTAATCAATCAATCAAATCGTTTAATTCAGACAAAGTCCATATACAATTAATTTCTACAATTATTCATTTTAAATACAAAATAAAATACAAAATAATTACAAATAATCATCCTAAGTCTAAAAAAGGGACATACAAAACAAAGACACTACGAGTACACTACATACAGTAAATTGGTTTGCCTGTCAGTAGATGAATCATGTGGCAATGGTTCAAGTACAGACAGTCAAACCTAGCTGCAAATGCCCTCAGGATGCCGTTGGGGCTGTCTCGCACCCTGCGCGTCAGGGATGTGCATCGCTTGCGCATGGTAGTGTAGAAACAGTCTACCCTGGCTTCAGCAAACATTCCTAACGCGCTACAGTAGCGTGGAAGACCCATCAGCGCCCTGAAGGCATTGTTGTATTGTACACGAATGGAGTTAATTAATGAATTAGTTAAGAGGGGGTTCAAAGTTTGTATGCAGACTTGCAGAGCAAGAAAATTTTAAAGTATGAGAATTGTAACTTCGATCTTAGTCTGTTTGTTAAAAGACTACAAAACTCATTTCAGCGTTTTTTGAAATTCATCCCCTAAAAGAGATTAAAGGGTGTTCAAAGTTTGTATGGAGAGCAAGACATTTTTAAAGTAAGGGATTTGTAACTTCGGTTTTAGACTGTTTACTAAAAGACTACAAAGCTAATTTCAATGTTTTTAAAAATTCATTCCTTAAACAAACATTTAGACGATAACATGTTCTACGCGGACGAAGTCGCGGGCAACAGCTAGTTACTAATAAAATGGACGGCACACATATATAACCATTCATTAGGCTATTAGTAACAATAAAAACCCTACGGCCACACTTCGCCCGAATGTTGTTGCCGTCCCTGTCCGACGAATAATATACGTTAGGCAAGGACGGCAACAACATTCGGGCGAAGTGTGGCCGTAGGGTAAACATAATTACATTAGAATACTTTGGTAACCCCTGGGAATAAAGATATATCTTTATTATACTGTGTATACCCTTATAAAACAAAGTAAAATTTTAGCTGGAATTAGCTTTATTAATTTATTATCAAACATCGGGGTTTTCGGAGCGGGAACGTTTGACATTAGCCAAAGAGTAGGTATTTACTTAAAAACAGATCGTTTACTTACAGAGCAGATTTACTTAAAAAGAGACACGATTTTCAGAATAAACTATTAATATTTTTTCTATATTTGGGACAGTTAATCTACGGCGTCTTGCTGTAAATATCCATTTCAAGGAGCTAAATGATCTTTCCACGTCGACAGTTGTAATAGGTGCATATTTAAATTTTTTGTAGGAATCAATTGATGCACGAGAAGTTTGAGATTGAAGTTCTATTTCTTTGCCTTGTACCAACTCATTTATAATTTTTAGTGTGCTATAGCCAGAATTCTTCTTTAACACCAACTTCAGTTGTCTATAGGTTTCATGAACTATTTTTAAACTATCGCTGATGGACAGCTTCGCATCCTGTAGTTTTTTAATAGCATTTGGGATAGTCATCAAATGATTTGCTATGAAATTTAAGTCGCTTTTTATATTTGCATTTCCAAACGCTCTTTTTGCCTTTCTAATACTCTGGGCTTCGGTGGGACTGAATGTATTTAGAACACGTTTCACTTCATCGTAATGTTTGCTGTAATACGTTGCAGCTTCTATCCAGGTTCCCCACCGAATAATTATTGGTCGAGGTGGTAAAGGCACTCCGGGGAGCATTTCTTTAAACTTTTGTATTCTTTTAGGAGATTTCAAAAATGTCTTCTTAACATTTGCGATTAAATCATTCACATCTGGATAAAGTTTTCTTACTAGTTCAGCCACTCTATTTAAACCATGAGCCAAACCTGTGACGTGCAAAAGATTGGGAAAAATACATTTTAAATTTCTTCTAGCCTTTAGCATGTAGCCCACACCGTCAGTTAAAAGTAAAAGTACTTTATTGTGATTATTATGGTTAGCACCCTATAATTCATCAAGAGCACTTGTGACCGTATTGGATATTGATACATTGTTCGTGCTGTCTAACCGTTTACTGGATATCAAGTGTTGAGTGCCAATGTGATCATCACGTAATGCTCCCACTATTACGTTAGCTATTTGACGACCATAATCATCCGTGGTTTCGTCAACACTCACATAAATATATTAATTTTTTAGCTCGCTCCGTATTTTATTAATTTTTTCATCGTAAGCTTTATTTAAATATTCCCGTCGCAGTTGACATTCCGAAGGAACTTTTGCAGTTTTTCCAAATTTACCGGTAACACAATTTTCGATAAAATCTTTAAATATCGGATTGTTTACCTGCGTCCATGGTATATTACAGCCCACAACAAATTTCAAGAGCTCACTATTGAAATCATATTTCATACCTGTATGTTTATTAGATGCGACATGTCGCGTTACACTAGATTTCGTTTGAGCGAAGCTCACATTGCACTTGGTGCAAAATAATAAAGAATCTCGAACCTCTATCTCTGGATTATTTTCTATCCACGAACGCATAAACTCGTAACGAGTTTTTTTTCTCGGAGGCATATTTGTGTTGACTGATTATTTACAGTTTTTTAAAATACAATTGCATATAAGTTTATCTACTAGACAAGCAAGGGTAACGGTTGACAATAGGTGTCTAATACAATGTCAATCTTGACGCTCGATATCTATGAAGCATTTTCTTATAAATGAATAGACTTAACTGAAGAGGTTGATATTGAATGACCAATATAAAATATGTACCTATATGTATGATTAATCTTTATTTATTTTTCAATCAATTATTCATTCGGTAGAAACCTACTAGGGTACGATCTGTTTTTAAGTAAATACCTACTCTTTGGCTAATGTCAAACGTTCCCGCTCCGAAAACCCCGATGTTTGATAATAAATTAATAAAGCTAATTCCAGCTAAAATTTTACTTTGTTTTATAAGGGTATACACAGTATAATAAAGATATATCTTTATTCCCAGGGGTTACCAAAGTATTCTAATGTAATTATGTTTACCCTACGGCCACACTTCGCCCGAATGTTGTTGCCGTCCTTGCCTAACGTATATTATTCGTAGGACAGGGACGGCAACAACATTCGGGCGAAGTGTGGCCGTAGGGTTTTTATTGTTACTAATAGCCTAATGAATGGTTATATATGTGTGCCGTCCATTTTATTAGTAACTAGCTGTTGCCCGCGACTTCGTCCGCGTAGAACATGTTATCGTCTAAATGTTTGTTTAAGGAATGAATTTTTAAAAACATTGAAATTAGCTTTGTAGTCTTTTAGTAAACAGTCTAAAACCGAAGTTACAAATCCCTTACTTTAAAAATGTCTTGCTCTCCATACAAACTTTGAACACCCTTTAATCTCTTTTAGGGGATGAATTTCAAAAAACGCTGAAATGAGTTTTGTAGTCTTTTAACAAACAGACTAAGATCGAAGTTACAATTCTCATACTTTAAAATTTTCTTGCTCTGCAAGTCTGCATACAAACTTTGAACCCCCTCTTAACGCTTTTCGGGGAAAAATTGAAAAGAAAACACTAAGTTTTTGTATTGCAATAAGTATTTTTTTCTACAAACTGTCAAGTCTCTAGCTCAAAAATGGGTTTCCCATACGAACCTTGCACCCCTTTTTAACCCCTTAAGGGGTGGAATTTTCCAAAACGCAGTACTATTTTGTATTTTAATAAGTAATCTTTCTACAAAGTTTTAAGTTTCTACCTTAAAAAAAATTTCCCCCACACAAACATTGCAGCTCTTTTTCCCCCTCTTAGGGATGGAATTTTCCAATTTACCGAAAGTGATTTACGTATATTTGTATTCTAATAAATAACCTTAGGTACTACACAATTTAAAGTCTCTAGCTCAAAAAAAAGTTTCGTACATATAAACTCACCCCTTTTTATATTCCCCTAAGGGGTCAAATTTTCCAAAACGCTGAAAGTACTTGATTTGTATTGTATTGTAATAAGTAATCATTCAACAAAGTTTTAAGTCCCTCGCTAAAAAAATATTTTCTCCATACAACCGTTGCACGGGTTGCACGCCTAAAGGTCGAAGTTTCTAAAATGCTGAAAGTATTGAATTTTATTTTTAATTAGTAAGCATTCTACAAAATTGTAAATCGGCTAAAAAATGTTTCCGCTATACAAATGTTGCACCCACTTTCAACCCCCTTGGGGGTGGAATTTACTAAAACGCTGAATATACTTTTTTTTGTATTTCAATAATTAATCGTTCTACAAACTTTTAAGCTCATATCCCAAAAAAGAGTTTCCCCCATTTAAACTTTGCAACCCTTTTTAACTCCCTTAGGGGTGGAATTTCTACAAAGTTTTAAGAACCCCTCAGAAGATGATTTTCGGGATAAAAACTATGCATTTTCCTTCCCTGGGACTCCTACTATCTCTATACAAAATTTCATCTAAATGGGTTTCATCCAAATTTTCACGCCCTATTTCCTAGGGAGTTATTTTCGGGATAAAAACTATCCGCTTTCATTCTCCGAGACTTAAACTATCTCTATACCGAATTTCATCTAAACGGGTTCCTTCCATCAATGTCCTTTCCCAGGACTGAAACCATCTCTCAACTAAATTTGATCTGAATTAATTCATCCAAATTTTCACCTCATTTCACTCGCTTAGGGGATGATTTCCGGAATAAAAAATATCCTATATCCTTTCCCAGGACTATAACTATCTCTATACCAAATTTAATCTAAATGGGTTCCATCAACATTTTCACCCCTAATGTCACCCCTTCAGGAGCTGTTTTTCGGGATAAAAACTATGTATTGTGCTTCCCTGGGACTCCTACCATACCAAATTTCATCTCCATGGGATTCATCTAAATTTTCACCCCCTATTTCATCCCCTTAGGGAATTATGTTCGGGATAAAAACTATCTATTGTCATTCTCCGGGAATCAAACTCTATACCAAATTTCATCTAAACGGGTTCCATCCAAAGTTTAACCCCCCATTTCATCCCCTTAGGGGAGATTTTTGGAATTAAAACTGTCCTATGTTTCATCCAAATCGGTGCAGCGGTTAAGTAGCTCCATACAAATTTTCAACCCCATTTTCATCCCCTTATTTGCGGGATAAAAACTACCCTATATGTCCTTTCCCAGGACTCAAACTATATCTATACCAAATTGTATTCAAATAGGTTCCATCCTAATTTTCACCCCTAATGAATTCCCTTATTGGATGATTTCCGGGATAAAAACCATCCTATATCCTTTCCCAGGACTTAAACTATCTCTAAACTTAATTTCATCAAAATTGGTTACATCTAAATTTTCACCCCCTCATTTAACCCCTTTAAGGGATGATTTCCGGGATTAAACTTATCCAATGTCCTTACCCGGGACTCAAACTCTCTATATACCAAATTACATCCAAATCGGTGCAGCGGTTTAAGAAACTCGATATAAATTTTCACCCCCAATTTCATCCCCTTAGGGGTGGAATTCCGGGATAAAAACTACCCTATGTCCTTTCCCAGGACTCAAACTATCTCTATACCAAATTGTATTCAAATGGGTTTAATCCGAATTTTCACCCCTGTTTTCACCCCCTTAGGGGATGATTTTTGGGATAAAAACTATTCTATGTCCTTTCCCAGGATTTAAACTATCTCTAATACAATTTTCATCAAAATTGGTTACGTCCAAATTTTCACCCCCTCATTTCACCCTGTATTTTACCCTCTTATGGGATGATTTCCGGGATCAAACCTATCCTTTGTCCTTCCCCGGGACTCAAACTATTTAAATACCAAATTTCATCAAATTCGGTGCAGTGGTTTATGTAGCTCTATACAAATTTTCACCCCCAATTTTATCCCCTTAGGGGTAGATTTCCGGGGTAAAAACTACCCTATGTCCTTTCCCAGGACTCAAACTATCTCTATACCAAATTTCATCAAAATTGGTTACCTCAAAACTTTCACCCCCTCATTTCACCCCCTTAGGGGATGATTTCCGGGATCAAACTTATTCTATGTCCTTCCCCGGGACTTAAAGTATTTATACACTAAATTTCATCCAAATCGTTGCAGCGGTTTAAGTAGCTCCATACAATTTTTGACCCCCCCATTTCATCCCCTTAGGGGTAGATTTCCGGGATAAAAACTACCCTATGTCCTTCCCCGGGACTCAAACTATCTCTATACCAAATTTCATCTAAATCGGTTCAGCGGTTTAGGCGTGAAGAGGTAACAGACAGACAGACAGACAGACAGACACACTTTCGCATTTATAATATTAGTATGGAAGTATGGATATGGATATGGATTAGTATGGATATGGATTACGATCTTATTAGTTATGGTTTAATATCTGACAAAGTAACTGAACGGAGAATCACAATAAGATTAAAGTGCTATTTTAACAGTACATAAGAATAAATAGTAGCATTATAGCATATAGTAGCAATATATAAGAACCTAGCTATTTTGTTTAACCTTTGCCTTAAACATGGCTGCCTCCCCAGTGGATTGATGAAAACGGTGGTGGTTCCCATACCTAAAAACCGCACGTGTGACCTATCCAACTTAAGTAACTACAGGCCTATATCCTTAGGTACTGTAATTAGTAAAATTTTGGAGCGGCTTTTGCAACCCGAATTGATGAGGGATGTAGTTATTAACGACGCTCAGTTTGGTTTCCGCCAAAGTGCCGACTCGGCCATATTGTGTCTAAAAAACACGGTTAACTATTACGTGCAGAGAGAAACCTCCATCTACGCCTGTTTTCTTGATTTGAGCCGGGCATTTGACCTTGTCAACTACAAGGTGCTTTGGGGCAAATTACAGAATGCGGGCGTGCCACATAGTATGGTCGAGTTGCTCAAGTTTTGGTACGGGAGCCAAACAAACAGCGTAAGATGGGGCGACTCACAGTCGGTCTAGTGAATATAGACTAGAGTGTGGAGTCCGTCAAGGAGGGCTCACCTCTCCGGACCTATTCAACATCTATATCAACGATCTGATCGATTAACTGAGGAGAACTCGTGTCGGCTGCCATATTACAATACAATACAAATTATTTATTTCGGACTATAAAATCCATAGTGTTAGTGTTTACAAACTTAGAGCTATGGTTAGTGTTTTATAATTATGCTAAACTAAAATTAAAGACGCCTGGGCACCGGTATTACAGGCGCGTGCAGTTGCACATGACGCTGGAGCAGTGGCGAGTCCCAGCGGTGGGCTAGCATGCTCAGGATACTATTTGGCGTTTATTGATGGCGTCTGTTATAATAACTTAAGTTATGCGGATGACATGGTTCTCCTCAGTCCATCGATTAGTGCCTTACGTGAACTCTTGGCGGTTTGTGAGAACTTCGCCTTAAAAAATGGCATGAAGTACAATATCGCTAAGACTGAAATGGTTATTTTTAAGTATGGTAAAGGTCCGGAGAGGGTGCCGCCGGTGTTTCTAAATGGTGAGTCAGTTAGGGTTGTAAAGCAGTTCAAGTACTTAGGTCACATACTATGCGAGAGCATGCAAGACGACCTGGATATGGAGCGTGAACGAAGGGCCCTGGCTATACGCAGCAATATGCTGGCACGCAGATTCGCAAAGTGCTCTAAGGATGTTAAGCTTGTCCTGTTTAGAATGTTTAGATCATATTGTCAAAGTTTTTATACCTGTCAACTGTGGGCAAAATATACACGGAAGGCTTACAGCACCCTTAGAGTACAATACAATGATGCATTACGTATTATCACCAAACAGCCTCGATTCTGTAGTGCATCGGCAATGTTTGCTGACGCCAGGGTACCCGATTTCTATGCCATTATTAGAAATCGAATAGCGTCGTTCTGGCAAAGAATACGCATTTCTAATAATGTGCTAATTGAGACGGTCAGTAACAACTTGTACCGAAATGCAATCTTCCTGCATTGGTTATCTGCGCATCGGCACCCGAATCGCAAATAATTGTAGGTACGTATTTGTATTAGTTAAGGATTTTATTTTATTTTATTTCTTTGTATCATATATATTGTAATGTAGTAATAGGTTTATTGCCTGAAATAAAGAAACATTCATTCATTCATTCATTCATTATACTGAAGTAGTCGTCTCTTTTTATTAGTAGGGATACATAATTATGTGTAATAAACATTGTTTGCTTACAATTTCACGAAATATGTGTTTTATTTAGGATCTCCAATAATAAATCACAAATAAGTTTATTTAAATCTTGCTAGTCGTTTTTCTCCCACTTAAAGAAGCCTGATTGACTTGACATTTACTGAGCATATGTAGTTTTGAAGACAATTAAATATTAAATCATTTTATTGGCAAAAAGGCTTCAGTCATACTTTTTTTTTTACAAAAACCTGTTTTAAATGCAGTAACGGAAGCTCGTAGCACTAAAAATCAAGCAAAATACCGTTTAAAACGCAGTAGTATAGCTCCGCGTACAGTGGTTTAACGGCAATTCATCACTTGTCTGTGTAAGTGAATGCAAAACATGGACAGTAACCCCACTTTTTACTGTGTTTTAAGCGGTATTTCTTTTGTTTTTGCCTGTCTCAAAGAGTGCAGTACGAGCTTGAAATTTTGAAAAAGCCTCATAATTAATTTCAGTGTACACTGAAACCATTGTTTTTAACGTCATCGTATTCTATGTGTTGAGCGCTTTCCATGACAATAAATTATAAGTATATACCGCTTGAACGAACGGAAATAAACTACTTTTAATGTGTTTTTCGCGTTTATCTCGAAATGGACTTTTTCGAGTTACTGCACTTTAGGTTCTGCACGGCAGAATTGTGTTGCAGACAGAGGCAAGCCAAAGTATTAACGCAGGGCAAATAAGTTTATTGACAAATAGTAAGGACAATGTCCTTCTGCCTACTATAAAGGCAACATTATATGATAGCAATGGGCAGGCAGTGTTTGTTCGTTGTATTCTTGACTCAGCTAGTCAAGTATCATTTTTACACTCTGATGTAGCAGAGCGCTTAGGATGTAAGTTACAACCTAATAATGCATTGATTACCGGTGTGTGTGATGGCGCTAGTGTAGCAACACAACAGACCACATAAAGAGTCCACGCTGCTGCTACAAGCTATAGCATTCCGGTGACATGTCACGTTGTTAAAAATATTACTTGTAGTATGCCACAATTTGCTGTCAGACATGAAGAAATAAATATCCCCTCTTATGTAAAATTAGCAGATGAGAGTTTTGATGTTTGTGACAGAATTAGTATGCTCCTAGGTGCTGACATATTTTTTCAGGTCCTTTTGCGCGAGCAGCTGCCGGCTTTGCCCAGTCAGCTTGTCCTGCAAAACACACGCTTCGGTTACATTGTGGCTGGTAAGAACCGTCCCTCCGGAGCAGACACAACTTCATCCTTAGCTTCAAACTTTTGCTGTCAGCAACAGCTGCATGATAATGATATAGGTACTCTGAATAGAGCTGTATCCCAATTTTGGTTAACTGAGAAGGTCCCGGAGATCTATGCAGAATCGGATTCAGAACAAGAGTTAGCGGAAACCATGTTTCAAAAAACGGTTGTTTTAAAAGATAACAAATTTGAGGTGGATTTGCCACTCAAACAAGACATTGTAGATTTGCATTTAGGTGAATCTCTTTCTTGTGCGTTGAAGCGATTCTCAAACTTGGAGTTAAGGTTTAAAAAAGATAATGATTTGTTTACAAAATATAAGGCTTTCATAGATGAGTAACATGTTCAGTTAGGCCATGCTAAGTATGTTAACATTTCGGACTATGATTTGGAAGGAGAGGCAGTTTTTATATTGCCGCATCACCCAATTTTCAAAAATGGATCTTTGAAAATTGTTTTTGATGGGTGCCCTTTTTATCCAATATCTCGCTCAATGACGTTTTATTAAATGGTGCTGTTGTGCAGAATGATTTGTTTAGCATATTGATACTATTCAGATTATATAAGTTCATTCTGAACTGCGATATTCGCAAAATGTTTAGAGCCATTTCACTCACGCCATCACACTTTACAAAATATTTTATGGAGGCCTAATAATGACTCTGATATTCAATGCCTTCAGCTCCAAACATTCCTCCAAAGTCCTCTTCGTATTTTGCGACCAGGTGCCTCCTAGAGGTGGTAAATAGGTATAAGGACGAATTTCCCCTGGCTGCAGATGCCTTGTTACATAATACTTATGTTGATGACGTAAATTTAGTCTCCAACAATTTGGATGAAATCTTGTTAGCCAAGGCTCAATTGATAACCGTACTGAAGAAAGGGGGTTTTGAACTGCACAAATGGTGCTCAAATGTAGAATCTCTAGTAGAGAATATTCCACTTGATTGTCAGAATAGAGCATTTGTTGCAATGTTTCCAATGAAAAGGACCCAATTGTTAAAACTTTAGGTATCAAGTGCGACCTAGTTTCAGATACACTAATAATGAGTTCCCCTAAACAAGAAATCTGTGACCATTATACTAAAAGAGACATGTTGTCATTTGTAAGCAGACTCTTCGACCCTTTAGGGTTACTCGGGCCAGCCATAGTTAGTGCTAAATTGCTGTTACAGCAGACTTGGTTTGAGCGACTTCAATGGGACTCCCAATTGCCCGAGTGCCTTAATGAAAGGTTCAAAAAGTTTGCAGTCAGCCTAAATCAAATGAAAAGTGTCATTATCAATAGAAATTTAGATACTGCTAATGCGAAGTCCATCGATGTGATTGGCTATGCCGACGCGAGCACGAAGGCTCACGGTTGTTGTATATATTTAAGGATTGTAAATATTGATGGCAATGTAAATGTGGATCTTCTGTGTTCGAAATCACGAGTTAACCCCATGCAGCAATTGAGCGTTCCTAGGCTAGAACTTAATTCTTCGCTTTTGTTAGCCAAGTTGGTCAAAAAAGTCTATGACATGATTAAGAACAGATTTGAGGTAAATGTTCAATTGTTCTTGGATTCGCAAGTAGTACTTGCTTGGCTCGCGACAAATCCATTGAAACTTAGTATTTATGTTGCCAATAGGGTAAAATACATACATAATATAGCTCAAGGATTTCCCTGGTATTATGTACACACTTCTCAGAATCCAGCTGACCTTCTTACGAAGGGCATTGACCCTCATTTATTGCAGGATAACGATTTTTGGTTCCATGAGCCTGCATCGCTGAGGTCATCTGACTTTTTGCCTGTGAGTGTGTATGAAGTGCCAGACGAGATTCCTGAATTGAAAGTGTCACTTGTCATCAATGAAAGTGAGCCATTACCCTTGTTCAATGATGTGTTAAACATTGATAAGATAAAACGGATCATTTCCTATATGTTTAGATTTGTAAATAATTGCAAGGCTAAGTTAGCAGATAGAGTGATAGGAAATTTAACGCCTCAAGAATTAAATTATTCATTAAAAATTATTCTCCGGTATGAACAAGTACGGTATTTTGAGCAAGAAATTAAATGTTTAAATTCGAAAATACCTATCAAATCAAATCTTCAGGCGTTAAATCCATTTTTAGACATCATGCGCTTAATGCGCGTCGATGCGGACTCCAGAATGCGGACGTACCCTATGCAACTAGGCACCCTATAATACTGCCAAAAGGTTCTAAGGTTGTTCATTACCTCATTGAAAAAGAGCAAAAGGCATTTAATTTAAATTCATTCCTAGTTATTCTCCAGTATTCGGTTTATTGTGGGAGAATGAAATTAAGTCTGTAAAGTATCACTTAAAGCGGGTTGTAGGTGAAACCGTAATGACTTATGAGGAATTGAACACGGTTATCATACAAGTGGAAGGTATTTTAAATTCTCGCCCTATGACCGCTTTCCCCTGGGCACTTTTTAACGGGAACCCCTCTTACCACATACCCTGAAAGAGATTGTGTGAGTGAGCCTATTAGCCGCGTTAAGTTCTGGGATCAATGTAATCGTATGGTTCAAAGTTTCTGGAAACAGTGGCACAAGCAGTACCTTGTACAGTTACAAAATAGGCCTAAGTGGCGCAAGGATTGTGATAATATTAAAGTAGGTACTTTAGTCATAGTTAAAAATGACAATGCAACACCCTTGAGGTGGCCAATGGCCAGAGTAGTAGAAGTATTCCCTGGAGCAGACGGTAAAGTTAGGGCTCTCTCCATCAGGACACCGAAAGGGTCTGTCATAAGAACAAGCATATATAAAGTGTGCGTTCTTCCTATAGAAAATTAAGGTTTAGTTAATAATTTAAGATATGGGTATGTATCACCTTTCTCGTAGCTGGGAATATGTACAAGACGGTACATCAATATACATCTATTACATATATAAAATTGGACCGTTACTTATAGAGTGACAGACAACGCACAGCCTAAACCGCTAAAGATACAAGCAAGAAAATTGGGGATAAAGCGTTGTATGCAAATCCGTTATTTTTGAAGGTGGATCTATTAAATTCGAGACTTGGCTTTTTAGTCAGAAATAAAAGTAGGTTTCCTTTGAGCATTATCGGATATTTGTTCTTTAAATGGGTGAAATGGAGGGTGAAAGTTTGTATGACAATTTCGTTATTTTTAAAGGTAGATCTATGAAATTTGAGATTTAGCTTTTTGGTCACAAATAATAAAGCTACTTTGAAGCATTTTTAGATATTCGTGCTTTAAAGGGGTAAAATAGAGGGTGAAAGTTTATATGGACAAATGGTAATTTTTTCACTTAAGACGCATGAAAATTAGTGTCCATGACTAGAATAATATACAAAGTTATGGAGACGTCGAATAAGACGTCTAAGGGATGGTCAATTTTTTTTTTAATTTATCTCTTTGTTTCCCCTCGATTTTGTCATGTTATTTATACCGTGCCAGTTCGATACGTTGAATTTCGTGTTTAAATTTAAGTTAATTAGAATACACATACCTACACTAAACTACATAGACATACAAATAAATTAATATAAGGTGCACGACTCTCTGCTCATCATCTATTTATACATATAAATGCCTATGTCCTGACTGACTTATTCACTCACTCACTCACTCATCAACGCACAGCTGAAACTACTAATCTTAGAGAGTTGATTTTTGCACAGTAGGTTGCTTTTGTAACGTGGGCTAGGGATAAGAAGGGATGTTTGAAAATTCTACCCCTAAGGGGGTAAAATAGGAGTGCAAAGTTTGTATAGGTGAACCTTTTTTTTTAGCTAGAGACTTAAAACTTTGTAGAAAGCTTAGTTATCAAAATACTAATAAAGTAATTTCAGCGTTTAGAAAAATTCCACCCCTAAGGGGGTAAAATAGGGGTGCAAAGTTTGTATGGGGGAAACATTTTTTTTTAATAGAGACTTAACACTTTGTAAAAAGATTATTCATTAGAATACAAATAAAATAATTTCAGCGTTTTGGAAAATCCTACCCCTATGGGGGGTAAAAAGGGGAGCATGGCAACACTTTTTTGGAGCTAGAGAATTGAAAATTTGCAAAAAGATTACTTATTAGAATACTAAAAAAGAACTTTCAGTGCTTTGAAAACTCCGGGTGGGTAAGTAAACTCCGGGGTATAAGGGGGTTAACAAGGAGAGCCAGTTTTGTGTGGGAAACACTTTTTTTTGAACTAAAGACTTGAAACTTTTAGAAAGATTACTTATTAAGATACAATTAAAGTGCTTTCAGAGTTTTATAAAATTCCACCCCTAGGGGGGTTAAAAAGGGGGCAAGCTTTGTATGGGCAACACTTTTTTTGAGCTAGACTTAAAAGTAAGTAGTAATATTACTTATTACAATGCGAAAAAAGTTCTTTCAGCGATTTGAAAAATTCAACCCCGAAGGGGGTTAAAAGGGGGTTCAAATTTTATATGGAAAGCAAGAATTTTTTTAAGTACGAGTTAGAGATTTGTAACTTTGGTCTTATTCTGAACGTCTACAAAACAAATTTTAGAGTTTTTCCAAATTCATCCCCTAAGAGTGTTAAAAGGGGGTTTAAAGTTTGTGTATTTAAAGAAATTTGTAAAATATGAGATTTTTAACTTTGGTTTTAGACTGTTTGTTCACAAACTAGAAAATGATCATCAACGTTATTTTTAATTTATCCCCTAAAAGAGGGTTTCTAAGTTTGTATTGAGAGAAATCATTTTCTAAGACGATAAAAAGTTCTACGCGGACGAAGTCGCGGGCAACAGCTAGTAGATGTATATAAGTATAGTTGACATCTGTCAATCTTTAGTATAGCATCATCGTTACACCTAAGCACAGCGCTGATGGGAGAACCCATATGTTCGATATAATAATTATTTAATACAGTGCATCATAAAATTACTTTCATGGTTTAATTAGCGCCTAACAGTGACTGTGACGATGTTTGCCATATCATGTTCTTCCATGTGGAAAGAGGCGAAGTGAGCTTACTCTGCCGCGGTGCTGGCGTCGGCGTCTACGAGCGTGCTGCTGGCGCCGCAAGCCTGCAGCAGCAAGCTCTCGTGTCTCTTAAAAGCTGCCAGCAGTGACTGTGACGATGTTTGCCATGTCATGTTCTTCCATGTGGAAAGAGGCGAAGTGAGCTTACTCTGCCGCGGTGCTGGCGTCGGCGTCCACGAGCGTGCTGCTGGCGCCGCAAGCCTGCAGCAGCAAGCTCTCGTGTTTCTTAAAACCTGCCAGCAGTGACTGTGACGATGTTTGCCATGTCATGTTCTTCCATGTGGAAAGAGGCGAAGTGAGCTTACTCTGCCGCGGTGCTGGCGTCGGCGTCTACGAGCGTGCTGCTAGCGTCGCAAGCCTGCAGCAGCAAGCTCTCGTGTCTCTTAAAAGCTGCCAGCAGTGACTGTGACGATGTTTGCCATGTCATGTTCTTCCATGTGGAAAGAGGCGAAGTGAGCTTACTCTGCCGCGGTGCTGGCGTCGGCGTCTACGAGCGTGCTGCTGGCGCCGCAAGCCTGCAGCAGCAAGCTCTCGTGTCTCTTAAAAGCTGCCAGCAGTGACTGTGACGATGTTTGCCATGTCATGTGCTTCCATGTGGAAAGAGGCGAAGTGAGCTTACTCTGCCGCGGTGCTGGCGTCGGCGTCTACGAGCGTGCTGCTGGCGTCGCAAGCCTGCAGCAGCAAGCTCTCGTGTCTCTAAAAAGCTGCCAGCAGTGACTGTGACGATGTTTGCCATGTTATGTTCTTACATGTAGAAAGAGGCGAAGTGAGCTTACTCTGCCGCGGTGCTGGCGTCGGCGTCCACGAGCGTGCTGCTGGCGCCGCAAGCCTGCAGCAGCCAGCTCTCGTGTTTCCTAAAACCTGCCAGCAGTGACTGTGACGATGTTTGCCATTTCATGTTCTTCCTTGTGGAAAGAGGCGAAGTGAGCTTACTCTACCGCGGTCCTGGCGTCGGCGTCCACGAGCGTGCTGCTGGCGCCTTAAGCCTGCAGCAGCAAGCTCTCGTGTCTCTTGAAAGCTGCCAGCAGTGACTGTGACGATGTTTGCCATGTCATGTTCTTCCTTGTGGAAAGAGGCGAAGTGAGCTTACTCTACCGCGGTGCTGGCGTCGGCGTCCACGAGCGTGCTGCTGGCGCCTTAAGCCTGCAGCAGCAAGCTCTCGTGTCTCTTGAAAGCTGCCAGCAGTGACTGTGACGATGTTTGCCATGTTATGTTCTTCCATGTGGAAAGAGGCGAAGTGAGCTTACTCTGCCGCGGTACTGGCGTCGGCGTCCACGAGCGTGCTGCTGGTGCCGCAAGCCTGCAGCAGCAAGTTCTCGTGTTTCTTAAAACCTGCCAGCAGTGACTGTGACGATTTTTGCCATGTCATGTTCTTCCTTGTGGAAAGAGGCGAAGTGAGCTTACTCTACCGCGGTCCTGGCGTCGGCGTCCACGAGCGTGCTGCTGGCGCCACAAGCCTGCAGCAGCAAGCTCTCGTGTTTCTTTAAACCTGCCAGCAGTGACTGTGATGATGTTTGCCATGTCATGTTCTTCCATGTGGAAAGAGGCGAAGTGAGCTTACTCTGCCGCAGTGCTGGCGTCGGCGTCCACGAGCGTGCTGCTGGCGCCGCAAGCCTGCAGCAGCAAGCTCTCGTGTTTCTTAAAACCTGCCAGCAGTGACTGTGACGATGTTTGCCATGTCATGTTCTTCCATGTGGAAAGAGGCGAAGTGAGCTTACTCTGCCGCGGTGCTGGCGTCGGCGTCTACGAGCGTGCTGCTGGCGTCGCAAGCCTGCAGCAGCAAGCTCTCGTGTCTCTTAAAAGCTGCCAGCAGTGACTGTGACGATGTTTGCCATGTTATGTTCTTACATGTGGAAAGAGGCGAAGTGAGCTTACTCTGCCGCAGTGCTGGCGTCGGCGTCCACGAGCGTGCTGCTGGCGCCGCAAGCCTGCAGCAGCAAGCTCTCGTGTTTCTTAAAACCTGCCAGCAGTGACTGTGACGATGTTTGCCATGTCATGTCCTTCCTTGTGGAAAAAGGCGAAGTGAGCTTACTCTACCGCGGTCCTGGCGTCGGCGTCCACGAGCGTGCTGCTGGCGCCACAAGCCTGCAGCAGCAAGCTCTCGTGTTTCTTTAAACCTGCCAGCAGTGACGGTGACGATGTTTGCCATGTCATGTTCTTCCATGTGGAAAGAGGCGAAGTGAGCTTACTCTGCCGCGGTGCTGGCGTCGGCGTCTACGAGCGTGCTGCTGGCGTCGCAAGCCTGCAGCAGCAAGCTCTCGTGTCTCTTAAAAGCTGCCAGCAGTGACTGTGACGATGTTTGCCATGTTATGTCCTTACATGTGGAAAGAGGCGAAGTGAGCTTACTCTACCGCGGTGCTGGCGTCGGCGTCCACGAGCGTGCTGCTGGCGCCGCAAGCCTGCAGCAGCAAGCTCTCGTGTTTCTTAAAACCTGCCAGCAGTGACTGTGACGATGTTTGCCATGTCATGTTCTTCCTTGTGGAAAGAGGCGAAGTGAGCTTACTCTACCGCGGTCCTGGCGTCGGCGTCCACGAGCGTGCTGCTGGCGCCTTAAGCCTGCAGCAGCAAGCTCTCGTGTCTCTTGAAAGCTGCCAGCAGTGACTGTGACGATGTTTGCCATGTCATGTTCTTCCATGTGGAAAGAGGCGAAGTGAGCTTACTTTGCCGCGGTGCTGGGGTCGGCGTCTACGAGCGTGCTGCTGGCGTCGCAAGCCTGCAGCAGCAAGCTCTCGTGTCTCTTAAAAGCTGCCAGCAGTGACTGTGACGATGTTTGCCATGTCATGTTCTTCCATGTGGAAAGAGGCGAAGTGAGCTTACTCTGCCGCGGTGCTGGCGTCGGCGTCTACTAGCGTGCTGCTGGCGCCGCAAGCCTGCAGCAGCAAGCTCTCGTGTCTCTTAAAAGCTGCCAGCAGTGACTATGACGATGTTTGCCATGTCATGTGCTTCCATGTGGAAAGAGGCAAAGTGAGCTTACTCTGCCGCGGTGCTGGCGTCGGCGTCCACGAGCGTGCTGCTGGCGCCGCAAGCCTGCAGCAGCAAGCTCTCGTGTCTCTTGAAAGCTGCCAGCAGTGACTGTGACGATGTTTGCCATGTCATGTTCTTCCTTGTGGAAAGAGGCGAAGTGAGCTTACTCTACCGCGGTCCTGGCGTCGGCGTCCACGAGCGTGCTGCTGGCGCCACAAGCCTGCAGCAGCAAGCTCTTGTGTTTCTTAAAACCTGCCAGCAGTGACTGTGACGATGTTTGCCATGTCATGATCTTCCTTGTGGAAAGAGGCGAAGTGAGCTTACTCTACCGCGGTCCTGGCGTCGGCGTCCACGAGCGTGCTGCTGGCGCCACAAGCCTGCAGCAGCAAGCTCTCGTGTTTCTTAAAACCTGCCAGCAGTGACTGTGACGATGTTTGCCATGTCATGTTCTTCCATGTGGAAAGAGGCGAAGTGAGCTTACTCTGCCGCGGTGCTGGCGTCGGCGTCTACTAGCGTGCTGCTGGCGCCGCAAGCCTGCAGCAGCAAGCTCTCGTGTCTCTTGAAAGCTGCCAGCAGTGACTGTGACGATGTTTGCCATGTCATGTTCTTCCATGTGGAAAGAGGCGAAGTGAGCTTACTCTGCCGCGGTGCTGGCGTCGGCGTCTACTAGCGTGCTGCTGGCGCCGCAAGCCTGCAGCAGCAAGCTCTCGTGTCTCTTGAAAGATGCCAGCAGTGACTGTGACGATGTTTGCTATGTCATGTTCTTCCATGTGGAAAGAGGCGAAGTGAGCTTACTCTACCGCGGTCCTGGCGTCGGCGTCCACGAGCGTGCTGCTGGCGCCTTAAGCCTGCAGCAGCAAGCTCTCGTGTCTCTTAAAAGCTGCCAGCAGTGACTGTGACGATGTTTGCCATGTCATGTGCTTCCATGTGGAAAGAGGCGAAGTGAGCTTACTCTGCCGCGGTGCTGGCGTCGGCGTCCACGAGCGTGCTGCTGGCGCCGCAAGCCTGCAGCAGCAAGCTCTCGTGTCTCTTGAAAGCTGCCAGCAGTGACTGTGACGATGTTTGCCATGTCATGTTCTTCCATGTGGAAAGAGGCGAAGTGAGCTTACTCTGCCGCGGTGCTGGCGTCGGCGTCTACTAGCGTGCTGCTGGCGCCGCAAGCCTGCAGCAGCAAGCTCTCGTGTCTCTTGAAAGCTGCCAGCAGTGACTGTGACGATGTTTGCCATGTCATGTTCTTCCATGTGGAAAGAGGCGAAGTGAGCTTACTCTGCCGCGGTGCTGGCGTCGGCGTCTACTAGCGTGCTGCTGGCGACGCAAGCCTGCAGCAGCAAGCTCTCGTGTTTCTTGAAAGCTGCCAGCAGTGACTGTGACGATGTTTGCCATGTCATGTGCTTCCATGTGGAAAGAGGCGAAGTAAGCTTACTCTGCCGCGGTGCTGGCGTCGGCGTCTACGAGCGTGCTGCTGGCGTCGCAAGCCTGCAGCAGCAAGCTCTCGTGTCTCTTAAAAGCTGCCAGCAGTGACTGTGACGATGTTTGCCATGTCATGTGCTTCCATGTGGAAAGAGGCGAAGTAAGCTTACTCTGCCGCGGTGCTGGCGTCGGCGTCTACGAGCGTGCTGCTGGCGTCGCAAGCCTGCAGCAGCAAGCTCTCGTGTCTCTTAAAAGCTGCCAGCAGTGACTGTGACGATGTTTGCCATGTCATGTTCTTCCATGTGGAAAGAGGCGAAGTGAGCTTACTCTGCCGCGGTGCTGGCGTCGGTGTCTACGAGCGTGCTGCTGGCGCCGCAAGCCTGCAGCAGCAAGCTCTCGTGTCTCTTAAAAGCTGCCAGCAGTGACTGTGACGATGTTTGCCATGTCATGTTCTTCCATGTGGAAAGAGGCGAAGTGAGCTTACTCTGCCGCAGTGCTGGCGTCGGCGTCCACGAGCGTGCTGCTGGCGCCGCAAGCCTGCAGCAGCAAGCTCTCGTGTTTCTTAAAACCTGCCAGCAGTGACTGTGACGATGTTTGCCATGTCATGTCCTTCCTTGTGGAAAAAGGCGAAGTGAGCTTACTCTACCGCGGTCCTGGCGTCGGCGTCCACGAGCGTGCTGCTGGCGCCACAAGCCTGCAGCAGCAAGCTCTCGTGTTTCTTTAAACCTGCCAGCAGTGACTGTGACGATGTTTGCCATGTCATGTTCTTCCATGTGGAAAGAGGCGAAGTGAGCTTACTCTGCCGCGGTGCTGGCGTCGGCGTCTACGAGCGTGCTGCTGGCGCCGCAAGCCTGCAGCAGCAAGCTCTCGTGTCTCTTAAAAGCTGCCAGCAGTGACTGTGACGATGTTTGCCATGTTATGTCCTTACATGTGGAAAGAGGCGAAGTGAGCTTACTCTACCGCGGTGCTGGCGTCGGCGTCCACGAGCGTGCTGCTGGCGCCGCAAGCCTGCAGCAGCAAGCTCTCGTGTTTCTTAAAACCTGCCAGCAGTGACTGTGACGATGTTTGCCATGTCATGTTCTTCCTTGTGGAAAGAGGCGAAGTGAGCTTACTCTACCGCGGTCCTGGCGTCGGCGTCCACGAGCGTGCTGCTGGCGCCTTAAGCCTGCAGCAGCAAGCTCTCGTGTCTCTTGAAAGCTGCCAGCAGTGACTGTGACGATGTTTGCCATGTCATGTTCTTCCATGTGGAAAGAGGCGAAGTGAGCTTACTTTGCCGCGGTGCTGGGGTCGGCGTCTACGAGCGTGCTGCTGGCGTCGCAAGCCTGCAGCAGCAAGCTCTCGTGTCTCTTAAAAGCTGCCAGCAGTGACTGTGACGATGTTTGCCATGTCATGTTCTTCCATGTGGAAAGAGGCGAAGTGAGCTTACTCTGCCGCGGTGCTGGCGTCGGCGTCTACTAGCGTGCTGCTGGCGCCGCAAGCCTGCAGCAGCAAGCTCTCGTGTCTCTTAAAAGCTGCCAGCAGTGACTATGACGATGTTTGCCATGTCATGTGCTTCCATGTGGAAAGAGGCAAAGTGAGCTTACTCTGCCGCGGTGCTGGCGTCGGCGTCCACGAGCGTGCTGCTGGCGCCGCAAGCCTGCAGCAGCAAGCTCTCGTGTCTCTTGAAAGCTGCCAGCAGTGACTGTGACGATGTTTGCCATGTCATGTTCTTCCTTGTGGAAAGAGGCGAAGTGAGCTTACTCTACCGCGGTCCTGGCGTCGGCGTCCACGAGCGTGCTGCTGGCGCCACAAGCCTGCAGCAGCAAGCTCTTGTGTTTCTTAAAACCTGCCAGCAGTGACTGTGACGATGTTTGCCATGTCATGATCTTCCATGTGGAAAGAGGCGAAGTGAGCTTACTCTACCGCGGTCCTGGCGTCGGCGTCCACGAGCGTGCTGCTGGCGCCACAAGCCTGCAGCAGCAAGCTCTCGTGTTTCTTAAAACCTGCCAGCAGTGACTGTGACGATGTTTGCCATGTCATGTTCTTCCATGTGGAAAGAGGCGAAGTGAGCTTACTCTGCCGCGGTGCTGGCGTCGGCGTCTACTAGCGTGCTGCTGGCGCCGCAAGCCTGCAGCAGCAAGCTCTCGTGTCTCTTGAAAGCTGCCAGCAGTGACTGTGACGATGTTTGCCATGTCATGTTCTTCCATGTGGAAAGAGGCGAAGTGAGCTTACTCTGCCGCGGTGCTGGCGTCGGCGTCTACTAGCGTGCTGCTGGCGCCGCAAGCCTGCAGCAGCAAGCTCTCGTGTCTCTTGAAAGATGCCAGCAGTGACTGTGACGATGTTTGCTATGTCATGTTCTTCCATGTGGAAAGAGGCGAAGTGAGCTTACTCTACCGCGGTCCTGGCGTCGGCGTCCACGAGCGTGCTGCTGGCGCCTTAAGCCTGCAGCAGCAAGCTCTCGTGTCTCTTAAAAGCTGCCAGCAGTGACTGTGACGATGTTTGCCATGTCATGTGCTTCCATGTGGAAAGAGGCGAAGTGAGCTTACTCTGCCGCGGTGCTGGCGTCGGCGTCCACGAGCGTGCTGCTGGCGCCGCAAGCCTGCAGCAGCAAGCTCTCGTGTCTCTTGAAAGCTGCCAGCAGTGACTGTGACGATGTTTGCCATGTCATGTTCTTCCATGTGGAAAGTGGCGAAGTGAGCTTACTCTGCCGCGGTGCTGGCGTCGGCGTCTACTAGCGTGCTGCTGGCGCCGCAAGCCTGCAGCAGCAAGCTCTCGTGTCTCTTGAAAGCTGCCAGCAGTGACTGTGACGATGTTTGCCATGTCATGTTCTTCCATGTGGAAAGAGGCGAAGTGAGCTTACTCTGCCGCGGTGCTGGCGTCGGCGTCTACTAGCGTGCTGCTGGCGACGCAAGCCTGCAGCAGCAAGCTCTCGTGTTTCTTAAAAGCTGCCAGCAGTGACTGTGACGATGTTTGCCATGTCATGTGCTTCCATGTGGAAAGAGGCGAAGTGAGCTTACTCTGCCGCAGTGCTGGCGTCGGCGTCCACGAGCGTGCTGCTGGCGCCTTAAGCCTGCAGCAGCAAGCTCTCGTGTCTCTTGAAAGCTGCCAGCAGTGACTGTGACGATGTTTGCCATTAAGTTGCGCATTAACATACTTTTAATTCGAGTATGTGGGAAGGTACCCCGGATAGCTCCAGAGTGTTTAAGAACTCAACCGGGTAACTGGTGCTGTCGTCGGGTGTCATTACTGTATCTATGGAGTTGTACACTGTTGTTTCGGTTGATATTTTTTCTAAGATTTTTTTATTTATTTTTGATACTGTCTCATTTTTTGGTGCCAGTATGGTTCTTTCACACAACCAATTTTTATCCAGAATATTTTGTTGCAGATTCGGAAAAACAGCAATAAGCTCATCTTCCGAATCCACAACATGACAAAATTGGTTGGTGAATAGAATCATACCTTCATCATCAGTTTTTAATCGACCGTCGCCTATCTTTGAGCATACGCACCCGACTCTACATCATCAAACAGCTGGACTCGCATGTTTTTCGTGAGATGGAACTTTTCCACCTTGGTCCACACGCGTGATGCTTTCAGACATGCGTTTATTTCGTCTGCTGGAGTGCCTCGCTCGATAACAGGCAATGTCTGCCTTAAGTCACCAGCCAGTAAGACAACCACACCACCCAGTAGCTGACTTATACAAATATGTCGCCTTCTAGTAAACAGTACATTTTTATTTTAAAAACACTGGTATTGTAATTATAAGAATCATTAAAAGATAATGTAACCTTCAGAAACTACTTGCCCATATGTAGTCTAATAGCGATGGACACTTCGCAACAATCACCAAAGTTAAGCAACGTCGAGTAAGGTCAATATTTGGATGGTTGACCGTTTTTTTTCTTCATACAAATTCTCAAACGCCATTTGACTTCCTTAGGGAATGAATTTTCAAAAACGCAGAAATTCGTTTTCTAATATTTTGATATAAAATCAATCTACGAAGTTTCAAGTTTCTATTTTAAAAATAAATTTAAGTCCCATACAATCTTCCATCAACGTACACTCTACAATCTAAAATCAATACTACATTCAATCCCAAAAAACGGCCCGTTATTTTCTACTCTGAGGTATAAACAACAATATTGGAAAGTTTCAATAAAATCGGTTCGCATATTTTTGTTTTATCTGTCCTCAAAGTCACTGGATACATTAGCGAAGAATCCTTGTCGCCACTGGATACCAAAAGATGGCGCTGGTGATGTGTTTTTAAATCGGTCATTCTCGAACTCTGTCTACGGATACCTAAACTCCATCAAACTTTTTTTTTACGTTCTCATATGGTTTGTCAGAATTTAAACGCATAGAAAAATCGGAAGAATTACCTACTACTGCTAGAATATGCCTGGAAATGTGTGACGCGCTGCATCGCAGTATTGAAGTTTTTAACGTTAGTTGTATAAATACAATTTCCGTCGATGTTATTTTAGTATGTATCTTTGACCACATGGATTTCCATAAAGTTACTGTTTCACATTTATAATATTAATGCGCGGCAGAGTAAGCTCACTTCGCCTCTTTCCACATACAAGAACATGGCATGGCAAACATCGTCACAGTCACTGCTGGCAGCTCTTCAGAGATACGAGAACTTGCTGCTGCAGGCTTGCGGTGCCAGCAGCACGCTCGTGGACGCCGACGCCAGCACCGCGGCATAGTAAGCTCACTTCGCCTCTTTCCACATGGAAGAACATGACATTGCAAACATCGTCACAGTCACTGCTGGCAGCTCTTCAGAGACACGAGAGCTTGCTGCTGCAGGCTTGCGGCGCCAGCAGCACGCTCGTGGACGCCGACGCCAGCACCGCGGCAGAGTAAGCTCACTTCGCCGCTTTCCACATGGAAGAACATGATATGGCAAACATCGTCACAGTCACTGCTGGCAGCTCTTCAGAGACACGAGAGCTTGCTGCTGCAGGCTTGCGGCGCCAGCAGCACGCTCGTGGACGCCGACGCCAGCACCGTGGCAGAGTAAGCTCACTTCGCCTCTTTCCACATGGAAGAACATGACATTGCAAACATCGTCACAGTCACTGCTGGCAGCTCTTCAGAGACACGAGAGCTTGCCGCTGCAGGCTTGCGGCGCCAGCAGCACGCTCGTGGACGCCGACGCCAGCACCGCGGCAGAGTAAGCTCACTTCGCCACTTTCTACATGGAAGAAAATGAAATGGCAAACATCGTCACAGTCACTGCTGGCAGCTCTTCAGAGACACGAGAGCTTGCTGCTGCAGGCTTGCGGCGCCAGCAGCACGCTCGTGGACGCCGACGCCAGCACCGTGGCAGAGTAAGCTCACTTCGCCTCTTTCCACATGGAAGAACATGACATGGCAAACATCGTCACAGTCACTGCTGGCAGCTTTTAAGAGACACGAGAGCTTGCTGCTGCAGGCTTGCGTCGCCAGCAGCACGCTAGTGGACGCCGACGCCAGCACCGCGGAAGAGTAAGCTCACTTCGCCTCTTTCCACATGGAAGAACATGACATGGCAAACATCGTCACAGTCACTGCTGGCAGCTCTTCAGAGACACGAGAGCTTGCTGCTGCAGGCTTGCGGAGCCAGCAGCACGCTCGTGGACGCCGACGCCAGCACCGCGGCAGAGTAAGCTCACTTCGCCTCTTTCCACATGGAAGGACATGACATGGCAAACATTGTCACAGTCACTGCTGGCAGCGTTTAAGAGACACGAGAGCTTGCTGCTGCAGGCTTGCGGCGCCAGCAGCACGCTCGTGGACGCCGACGCCAGCACCGTGACATAGTAAGCTCACTTCGCCTCTTTCCACATGGATGAACATGACATGGCAAACATCGTCACAGTCACTGCTGGCAGCTCTTCAGAGACACGAGAGCTTGCTGCTGCAGGCTTGCGGCGCCAGCAGCACGCTTGTGGACGCCGACGCCAGCACCGCGGCAGAGTAAGCTCACTTCGCCTCTTTCCACATGGAAGAACATGACATGGCAAACATCGCCACAGTCACTGCTGGCAGCTTTTAAGAGACACGAGAGCTTGCTGCTGCAGGCTTGCGGCGCCAGCAGCACGCTCGTGGACGCCGACGCCAGCACCGCGGCAGAGTAAGCTCACTTCGCCTCTTTCCACATGGAAGAACATGACATGGCAAACATCGTCACAGTCACTGCTGGCAGCTTTTAAGAGACACGAGAGCTTGCTGCTGCAGGCTTGCGACGCCAGCAGCACGCTCGTGGACGCCGACGCCAGCACCGCGGCAGAGTAAGCTCACTTCGCCTCTTTCGACATGGAAGAACATGACATGGCAAACATCGTCACAGTCACTGCTGGCAGCTTTTAAGAGACACGAGAGCTTGCTGCTGCAGGCTTGCGGTGCCAGCAGCACGCTCGTGGACGCCGACGCCAGCACCGCGGCAGAGTAAGCTTACTTCGCCTCTTTCCACATGGAAGAACATAACATGGCAAACATCGTCACAGTCACTGCTGGCAGCTTTTAAGAAACACGAGAGCTTGCTGCTGCAGGCTTGCGACGCCAGCAGCACGCTCGTAGACGCCGACGCCAGCACCGCGGCAGAGTAAGCTCACTTCGCCTCTTTCCACATGGAAGAACATGATATGGCAAACATCGTCACAGTCACTGATGGCAGCTTTTAAGAGACACGAGAGCTTGCTGCTGCAGGCTTGCGGCGCCAGCAGCACGCTCGTGGACGCCGACGCCAGCACCGCGGCAGAGTAAGCTCACTTCGCCTCTTTCCACATGGAAGAACATGACATGGCAAACATCGTCACAGTCACTGCTGGCAGCTTTTAAGAAACACGAGAGCTTGCTGCTGCAGGCTTGCGGAGCCAGCAGCACGCTCGAGGATGCCGACGCCAGCACCGCGGCAGAGTAAGCTCACTTCGCCTCTTTCCACATGGACGAACATGACATGGCAAACATCGTCACAGTCACTGCTGGCAGCTTTCAAGAGACACGAGAGCTTGCTGCTGCAGGCTTGCGGCGCCAGCAGCACGCTCGTGGACGCCGACGCCAGCACCGCGGCAGAGTAAGCTCACTTCGCCTCTTTCCACATGGAAGAACATGACATGGCAAACATCGTCACAGTCACTGCTGGCAGCTTTTAAGAGACACGAGAGCTTGCTGCTGCAGGCTTGCAGCGCCAGCAGCACGCTCGTGGACGCCGACGCCAGCACCGCGGCAGAGTAAGCTCACTTCGCCTCTTTCCACATGGAAGTACATGATATGGCAAACATCGTCACAGTCACTGCTGGCAGCTTTTAAGAGACACGAGAGCTTGCTGCTGCAGGCTTGCGTCGCCAGCAGCACGCTAGTGGACGCCGACGCCAGCACCGCGGCAGAGTAAGCTCACTTCGCCTCTTTCCACATGGAAGAACATGACATGGCAAACATCGTCACAGTCACTGCTGGCAGCTTTTAAGAGACACGAGAGCTTGCTGCTGCAGGCTTGCGGCGCCAGCAGCACGCTCGTGGACGCCGACGCCAGCACCGCGGCAGAGTAAGCTCACTTCGCCTCTTTCCACATGGAAGAACATGACATGGCAAACATCGTCACAGTCACTGCTGGCAGCTTTTAAGAGACACGAGAGCTTGCTGCTGCAGGCTTGCGACGCCAGCAGCACGCTCGTGGACACCGACGCCAGCACCGCGGCAGAGGAAGCTCACTTCGCCTCTTTCCACATGGAAGAACATGACATGGCAAACATCGTCACAGTCACTGCTGGCAGCTCTTCAGAGAAACGAGAGCTTGCTGCTGCAGGCTTGCGGCGCCAGCAGCACGCTCGTGGACGTCGACGCCAGCACCGCGGCAGAGTAAGCTCACTTCGCCTCTTTCCACATGGAAGAACATAACATGGCAAACATCGTCACAGTCACTGCTGGCAGCTTTTAAGAGACACGAGAGCTTGCTGCTGCAGGCTTGCGACGCCAGCAGCACGCTCGTAGACGCCGACGCCAGCACCGCGGCAGAGTAAGCTCACTTCGCCTCTTTCCACATGGAAGAACATGACATGGCAAACATCGTCACAGTCACTGCTGGCAGCTTTCAAGAGACACGAGAGCTTGGTGCTGCAGGCTTGCGGCGCCAGCAGCACGCTTGTGGACGCCGACGCCAGCACCGCGGCAGAGTAAGCTCACTTCGCCTCTTTCCACATGGAAGAACATGACATGGCAAACATCGTCACAGTCACTGCTGGCAGCTCTTCAGAGAAACGAGAGCTTGCTGCTGCAGGCTTGCGGCGCCAGCAGCACGCTCGTGGACGTCGACGCCAGCACCGCGGCAGAGTAAGCTCACTTCGCCTCTTTCCACATGGAAGCACATGACATGGCAAACATCGTCACAGTCACTGCTGGCAGCTTTCAAGAGACACGAGAGCTTGCTGCTGCAGGCTTGCGGCGCCAGCAGCACGCTCGTGGACGCCGACGCCAGCACCGCGGCAGAGTAAGCTCACTTCGCCTCTTTCCACATGGAAGAACATGACGTGGCAAACATCGTCACAGTCACTGCTGGCAGCTTTTAAGAAACACGAGAGCTTGCTGCTGCAGGCTTGCGGCGCCAGCAGCACGCTCGAGGACGCCGACGCCAGCACCGCAGCAGAGTAAGCTCACTTCGCCTCTTTCCACATGAAAGAACATGACATGGCAAACATCGTCACAGTCACTGCTGGCATCTTTTAAGAAACACGAGAGCTTGCTGCTGCAGGCTTGCGACGCCAGCAGCACGCTCGTAGACGCCGACGCCAGCACCGCGGCAGAGTAAGCTCACTTCGCCTCTTTCCACATGGAAGAACATGATATGGCAAACATCGTCACAGTCACTGCTGGCAGCTTTCAAGAGACACGAGAGCTTGCTGCTGCAGGCTTGCGGCGCCAGCAGCACGCTCGTGGACGCCGACGCCAGCACCGCGGCAGAGTAAGCTCACTTCGCCTCTTTCCACATGGAAGAACATGACATGGCAAACATCGTCACAGTCACTGCTGGCAGCTTTTAAGAAACACGAGAGCTTGCTGCTGCAGGCTTGCGTCGCCAGCAGCACGCTAGTGGACGCCGACGCCAGCACCGCAGCAGAGTAAGCTCACTTCGCCTCTTTCCACATGGAAGGACATGACATGGCAAACATCGTCACAGTCACTGCTGGCAGCTTTTAAGAAACACGAGAGCTTGCTGCTGCAGGATTGCGGGGCCAGCAGCACGCTCGAGGACGCCGACGCCAGCACCGCAGCAGAGTAAGCTCACTTCGCCTCTTTCCACATGGACGAACATGACATGGCAAACATCGTCACAGTCACTGCTGGCAGCTTTTAAGAGACACGAGAGCTTGCTGCTGCAGGCTTGCGGCGCCAGCAGCACGCTCGTGGACGCCGACGCCAGCACCGCGGCAGAGTAAGCTCACTTCGCCTCTTTCCACATGGAAGAACATGACATGGCAAACATCGTCACAGTCACTGCTGGCAGCTTTTAAGAAACACGAGAGCTTGCTGCTGCAGGCTTGCGGAGCCAGCAGCACGCTCGAGGATGCCGACGCCAGCACCGCGGCAGAGTAAGCTCACTTCGCCTCTTTCCACATGGAAGTACATGATATGGCAAACATCGTCACAGTCACTGCTGGCAGCTTTTAAGAGACACGAGAGCTTGCTGCTGCAGGCTTGCGTCGCCAGCAGCACGCTAGTGGACGCCGACGCCAGCACCGCGGCAGAGTAAGCTCACTTCGCCTCTTTCCACATGGAAGAACATGACATGGCAAACATCGTCACAGTCACTGCTGGCAGCTTTTAAGAGACACGAGAGCTTGCTGCTGCAGGCTTGCGGCGCCAGCAGCACGCTCGTGGACGCCGACGCCAGCACCGCGGCAGAGTAAGCTCACTTCGCCTCTTTCCACATGGAAGAACATGACATGGCAAACATCGTCACAGTCACTGCTGGCAGCTTTTAAGAGACACGAGAGCTTGCTGCTGCAGGCTTGCGACGCCAGCAGCACGCTCGTGGACACCGACGCCAGCACCGCGGCAGAGGAAGCTCACTTCGCCTCTTTCCACATGGAAGAACATGACATGGCAAACATCGTCACAGTCACTGCTGGCAGCTCTTCAGAGAAACGAGAGCTTGCTGCTGCAGGCTTGCGGCGCCAGCAGCACGCTCGTGGACGTCGACGCCAGCACCGCGGCAGAGTAAGCTCACTTCGCCTCTTTCCACATGGAAGAACATAACATGGCAAACATCGTCACAGTCACTGCTGGCAGCTTTTAAGAGACACGAGAGCTTGCTGCTGCAGGCTTGCGTCGCCAGCAGCACGCTAGTGGACGCCGACGCCAGCACCGCGGCAGAGTAAGCTCACTTCGCCTCTTTCCACATGGAAGAACATGACATGGCAAACATCGTCACAGTCACTGCTGGCAGCTTTTAAGAGACACGAGAGCTTGCTGCTGCAGGCTTGCGGCGCCAGCAGCACGCTCGTGGACGCCGACGCCAGCACCGCGGCAGAGGAAGCTCACTTCGCCTCTTTCCACATGGAAGAACATGACATGGCAAACATCGTCACAGTCACTGCTGGCAGCTCTTCAGAGAAACGAGAGCTTGCTGCTGCAGGCTTGCGGCGCCAGCAGCACGCTCGTGGACGTCGACGCCAGCACCGCGGCAGAGTAAGCTCACTTCGCCTCTTTCCACATGGAAGAACATAACATGGCAAACATCGTCACAGTCACTGCTGGCAGCTTTTAAGAGACACGAGAGCTTGCTGCTGCAGGCTTGCGACGCCAGCAGCACGCTCGTAGACGCCGACGCCAGCACCGCGGCAGAGTAAGCTCACTTCGCCTCTTTCCACATCGAAGAACATGACATGGCAAACATCGTCACAGTCACTGCTGGCAGCTTTCAAGAGACACGAGAGCTTGGTGCTGCAGGCTTGCGGCGCCAGCAGCACGCTTGTGGACGCCGACGCCAGCACCGCGGCAGAGTAAGCTCACTTCGCCTCTTTCCACATGGAAGAACATGACATGGCAAACATCGTCACAGTCACTGCTGGCAGCTCTTCAGAGAAACGAGAGCTTGCTGCTGCAGGCTTGCGGCGCCAGCAGCACGCTCGTGGACGTCGACGCCAGCACCGCGGCAGAGTAAGCTCACTTCGCCTCTTTCCACATGGAAGCACATGACATGGCAAACATCGTCACAGTCACTGCTGGCAGCTTTCAAGAGACACGAGAGCTTGCTGCTGCAGGCTTGCGGCGCCAGCAGCACGCTCGTGGACGCCGACGCCAGCACCGCGGCAGAGTAAGCTCACTTCGCCTCTTTCCACATGGAAGAACATGACGTGGCAAACATCGTCACAGTCACTGCTGGCAGCTTTTAAGAAACACGAGAGCTTGCTGCTGCAGGCTTGCGGCGCCAGCAGCACGCTCGAGGACGCCGACGCCAGCACCGCAGCAGAGTAAGCTCACTTCGCCTCTTTCCACATGAAAGAACATGACATGGCAAACATCGTCACAGTCACTGCTGGCATCTTTTAAGAAACACGAGAGCTTGCTGCTGCAGGCTTGCGACGCCAGCAGCACGCTCGTAGACGCCGACGCCAGCACCGCGGCAGAGTAAGCTCACTTCGCCTCTTTCCACATGGAAGAACATGACATGGCAAACATCGTCACAGTCACTGCTGGCAGCTTTCAAGAGACACGAGAGCTTGCTGCTGCAGGCTTGCGGCGCCAGCAGCACGCTCGTGGACGCCGACGCCAGCACCGCGGCAGAGTAAGCTCACTTCGCCTCTTTCCACATGGAAGAACATGACATGGCAAACATCGTCACAGTCACTGCTGGCAGCTTTTAAGAAACACGAGAGCTTGCTGCTGCAGGCTTGCGTCGCCAGCAGCACGCTAGTGGACGCCGACGCCAGCACCGCAGCAGAGTAAGCTCACTTCGCCTCTTTCCACATGGAAGGACATGACATGGCAAACATCGTCACAGTCACTGCTGGCAGCTTTTAAGAAACACGAGAGCTTGCTGCTGCAGGATTGCGGGGCCAGCAGCACGCTCGAGGACGCCGACGCCAGCACCGCAGCAGAGTAAGCTCACTTCGCCTCTTTCCACATGGACGAACATGACATGGCAAACATCGTCACAGTCACTGCTGGCAGCTTTTAAGAGACACGAGAGCTTGCTGCTGCAGGCTTGCGGCGCCAGCAGCACGCTCGTGGACGCCGACGCCAGCACCGCGGCAGAGTAAGCTCACTTCGCCTCTTTCCACATGGAAGAACATGACATGGCAAACATCGTCACAGTCACTGCTGGCAGCTTTTAAGAGACACGAGAGCTTGCTGCTGCAGGCTTGCGTCGCCAGCAGCACGCTAGTGGACGCCGACGCCAGCACCGCGGCAGAGTAAGCTCACTTCGCCTTTTTTGAATTCGACAGATTTAGTAAATATGTACAGCGCATAGGACATCCTTTGATAAGAGCCGGCACACATCACTGCGACATCACAATGTTACTTCATAGAAACTTTCAGTTCCATATGTGGGTCACTCGAATACCTACCGTGCGTGACTTCGCAACTTTGTATGTCGTCTGTTAGTGAATTTTCCCTTTCATTTTTGAAATTTTAGTAAACATCACATATTACTATAATATCATAGATAATAATTACAGCTGCCGCGATTTTATTGACTTGCATATTTTGCCAATGTGTTTTGTTTTATGTAAAATGTCTGAGTTCGATTCCTATTTTTTTTAGAAATCAGTGACGACAAGGACCTAAATGACCCTTGGTGTGGTAGTATAGCAACAAAAAACGAAGTTCGATTTTCGAATATTACCATCTCTGTTACCCTTGCATTATATGAACTATAGAGATGGAAATATACCAACTGCAAGCTTCGTGTGTTCAATGTTGATGTTTTTTAAACCTTTTAGTTTGAAATGGTCTAATGTTTTTGATCATTGCTAAACTATGGGAAGGTATCTTGTCTTCAGATTTTTTTACACTGACTTCGCCATTGCTCACTTGTATTATTAATTTTACCGTATTTTCTAGCATTTAGATAAACAAGTTTTTTGTGACAGTAAATGATGTTTTCTGCTAATTGTTTAAGTATTTTTGTTTGTTGGTTGATGATAACCTTTAATGGTCGGAAAAAGTCCATCGTTTACAAAGTTTACCTTGTTCCGCAGAGTAGAAACTTCCAAGATATTGTTTTAAAAAAAAGATGGTTGTTTTGCCGATCCTCGGTAGTCTTCTAAAGCGGCAATTACACTTCGTCATTTGCCGCATGCTGCATATATGCGGCGACCGCAAAAGTGTAAAGACCACGTAAAGCGGCAAATACATTGCGTCGTTCACCTAATGCGGCGACCGCATTAGCTGAACGACGAAGTGTAATTGCCGCATAAAACCCAACTGATCCAAGGCATATATGAGCTCTTTCGATATGGTACAGACGAAGAGAAAGTATTACATATACATTTTTTTTTAGATAAGAACTGACTTCACGTTTCTACGCCATATAGAGCGCTTATAGAGGGCACCCCGCGGCAAAAACGCGTGTCGGTTTGTATATATATCTTTTTTATACTACAACCTACAACGCAACAATTGTAAGGCCTACCTGATGTTGTAAGCAGATACCGTCGACTGTAGACGCTTGTGCCTCCAAAAGAATCAAAAGCGCGCTGCCGAGCCTTAATTGATTTGAGGACATAACACGCCAACTGCACTAACAAATCGTTTTCACTCAAGTTAACCGTGGATTTAAGTTAAAAATAAAACAACCTATTTCATAACAATTTGTTACTTGTATTACTTATAACACAAGCCTTATTGAGCTTGCTATGGGACTAGGTCGATTTGTGTAAGATTGTCCGTTTTTATTTATTTATTTATTACAAGTAGACGCTTCTAACTCCTTTTACAAGAAAGACTGCTTATGTGCAAGTTATTATGAAATGGGCCCTAGATGTGCACAAGCAGTCTTACAAGCACACATTTATTGCGACGTTTGGGCCTAATATGGAAAATTGGATCTTAAAAGGCCGTGTGCATTTTTTGTATAGTTTACAATTTACATGAACAATTAAATAATATGAAATGTTATAAATATAGAGGCCTCGGCAGAGAGTACCTACAACTTTGTACCCTTTGGCGTCGAGTCCCTCGGTCCGTGGGGTCCCAGTGCGCATAAGTTATTTGCGGAAATCGCGAAACGTCTGGTTGATGTAACTGGTGACCGAAGAGCTGGCGGCTTTCTTGCGCAACGCATCAGCATTGCAATTCAACGAGGAAATGCCGCCAGCATCCTCGGTACAATGCCTCGAGGGCCTTTTTTAGATTTAACTTAGTTTTAATTTAATTTAGTTTATGTTAATTATCATCTTGTAAATGTATATTAATAATATCAAGTAGAATAATTGGTTTTTATTGTAATCAATTGATAAATAAATGTTGATAGTTAAAAAAATATAAATTTCAATTGTTTGTCTTCTGTTATACCCTCGCACAGATCAAATCGCTATGGGGGGGGGCTAGCTCTTATACTTACTATCCCTATTGAGACGATTGTAACAAGCCCAAACTCAACCGGGTTACGTCGGTTAAGTACTGAATCCCCATGGCCACCTTCTGTCTCCATCATCAGAACAGCTCGATGGTACCATAATATTGAATTGTCATCCAAACTATACTAATACCCAAAATTTCAGCTCAACCACCACAAGACCACCTCTATTTTCAAGGCATTAGGGTGCATGTGCCGATATTTTTGAACACCTATAGTGTACCGATGTATGTGATGGCGACCGTACATACATACCTTGCAAGTTAATAGAAAGCTTGTATAAAGAGGACTAAAAATGTACATTCAACCTAATATGTACATTCAACCTAATATGTACATTCAACCTAAAAATGTAAATTCAACCTAAAATGTACATTCAACCTAATATCACGCTCAATATATGAATGCTACACAAAATGTAGAATGGGAAAACTTACACTTGCCATTCTTTTATCAGAAACTTTTGTGCAGATAATGTGCTTTTTGCGTGTTGGTCATTTTGTGTTGCACATTCTGGGTTTGTTTAACACGGGTGTAGACTCAAGATTTGTTATAACTTCAAAAGGAAGAAAACAAAAAAATATGCCTAATGACGAACATCCCATTCAAATAGGTACTTATCTCAAAAAATTACGAAGCTACAACCGTTTCAATATTGCTTGTTAGAGAGAGAAAACGCTAGGGGATCGTGACATCACGTTCCACGAGCGTCATAGTAAATGACAATTTTGTTAAAGTTTTGCGAAAAAGGGACAGAACATACACCCTCTTAAAACTTTAAGCACTTATAGCTTTGTGATTATTTAACCACTTGCGTTGCTTTTTTCTCCATTTGACTACATTTTTAATCCTTTTTCGAGAAAATACTACATTATTGATTATTTTACTTAGTGTCTACACCCCTATTGTCACTATACTGTACATTATGGTCTTCACTACATATAGTATAAAACAAAGTCGCTTGCCACGAAAGCATCTATGCATACATAGGGACACAGACAGACAGCGCTGTCTGTGTGTCCCTATGTATGCATAGATCTTTCAAACTACGCAACGGATTTAGATGCAGTTTTTTTAATAGATAGTGATTCAAGAGGAAGGTTTATATGTATAATACATGCATGTATTATACATATAAAGCCGTGGCAATGCCGGGGCGGGTCGCTAGTCAGAAATAAATGAACACAAGAAATTGTCATCTAAAATGTATTGTTGCAAAATTGACACTTACTTTTAATCGGCTTTTTATTGCTTAATTTTAACTAATTAACGAATAAGTACCTAATAATACAATTCAAAAATTGAGCTTATTCATATTAAGGCAAGATTGACGCTTAGCGACAGAGAATATTGCAACCCTTCATCAAAATTGTAAACAATTAAAATTTTATAAAAAAAACACTGATTTAATAATACCACAGAATTAAATAAAAGTGGTTATAAACATTTTAATTATTGCAAGCAGTCGTAACAATTGCGAGGACAAATTGATACCTGCAAACTCAAAGGGCGTAACCGCCATTACAACAACAGGCTGTTACACCCTTTGAGTCTGCAGGTATCGATATACACAAGATATACAATTTGTACAAAAAAAATAACAGTTCTGATTAGTAACGCATACAATACAGTATGGTATACGACATGAGACAACATATTTGAATACGCTAAAGCATGAAAGAGAGGACTAAGTTAGCGAAAAGGATCGAACCCATGCGACTTGAAATTTGAAATTGGAAAACTCTGGCTTCAAAAAAAGTGGTCTCTCCTGGGTTGGATCCTTTTCGCTAAACTACGTCCATTATTAATCATAAATATATAAGATGCTAATAATTTAGGTACCAAGACTCTTCGAGGCGTTACATTACATCAAAACAATTAACTTTAAATTGAAATTCAAAATACTTTTAATATGATTTTATGCCTTCAGGAACAGAAAGTTGACAGGACAGAAGCTGTGACCTGTGACAAAGGGAATTCTATCATCATCATTTGCCGTATAGTGCACTTTCTTGAGGTGTACAGATGCGACTAAGAAGAGAGGTTTCATAAACGATTATTGTTAAAAGGCCAGGTAAAAGGTTAAGTTACATTTTATTGTAAGCTGTTTGTAAAAGGTCATAAAATGATATTTTAAGTTTAGTGTCTTAAGTTTTGTTTCAATAAACCCTATAAGTAATACCTTTTTACTGTATTTTTATTGGAATTATTCCACTTACGTCAACTGCTACTTATTACGTCAGACTATTTTTTTACCTCTCCAAGTTCTCCAACTGCTACAATTGGTCTTCTCATTCCTCCGAAAACTTGCAAAGTAATCAGTTACATGGTGTGGGGAAAAAACTGTTAGCTTACAATAAAATGTAACTTAACCTTTTACCTGGCCTTTTAACAATAATCGTTTATGAAACCTCTTCTTAGTCGCATCTGTACACCTCAAAAAAGTGCATTATACGGCAAATGATGATGATAGAATTCCCTTTGTCACAGCATCTTCGTTTGACCCAAGAATTGATTTAGGAAGGGGAGAAGATAAAATCCCAAAATGTGTACTTTCCTAGGATATCACAAAGTCAACGTTGTGGGAATTCTACTTTTTGATATTTCAACATTATAAGAATTCAACATTTTGCGAAACTAAAAATATTCAACTTTCTGGGAATTCAGCATTTTGGGAATACAACATTATAAGAATTCAACATTTTGCGAAACTAAAAATATTCAACTTTTTGGGAATTCAACATTTTGGGAATTCAACATTTTAGGAATTCAACTTTCTATTCCTGAAGGAATTTATGGTCTTCATTTGCTGAAAAAATAAGGAAATTAAAATTCTGCCCAGACTTAGTCAGTCTGTGTATTAAACTGACAAGATATTTAACAATTTCTGTCAAGTGAACATCGTCTAACATCCAACAAATAGCACGACATTGACATTTATTTTAATACATTTATCTAAAGTAAGTGACCAGTCGAGAGGTTCCATAAGATAATCAAAGAGACATTTTTTATTTTTTTGACTTGATTATTTCATTTATTTAATCGTATGGCATACATTATTAGGCTTTTTGAGTTTGTCACTTTTTAGTACCACCCAGGGGACACGTGCAGGGTTGTGGTAGGTAGCTCCTGCGGACGCAAGTGACACTTGTCCCCCCTTTGTCAAGTGAGTGGGCAACTCGACTGTTAGAGGTTCATAAGCCGCCCGAAGGCCTCTAACTAGGCTTAACGACTACAGTCATATACATCATCCGGGATCAACTGCATAGCGTGCCTTCCAAAGCACGGAAGCGCTCATTTACAGTAACCACTCAAACAGGCGGTCACCACTCCAAGGACTGACCGCTGCCATCTTTGCTTTTACCTGCGTTATATCCGATTCGCAGGCGCCGCTGGGCTATGAACGCTTCAAATTCAATTATTTCATCAACAGGGTGTCTTACGTACCGAAGTTATTTCCCTTAATATCTCCAAAAACTAACAATCTTTTAAATGTGTTATACTTAAGTCTACTCCAAGAGAAGAGGGGTTACTATCAAATTTACCTCATAATAAGCTAGATGACATACAAGTAAAATACTAAGTCAGCAGGGAGTCAATTTAGCTGGACGGGTCACAATTAGAATGAACAAGTAGCCAAACGTCTGGAAATATAAATAGTCCGTATGATTAGAATACGTAATTAGCTGAAAGTAAAATTAGTGAATTGACCTGAACACAGTAGAGTAGTAGCAAAACGTCTGGAAATGTAATACTTAGTCCATATAATTAAATATTAATATATGTCTAAGTAGTAATTAAGACAATACACAATCCAGACTTTTTTCTTATGGACTGTTTAGCGTTCATATCTGTTTAGTAATTAAGACATTCTAAGATACAAACGTTTCGCTACCGGGCCATTTAGCGTTTATGTCTATCTAGCAATAAAGACATTCTAAGATAGAGGCGTTTTGCTGCTAGAGTATTTTAAATCGTAAACTTCTAAGATCCAGACCTTTTGCTAAAGAGGCGTCTAGCGTTCATGACTGTATAGTAACAAAGACATTACACAATCCATATTGTCGTTTGGCGAGAAAGTAAATTTGATAGTAACCCGAGAAGAGTACTATTACCTCTAAAAGTATGGTACCTAAAATATTAGCACCTTACATATATACACTAGGCAAGTAGGCACTAACCACCAGCTGTACAAACGCCAACACAGTTAACTGACCATCCTGTATTTATATTGAACCTTATTACAATGCAAATAAAGTGCACGGATGGTCAGTTAGCTGTGTTGTCGATAGTACATATATATACTCTAGCTGCCCAAAGGCTAAAAGGCAATTTCCTCTTTAATGAAATAGGGAACATTACTGCAATGTTCTGCCGCCAGAGTGCAGCACTAGCACAAACCGTAAACCAGTAGAGGAAGATAGGGACTCACACACACATGGGCAATAGATTGTCAAATGAGTGACAAGGATGCATGCATAGACAATACCGCAAGTGGGAACGAGATACAATGCCAACTCTGTTAGTGTTGCCGCCTACGCGGAGTTTTGCGTAATGTTCCCTATTTATATGATTCCACAGACCACTGGGGCGTGGCAGCTGCTTGGTGTTTTTTGAGCTTAAGCTTGGCTCACGCGGGCGCCTTGGTAAGCGGCGTCTATAGGTTAAGTGGTCTGTGTATGATTCTAAATTAGAACAGTATAACTTTTATCGACACATATACGTTTTCGAACGTGTTTGCGTTTAGTTTCAATTTGTATGGCAACGCGTAGTTCCTAAAAGTTACCACCAGAGGCGCTGTTCGCGTTGCTATACAAATTGAAACTAAACGAAAACGCGTTCGAAAACGTATTGTATAAATAAAACTTATACTAGAGCCTCAGAGTGTCATTTGTTTTTTATCGTGCGATATTAAAACAGAACAATCTATAGGTATTCTATTTCTTATAATCTCAGTGATCGGATTTTACGGTGCAACACGGCGGGATATCGAATAGAAATATTAATATGGACATGAACAAAATATCGGCATCTTGTTAAAGGCGACGTGAGCTCAGAAAACGGATTTTTAAAAAGCCATAGCTCTTGCTTGGATCATAATACGGCTGCCCTAAATTTAATTAGCAATCTTGAGGCCTTTCTCGAGGGTAATCAGCTATTCGAATCCTGAGTCTTTGAATTTCGCTCGATAGAAAAAAATCGAGAAACATAGGTCTAAAATACACTTCAAATCGTAACAAATTATGCATCAAAATTGGTTCTAAAAATAGGCAATGTCATGTTTGGGGGAAATCAGCTAAATATTACTTTTTTTATTTATTGAAACGCACAAAAAAATATTATTATTAAAAAATATGATATCCGCGCTTCCAAACACGCACTTCCATCTCGCTCACACTTATGCTCAGTGAGAGGGAGGGTAGAGCACGAACCTACGTCGCCTTAAAAAAAATGCTATTGAGAATTACGATATTTGTAATTAGGCCGCTTAAGCTATTTGGCAGATCAGTTTTAAACAGTTATATATAGTAAACTTTTTCCTAGTGAAATTATTTCATATCAATAGGGAACATTACGCAAAGCTCTGCGTAGGGGGCGACACTAACACAACCCGTAAACAAACCGGTGCCGGTTAATGTACGGCCCAATGATTGGCATCCTCTAATCTATGTCTTTTTTTAACTTAAACAAAAAGAGAGAGATAACGATAGATGGACGCGTATTATCGGGCCGTACATTAACCGGCACCAACAAACCGCCATGACGTACAATGTCATATTTATTTACCTAACAAACAATAACGAATAATTGATGAAAACGCGTTAAACTACAATCGTTTTATTATCATTTGTGTGTAAAATACCTGTACTGTGATATTAAAATGACATCCTATAGCCATTTAAAGGTGGATGAGGGCTTTTTTTTGCTTTACGACGTATTGCCGCTTCCCATAGTTTTCATATCATCGTTTCCTTCGGAAATGAATGATGCCCTTCATTCTTGCATCCAATTACGCGGCACTGATGCATTTTATTCATTGAAATATTTTCTTCACTATTTGATCCAGAGCTTTGAAGGACTTGTCAAAGTTGTCAAAAAAACTGTTTACTAATTGTGTTAGTGCTGCACTCTGGCGGCAGAACATTGCAGTAATGTTCCCTATTGTTAAAATGCAATAGAATTTTATTTCATGTTATATAATAAAAATCATTGTTCTCCAATAACAAATGTAAGTCCCGGAATCCCGGAGCATATCCATATTAACATAATGTTTCGTTATTTGATGTCATTTACTCCGTGATGTACAGTCACCGGCATAAATATATGATGGAACAAAGGCCGCAAAATATCAGATGACAACTCTATTCCTAGAGCCGTAAGAGCGCGTCTGATATTTTTGCGGCCTTTGATTCATCATATATTGATGCCGGTGACTGTACCGGGAAATCCAATCATGGCTTATAATATTTTACGCCAATTTCATTGTATAAATATTTCTTGAATGCCTACGCTGTAAGTAATTGAGAAAAAGCTGGTCTAGTATTACCAAGACACGTTCCAGTTTTTGAAGTGGATACTTCTTTGCTCGCGTTCTTGTATAGGGGTACAGTTCAAAATGTATCACGCGGCTTCCGGAATAACTTTTTTAGAGAAGCCTAATCTGATTTCAAATAATTGTTCGTTACATGTTTTAATCCTTCTTTATTTGCCATTAGTTGTTAATCACAAAATGTTATTTAGTTTATGTGGCGGACATGAAAATAATGCTCAAATGACCGCCATTTTCAATGTATCGCGAGTCAAATGAGCTACGTCAGTCAATGTTGCCATATATAGCGATTTATCTGTACTTATACAGATTTTAGTGACTTTGAGAAATTTTCGAAAATGTGTAAACAGTAAGCTTCGTAATTTTATAATTATAAGATGTTTTTTTTTTACAAATCAAACGGCCCAGTTAAAAGTACGTACGTTTATTTAACAAAAGAAACATTAAACTTGTTATTACAACGAATTATCGATACTAAACAAACCACCTTTAAAGGTCGCTTTACTTATTTTCGATTTTTTAAGTATAGTTTGCTCAGTACGGAACCCTCGGTACGCGAGTCAGACTCGCACTTGACCGGCTGTTCATTAGGGTTCCATAGCCAACAAAGAAGTATCCACTTAAACTAAATTAACGGTTGTATCTCCGACACAACCCGCTTCTTTTTCACTAATCGTTTGCCTTGTGTGTTACTTACTGTATACGCTCGTATGATTTCGAGATTGTGTAATACAAAAATAAATAATAACATTTGAATATTATTTACACCAATTTACATTTCGATAGCTGACGCAAGGAATCATTGAACTTTTAGCCTGTTATAACAGTAGGCAATACCGTGTCGAACTATATCAGATTCTATGTTAAACAGAATAATTATTTTGAGCTCTAGATTTAGACAGATAAACACATTGGTTAGCAAATAATTTAAGTAATAAATAATACAATTCCCCCAGTCTTTCGTTTTATATATACTTACGTATCTACCTCAGATATTCATATATAAGAGGTATGGTTTCCAAGCGTTTATCGAAAAAATCAAAGAGTAGATAGGGTCGTATATAGAGGCAAATCAACTTATAGAACGACACTATTCCGTCCAGTAATCTCTTTCACAATATCTACAGTACAGTCGAACAACAAATGAAGCTACGGATGTATACGAGGGTGTTGCTTAAAAACCGAAAATTTGAAATTTCAATTAGACACCCTCTTATATTGTTCTAATACGTAGAAAAATAACGTCTGCTTTTAATTTTTGGATAAGATTTAGGGGTCGCTACTGAATTTTGAAATTCTTTAAGGTTTGCATTTCTCCATAGTAAGATTTATTTTTATTTTTAACATTTTACTACTGTAATGAATGATAGGAAATGAATAATCTTGAAAACATCAAAAAAGATTACTAATTTTCTGTGGGTAATTCAAAAATTAATTTTATTGTGCAAATATGCTAAAAACGGACTCCGACGATGATTTCAAATAAACGTCGAACATTTAGTGAACGAATTTTGCATTTTCTCGATTGTTAATTCCTTATTTAACAAATGTACCTCATGAAAGTAGTAAAATGTTAAATATTTAAAAAAATCTTACGATGGACAAATGCAAACCTTAAAAAATTCTAATTTCGGTAGCGACCCCTAAATCTTATCCAAAAATAAAAATAAAAAACCGGCCAAGTGCGAGTCGGACTCGCGCACGAGGGGTTCCATACCATTATCTATAAAAAACTATTTTATTCTATGTTTTTAGTATTTGTTGTTATAGCGGCAACAGAAATACATCATTTGTGAAAATTTCAGCTGCCTATCACGTTATCAGTGTGATACAGCCTGGTGACAGACAGACGGACGGACGGACATCGGAGTCTTAGTAATAGGGTCCCGTTTTACTCTTTGAGTACGGAACCCTAAAAACAGACGTTATTTTTTTACGTATTAGAATAATGTAAGAGGGTGTTTCATTGAAATTTCCAATTTTCGGTTTTTAAGCAACAACCTAATATATATACGGTGAAGTAGCGTGAGCACCTTGATACCTTGTCGCTCTCACTCGCTTGACAACTTCGTATGACAGTTTAAACATGACGTTAAAGCGACGCGGTACAAAAAGGGTCGAGTCCCTAACGAGTTCGAGTGTACCATCAGCCAAAAAAGCGGTCTACCACTTTTGGACCTTATTTTGTATGCAATAAAGTCGAAAAGTGGTAGACTACCTTCTTGGCTGACTGTACCATCCCAGCCAGTGTTTCAGTTGCGGCTGGAAGTGTCTATCGAGGTGGTCGCGTTTTCTGGTAGCGTGGTACAGTCAAGGTCACCAATATGTATATACCCAAAGTTGCAAAAATATGTATACAACAACTTTACTTCCGTAGTCATAAGGTCTGTATACACATAAATAAATATAAATATCTTGCGGACAATCTTACACCAATCGACCTAGTCCCAAACTAAGCAAAGCTTGTACTATGGGTACTAGACGACGATAAGCATACTTATATAGAGAAATAAATACATAGAAAACATCCATGACTCAGAAACAAATATTCGTGCTCACCACACAAATAAATGCCCTAACTGAGATTCGAACCCACGACCTCTTGCTTCGTAGGCAGGGTCACTACAGTCCCCCGCGGCTATGAAGTCAATCCTGACACATTGCGCAACTTTCTGAATAATGACAATGTCAACCATAGGAAAAAAATACATATTCAACCCTAGAGGCATGTCTCAGGATTGACTTCAGACTATAACACTACTACTATACCAACTAGGCTAAAGCGGTCGTCAAAATCATACTTGTGTAATTTTGTGGTGTATACATATTGGTGTCCTTGACTGTACGAAGTTAAAAGTTTCACTGTGTCCAGCAATCTCTTTACTACGTCTACGGTAGAGTCAGCAACATAAACAATACACTTTTCGATATCTCTAAGCAATACGACCCTATTAGCCATTAGCCAAATAAAAAATATCTGTCACCATTAGACTGTGAACACCGTCAGTGTATAATCTTACTCGCGATATTGTAAACTGTCGGATAATTGTGAACTGTCAGAATCATTCACAATTTAACGCATTATTATTCGTTAGTTTAAACATTAGGTCCTTACCTATGAAATTGGCGGTGTGTATGGAGAATTTTATGAAAACTGTGATTTTCATACATTGAATTATTTGTAATTGCGGATTATTCAGCAATGTCAAATTCAAAGCAAACTAAATTTTGGTAGGAATATAGAAAACTTTTAAGCTACTTTACACATATCTTCCTTAAAAATAGTTCGCATCATAAAACTATACGTAATTGAAACACTTTAACCGGCAGCACATGGAAAGGGCGGTTTTCAAGCTTTAATTTGAAACACTAAATAAAAAATTCAAACCTATTTTTTGTATTTAAAACCTTTGTTACATAGTCTTATAATGAAATAAAAAAATAATTTGGAAGTTGCAATAGAAATGAATAAATTACGTACAAAATAATATCTGTGAAAAAACCGCCAATTTCATAGGTAAGGACCTAATATTAATAATATAATAAAAACTCATTATTGTAACTACAATGTACATGATAAATTAAAGCTTTGACTCTCAAACTAGGTTCCCCTGTCTCGAGAGCCAGTTCCTTCCCAAATAAAGGCATAAAAAATTGTTACAACACTAGAATTTCTTATATATATTCTATTTTAACCTAGGCATGCATGTTTGCGCATGTGTGTCTCTGTGTGTGTGTGTGTGTGTGTGTTTGCGTGTGCGTGTGCGTCTTTATTTTAACAGAAAGCGTTAAGATAGGACATGTACAGTCGCCATCACATACATAGGTACACTCTAGGTGTTCAAAAATATCGGCACATGCACCCTAATGCCTTGAAAATAGAGGTGTGTTCCGATGTTTGTGACGTGCTTGTTTGCTCCGATGTATGTGATGGCGACTGTAATAGCTCTTCCGTTTCGTTGTAGTTTAAGGTTTTCAGCCAGGATTTATAAACTATCAATGTCGAATCGTCAAATTGTAAACTAAGATCAAATCGGCATGTTACGGAACGCATACACAAACAATAGGTAGGTTAGGTAGCTTCAGTTGCCCGAAGGGCAAACCGCCCAGAAACAGGAGCCCCGCGCGGAATAAATGGAATAAAAAATTCAGTTAAAAAAATCTATCATATTCTGACGTAAATGGAAGCTGATACAAGTGAAATAATTATTTCAACCAATAGGGGTGTAGACACCAAATAAGATATTCTCGAAGAGGATTATAGTACATTATGATACAAGTGTGCTAAGTTGGCCATTACACTCGAGTCGGTTTTTAAGCCTGAGCCGAAGGCGAAGGCTTAATGGAGACGAGAAGTGTAATGACCAATGCTCACGTGTTTCATACGACGTTTTTCAACACATTTGCGAGGAAAAAAAATAAAAAATGAAAATGTTAAAAGATATGTAATGTAAAGGCACTAGTGCGATAATGTAATGTAAAAGTCACGGCATGGGTAATATTCTGCATTATTTTGCTAATATTTAAAAAGATATGTAATGAAAAGGCACTAGTGCGATAATGTAATGTAAAATGCACGGCATGGGTAATATTCTGCATTATCAGTGTAAATACGCTGTAATAAGACCTACTTTACGAGCAGGTGTGTTGAAAAACATATTGTCAAATGGAGAAAAAAGTAAAGCAGGGGATTAAATAATCACAAAGTGTTCAAAGTTTTAAGAGGGGGTATGTTCTGTCCCTTTTCCACAAAACGCAACTTCATATGAAACGATTGTCATTTACTATGACGCTAGAGGATCGTGACGTCACGATCCCCTAGCGTTTTCTCTCTAACAAGCAATATGAAAACGGTTGTAAGTTCGTTTTTTTTGAGATATCTGAATGGGATTTTCGTCACTAGGCATATTTTTTTACCTTCTTTCTTTTGGAGTAATAATAAATTATGAGTCTTCACCCCTATTAGCGTACAGGGTGCGTTCAGAGTCTTGCCAATTTGATCTCAGTTCACAATTTGACGATTTGACATTGATAGATTATAAGCTAACGAAAAATGACGCTTTAAATTGTGAACGGTTGTGACAGTTTGTTATATCGCGAGTAAGCTTATAAACTGACGGTGTTCATAATCTGACGGTAACATATATATATATAGTGAGTACAGTCGCCATCACATACATAGGTACACTATAGGTGTTCAAAAATATCGGCACATGAACCCTAATGCTTTGAAAATAGAGGTGTGTTTCGATGTTTGTGAGCTGCTTGTTTGCTCCGATGTATTTGATGGCGACTGTACCATGTCAGTGTTGGAGTTAAGGTTGGTAGTGCCGGCCGAGTTGGTCGTGTTTCCTGGTAGCCTGATACTTGTCGCGCTCCTTGTCGGGATACTTGGTCGGCAAGTTGGGGGAGTGCAGGTTCACTTTGGCCGCGTATCTGTGGAAAAGTAATATTACGTTACATCAGAGGCCGGGAAAACACGGATTTCCGGCCAAGTAGGTATAGTAGATAGAGATACGAGGCCGGGGATCCGTTTTCACGCCGAGGCATGTATAGTGCTTTTCTAAAACATGCAATGAAATAAAGAAATAAAAAACCTCAAATCAAACTAATTTTCATGGCTGAATGCCGTGATGCTGTGCCACAAATAGTGGAATGAAAATTAAAAAGTTACTTTGCAGGCCTAGGCCATTTTTGATAGAAACTTATTACAGTAATAAAGACGTGTAATTTGTGTAATTTGGTTGCTACTAACTATGTGATGCTGACTGTACATAGGAATGTACAATACCTCCTATATATATAGGCGTATAGATTCTTTAAAAAAATAAGTGTTAAACAGGCTGGGCGTCAGGCAGCTCTTAGAGTAGTCGAAATGCCAATACAGGCGGATCATACAGTATCGGTCAAAAGTTTAAAGGCTAGGCCGTTTAATCGGAACCACCACTCGAGCCTACGAACCACTGAGTTCAGCTTATCCTCCAGTTCACATGGTGCGGTGACTACAGTAGCCACGTCATCCGCATACATATAGATCTCCGCTTCACTTATGGCGCTGGGCAAATCGTTGAGCAATAAGCTGAAAAGGGTATTTGATAGGCATGAGCCCTGTGGCACGCCTATCGAGCTCGTCATTTCAGATGATTTGATTCGTCCGTTTTCACCGAATACTATTTGGGAGCGTTGGGACGCGCGAGAGGTCACAGCACAGCAGAGCGACATGCTGGCCCGCCTCGCGCGCGCTCAGCACGCGCCACACCACTTCGCGAATACTGTTTGGGAGCGTTGGGACGCGCGAGAGGTCACAGCACAGCAGAGCGACATGCTGGCCCGCCTCGCGCGCGCTCAGCACGCGCCACACCACTTCGCGAATACTGTTTGGGAGCGTTGGGACGCGCGAGAGGTCACAGCACAGCAGAGCGACATGCTGGCCCGCCTCGCGCGCGCTCAGCACGCGCCACACCACTTCGCGAATACTGTTTGGGAGCGTTGGGACGCGCGAGAGGTCACAGCACAGCAGAGCGACATGCTGGCCCGCCTCGCGCGCGCTCAGCACGCGCCACACCACTTCGCGAATACTGTTTGGGAGCGTTGGGACGCGCGAGAGGTCACAGCACAGCAGAGCGACATGCTGGCCCGCCTCGCGCGCGCTCAGCACGCGCCACACCACTTCGCGAACCAGGTCGGTGGTGGCGCGTCCGGTTCTGTACGCATACTGCCTCTCCGTCATTGTATCACGCTGTCCGATAAAGGACAGGAGCCTTTTATTTAAACCTACTTCAAACACTTTACTAATAGCGGGAACCAGCGATATCGGCCTATAAGATTTCATATCGGACTTTTTGCCTTTTCCTTTGAAAAGGGGCGATATTTTAACTATTTTTAGAGATGTGGGATACGTGTCTTTCCTGACGCAGGCATTGAAAAGGTAGGCTACAATGGACGCGATCGATTGGGCGACTGATCGGAGTAAATTAGGCGACATGCCGTCCGGGGAGAACAACGGTGTGCGCGCGCGCAACGTCGGCCGCAGCGAGGCGTCGGTCGCGAGCGCGGCGCCGCTTAGCGCGGTGTGCGCGCGCGCAACGTCGGCCGCAGCGAGGCGTCGGTCGCGAGCGCGGCGCCGCTTAGCGCGGTGTGCGCGCGCGCAACGTCGGCCGCAGCGAGGCGTCGGTCGCGAGCGCGGCGCCGCTTAGCGCGGTGTGCGCGCGCGCAACGTCGGCCGCAGCGAGGCGTCGGTCGCGAGCGCGGCGCCGCTTAGCGCGGTGTGCGCGCGCGCAACGTCGGCCGCAGCGAGGCGTCGGTCGCGAGCGCGGCGCCGCTTAGCGCGGTGTGCGCGCGCGCAACGTCGGCCGCAGCGAGGCGTCGGTCGCGAGCGCGGCGCCGCTTAGCGCGGTGTGCGCGCGCGCAACGTCGGCCGCAGCGAGGCGTCGGTCGCGAGCGCGGCGCCGCTTAGCGCGGTGTGCGCGCGCGCAACGTCGGCCGCAGCGAGGCGTCGGTCGCGAGCGCGGCGCCGCTTAGCGCGGTGTGCGCGCGCGCAACGTCGGCCGCAGCGAGGCGTCGGTCGCGAGCGCGGCGCCGCTTAGCGCGGTGTGCGCGCGCGCAACGTCGGCCGGCGGCACGCCGCACCTGCTGGCGGCCGTCACGAACTCCGTATTGAGTGCATCGACTAAATGTTGTTTCGTATCGAAGGCGACTCCGTCAGCATTTCGTAGCAAATCTGTATAGTCAACCCTATCATAATTTCGCCGGCCAAGTTCAGTAGATATAATGTTCCACATGCATTTAGCTTTATTTGGGTGGTCGCGAATTGTTTTAGAATAATATTTAGTTCGTTATTCTTTTATCATAGCATTATATTTGGCTGAGTAATTATCTGATATTTTGGTCAAATTATCGTTATCCGGAAACTGTTTTTTTTTAAATGTAGTATGTCAAATAATAGGTTTTTGAAATTATAAGTCTCGCTATCGATTCAGGTATTGCGCTTTGAACGGTCGGGTCGGTTTCGAACCGGGAAACATGTGTTAAATTTGTCGACTATAATATTTAATACGGTTTCTGCGAGGGCATGACAGCCGCCGCTCGACCGTTTCACCATCGCTGCCCAATCGATTGACTCGAGGGCGTTTGCGAAATCAGTTTTACTCGCGTTAGTAATATAATTAATGTCGCTGAAACTCCCTCGGTCCTTGTTGCGAAATCGATTATTTGGTTAAAATTATGTCTAGATAAGGTATCGGAGAGTTCTTTTTGCGATTTAGAACTTTTAAACCAATTTATGTTGACATCGCCCATAATAATGGCGTCCATTTCTTCGTTACATATTTTAGCTAGTAGTTTTTCAAATAATTTCAGATAGGCGATATCATCTGTTTGATTCGAGTGATACACCGCAACGACTGAAAGATTTTCTACAACAAGCTGTATACAATACATCAAACAGTTGTTCGATTGATAGGTCGCAATAATCTTGTTTGTTAATTACCTTGATACCAGTACGAACGTAGATGCAACTTCCACCATGGCCGACTGTAGGTCTACAAAAGTGTGATATCAAGTCGAAATTATTTAGTGTAACAGATAGTGATTCGTGGGTCTGGAGCCAATGTTCAGTCATTACAAGTACGTCACAGAATAACTCCTTTGTTAATAATACCTCTAGGTTTTTAGTTTTATTAGTTAAACATGTAATGTTCTGGTGGCACAGTATTATCTTCAGACGGTCTTCGTCTTTGCCGTTATTGGTCACTGGCCGCGGGTGGCACGGCGGTGGCGTCGGCGGGCGCGGAGGCGTCGCGACGCTGGTGGGTGGACGCACTTCTCGCGCGTCCGGCGCCGCGCCGAAACCACTCACTGACGGAAGTACCTAGTGGCCAATTTTCTGCTAACATGAAGTACTCAAAGCGGCTGCACGGTACCGTAATTGAAAAAGACGCATAGAACTTATGTGTCAGTTTGAGTTTGTCAGCGTGGTATACGTCCGGTTGTTTTTTATTCATAAAACTAATTATAGATTCCGGCGTAGTGTCAGGCTTGAAAAAACAAGCATGTATTTTTCGCACTCTTTCTACGGTCTGTAGTTCGTTATCTATTGAGCCTTTACCAGTAATCACGGCGCGCTTCGGCGGTGGGCGCTTTGATTTTTGTTTCGGGAGTTGCCATCCCTCGTTGTCGCTATTGACCTGTGACCTATTTACATTCTGCTGGACGGGAGCCATAGGTTTCGCCGGCGGGGGCCTGCTCAGTGGTGTTGTTATCAGCGCTGCGGCCTGTGGACTGGCGCGCGGCATGGAGGCGAGCTCTGCATAGGTCCCACGTACTCCCGTTTGCGCGGTTGTGGTGGGGGTCGTCGCTGTGTGCGTTGCTTGTTTCACTTCGCGCGTACGTTTATCGTATGGTTCTGTGGATGTAGGTGTGAGCTCCGCTGGCGTTGTACTTGCTATCGCTAATTCTGAGATGCGTTTACCTCCATCATTAGATTTTAATTGCATCATTGCGTCAAATTTATCTATTTTTTCTTCTAGTTTCTTCAGTTCTTTCATCACCACTGTAAACTTTTGTTCAATCGGGCTAATGAACTTCACTAACAGTTTTTCAAGCGAATCTAAAGTAGATTTCGCCATGTTGCAATTTAGAATCTTTTATTTATGGCGCGGGGTTCGCGACAGTGACCGGCCGTGTCGAGTGCGCGCACGGAACTTCAACTAACAAAAAAGTTTCCTGCATGGACTTCTACGCTTAACATATCATGGTGCGTAGCGGTCATATTTATCTGCTGCTTCGCTGCAAACAACAACTTCTGCACCAGTTCTTAGTTGACATGTATGTACGTCATAATTACTTTAAAAACAATGTTTAAACCGACTTCAATTCAGTACTTCGACAAGCCACATGGTGCATGAAAATTTCCACATATCCTTTCCAATTTACGACATTAACTACTTTCCGAGAGCAAATGCGTTGATTATTACAGAAAAAACCCAAGTCGCTATATGTGGTCTGATACTATTTGAGGAGTTCCGTCGATTGCACAAGTATCTCAGAATTAACTCTTCATTATTTGCTACTTCAACGGAATCATGTCAAAATCATTGAAGTACTTTATATCTTTGAGGAGTTCCATAAGTCATATGTGGTCTTCAATTCTTCATCGTCAGTTCCACTTCACCAAAATTACGATTTCTGAGGGTAAATACACGAGTTATAATAGAAAATACCAAAATCACTACACGCGTGCCTACAAAACTTGAGGGTTGCCCTCAATTTCCCGAGGATCCCATCATCAGATCCTAATTTGGTGACAATGGGACCACCTCGGGAGTATACTCTTTCGAATAGAAAAATAATTTTGGAAATCGGTCCACAGTTGACGGAGAAATCGGCGAACATACATAAAAAAAAAACAAATATATACAGTGGAATATATAACCTCCTCCTTTTTTGAAGTCGGTTAAAAATAAAAAGTGAACGCTTGTAGTACATCCCTCTGAACCAAACCAAGTTACGGAACTATGGCCGCCCAGATCTATTTCTCACATTTACTTGCAACTCGGCATGGACAGAGAAACGGCCACAGAAAGGCACGATCTTATTGCTAGAGTCTTTGAGATAATAAAGCTGGCATTCTCAATGACCAAACATGATAAGACACAGGGAGGGCCAAACACTGAAAGTGCTTCTCACACGGCTAATGGCCTGGTGACAGACAGACGGACGGAAGTTTTAGTAATCAGGTCCCGTTTTACTCTTTGAGTACGGAACCCTAAAAACATTTGATAAATTGTAAATAACACATGCGGTGTATTTTCAGAAAGCATTTTAAGTTAGTACATGTCTATCTACAGGGTGATTTAGTGGTCGTGTAGCAAGAAGACCAAAAGCGAATAAGATGGTCACACTGAACTACTTTTCCCAAGAAACAGACCAAGAAATCGCAAAAAAAATCAGCTATTCCATACATTAACTCTCAATTAACTCACAGTTAACTCTTAATTGGCTCTTATTTTTTTGCGATTTCGTGGATGGTCCCGTCGGAAAAGTTGTTCAGTATGACCATCTTATTCGCTTTTGGTCTTCTTGCTACACGACCCCTAAATCACCCTGTAGATAGACATGTACTAACTTAAAATGCTTTCTTAAAATACACCGCATGTGTTATTTACAATTTATCAAATGTTTTTAGGGTTCCGTACTCAAAGAGTAAAACGGGACCTGATTACTAAAACTTCCGTCCGTCTGTCTGTCACCAGGCTGTATCTCAAGAACTGTGATAGCTAGAGAGTTGAAATTTTCACATATGATATATTCTTATTGCCGCTATAACAACAAATACAAAAAAACAGAATAAAAACAATATTTAAGGGGGCTCCCATACAACAAACGTGATTTCTTTGCCTTATTTATAGATGGGTCAATCAAGTTTTTCTTGTTGTTAATCTGTCCCGGTAAGCCAAGAGACAATAGTAACAGACTTTCTTAGAAAAAATACTATAAACTGGACTTCTATCATGCTAAGGAGATTCCCCACCATGGAATGGGTTTACCAATATGACCAAAACACGTGTTTAGTGGATTTAAACCCCATAAAATAATAGTTTTAAAGAGTGACCCAGGAGACGTAACCATGGCAACGAGCAACAAGAAATAGTTGATTGACCCATCTATAAATAAGGTACGGTACGGAACCCTTCGTGCGCGAGTCCGACTCGCACTCGGCCGGTTTTTATTTATTAATAAACCTATTCTGTAGTATGTATGTATGTACCTATGTAAATTATTGTACACAATACACAGGTAAAAAGTAGTAGTAGATTAATCCTTCTTTGCTTCGTAATGCAAAGTAAAAGGCAAATCGGCGGGGTAAGATATAGCCTATTATATCCATACAGAAATTAATTGAATGGATATTCAGAAATAATTTTTAATATAAAATCTTACAGAATTTTCCTCTTTACAGATAGTACAAAGAGATTGATACGGCTTAAGTTAGAATAAGTTTGTGTCAAAAATTTAATTTTTGATACAAGCTTTTATTGCCGACTGTACTTTTCTGTATATACCATCATCAACTACTCATTGAGACGGTTCTAACGAGCCCAAACTCAACGGGGCTACGTCGGTTAAATACCGAATTCCCATGGCCACCTTCTGTCTCCATCATCAGATCAGCTCGATGGTACCATAATATTAAATTGTCATCCAAACTATATTCGTACCCAAAATTTCAGCTCAATCGGATAACGGCAAGTGACTGAAAAATGGATTGCAAATTTTGACGGACAACTTACATATTTACATACTTACATACGAACAGGTCAAGTTAATAAAGCTTGTAAAAATTGGTATACACGGCTTTATTGCCTTAACATTATTCGACGACTGTACCTATCATCATCATTATCATCATCATTATCATCATCATATCAGCCGAAAGACGTCCACTGCTGGACATAGGCCTTCCCCAAAGAGTGCCACAACGGCCGGTTTTGCGCCACCCGCATCCAGCGTACTCCCGCGACCTTTACCAGGTCATCAGTCCACCTTGTGGAATAAATCATAAAGTAGTTATAACCTATGTCCTAACACAATTCCCACTGTCATATATCGTCGGGTGACAAGCAAAAGTCACTACCAAAACTGTCACTGCTCTTCAAAACCTCGTATCTCGGTACGTAGTCGATATGGAAATACGACCTTTGATTTAAGTAGGTATTTGTTACTTAGTGAGTTTTGCTTGTCACCCGACGATATACAGTATACAGCAAACTGGTGTACGGTCAACCAATTTGATTCCTAGGCCACCGTAGAACCCTGTCAGTTTAACTGCTACATAGCAACGCTATAACCCTGGTAACCCGTATTAACTTAGCATTTACACCGGCAAGGTGGCAAGATGGCCTAGGAATCAAATTGGTTGACTGTACATAGAACCCAACTACTAGTGAGGGAGACTAAAATTTAGAAACACATTACAAAACTACCAAACAAAAAATAATAATGTTGTAGTAATAGATTTGCCTATCACTTTTGCATTTTTTTTGGTGCCTTTTTTTATTTATAGAGTTGTCAAATAGTCAAAGGGCTTAACCTGTTAAATGATAATTTAGAGCTAGTAATTGATTGAAGGTCGCAGGAGTCCGCTGGATGCGAGTCGCGCAGGACCGGTTATTTTGGCACTCTTTGGGGGAGACCAGCAGTGGACGTCTTTCGGCTGATATGATGATGAATTGATTGAATACCTAATGCCAGCGATGTCCACTTCATAGTGCCCGCCGAGAACGTACTCGTTGGTAACGCGGTGCGCTACGCCATCCTCGTCCAGATTCTGGACGAAACCGAGGCACACCTGTAGGCAAATTTCGTTTCATGAATCTTCTTCTCTTACTTAAGTTACTAGCCTAGCTCTTAAGAGCTAGGCTCTTGTCGGTGTAGCTCAAAGTAAGCCCTCCATATACTCCACAGATGTATGAATATAAGGAGATCGGACATGCCGGCCGATTTGTGTTGAGTACGCCTGTCGCAAGTACGTTAACCCACACAAAGCACAAGTAATTGACAAGACAAAGCACGCACACATCTGAAGCAAACACAATTGTATACCTACACGCTTATTTGACAATACACGCGCATCATATCAGGCATTTTGGGAAAAAACGTAATATTCTCATCGATCAGCACGCGTGCACGCACAGTATGGCAGAGTATGCCCATTGAGCATACAGCTGCGACGCGGCCGCCGGCGGCTTGTCCTCTCTCTAGTATTCTATGCTCTGAGATCTACTCCGATCCCACGCAAGAGAGTTGATGTTGGGTCGTATCGTGAGGTCAAAGCGTTTCGGAAATTCGGATAGATGTTCACCTCCTGTTTTATTTAATTTCCTATCTCTATTTAAAGTTTCTGTCTCCGGAAGTGGAACTAATGTCTTGTAGATGTGTCGTATTTGACGACACAACGGAGCCACGCTGTTAAGTCACCTGAATAATTAGTTTTTAATTTTATAATTGTATTGTATGTGTGTTAGGTTTTATAGTAAAATGCTACCTAACGAGTAAGATGTCAACGACACTTTTTCTGTGATTGGAAATTAATTTAAATTTTATTTTAATTGCATCCTAATTGTATATTTTTAATTTTTTATTAAATAAATGTAATTTTATGGGTTAATACCTAAATAAATAACTAATTTATTATTTATTATTATTTATTATAGTTATTTGTTATACAAGGGGGATCACAATAGATCAGCGATGGTCGCAGTGATATAAGGGCTTTGACAGCCCGAAAGCCACTACCAGAAATATACAAGGGGGGAAAGTTGTATTTTACCTGCGAGTGTTCATTTGAAACACGAGCTAGCGAAAGGACTCTATGATTGACCACGAGCTTAGCGAGTGGTTCAAAAATAGAATCCTGAGCGTAGCGAGTGTTTCAACACACGAGACGTAAAATAACTTTTCACCCGTGTATAACACAAATCTTTTCACCTCACTACAGCAAGGAAAATAAGAAAAAGGGTAAAAAAAATTAAAAAAAAAACAAAAAAAGTAAAATAAAGTTTAAAACAAGTTTTAAAAAAAGTAAAAAAAAAAAAACCAAAAAAGTAAAAACAGTTAAAAATAAAAGTTAAACAAAAATATGTCATAAAAAATACCTACAAAAAACAAAAATAAACATTTAACGTTCTACGTCATAGTTTTTTTAACGTTCTACGTCTACTTTCTTCACATGTGGATAAAAAGCGATTTTCTCAATAGTTAACAAACATACAAAAAGGCCTTTCCGAGCTAGTGAGGTGAAAAGGTATTTGTTACTATGGGCCTTAGATGCCTGATATAAATGGTTTTATTATTATTATTTGCCGGCCTGTGTCTAGAAGTGATCTCATAGTAGACTGCTTGTATCAAAATCAAGATGCATATATTATGCTAGCATTGCCAGCTTCCATATTGAAGTTGGACTAGCGAGAGTGGCTACAGTTCATTGCCTGGACTACTACTGGCTTAGTAGTCCAGGCAATGAACTGACAACTTGTATGGAAAAATGACAAATTTATAAAAAAAATATAATAGCAGATTTTTAAATAGTTACATAGCGACAAAATCCCACATAATTTCAGACATCAAAAAAATTATAACTTAACTAGCTTCTGAAAAGTCAGGAAAAATATTAATAGATGGTTTTATCTTTAGTTCATAAAACATTAGCTCTAAAAGACTAAAGACAATTCATTCAAAACTATAAAATTACTTTCTGATGGAAAGTTTGTTGGATTATTGAATAAAGCATCTTAGAATAACGTTTTAGCGTCCGCTTTAGCCTAGTTGGTAGTGACGCTGCCTACGAAGCAAGAGGTCCTGGGTTCGAATCCCGGTAAGGGTATTTATTTGTGTGATGAGCACGAATATTTGTTCCTGAGTCATGGATGTTTTCTATGTATTTAAGTATTTATTTATCTATATGTATATCGTCGTCTTGTACCCATAGTACAAGCTTTGCTTAGTTTGGGACTAGGTCGATTTGTGTAAGATTGTCCGCAAATATTTATTTACAACACAAGCCTTATTGAGCTTACCGTGGGCCTAGGTTGATTTGTGTAAGATTGTCCCGTAATATTTATTTATTTTATTACTTTAATTTAAAATGAAAAAACAAAAAAAAACGCTATTATAAATTAATGTTTTTCGATACCGTATTTTGCCTGGAGTGTAGGGCGGGTAGCACCAACTTACTATTAAGGGTATGCCCATGAGAAAGATCGCAGAACTCGAGAAGGTGAGTCGTTCAGCGGTTTACAATGTCATTAAAAAGTACGGCGAAGACTACTATTTTGATGACAAAATGAAAAGTGGTCGAAGAACTGGCTCACATAATTGCAATATCGACTCTAAAATATTGCGAACAATCCAATCTCGCCCAGTGCTTCGATAAGAGATGTGGCCAAAAAGTGCAGAATTTCTGTAAGAACTTAACCATTCTTACAGGAATTCTGCACTTTTTGGCCACATCTCTTATCGAAGCACTGGGCGAGATTGGATTGTTCGCAATATTTTTAGCACCAAGAAGCGTAAGGACTTGGTAACTTATCGAAAGCAAAGGAAGCCTAAACGAACTCCAAAACATGCTGCAAATGTTAAACTTCGTCTTCGAAAGTTAAACGACACGGTTTTAACCAAAAATGAACATTGCATAATTCAAGACGACGAAACCTACGTCAAACTGGATTATTCTGTTCTAGCCGGCCCCCAGTACTCTATACTGTTCGCAAAGGAGAACACCTGAACGAGAAACAAACGTCAATTTATGCCGAAAAATTTGGGTCTAATTACATTGTAACCTGTTTTTTTCAAAAACCTCGAAATAACCACATATCTCGAACTATTTTATACTTCATATGTAGGACTCAGTTGTGTTTTGAGGAAACGAGTGCGTATTATTAGATTGCCCAATTAGAAAATGAAATAATTAACAAAGAACGAAAAAAACCAGTTACAGTTCCCGTACAAAAAATAACCGGTTACTCTAATAAAACACGTAAGTTGGCAGTTAACGAACGACTGATGTATTCAAAAAATAATCACACATAATTGACAGTGACAGGTAGGTTTCACATAGTTGTGAATAGATGGCGTTGGGAACTACTTTTGATATCATTTCCAACACCCCCACTATATCAAAATTAAAAATAAATTTAATATCTACTACAGATCCTCATAACTCACAATAAGTTTATTTTTGTACAACACCGATTGATAGCATAAACTTATAGTGTTTTATTTCTGGCAAACCTTTTGTTAGCAAATCAGCGGGCATGCTAGTGGTTGGCAAATATTTCGTTTCAATAATATCATTATTGATTACTTCTCTGATGAAATTATATCTCACATCAATGTGTTTTGAGCGTTTGTGAGACTGATAATTGTTTGCCATCCTCAATGCACTCTGATTGTCATTATACAATACAATTTTATTACAATTACCTGTTAGTTCACACTCTAAATTTTGTAGGTAAATTGATTCTCTACATGCTTCTGACATAGCCATATACTCAGCTTCACAACTACTTAACGCTACTGTTCTTTGTTTCTTACTTTCCCAAGATACAGCAGACCCGGATTTCACAAAACAAAACCCAGTGTATGAACGTCTGTCAAGAGCATCACTAGCCCAATCTGCATCTACATATCCAACCAATTCTGCATTGTCTTTAGAATATCTTAAACAATAGTTTTTCGTTTTCAACAAATATTTTAAGATTCTTTTAGCGTAATTCCAATGAGTATTTGGGTAACAATTATTGAATTGACTGAGGTAACTAACTGAATATGCTATATCGGGGCGTGTCAGAACGGCCAAGAAGTTTAAACTACCAATCAATTTTTGATATGGTAATTTATCATCACAAGTATCACCTTTTTCAACATTTAATTTACACTCTATAGGAGTAGCAGCTGTATTACAATCAGACATATCAAATTTCTCTAGTAATTTTTCAATGTATTGTTCCTGATCTACTGTAATTACATTTGAACTTTTGTTAATGTTAATTCTCATGCCTAAATATTGTTTAACTTGGCCCAAATTCTTAATTTTAAACTTTTGACTCAAAGACTTTATCAAAGACTCAGTTTCTGACTTTTCATTTGAAAATATGATGAAATCATCAACATATATTCCAACAATAGTTCTCTTATTGTTAACATGATTTTTAGTAAAGACACAAGGTTCTAATTTACTCTTACTGAACCCTAAACTGTACAATGCTTCCTCTACTCTCTGGTACCAAGCTAAAGATGACTGTTTTAAGCCATAAACAGCCTTTTTTAATTTTAGCACTTTACTTGAATCCTTAATGGGAAAACCTTCCGGCAAATGCATAAAAATGCTTTCTTTTAAGTAACCATTAATATATATATATATATATATATGGCGTATAGCCAATCTTTTTACTCTAGCGGTCTGTGGGTTCGGTATACCAAACGAGCCTACAACGCCCTACGCATACAATACAACAATGCCTTCAGAATGCTGTTGAGACTCCCAAAGTGGTGCAGTGCGTCGGAAATGTTTGCTGAGACGCGCACGGACGATTTTCACGCCATAATGCGAAAGAAAGCCACGTCGCTGATGGGTCGCGTCAGGGAAAGTCAAAATGGCATTCTGAAGGTATTGGCTGGTAGATTTAATTGCAACATATTGTGGCACTGGATCGAGCGGGTCAGAACTACTTTGACGTATGTCAAGTAGTACTGCAGTTCTTTTTTTTTTTTATGTATTATAATAATTGCTAACATAGTTTTAAGTTTATTTTGTTACTAACAGTATATGGATCACATGGTCTGAAATAAAACGATTGAATTGAATTGAATTGAATTGAATTAAGAAAGGCTGTTGTGACATCTAAGTGAGTGATGTCCATATCTGACTGTACACTCAACGCAAACAATAGACGCAAGGTCGAATGTCTAATCACAGGTGAAAAGGTTTCCTGATAGTCCACACCGGCCTTCTGTGTCAAACCTTTAGCGACAAGTCTGGCCCGATATCTCACTTTGTTATCACAATCGAATTTCTTTCTTAACACCCATTTACACTGCACTACACTTGCATTTTCTGGAGCATCGACAATCTCCCAAACTTGATTGTCCTCGAACGACTGCAGCTCCTCTGCCATCGCCTGCAACCACATTTGTTTTTCAGGACCGCTGATAGCCTCTGCGTATGTCATTCCATCTTCTCCTATAGGTGTAGCACACATGTTGACAAAGCCGTATCTAGAAGGTTTCTTCCTTACTCTCTTTTCTTTTTCTTCATAGCTGGTCTGAGGTTCTTGTGGCATACCTTCAGTCTCTTCGAGTGAGCCTTCTCCTTCTGCGGTAATATACCTTGCTTCTGCTTCCGGCTTGTCCCTTCTTTCCTGCTCTTGCAAGTTCTTGCTTTCTTCTTTCTGCAAGGTATCCTCTTCACCATCCAGGTACTCTGAATCACTTGAACTTGGCTCATCATGAGATTCTAATTTTACCACAGATTCCTCTACTGATTCCCCCACTGAATCTGTGTTCTCTATTGAAACGATGTCTCTTCTCTCTTCTTCTCAAATATCACTACATCCCTGCTAGTAGTAATCTGATTGCGTACTGGATCATAAATCCTGTAACCTTTGATATTATCACTGAAACCAACCAGTATATGTTTCTTCGACTTTTTGTCCCATTTTGCCCTTTTCTCTTTTGGTACATGTGCCATCACAGGACTCCCAAAAATGCGTATGTGATGCAAATTTGGTTTTTTATCAGTCCATGCTTCATATGGAGTCTTTTCAATACCTGAAGCTATTGTTCGGTTTTTCAAGTAAACCGCCGTATTGGCAGCTTCTGCCCAGAACTTCTTCTCCAAATTAGCTTCGAAAAGTAAGCATCTTGCTCTCTCCACTATCGTTCTGTTTGCTCTCTCGCTGGAACCATTCTGTTCGGGTGTATACGGATTTGTTTTCTGATGGATGATGCCTTCTTTCTTCAAGAAATTCTCAAAATCATTACTGGTGTATTCAGAGCCATTATCCGATCTGAATATTTTGATTTTCTTCCCTTGAATGTTTTCCACCATTGACTTAAACTCTTTGAAATAGCTTGACACTTCACTTTTGGCTTTAAGGAAATAAATAAAGGTCATTCTGCTATAATTGTCAATGAACAGCAGAAAATATCTAGCACCTCCAATTGACTTGCACTCCATGGGGCCGCAAACATCTGAATGAATAATCTGAAGTATTTCAGTTGCCCTTGAACCTGTAGAAAATGGCAACCTTGACTGCTTCCCTTCACAACATGTCTGACAGCTTGACTTACTTGTTGTGAACAAATCTGGGTAATCGAGTCCATTCACTAATCCATCACGCTTCATTTTATTCATATCATTGCTGTTTATATGGCCTAAACGCTTGTGCCATATTTCCCCAGTCACTGTACTTGAGGTCAATAAACAGCTCTGTGTTTGAAGGTTAACTTTGTAAACACCGTCAATTAAATCTGCTTCAGCAACTAAAACACCTGATTTGTTTCTTATTAGGCACTTATTAGGTTCGAAAACAACACTGTTTCCATTCCTTATCAATTCACTCACTGATAATAAGTTTGTTGTGAGACTTGGAATACATAACACATTCTCCACTGTTATGTTGTAGTCGTAACTAGTCGATATTTCCACATCACCGGAACATAAAACAGGTACTTTCATCTTGTTCGCGACAATTATGTCTGGTAAACTAGACGAGTACACGGGATTTTTTATCCATTCTTCATTCGGAGACATATGCCGACTTGCGCCAGAATCAATATAAAAATCAGCTTTACTGAACTCCCCACTGAGAAATACAACACTGAAAGCGTTACTGTACTTCTTGCTGTCTGATTTTTCGTTCAAAAGTGGACATTGGTTACGAAAATGGCCAGTTTCTTTGCAACGATAACATGTTATTGTTTTTCCGCTACCGCTTTTGACATTTGATGACTTTGACGTTGACGTATTCGAAGTCTGTCCGCCGCCATATTTACTAGTGCTGTTCCCTTTACCGGTTTTATTTTTCTGCCAACTTTTTGCTACTAAAGCTGAAGTACGTTCCGTTTCACTTGCGTCAACTGATTCCATATCAAGTAACTTCGTCTTGATCGAATCGGCAGTGATATTCATTCCGGAATGTTCGATAGCCATAATCATAGGCATAAACCGTTCTGGTAATCCGGCCAGCAACAATGAACCGACCCATTCGTCGTTAATGGCGAATCCTGTGCCGCTTAAACGTTGAGACGTGTCCACTATTTGTGTCACATAATTCGTCATAGAATCACAACTTTCTAACCGTATAGAAATTAAATGACGAAGCAAAGTAATCTTCCGCGAAAATCCTGTATCGTCGAACAAAGAACGCAACTTTGTCCACAATTCCTTCGTGGTCTTTGTTCTTTTTATGTGCACAAATAACGATGAATCGATCGTCAAAATCAACTTAGCTCGTGCTTTTACATCTGCCGCTATAGCGTCTGCAGCTGATTTTTCCGTTATTTCTTCATTTAGGTACTTATCGGCGCTTTCCAAGACCAACAAGTTTTCCACGGCGAACGCCCATTCCTCGAAGTTCTCGCGACCTTTGAGTTTCGGAACACTCGCGAGATAGCTAGTACTCATTTTCCAGCTCGCACAACACTAAAAACTTGCAAAAAAACTTGAAATTTAACTGGATTTGTAGCCCATAACCTCTAATAAAACACGTAAGTTGGCAGTTAACGAACGACTGATGTATTCAAAAAATAATCACACATAATTGACAGTGACAGGTAGGTTTCACATAGTTGTGAATAGATGGCGTTGGGAACTACTTTTGATATCATTTCCAACAGTTACAATCCCTGGGTCTAAAGCAATGGTGTGGCAGGCCATATGCGAATGCGGCATGAAATAGACGGCGT